>CM061921.1:278617744-279294268 GCA_031002005.1 Vandiemenella viatica
ACAGCGAGTTCAACACAACTACCGTCACCAATCATGGAAAGGAAAAAGTGGTGCAGTATTCTCTTGCCTCATGACTGACTAAAAAACAGAACTCTCCTTACATATCATCGGCCTGGCGAGATAGAGGGTGTGCAAAAGATGACATGTTTTCACCATCCCATAAATAGTGTTCATCACACCCAATCACACCCATCAACACATAGATCACCACCACGTCTCCCCCAAACCGCAACCCTTTCTGCCATTCATTAACAGTGCCCCAGGTGCAATAAGTTGCAATAGACACTTGACTATCAGCAGATACCAGAAACCCTCATATTCATACTAGGCCTCATACGTCTCCACACACAAGCACAAAGAAACATAAGTGGAGGAACAGCAAAACATTCGTCCAGATAGACAAATTTAACACTAGAGTGCACGCGCCCCTAAGTACTCCTTGAGCGCACGCGCGGGCTACAGGTGTAGCCCATTTATAGGATAATTAATTTTCGGAATCAGACAAAAAATATATAAAACCGAGTAAATAATTACTAAATATCTTTATTTTTTATCATATTGACTCCTAAAATATACAAAATTTTGTTTCTTCATTATAATTTGTAACATAAACGTAAACTTCTTAAAAATCAAATATTTTTGAAAGGTTTGAATCTTTTAGCCTTATTTTTATTTAGGAACGTAATATTTATTATAAAATGGGTTTCCAGTGTAGTAATTGAACCAATTATCAAAGTGACTGATAATAATTCATTCTGTTGGCATACATTCAGGACATACGACAGCCTGAAATTCGCTACAAATGCGCCTCATACATTTGCTGCATTGCTTGCATGTTTTTTGGTCTCGAGCCCTGCTGCTAAAAGAACATCGACCAACTCATCCCCGAATAGGCTTATTATGTTTCGGGGGTTGATCTGCCAATCCTAGAAGTAGTCTTCCTTTCAGTTTTATACCTTTTAGTAAATTTTGCTGGGACATACGACGCTCTATAAAAGGTCTTGCAAGATCGAATCCGACTTCTTGAAGATATTGACGACGGATCACTTTCATATCAGGATTGTTCGTCAGATATATTACAAGACCGTTTATATTCGCCATGTTTACAAAATTGTAAAACAGCGTGCTAGGCAATCGACAAGCAACGAGGTATTCTTTAGACATTTTATCAAAAATATCGACACCGTATTTTGTGTGGTTATAAAATGTGATGATATCAGATTTTTGAGCTTCACTAGTTGCTTAATTAATTTTTAGCTTGATTATGGAGGGTAGACAACATCAAAACTACTTAATTTCGTTTTGTCATTCTCCAGCAACCATCTTAGTATTTGGGTATAGCTCACATTACCCACCATCTAAAAATGACAAAAACATAATAAAGTTACATGAAAATACATAAACACAAACAACACACATAAAAACAGTTATTGACAGTACTTTTTGTAGTATTAATACAGAAAATGTATCATATTTACCTCAATTTTGTCACTTGTATATTAAATAACTTACTTCCTCCAACGTTCGCGCGGGCTACAGGTGTAGCCCATCAACTTCAAGGGCGATTTATGCAGATATCCTTGCGCCGTGAGAGATGGCACGCTACTGGCGGGGGTGGGGGATAGTACTTGAGGAATACACTGAACGATTAATCTGTAGCGCGCAAAGTTTATATAATATACGACAATATTACACGTTGGGCTACATATGTAGCCCGCGCGTGCACTCTAGTGTTAAGAAAGGGATCACTATATTTACGCATACAGACACATACACACACAGAGAGAGAGAGACGCACAAACACGCACATTTCAAGTGAGCTCGATACAACAACCAGCCCAATTATGGCAACGAAAAAGTGGGGGCAGAACCCACCATGGCTCATGACTGATCAAAAAATCCTTCAGTAACATGTGTTCCAGGTACCAAACTGTTCACATTAGCATCGCCCTGCCTCCCACACCCCTCAGACATCTTTTACACTTAGTAGCAGGTACACAAGTACGAAACTGTTCACATCAGCATCAAATCATATCACCCACATTACAACAAGCCATCCAGTAACATGTGCCCCCACAGTATCACAAAGGCATAAGTAGATTCAAGAGCCTCTCTTCACACAGGCTGCAATATCGTACTATGGATGCTTACTCATACGTCACAAAACACACACGTTAGTGGTGGAAATGAACTACACACAATACACGCAGACAGACGAGTGAAAGAATCACAATATTTACACTCTAGCTGCCTTCCATCGCACACAGCATTTCACTTCCAAAAGCTGTGGACTCCATATTAACCCTGGAACAAAAAAAAAAAAAAAAAAAAAAAACCAGTAACAGCTATCCACAGGTACCAAACTGTTCACATCGCCTCTCACACACCTCAGACATCTTTGCCATCTAATAGCAAGTGCAGAAGTACGAAATAGTTCATATCAGCATCATCTCATATCACCCACATAACCACAAGCCATCCAGTAACATGTGCCCTTAGTACCACAAACGCACGAGTAGATTCAAGAGCCGCTCCTAACACAGGCTGCTATGCCGTACTTTGGATGCTCACTCACAGCTGCATATGTCACAAAACACACACACACAAACACACACACACACACATTAGTGGTGGAAATGAACTACACATCCTACATGTGGACAGACGAGTGAATGAAAGGTATCACCATATTTACACTGTAGATGCACTCCCGTGCACACTGAATTTCAAGTCCAAAAACTGTGGACCCCATGTTACACCACTATATTTTTGCCCCCGAAGGACATATAGTGACCAACGTGAGAAAAACAGTTTGTACCCCAAAACAAACGGCAGCAAACTGTAAACAGAACAGTGAAATGGAAGAGCGCCTGGATTCCTGAAATCACCCCAGACAAATGCAGGGAAATAGACCTTCAAAAGTCCATGGCCGAATTCCTCACCGTTCCTTGCCCTACTTCCTTTCTCACCTCTAATGATGATGGCATCGACGAGATACAAAGCCCGAAAAAAAACGCCTGATATGCTGGAAACACTAGAATTTTGGAAGGTCGTTGAAATTTGTCACGTGTAACGACCACAATTTGCCAGTAGTAATACATGGTAGACTGGGAAGTTAAGATAGCCGCGACAAACACCTAATTTTAAAAATTCATTCACAGACAAAGGTATGGAAAACTCAGCACACACCATAATGTTACCATAATGCTCTTAGCTAACTGATAGTTTCATGGTCATCAAACAGACATCATAACCCACATTTTTCATAGAAGATCTCCACACATTGACAAGTATCCAATACGTCATCATAGGTGCAGACACTTGTTCTACTACGCCGAAGATAGAGCCCATACTTGAACTGTCGTAAATTCTTAGGTCATTCATATATGAAAGTGGGTGCTAACAGGACGTCATCAGTAAATCGTAGCATACTGAGTTTTCTCTCCTCGAACATTTTTGCCGCATTCAAATATTTCGTTCAATTCCCTTATTGCATCTTCTACATACAAGCTAAATATTAATAGGGATAGACAGTCTCATATCCCTTTTAACTGTAGCGTCTCTCTCATGATTCTCTACTTTTCATATAGCCACTTGATTCTTATATATATTATAAATCATTCTTCAGTCTCGGTATTTTAGATCTGACTGCTTTAAAATTTTGAATGTTTTGTCCCACCTAACATTATCAAAAGCTTTTTATAAATCTGCAAACGCCAAAAAAGTATCTTTGATTTTCTTGATGCGCCCTTCAAATATTAATCTTAAGGCCAGCATTGCTTCTCCTGTTCCGCGGTTTTTCCTAAACCCAAACTGTTCTTTACCTACTACCTCTTCTACTATCCTTTCCATTCATTCTGGTCAGTAATTGTGAAGTATGTGATGTTAGGGTTACGGTACGATAATTCTCACATTTGTCAGCTTGCGCTTTCTTCGGAAGTGTGAAGATGATACTATTATTAAAATCAAAGGGAATCTCTCTTGTTTGATAACTGTATGAAATAAGTTTGAATAATCTTTGGATTCCTTCCTCTCCTAGGGATTTCAGAAGTTCTTTAAGAATGTCATCAATTCCAACTGCCTTATTTGATTTCAAATCATTCAGAGCTCTATAAAAGTCACTCCTCAAAACAGGATCAACTAAGTCATCAATGTCGACATCAACTTCTTTTTTCAATACACAGCGGTTCAAATCATCTCCATCATACAGATTTTCAATGTATTCCTTCCATCGGTTGGCTCTATCTTCTGAGATTGAGAGAGGTTTCCCATCAGGAGCTTTAATGTTTATATTGCATTTTCTCATTTCTCCAAATTTTTGTTTGATTTTAAGCCACAGTTACTTTACCTACGATTGTTTCCTTCTCTACTTCTTCACACTTTTCTTCTAGCCATTTTTCTTTTGCTTTTTTGCATTTCCTATTTATTGGATTTCTAAATTGCCTGTATTACTATTTTCCTGCTTCATCCTGAGCATTTTTGTGCCTTCTCCTCTGATCCATTAATTTTAAAATTTCCTCTGTGATCCAAGGTTTTCGGGCGGCTTGTTCCCTAAAGCCTAATATTTCTTTACCAGCTTTCATTAGTTTGGTCTCTAACGCACTCCATTCGTCCTCGGTTGAGCTCCGTTCAGAATTACTTCTTAGACCTAAGTCTACCATTTCTGCAAATTTTTCTCTTGTGCTAGATTGTTTCAGTTTATTCACTTCTAGTTTTTCTGCTTACATTGCTTCCTTATTCGCTTTAATTTCAGTCTGCACTTCATTACTGTCAAATTATTGTCAGAGTCCTGGGTACACTTTTCAGTCCAGAACTTGATTCCTGAATCTCTGATGACCATGATATAATCTAGCCGATATCTACCCGTATCCGCTGGACGTTTACAGCTGCATATCCTTCGTGCGTGATTCTTAAATAGTGTGTTTGCCATGACGAGTTTATATTTTTCACAAAATAATCTCTCATTTCTTTCTTCTAGACCAAAACTTCCTACAGTATTCCCCTCTTTTCCTTCTCCCACTATTGCATTCCAATCACTCATGATTATTAGATTAGATTTTCGTGCCCCTTCACAAATTGGATTAATTATTCAATTTTCTCTATTCCTTCATCATCTTCCTGTGACGCTGGCATATACACTTGTACTAACGTGGTTGGAGTGGGCTTAGTTTCTAACCTCATCAAAATAATCCTGTCACTAAATGGTTCATAATAATTCACCCGTTTACCTGTTCTCTTTTTCATTACAAATCCTACACCCGTGACTAAAGTGATAGCTTTTGTGTTAATTATTCTGTGCTTGCCAGACAGAAAATCCTTTGCATTTATCCACTTAATCTCACTAATCCCAATGACAACTAATTTAAGTGGTTCCATCTCCCTTTTTAATTATTTAAATCTACCTGCGCTATTCAAACTTCTAACTTTCCACGCTCCGACTCGTAGAATGTGTGTATCTGTTCTAATGACTCCTCCCTGTGCAGTCCCCACCCGGCGATGCGATTGGGCGACTATTTTACCTGCGGAATATTTTACCCAGCCAACATACATGTCATTTAAGAGGATTACATGGCTTCAGGATTCCCTCGGGGTCTTTAATGCAGTGGCTTCCCGTATACCGTTGATCATTTCCTAGTCATCCTTCTTTAGGGACCGTTTTCCAACCCCAAGGGCAAGAGGGTGCCGTGGACCACTCCCCGCTCTTCCGCCCTCCTCTAGGAGGCCGTTGGGACGGGAATCTTTCAGTTGTCAGAGCCTTATATTTATTATAAGTAGTAGGCCTACTTATCATTCAGGATGCAATGGACTCTGAATTAAACAGGCATTAAATTAGCATTAAAATGTGTCAAAGTGAGGGAATAACTTGTTTAGCTTGAAAATTTGAAGCTACATTGAAGTGTCACACTTGAAACCTGACAGCTGGAGTCGTGACTCATCTGACCACGCAGTCTAATACGTCTACCACCAACTACCATTCCCTGTCCACATTCTGTAAAGCCCTGTGGAGGGGCCATAACCATGTCAGATATTCTTTTATACGACTCACGAGAGTACAAATGAAAGTGCTCGACACTTTAATGAGTTTCTTCCGCGGTGTTACCAGGCCACGTAGCTTTCCTTTCATAACATTTTTCACAGTTAAAATGAGTAACAGAACATACAACAGCATGTGAATATTTATTTACCTCAGTTTATTATCTCCTTATGTAATTTACAATCGTCTGACAAGAGAAAATAATGCAAAATGTCTTCTGGAATCAAAAGGGAAAAAAGCTACGTGCTACAGTGGAAGGGGGGAAGATGCACGCTTCCTCAAGACCTCTGTGATAAGAGACGTTAAGCAGTTAAAAAACTCTACTGGTAGCTCTGAAGGAAGCAACTTTGCCAGCGCCAGCAAAGGTCACATTTTCGAATACAGCCGCGGACGTGGATATTTAAACCAACAAGTGGATCGCAAGACTAGTAGGGTACGAGTAGTTATCGATTTAGGTGAGTCTTTTAAATGTTGTAGGGTAGTATTCCCTTAGTTACAAGTTCAAGGAGTTTTGTGCGTTCGGTCTTAGTTTCTGTAATTCACATCCCAACTTCTCATGGCTTGCTTGGGTGGCTCAGATGGTTGCGGCACCGTGATGGTGTCCTGTGCCTGACGCGGGTTGGTTCGAATCCTGGTGAGAGAGGAACTTGGCCGGCAGGGTAGAAGAGGTGGTATTACACAATTCCTAATCACCAGATAGATAAGGATGTACGGCACTGTTGATGGTGAGTTGTCCTGCGGATGGTGGCTTTAAGCCTGGTGATTGAGGTGTCTTTCGGAAGAATAAGCGTGAATGGGCTGGCACAAGTTTTCACTCTCCCCCTTCTTCATTTCTCATCCACAACACAACCAACACTCTACACTGACTACACACATCAACACTATCATACTGGGCAAGGCAATAGGAAACTACTCCAGTTTATCTTCTTTGACGTTCCCATGGAGTGATAAATCCTGGAACGCGGGCAAGGCGTTTATAAGGAGAATGGTTTTTGTGACATTAATAAACGGAATCGCAGGACCACAACAGAACAGCCAAGGGTTTATCGGGCACGAATACCATACGGTGTTTATTTTATGATAATGTTGATGTCCTACTCAAGCTTTTATACGAACACACCGAACTGCATTAGAATTATCAAGTACATGGTGTTAAGAAACATTTGGGGGATTCGTATGAAAAATACCTAAATAAAATACCCGTAATTACGTCATCATCCACATTGTCAATTTGTATTGATGAAGAATTGATTTAATGACAAAAGTTTTTCAGTTTCATGTGTATCCTGCCTACTTACTCATCTTTTAACCTCAAGTACTTCTGTTACACTCATGTAACTGTACTTTAATCTTTTCCATATGGATCAAATAATAATATTAAATTTGTTGGTAATAGAAAGATGTGAAACCATAAAACACTTGTCAACGCATCTTATCCTAAACAATCTTATTTGGAATTCCTTATCGAGTGCCGTGATCTTGCATTTGTTCAGATTTTTCGGCCACATTGTTAAAAAAAGAGGTGGGGGAGGAGTTAATGAATTCAGGAGCCTGTTAGGTTACCTGAGCAAATTTTGTGGCCTTATATGAAGAGTTTTAAGCCATTTTAAGGAGTATTAGCACGTGACGCAGTGTTTGGATATATCATTACGGAAAAACGTTGCACCAGTGCAAGAACCGCGTCCAATAGCCACATCGACAAAGTTGTAAGAGATCGGGAAATTTTAGAAAACGGAAATAAAAATCGGGGCACAAAGTACTATGCTGTTCGTTGTTTTCAAGATTCAGATTGTCTCGACACCAGTTAAAATGTAATGGAACGCTGAATATTATTACATGAGTATTTTTGGTTGGAACGATAGTCGATTATAACTTTGAACTAGAGTATTTAACTTCCTCGACTGTGATAAAGTTGGTATAAATGAGCAAGAATTAGATACGTTTAACTTTACTTTTATTGTAGAAACAATTTCAAAATAACATCGGACTCTTGACTGAAGGTTGCAAAGACACAATGGATGACCAAATTGCATGACCTACCCTGTCGCTAGCTGCTGCTACAGCATAATTTAATAAGCTATATTTAAAATTCTTTACACGAACAAAAATGCCACTACCTGCAGCAAAAAAAAAATTGCGCAAACAATCTGTTACTATTACAATAAGCTAAAACTTATTTAAAAATACTTCAACTAAATGAAAATAATCTTAAATTAAATTATAAACAATTTAAAAGATTTTGACATTGCTTTGAACGAAATAAACAATTTCAGTGCGTCAGAACATGCTTAAATAAGGTAGGTGGCTCAACATAACATATTAATTTCAAATGCCAAGCGGAAATATCAATTTAGCACACTTACAAAGCCTCCACCCTCATTCCAAACAGTTTCTCTACTCTCTCTGTACTCTGTAAGGTCTCTCCATGCTGCAATGAATAGTCATGACCTGGATTTAAATTGATAAGCAAAGGTAATTTTATAATAAAAAACGAAGAGAGCAATACTGTGAACGTTATATTACTAAAACCTTTGCTTTAAAAGATATCATATCCATGTTTATCGATTGCAAAAAATATTTAAAACAGTTGAAAAAATTATAACAAACCGACAGTTCGGCAGTGCAGGAACAATCCAGTCATTCGCCACGGCATCAAACAGTTACAATCATGTAGCAGCTGAGGGTGAGTTTCCAGGCGAAACGCACTTAATCCTTGAAGATAGGCAGAGTGCTTTTAGAAATAGAATCTATACCGGGACCATTCTAAATTCTGAAAATTTTATCGGAACACTTAACTTCATTGATGCGTGTCATGATCTTTTGGCAAATAATGTCCGCGAAATTGTCCCTTGCCAGTCCACCCCGCCCGTAAAGGTTCAGATTGGGCTGGCAACATCTTTTGCAGTTCTGAAGGAGTTAAATTTCGTTACCGCAAATTTGTATTTTCTTACTAAAATGCGTATATTCACGACCAGCACTCACCTGCCTGATTGGTATAAGATCTATGTGAAATCGGAGATCACGACTAAATTGGAAGAGTTTCAGGAGAGAGATTCTGGCAAAACCCTCGATAGATTAATTTCCCTCGACATAAGCATTGCTCATTTTCAACCTTTCTATCTACCTGTCCCATGTTGCTCTGCCAGAAGATATCCAAAGAAAACGGGCTGTTGTCAATGTGCGTAATGATGATGAGTTATGTTTTCTTTGGACTCTCCTTGCAGCTCAAATACAGGCGCCGAAAAAATACGCATACAAAGTTAGATATTACAAGGAGGCATTCACAAGCCGTGAATTCGATTTCTCAGGTATTGAGTTTCCGGTAAAACTCTTAGATATTTCAAAATTCGGGAGACAAAATCCAGGCATTTCAGTAAATGTTTTCAGTCTGGATCTTACTAAAGGTAGGAATGAAGTTGTTGGGCCCTTACACTTAACTTCAGACAAACGCAATAACCACATTAACATGTTTTTGCATACTGACAGCAGTGGGAAATCCCATTACTGTTGGGTTCGCAACTTGTCGCGGCTAGTTAGATCTTCATTAGGAAACCATAAACGTGCTACATTTATTTGTGACAGATGTCTGCAGCATTTTGGCAGCAAAGATCTTCTGTAC
Source organism: Vandiemenella viatica (assembly GCA_031002005.1). Lineage (NCBI taxonomy): Eukaryota > Metazoa > Arthropoda > Insecta > Orthoptera > Morabidae > Vandiemenella > Vandiemenella viatica. The sequence goes on from CM061921.1 coordinate 278,627,398, forward strand.
CAACATGAGATCGATTGTGCAAGGGCAAATCATGTAAGAGTAGATTTTCCGGACGATGACGATAAAACCTTAAAGTTTAAGGATTTTGCACACCAGCAGCGTGTGCCCGTCGTCGTTTACGCGGATTTTGAAGGTTTGTTAGAACCTTACGATTCATACAGTCCCCACCCAACGGTTCTCACTCAACCAATGTCCAGAAACACACCCCATTCGCTGCGGCATATCAGGTCGTTTGTCCCGAGTACCTAGTCTGTCACGTTTCAATTCCCTCTCGGGTCCAAACCCAGAGAAATGGCTTGTGGAACAACTTATCGAGCTTGCCAAGGATGTTGATGGAATTTACAAGGAGTGTATTCTCCTTGTAATGACAGAAGTGCAGGAAGCCAATTTTGCTGATGCTACAGTATGCCACATCTGTGAGAAAGACATTGAACGGGGGACTGTTAAAGTCCGCGACCATTGCCATATCACAGGTGTATTCAGGGGGGCTGCACACAATGACTGCAATTTGCAGTTTAAGACTAAAAAGATCATACCCATTTTCTTTCATAATCTTTCTGGGTATGACGCACACTTCATAGTTATGGCATTATCTGACCTCGACGGCGATGGGATGGATGTACTTCCCATAAACCCTGAACGCTACATTTCTTTTTCAAAAAAGGTTGAACGTACTTCAATTACGTTAACGTTTCTGGACTCATCCCGTTTTATGCAGGCCCCATTAGACAAACTGGTTGGAACCCTTGAGGACGGCGACATGAACATTACTAGTGCTCATTTTGCCGACCCCAAGAGGTTTCAATTAGTTAAGCGGAAAGGAGTCTTCCCCTATGAATAAATGGACTCGTGGGAGAAGCTCGACGAGGCCACGCTTCCTCCAAAATCAAAATTTTATAGTTCGCTGGCGGAGTCTGAAATTTCAGATACCGATTACGATCACGCGACACAAGTGTGGCAGACTTTCCAGATCAATACTTTACGTGAATACACAAGTCTGTACATGGAAACAGATGTGCAGTTACTTGCAGATCTGTTTGAGAAATTTAGGAGTGTATGTTTGAGGAAATACACCCTCGACGCTGCTCACTACTTTACAACCCCAGGCCTTTCCTGGCATGCCATGTTAAGGAGCACATGTGTTGAATTGCACCTTCTGACCGATATCGACATGCTGCTCCTTTTCGAACGTGGAATACGCGGTGGTATTTGTCAATGCGTCCATAGGAACGCCAAGGCAAATAACAAGTACATGTCGGAGTACAACCGCGAGGCGCCAGACAATTTTATTATGTACTTCAATGTTAACAATCTGTACGGCTGGGCCATGTCCGAGTATCTACCCTCTGGTGGGTTTCAGTGGTTGTCGGACGAGCAGATTGCGAGCATAGATTTTATTAGCGTTGCATCTGACTCGCCCAGGGGATTCGTGTTGGAGGTAGACCTTACGATTGTCTCAAGTGGCGACCATGAACTGCACAGGTAGGAAATTGCCTCTAATTATAGGGCAGCGGCCGCAGAAGGTGGGGTGAGCCACCAAGAACTGCACAGGTAGGAAATTATAGGGCAGCGGCCGCAGGGGGCGGGGCAGGGGAAGGGACGGCGCCTCTAATCGGGGGGCAAAAGCCTCGAGTCTCTCCTACTATTGCAGAACACTGACTTACTGGTTGATGGCTGCGATCACCTCGTCGTCTCCCCTGAAGCGGAGGATTCTCCGACATTACCGGATAGGAAGTCGGGTGGCTTGCAAGAAGGTGCTCACAGATTGCGTAGCCTACATTTGACCAGTCATTTACTTTTGTTTTGTGTTTTAGTCGTCGCCAAACTGACATGTTCGGTGTCGTTGTTTAAATTGCTTACATCGCTAAATAAAATTTCGAAGTCATAAACATCATCAATAATTGTATTTAACCCTTGTGGCACAGAACATAAGAATATCAAAATTCATGCCATAGTACAATCTGCAGTGGGAAACTAATGTTCACACCTCACTATCGCAGATTAACAAAATAATATTCTGCGCACCAAATATTGGCCGTGAAGCCGGTATAATATTTAGCAGTTGATAATGCTCTCTGTAGATTCCACTTGCTGTGCCATTTCCATAAGCAGATCTTCCTGCTCTTCGTCTACTTAGACTGTGCTTATCTCCGTAGAAGACTGCACCTGAATCCACTGAAAGATTGGGACTGATCTTATACGCAGCTCTCGACGGAGAAGAAACACATTGGTTGCCCCTCCCGTTATTGGTGGCGCTGGTGCACACTATAGAGCGTTCAGTTAACAGAGGTGGCTGAAGGTCAGTTGGCTCTATCCCCACTCTACTGCCCTTATACCTATATGCGAAGGTGAAATTTACCAATCTCCCGTCAAGACACAGCGATCAGAACGGAGAGACAGGGAGGGAGGGGGTGATGAGGTGAGGAGTGGGGCAAGCGGAACATGACCTTGAGCCGCCAGTTTGGAGTGAACAGGATACAGCGGCGTTGATCCCTAGTATTGCGTGGGAGATTTAATATTGTTATTGATGCCTAGCAATTTACCTGTTAACTAATCTGTTAAATACAATAATTACACGTGATGAACATCTAACACCATTAACCTAAGACTTAATGGTATTATCTTATGATCCGAATCTCATGTCCAATGATGGGTGACGGAGTTCTGATGAACTTCCAGCCCTACAACGCACAAATTTGTCTTCAGTAATCTCACTTCCAGCTCGAGGGATTTTTATTGAGTCACCGGTTCGATGCAAGATAACCAACATTTACACCATGCAACACACAAAATTGTATTCGGCTCATCTTTAACTTAAGATCTGACTTAAAACAGTAGGCTCCAATTACTAAGCAGGATTATGAAGTTGAGTAAGGGTGTCAGGGTTTGGAACAAATTACCAAGTGAAATGATGAATAATTTACAAAAACGCCGAAGGAATTTAAGATTAAATTTTGTAAATCGCAGAAGTAGATGGTGCAAGAATTTAACATTCAAATTATATAAGGTAATAAAAAAAAGGGTAATTAGATGACTAAAGAATATGCCACTGGAGCGAGTGCTCAATCCCAATTTAAAATAATAACAAAGCGACTTCACAGTGTATTAGTTTCTCCAGTTTATAGTAGCTTCTAAATATGGACACCACAGGACCGAAATGACATTAACACACACAACACTTAAACACCCATGCCCTTGGCCAGACTCGAGCCAGCATTCCCTAAGCTACCGAGCCCATCTATTATACAATTTAGTAAAAGGATTCCAAAAACGTGTTACTAAGCACGTCGCCAGCGTCGACGTCCACGCTGTCTGGATCCTATTGTTTGGAATGAATATTGATTTCCTCAAATTTCAGACTTTGATAGCTTATTTAGCGACATAACCCAGCTCAGTGTCCAACACAAGAAACTGTCTTATTTCTTTAGTGAGATTATGAGTTTCCGAAATATGTAGCAATAAAAAAAAACGCTATATTTCTCTTATTAAATTTTAAATCCGTAAGCGACCATTGTTGACAGATCGCAAATTTGAAGCAATGATCTCTGCTAGATTCTGTAAACCGTGCCGAATTATGAGTACGCGAGACACAGTCTGCCCAAGGTCATTCATTGTAGGATGTTCTAGACACTTTCGAGACTTCCAGCCAATCGGAAAGGTCCCTCCGTCTTCCGCTCCAAGTTGAAACTGCCGAGCTACATTGTTCTGCCGATAATATATAATGGAAGGTTTACAGTAATCAGTTGCGTATTAACGGCAATGTCCTGTTATATTGAGGCTTGCTAACAAATAATTAATCATTGAAAAAATTGAGAAATCAAACACAAAGTATAAAATTATTAACAAAGCATGAAAGTAGTATATAGTAGCAACGTGATAATCAATTAATATCCTAATGTACAGTAAAGTAGCACAATACCTACTTATTGGAATTGAGTGGTACCGAGTAGTGTAACGGTTAGCGTTCTGGCCTCGCATTAGGGAGGACGGCGGTTCGAATCCCCGTCCGGGCATCCAGATTTGGGTTTTGCCTGGTTTCCCAAATCACTCCAGGCAAATGCCGGGATGCTTCCTTCAAAAGGCCATGGACCCATTGCTTGCCCCCATCCTTTCCTGTCTCTAAAGACCTCGCTCTTGAGATACGTTAAGAAGTTAAAAAAAATCAGTGGGCTAGTGATATTTATTTAAGCAGAAGAAGTAATATTTATTTATGGAAATTAGGATTGTTCCGTTAAAACTGCCGGTACTCGGATCAGGCAACTTTGAAACACAGAGGTCGGCCACGCGGAGGTCTATTTACAATTTGCGAGCACTATATATGGGACGAGTTTTCTCGTATCTATTTTTACCACCAACTTCCGCAGACCGCTTTGTCTTGGTGCAGCTGCTCGGTTGCGTGGCAGCGTCAACCTTAGGATGCACTCTGCAGGAATCGCTATGAATAACACCCTCACTGCGTAGCGTTGTTGAAGGTAGAGATACTGACCAGCCACTCGAAATCCAGAGAACGCTAACACGCTGGCCTCGCTGGATACGGCCTGGGTGGTTTTGACTGAACGTTATATTTATCTGTCACCTTTTATTACCTGAAACCACCTGGTGATAATATGAATATTAGACATTACATCTGCCGTACGAATAAAATGCTGAACGAACGGAAATATTCCTACCCCTTAGGGTCATCCATAAACCACGTGGGGTGGGGGTTGGATAGAAAGCTACGTTGGGAGGCATCCATAAATTGCGTGAGGTGTTTTTCCATATTCCCCCCTCTGAGATCTCGCCCGAGAGAACACCCCCCCCCCCCCCTAGAAATCGTCCTTGCAACTTTTTTTTTTTTTTTTTTTTTTTTTAAAAAAAAGGGCTCGTCCTTTCCAAAGCCGGTTACACCCCCACTTTTCGAAGAAATAAAAATTTCCAAAACCTCACTTGAGATTTCCGTTGACCCCCCACTCCCTTGGTGAGATTTCACCGGACACCCCCCCCCCCTATTTCATCTCACGTAATTTATGGACGCCCCATTGGGCTACGTGGGGAGGGCGGGGGTTTCGAGCCAAGCCACGTAGGTTTTCTTTCATGTTGTTTGTAACAGTTAAAATAAGGTACAGAAGACACAACAGCAGGTGAATATTTATTTCCGTCATTTAATTACCTCCGTATGTAATTTTCGATAGTCTGACAAGAGAAAACAGTACAAATGTCTTTTTGGAATCAATAGGGAAAAAAACTACGTGCCATGAGGAGGAGGGGGGGAGGGGAAAGACACCTCAGGCTACGTGGGGGAGAGGGGGGTTTACAGGAGGCCAAAATGGAGCTATGTGTTTTATGGACGTTTCATTACCTCTTTCTTCCTCATCCTCCCTAACCCCTACCACAGTACCCCCTTTCCCCTACCTCCGCTTCCAGTCAGAGCCAAACGACCCATTTTACCTGCTATCAAGGGAAACATGGAAGGAAGGGATTGGACTTTTCTGTCACTGTGACACAAGTCACGTTTAGTCCCAGATGGTAACGTGCAGGACAGTACTGTGACAGTGAAAGGTACGGGTGAGCAGGTTGACGTCTATAGCAAACAGTGAATAGCAGTTGTGACTCAGTAGACACATCTAAACAGTTGTTAGCAGATAGCAACGGGTAGAAAATCACTGGGATAGTGAAATTAACTGAGAGTAGATTCACTTTTGAAGAGTCCTTCGATGTTTCTCAATAGATTACTGAATGAATGAAAGCTTGATGATTTGTGTACACTGCAAAATTATTAAAAGCAAAGCTTATTCAACAGTAATCTTGAAGGGCAACTTTTTCATTAAATATATTTCTTTAAATAAAATTAAAATGTTAGATTCATTATAAAAGCGTTTCGGTCATGACTTTGGTTGTTTGGTGCGGTTTATTTTTTATTTTTTTTATCATGTTTGCAAATCAAAGATTTTATATTAACTAGAAGTCGTGAAATTTACGGAACTGAAACTTTTTTGTAGTTGTGGAAAAATGAAAAATACATTCAGCTTAACAAATCCTATTAAAACGTTTATACCGCAAATACCCAGATGTAACCAGTGACAATCCAAAAGAAAATGTACGGACATGTTATAAATTATTATTTTTATGACATTATAGCTCTAATTTAACCTTGCGACAGACGCGCTTCCTAAAGTCACACTTAAGGGCGCAAGTATCAAAATGATACAGCCGTTAGAAACTCACAATTTTTTTGTACTTTAATGATTAATATCAATTGTATGTATGAGGGGCATTAAAGACAAACTTTAATTTCAACAAAAAAGAAGTTTCTTTATGTAACTAAAAGAAGAAAATAAGAAATTTATAAATAATAAAACAACAAAATAATAAAATCTTAATCTGCCTTATACATCATCAGCTCCTACTGCTTCAAAGCAATCAGTGCATATTTTCTTTGAATGTTGTCCGCATGTAAGACTGGTACAAAGAATGCAAGTGCTTCTCTGAGTCTTGTTTTAGGCATAGTCGACATATCTACCTTTCAGTTGCGCCACAAACTGCACCATCATCGTTTATATTCTCTTCTGGCCTCCTTTTCGCGGCTAATTTTCTTAATTCTTCAGGAAATTTCTTGCGCTGCTGAAGATATTCTTCAAAAATTCAAAGTATTAATTTGATACCAATGGTGTTTACAAATGGATACATGAAGAAAATTTGATATACTCGAGAATATGTTACTTGCTAATAAAATAGTAAAAGACTGGGTCGAAAAGAAGTTGTAATCTTGAACTATCGAAAAATTACACTAATTTGCGCAAGTATTATTTTGATACAAACAAGCTTCTCCAGAGAAAACAAAACACCAGCCGGAGTCGGGAACATAAGGGAGCGTGCATAAACCACGTAGCTCCATTTTGGCCTCCTGTGAACCCCCCCCCCCTCCCCCCACGGAGCCCTACGTGGCTTTTGCCTTTGCCACGTATCACGTAGCTTTATTTCCCTTTTGATTCCAGAAGACATTTTGTATTTTCTCTTATCAAACTATTGTAAATTACATACAGAGATAATTAAATATTCACATGCTGTTGTGAGTTCTGTTCTTTATTTTAACTGTGAAAAATGTTATGAAAGGAAAGCTACGTAGCCTGACTCGGAACCCCCCCCCTCCCCCCACCTAGCCCAGCGTAGCCTTCCAGCCATCCCCTCCCCCCCCCCCTCCCCTGGACCGAGCCACGTAGTGTGTGCACTGTCCCTAGCTGGCAGGTTGAGGGTCAAGAAGGTAATGGGGAGGGGAGCCCCACTCACCGATCACGTGCCTTTAAATTCGCGGAAAACTGTTTCGCATGTAGCAAAATGATACTCGCGTCCGTCGGTGGGTTAGAATATTTCTTACTTATGGCTGCAGAATTTCGAGAAAAATGTTTTCAAAACCATAACAATACGCAATTTCAGATTCTTTCAGTAGAGAAACGTCATTTTCAAAGTATTCTTAATTCAAAGCCTCCGCGCTTAAGTGTATCACGTGACAAAGTCAGTACAATCTTCTTTTTGGTCATTGGCATTTCTAGACAGTTTGGTATGTGTCCGTTTTATTCACAGTTTATAAAAATTATGTTACTGGGTTACGTCCAGTTTTCAATCGCAGTTACTTTCTGTCATTGTGATTTCTTTGCCATATGCACTTCAGTCGGTATAAGCAAATAGAGCTGACCACAACAGCTCCGGGTTATGTGGAGGTAAATTTCCACCTCTGACCTTTGTTTTCTTCATCTTCACCTAGGGACCAGCTGCCTTTGACGAGTGTTACTCACTGGCATGGTCAAATCTGGAGAATTGGTTTTACGGCTGCTTATTTTTGCTGACGCAAAGCACTTTAAACATATTTCTTGGTCATACTAAGTACTAATGGAGGAAGAGAAGTGTTGCCATTTGTTTGCTAATGGTTTAACAATGTTAATAGTAACGGGAATTCACTAGATACAGATGAGAAGAAATTAATATAATAATTCACAGAACTGTACTTCTATAAGACATTGCAGAAACTAACAAAACTTATTGTCACTGAATTGCTCAGAATTCACCAGTCAAGAATTATAGTTATACATTGTTATCACTCTCTACACGTAGTGTTCCGCCTTTTAATCTCGACAATCCAACAGTGGGATGCCTGTGTCGATCCGCGTCAATCAAAATCTCAATGAAATACTTTTTAAAATAATCCTCAGTCATCGTTAAATTTCCAGTGGATCAGTGAGTAGGCCTACCTTCATGCCGAAAACTACATTTTCTGAAAGTGCGAAGTTATTGGAGTTACGAAAGGGAGAGGAGTATTTTAGTACAAATGAAAGAGTTCTTTTCTGTAAATTATGTGAAATTGAGGTCACTTCAACAGAACGATTTAAAATTTAATTTTCGAATGGTGCAGTGAGTGCATGGAAGCATATTATGCTGTCTACATGAAAGCGATACAACTAGATAAAATAAATGATGTATAATTGATCATGTTTTTATGTATAGTAAACTCCAATGTTTGGTCATATTTTGTTATTTTTAGGTCATATTTGCCTGCATATTTCTCTATTTTTCTGGTCATAAAGATCCGAACCCTAGTGATAAGTGTATTTTTGTTTGTGAAATGTGTACTTTGTAGAACGGAGATTGGGTACCGTCCCGGAATTTGGCTTGATGACTGCAGAAAACCACGCAGAAACGGCAGTACGCGGGGGCCCGGGCTCGAGCCAGTGTGCGGCGCCTCACTGACGCGTCACTCCTTACCTTTGCCTCGATGAATTACATTAGGTGTGATGTTGGCGATGTGTGAGTAAACTAAAAATCCTGTCACTGTGGCAAGCAGACTACGTAGGAGGCGTCCATGCGGCCATTAATTACGTGAGGGGAAATAGGGGACGGTCCTGCGAAATCTCACCATGGGGGAGGGGAAGGGTCGACGGAAATCTCACGTGAGCTTTTGAAATTCATGAAGTACAGTAGAGCTAAAAAAAGGTCCACAAACGAAACGGATGTCGACTCTAGGGGGGGGGGGGGGTAATAATCTCTAGAAACGACGCGGATACCGACAGTATGGGGATATAACCGTCCTCGGAAGCAGGGGAGCTAAAACAAAAGGTCTCAAAAAACAACCGGAGGGGGGGGGGGGGAGAGTGCGACCAGATTGGGGAGGGGGTCCGGAATTCCGGTAAAACACCTCACTTATTTATTAGGAATGCAAGTCTCCTCTGTCTCCTCTTTCTTTAGATATAGCTGAAATAGAACTCGAGTCCTTGCCTTTAAGATTCATTCGCTACAGGGTGATTAAAAAAACGTGGACAAAATGACATAGTAGATCTGTCATACAATAAGGATCAAAAATCGTATAGGAACAGAGGGTTGCAAACGCCTGTAGAGGGCGCTAGAGCCACGGGAGGCATGGCCACCACGATCACCAGACCTGTCTCCCTTGGATTTTTTCTTGTGGGGATATTTAAAAGGACTTGTGTATGAAGCACCTGTTGAAACGTCGGAAGACTTGGTAGGAAGAATCGTTGCGGCAGCCGGATGTGTTCGAGATACACCTGGTATCTTTGAGAAGGTACGCCGTTCCATGCAACGGAGATGCCGGTCTTGTCTCGATGCATCTGGCAAAAACTTTGAGCATCTGCTGTAGGCTCAACATTTGGCTTGCATTAGTCGCATGTGAGTGAGTAATTATCAATAAAATGATCTGTAATGGTTTTTTTCTTCTCTTTGTGTCAGTATTATTTTAGACGACCTGCAGCGGCTCCGGATATTAGTTGCGACCCTCTGTCCCTATGCGATTTTTGATTCTTATTGTATGACTGATCTACCATGTCATTTTGTCGACGTTATTTTGAATCACCCTGTATATCTCACAGAATCAGTTCTTATCTAATGTAAATAACTTGGGCAGCTTAGCGTTAATCAAGAGAATGGGAGACTGAGACCAACCCTGGCTTATTACGTGTGGAGCATTTAACCCTGGGAGAGGAGTGTTTGTGTTGCCATCTGTCTGCGAAACCTGCAACTTGAAATCTGCATGTGTGGTTTATGAGATGAGATCAGGACGGCCGGGACTCAAACGTGGCCTCTCCTGTTCAGTGTAGCGACGCCTCAACAGGCACAGCCACGCTCGCTGGCTGGTTATCTAATACATATTTGTCTTTTACATAATAACTGTGTAGGCGGCACCAGTACCTTCGGCGGTTGCAGGCGGTTTGGGTTACAATATTCATGTGTCAATGCCCACAACATGCTGCTCCTTCTCTTTTTTTTATTTTTGGATTATGTTCTTTAAAACTGGTTGGTTTCTAGTTCATTAGAGCCGGCAGTGGGCTGAGAATACCGGGGAAAGGGAACGGTAAGGATATCGGCCATTGTTCTGTAAGTAGGAACCATGCCTGTACTAGCCTAGGGAAACCATGGAAAACAGAAATCTGAATAGCCCGACGGGGACTCGAATCCTGGTTCTCCAAAATGTCGGGTGCGCTAGTGCAAACACCTGTCTGAACAACTGTACCGCGCGAATGTTAGGGGAAGAGTGGGGGAATCATTTAAGATATTTTATGGAGATCTAAATCTGTTTCTGCGAAGTTAGATGGTCACCTTGTTAGACCAAAGTTAATTACATATGTGGAAACACTTCTAGGAGCAGATACATAGGTAGTGGCAGTGACTGGAAAGTGATGGAAATACCTATTGAGGAAACCAATCCCGGAAAGTTTTCTCGTATGAAACGTGTTCACACTTTTTGAAGTTTTTGTTTTTAAAACAACATTTCTATACGAGGCCACACAGAGAACAGCATATCTGTTTGTGTTTGTCATCTACTTTTACTGGGGCATTCTTTTTATTTCGTATTCTGCCTAGTAGGGACGAAACAAGACGAACACACTCTTGCCTCAGGCTGGGCTCGAAGCGGAGTCCCTTGTGACGCGAGGGCAGCTCGTTACCTATATGCGTCCCGGCTTGGTGTTTTCGCATTCTGTTTGTTAACGGAGCACGACCCTCTACAGGCACACCTACAAGACAGACTTTCCAGCAGCGACCAGTGCCTACTCTTTGAGATGGGCTGCGAAGATGTTTTATCATAAGCGGCCCTGTGTCAAACGATTATCACCGAAGCTCTATTTGTCCGTGCAGCGCCGACTGGCTTTTTGCCAAGAGCGTGCGTTGGATAAAGTGCTTCTGGGAGGTCTCTTCCGAAACGTGTCTGGCGTTTTTGTTTTGCGCAGGATTCCTCTCCAGGAAGCCTTTTCACTTCTCTGTACTGCCAGAGGACAGGCGAAGCCATGTCAAGAGAGTAGAAGGCGATTAACGAGCTTCATGCCGGAGAATAATTGACCAGAATCAAGTCTCTTCTTCCGGCGACAATGAAGGTACTACGAGCAATTACTGTATTGTATCACACGTCAGTCAGCGGTCTGGAGATTTAGTGGTTACAGTGTCTGACTGATGATCGAACAGTCCCTGGTTCGAATCCGTTTCTCGGTGGTGATTTTTCATAGGCCCTTAACCCGATTTTTTTCCTCTGTTACAGCTTGTTGTGTAAAGGGAAATACATCAGAACCTTCCGTGGTTCGGATTGCACGTTAAACTGTAAATCTCCTGAACTCGCTAGAATTTTTAGGTTTGGTTAGGTTGGCTACGGGAGGGGTGGACTGAGCAGCCAATAAAAACCCTATCGCCAGGTCATTAAGACCACAAGAGCCTTTACAGCTACTATTCCGGCCTGACTCAAATAGCGAGCCTTACAAAGTTCAGACTCAGGAATTAGAGTTTTCATCACCACTGTGCATGTATTACAAGCACACAAGTAGGGGTTCCATGAAGATGCGTTGTGTGACTGTGGAAATAGACCTCTGACCGTATAGTAATGGACTGCCCTACCGGTTGCCAGAAGATGGTTTAAATCCCTCGACATAGCCAATTAATATTGTATTTTCTGTGTGTTTTAAGTTGTCTACTGTAAACTAGCTTATGATGATAATAATAACCACGGAAAATAAAATTTTGTTCTTATTGGGCAGACCAAGAATCAGCTTGTGACTTAAAAGTCTCATTTTCCCTCAAAAAAATTCGAAGTGCCCGCTGTACCCAGTGGCCAACGCGCATGCGTTCTCAATAAAGGGAGAGCCTCCATGCCAATTGCTCGGTAAATTCAACTGGTATGATGACCTAAGTGGCAGTATTGTTATAGTTTGCGAATATGAATGTGATCGTAAGTTTGTTCGTTGTATTCTGTTCTATTGGGAGGGTGAAGTCATGTGCCAGCTTATACCGTACAATGAAGGGGCAAAAAAGTTATTTATTTATTAACATTTGCACATATCGGTCACACATCCAGTTATTCTAAAAAAAAAAGTCTCAAAAATGCTGCAGAGAATACAACTAATTGACAATTTAACATTATGCACTTCCATGAAATGAGTATAATTTACTTCTATATATAATGCCTTTATTAAGACAAATGATAAGTAAGTTAAAAAACCTAACGACACATCCCGACACAATCATGCCTTAAAAGAAAATTGACAAAGCTGTTTAATAGATTCAGTTTTACATTGTGTACGAGTAAAATCAAATAAAAATGTTACTATTTTAAAAATAAATTATTGGACGGTAACGTAACTGTTCCTTCGGTAGGATAAGGGATATTACAATTCGCTCATTGTCTCATCATTTTATATTGTAAGAATATTTTTTTCGGGAAAAAATGTACTTGATGTCATCTACTACTTGATCTAAGCAGTCACTTCGGGGACTTTCTCCTAGCACTGTTCGATTTAAACAGCTAGGAAAATTACCGCCATGAAATCGGTGACCGACTATAAGCGCTCAGGTGACATAAGCGCTCTGGGTTCCCCTTCCTGGAAGGACGGTCTATAATCCCCTACCTTCCTGGAAAGACGGTGTCGCCAGAAAAAACGCATAGTGAAGCCCTGACGGCCTCTAAGGCTACGTGGGCACTTGGGATTTATTAGCGGGCGATTAAAGACCAATTTTTCAAGCAACACAAATATCGAAAAGTGATTTGAGAGATTGAAATGTAAATATGGAATAAATTGTATTTCTTTACTATTTTTAGTTCCGAGTATTCAAAAATATCGACCCATCACCGTTTAGCAGTTAACATTCGAAATGGAAAATACTAATGTGTAGTTAAATAGCTTACAGCTAATCAGTAGCTGATAATATTTATTTATTAATGGTTATATGTACTGTCCCACTTTCCCGAAACTCGTTTCACTTGCAAAATAAATAATCTATGTTCTATTTTAATTTTTATATTGAACAACATTATACATTTACAACAAAACAATTTGCTAAAATAAATGGAAATTTTCTTATCTGGAACATCTTGAAATTTTCGTTTAAGTAACTTTTGACCAGTTTAAGTATATTTTTTGAACCTAACTACACAGAGACGATTCATATCTCGAAAATGCAATCTGACATCATTTTTTGCGACTAATTAGTCGCAAGTGTGCGCACTAACATTTTTGCGACCTATTTTTCTATCGCAGCTACACAAAATCGCTAGAATGCGTCTAGACTAAAGAGTTCATGAAGTCATACGTTTTCCAGTAGTAATTCAGTAAATTTCTAATACTTGATAACTCATTTTAATAACTGATTTCCATCACACTTTTTTAGTAAATTTCTAATACTTGATAACCTATTTTAATAACTGATTTCCATCACACTTTTTCCAGGCTTTGGACTGGCTTAGTGACTGAAATGCACATAGCACACAATCGTTTAAGGCGTGTTTAAAATCAGCTTGAATTAAGCTTCGTCAGTATTTATTTACATATTTACAGTCTCTTTATTTACATTATTTTAATTTTTTGTGTTTTAAGAAAGCAGGTCTAGCCCAGCTTTTGTAAGTATGATATCGCTTTCAAACAAGACCTAATATCACCGTTTTCCTCATACTTTTTTACAGTTTTCTCCAAACATTCATCTAATTTAATATAGGAGCTTTTCCTCTTTTTCCCAGCAAGATTGATCTCCGTTCTCATGTACATACAAGCGGAATTTTCAGCTTCACTCTTTAAACACATTATCACTTCTTTGATCTTGGGATTTGGTCGCCCGAGAAGATTGTTGATTTTGTTGTTCCAACCTTCCACAACGTTCGTAGTGCGGTGTCGCCTACCGTAACAAGACCACAGTTTAGGAGGAATTTCTTCATTCTCCAACCATTGTTCAACGAAATAATCAAAAAACTGAGACAATTTTGGATTTTCTGGAGCCTCCGAATATATCTCGAGCCAGCCGTCTAAGATGTCTTCAGTTTTGAGGAATGCTAGCGCAGCACACATCCTAACATGCAGTCTAATTTCTTCATTTTCCCGATACTCACGGGTCAATCCAATTTCCTGCAATTTTCTCCACAGACATTTCTTCATGTGGAAGTAACAACCATTAATTTCAACGGCTGGAAAAACTTCTCCAAGTGCGGATATTGCACTTCCCTCAAAATCAATGTTAATTTTTCTTGGATTCCATTCTGGAACTATATGTAAAATATGGCGAAATAAACAAATATACGTTGCTTTCTTTTTGTTTGGCAACAGGGCAAACGCTACTGCAAACACATTAGTTTCTTCCTTGGAGCTTCCGTAATCAGCGTGGATACTATAAATTTGAGCAAATTGTTTACTACAACTTTTAAATGTACCATCCATGAAGAAATCTTGCTGTCTCTTCAGACATTCTCTTCCCTTCTGTCCACAAAGCATTATTATTCGCTCTCCTGAGCTGTCATCTGTCAAAAGGAAACTTGAACCATCTTTCATCTGAAGCATATCATTATCTAAGATTACTTCGTCTCGGCTCTTCGGTTCCTTTCCGTTCCCACGAGCTTTGCTTCTCTGTCGAGATAAGGTTCTCTTGACAGTCACTTGGTGGGGCAATGTGGCTACATATTCGTAGCCTTTACTGTGTAAGTCTCCCAGTTCTTCTGTGTAAATTTTAGAAACGGGGGTGTCTTCTTCGCGGGCCCTCTTCTTCGCATGATTCATTCTTTTAGCAACTTCCAAGCGAACTGTGTCCGCTGCTTCACATGAATGTTCAGTTGCACATAAAACTTCCCAATTTTTCGTTTTGAGCATTCCACGACAACTTTTCGTCCTTTCCTTCTGACACCGCCATACCGTTAGCCCATCTTCTTTACTTTTGTATTTCCGATACGAATAACCTTCATAATGCACGGCAGGTTTGCCCTTATTAGTTGTTAGCACTTCCATGACGACAAAATAGAAATACTTTCACAGTTGAACTGTATAGCACAAGTGGCACTGATGCCAATAAACTTCACTGTACGAATGACACGAAAGTAATAAGAGCCCAAACAGATGAGCTGTGCTAGATATTCAGAGAAGAATTTTTCTTGGAATTCTCTACTGCAGGTAGGTGAGGGTGGGTGGTTATACCTGCCCTCGCCTACCTGCGGCAGAGCGCTTTTGGCACTGAGCGCTTTTGCCATATAACCCATGAAATCGGCTTCTATTAATACAACACGGGGATGGTAGCGTACTGTAGAAAAACTGCTCCATTCATTTGGCACGTTGTTTGATGATTTCTGAGGAGGGGTGCTTTGTCCCTACTTGATTGCTTGTTTCGTCTACTCCTCTGCGTGATGGAATATACATTAATATCCTTTCTGTTGTTATTAGGCGGCGAATCTAAAAAAAAAAAAAAACTGTCACTGTGCGGCCCGACCCTTCTGGGATATTCTGCCCAACAATACAATGCTATACGAATTTTCTAACTTTTACATATTTCGTGAAGAATGTCTATTGAAACAAATGGCACATTTTTATTTCAGCTTGGCTTCTCGATACTCAGGTAATCAGTAAGAATTACAATTCCATTTTCCCGCATATCTGATTATATTTAGCAGCTTCTTGTAGCACTTTAGATTCTGCTAAAAAGATTGGCGTTTGTGCTGGTAATATAAGAGTGCAAATGTTCATTACTCCATTTTGAACTAATAATCAATCAATAATAGATTAATGAGTAAATTAATTATGAACAGGAGAGATATTCAAAACCAGATTACCTTAAACTACTGCCTTCTACCTGTACAACAAACTATCCCGGGTAATGAATTTGTCGCACAGTCGTAGATAAGAAGTTCGCAAACATATTGACTATTTCTTTGCTTTACTTAAAGATACCAATGCAATCTGTGCTTTTGTCTTTTTAATTAGCTAGCCAGCTTAATCGTATCTTATTTAATGAAATTTTTAGGAGAAAATGATTTTATATTATCGTGTGAATGAGAAAATGTAATTTTGTATATAATTTAACTTTGATATAACGCAAGATCTTACTTTATGTTTTAGCATTTGATACCGCACGGGCTAAATAAAAATTGCAGATTTGGAATGGAAATGCTCAATATTCTCATTAAGATCAGCTTGTACACGTCTAAATAATTTTGGAATAGATAAATATTTTTTGTGTTTGACATATCACATTTTGAAAATTAAGATTAAAAGAACTTTGTTATCGCATACAAAAATTGTTCCCGACTTTATACAATGCAGCAGTTTGGTTTATTTGACGGAGCTTTGCCTCCGTCAGTGTTTATGTCAATAACGACGGTACCGATATTCGATCTCTGTACCTGCCCTAGTCTACAAAGGAGCCCAAACTTTCTGAAAACTCACATTTCGGTTAGGAACTGAAGGCAGAATTCAGGCAGGTGTGTTAAGTTTAAGGCCGCGTTTACACGGTGCGAGTTGACTGGAACGAGTGTACTGTCTTGCTGCGTGCGCAGCACTGGATAGTCCACTCTCCTCGTGTCAACAGGTACAAGACAGACAGTTGACTGAGGATAGTGGACTCGGTTCACGACCAAATTTTGGTGTACGAATTCAACAAACAAGACGGCGACAACTAACAAGTCGAGTAAGTGAAGTGAAGCAGAGGCCTTAAAATAATTGTTTAAAAAACATAAAAACGGCCTTCAAAAAAAGAGCACTAAAATTTTAAAATAACTTTATACCTTGCTTAGAAGAAAGTAAATCTAAATGGACAATATTTTACATTACTGTTATTGAAATTTTTACATTAATTAGTTATTTTTGGAGTCGGTGCCAGCTGTCAGATCGCGCAGATCGAATTACTTAACTTTATTTGGTGTTCGAGGCGAACCGAGAGTACGAACAAAAATTCCAAATATTTTATAGCATGTTGTGAGGAAGATAGTTTTATTGCGGGAGACAGCTTAGGGAAACAAATTAACGGTATGTTTTCTGTGGCTCAGCCTCATTGGTCATCCAGGCATATCTCTGGCACTAAATCATCGGTGTATCATCTATATGTTTCAGTTGTGTTGAAAAATGTTTCTAGAATTAATTGTAGGTAAGTAGTAACATGATGTTTTTATATATTAATGTTATTTATTATTGTTTTTATCTTTCTGTTTTTCTTGCTTTGGCTGGCACCGACTCCAAAAATAACTGATTAATGTAAAAATTTCAATACAGTAATGTAAAATATTGTCCATTTAGATTTACTTTCTTCTAAGCAAGGTATAAAGTTATTTTAAAATTTTTGGTGCTCTTTTTTGAAGGCGGTTTTTATGTTTTTTTAAAAATTATTTTATTTTTAAATTTTTTGTGGTATTATAGTTAATTTGTGTTTAAATATGCCGCAGCAGTTCTCATTTTGCGAACTTCCTGGTAGCTCAGTGATGAAAGCGAATGCTTTAAAAAAATTGTCTTTACAACAACTTTCAGAATGGGGTGAATTGGATGCTGTGTTAAGGAATGTCAATTTACATTTTGGTCCAGGCTGTGTTTCGATCTAATCATAACATCTGGTAAAGCTGCTGCTCGATAATCGAAACATATAACATCTGGACATTAATACATACCACATACACAAATCTGTCTCTGGAATATATCTGTTCGTTCCGGCATCACACAGAAAATATGGGGGTAAAGGAGAAGAGGCATTGGGCTTCTGTGTACCAAATGTAGATCCATTTAAAGTATATGTTTGTAAATTTCTATTGATATCATATAAATTTTTTAGGTATGTATAAAAAAATAATTAAGGGGTGTGGAAGTGAAGAGTAGTTTCGTTTTTGTTACGGTAGTGTGGACAGTATTTTTCTCTTTGTTTTAAAGTATACATGTGCAAAGTTCCATCGAAACCAGATAAAAACTGTAGCTTTGCGTAAAGAACATTTACAAAAATTGAAAGGGGTAAGGGAGTAAGCAGTTGGGTTTTGTAAACAGAATGTTTCTCTTTGTTCTTAAGTATACATTTGCAGTGTTCCATCGAAATCTGATAAAAACGGTAGGTATCTATAAAGAACATTGGAAATTAGGAGGGGTGGGGGTAGAAGGGAAGAAGGGTTGGGCTTCTGCAACCTAATTTAAACACAATTGTTATGTATTTTTAAAATATATGTGTGCAAATTTTCTTCAGAATCAGATAGAAACAGTGTTTTGTGTTTATTAAGGGTGTGGATTCTCTAAACCAAATGCAGACAGTATTTTTCTCTTTGTTTTGAAGTATACATGTGCATACTTCCTTCAAAATCAGATAGAAACGGTAGCTTTATATAATGAACATTGACAGTAATTAAAGGGGTAGAAAGGGGAATAGGGTTTGTGTTTTTGTCAAAGTAGTGGGAGTAGTATGTTTCTGTTTCTATTTGCTTTAAAGTATACACATGCGAAGTTCCACCGAAATCGGATTAAAATGTGGGTTTGTACAAACATTAATTGATGAAAAAGGTGAGCTAAGGTAGTTTTTTTATTTTTTTAGTCAGAAATCTTCTCCATAAAAAAATACATATATGTGCCAACTTTCATAAAGATCGGTCAAATGGTGTCAACTGTAGCTTTTCCAAAAGAAAATTGACAAACGTCAAGGGGCGGAAACGGGGAAAAGGGTTCAGTTTTTGCAAACCAAAAGCTGACATTATTTTTCTCTTTGTTTTACAGTAAAAGTTAGCTAAGTTCTATCTAAACTGGATAAAAACTGTGGGTTTGTATAAAAATTAAACGGTTTAATGGGGAGTGGGGGTGGTTTTTTTATTTTTTGGTCAGAAACCTTCCTTGTGAAAAAATAAATATAAGCGCCAACTTTCATGGTAATAGGTCAAACGGTGGCGTCTGTAGCTTTTTATATAAAAAAAAAAATTGAAAAAAATTAAGGGGTTGGTATGAGGAAGAGGGGTTGAGCTTTGGCAGACCAAATGATTAAAAGATTTTTCTATTTGTTTTAAAGTATACATTGGCAATGTTCAATCAAAATCAGATATGAAATATAGGTTTCTATAAAATTAAGGGGCGTAAAGGGGAAGATGGGGTGGCTTTTTTTTATTGTTTGGTCAGAAACCTAGTCCATGAAATATTACATGTATATGACAACTTTAATGGAGATCAGTTAAATGATGGTGACTACACTTTTGTATAAATAACATTGGCAAAAATTAAGGGGTGGATAGGGTGAGAGGGGTTCAGTTTTTTCAAACCAAATGTTGACAGCATTTTTCTCTTTATGTTTGGCTATACATGTCCAATGTTCCATTGAAATCAGATAAAAAAATGTGAGTTTGTATAAAAATTAAGGGTTGTAAAGGGAGAGAGAGGTATTTTTTAATTTTTTTGGGTCAGAAACCTTTTCCATGAAAAATTACATGTATATGCCAACATTAATGGAGATCAGTTAAATGGTGTCGACTTTAGCTTTATATAAAGAACATTGGCAAAAATTAAGGGGTGGATAGGGGGAGAGGGGTTCGGTTATTTCAAACCAAAAGTTGACAGTATTTTTCTGTTTATTTTTTACTATACATTGTAACGAGCCGCGCTGTCGCCACGTTACAAGGTGCATTTTTATTATATATGTAATAATATAAGAGTAATTTACATAAATCTTGGGCGACCACCTAAATAGATTTTTGTTGTAATTTTCTAAAGTACGCAAGATTCCAAGTGAGGACTGTAATGAAATGATGAACATACAATGTATCTTGGTAAAGCGAATATTCAAGAATTATTGAGCTATGTAGGCTTGAAGCTAATCTTGGTCTTCCCGAATCATGGCGACGGGACGTCGCGGATTTGGGGTTTTGCCAGACCACACACTCTGCTCCCTGGGGATGGGCGGTCAACGACGTCACTCACCTGGCGGGAAAAGCCTGCCGTCCGAAACCCGAATGTTCCCTCGCCCCGGCGAACTTAGCCGAAAATGTCCGACCTCTGTTCGATACTCTAGCCAAATCACATATCTGGGATATCACGTGACATTAGGTGCCGACCTGAAGATCCAATCCAAATGAGCGTATAACTTAAAATCCTGGGAATTTTTGTTATATGTGAGCTTCGAGACTACAAATGGGCGGAGCGAGAAGTTTCCTCGTGGACCGAAGAGCGAGGAGCTGGACATTCTGACTTCGATCTTCGAGTCCAAGCTATGCAAGTCTAGTCTGAGGTAGACTTGGAAAGTTGGCTTCTCTCGCCAACTGCCGTTGTACGATATCTGACTGCCAGCTTGCCTTGCTGGAGCAAGCTTATCACAGCAACACAGCCGGTAATGCGATGATGCGCATTGCCAGACCAGAGATGCCTGTAGCCGACTTGTGAGATAATCTCACATATCGTGGGTCCGCTGCAGTCACCGGAGACATCAGACGCAGGACTACAATGGTAACTTATTACGACCAAGCCATCTGATTGTGCATTCCGTGAAACAGAACCCGTAAGCGACTTTGAGAGGATAGGTCCATGTTCTCACTTTGTAATTGTAAAAACCCCTGAGCTAGCGGCATAATTTGCCAGAACTAGTTATTTTCGAATGATATATTGTTCATTCTGGCGCCCATGATTTTCCTTTTTTAACTGTAAAGTCACAGTATTATGATACCTTTGTCTGAGGTCGTCATAACTTGTATTTTTTATTGTTCCAACTGTCATTATTTCTTGCATTTTGATTTTGAGGTATGTTTAAAAGTAAATATACAATTGTTTGCTTGCTCATGACGGCTAATTGTAACTATGAGCGTTGCTTTTATGATTTTGCCAATTTGTGTTAATGTTAACGATAAATTCGCTCAGACTTGTAATCGCCAGTGATAAGAAAATAAATGTCATATTGTGACAATTTTTCCTAAATTCCAACTGACGTCGAGATTCTTGCAAAATTAAATAATTTTCACTCCTTCATAAAAATTAAAAATCCACAATTATTAATCATAAAGGTATGAAAGATAATTGTAAAGTAGTTTGCCCACCAAGGCACCCACCACATAATGTCGCCCAACGCTGGTGCCAGATGAGACATTACTACTTAATGTCTGCGAACTTGGTGGCACTAACTCAAATTAACACAATTTTGAGCCCAAATTCGGAAAGTTTCATGGAATGTTGCACATGGTTTTTGGCTGTTTTATCATTCTTGTAGTCAATAGAAATTCATACAAGATTTTATTTTGATGCTTCACTTATATTTTAATGCATAAAGTTAATTTTGTTCCAATGCATAAAATTAAATTTTGTTTCAACGCATTAAAAGAAGTTCATTTGTGTATTTCAATTGAGATGCAGTACACTTTGTATTGTAACAATTTTGTGATCGGTTTAAAATTTTTTAATGAATAACGTCAGTGTTGATTTGTTAATGCATGGTAGCTTCTAAGAAAATTAAAGACACGCATGTTTTACCCATGTGTTTCAGAGTAAGTCTGCTTTCATGGTGTTGTGTTGCATGATTCATCGTTGCTTTTCTTTTGCTGTATTTTGGAGGGGTGTATATGTGTGATTTTTCTTGAAAACCGGAAATTTTTCATTTGCGTTAAAATTGCGTCGTTTTTGATTTTATACACTTAAATGGCGGTTAATACTAAAAACATGGCATATCAAGGGGATTTGACACCTCTATTCCAAATAATGGAGCAATTTCAGAAATCTCAGGCAGATTTGAGCAATAAATTTGATAAGTCACTGGCTGACAACAAAATCTTTCTTAAAACCGAGTAAATAGTTTATCGAAGAAAGTGGACAGCAGTAAAATCCTGATGCGTTTAATTTGTTTGCTGCTTGTAATTTTGTTGATATCTGTTATTTCAATTGATACTGTCAAAGATTATTTTGTACCAGTCGGATCTTGGCGATCGTTGGCTATTTGTTGCGTAACTGTAACGGGGTATGTATACAAAAAAGGATTATGGCTGAATAATATATTAACTACATCTCGCTTTGTTTTAAAGTTAAACTATGGGCCTGATATGTTGGAAACGATAGAGAATCGGACAACAGCTAATCGAGTACTTGAATCGACTGTTAATTCCAGAATCAGTGCAAATAACGAACGTGAACATTTGGAAAGGCGAAATAATAGTACAGGACATGATAAAACCGATTTGGTTGTTCCTGAAAGAAGCATTAATGAGACTGAACATCCACGTAACTTGCAAGGGCCAACACTTGAAATGGTACAAAAGTTAATTGCACAACACCTGGAAGTAATTCAAACACAACTTAACGCTCAGCAAGCAGAAATACACAAACGGAATGCACATATGCTCGAGAAACTGAGTACTTTAAGTAACCAAGTGGAAACTAAGTTTGCTGATTTTCGTGAAGAGGTAAACGAAAAATTTGATGAATTTCAAATAAAATTCGAAAGGAAATATCTGGTATTCAAAGCACATCAAATCAATTGGATATGAGATGTGAAAGGTTGGAAGATGTTCAATCGAAACACATGACAAGTATTTTAAATACGGAACAGCTGGTTTCAGATTTTCGTAATAAAACACGTCAAACGCTCTCCGCGGTCGTTGAGAGAATGGTTGAAGTTGATAATTCAGTGAAATTACTGCATCAAAATTATCAGGAAGTGCGTGAAATGCAAAATAACTTCCAGGCTGACATTGTTTCAAAATGTAAGGCAACTGAAGCGATGGTTAGAAACGGTATAAATGAGAGAATTTTATCCATTATTCCTGAAGCCAGAACGTACACACAAGACGAATTGGTACTCCCAAAATTCGAAGTGCGAAAGGGAACTCATCCAAAAGAATATATAAATGATTTGGAAAATTACTTTGATCTAAAAGGCACACCTGAAGATCTAAAGACTCGTGTTGCATTTTTATGTCTTGGTCCTGAGGAGAAGCTTTGGTTTAAGTCTTTTTGTAAAGTTTATTTTGCATACCCGGAATTCAAGAATACATTTTTAAGTGCATTCTGGACGGCGACTGAACAGAGGCAAACCCGAATTCGGATCTGCCAGGGAAAGTTTGAGGCGAGTAAAGGCGAGTCAATGTTTGTATATGCTACAAGGTTATCAACTCTGTCGGAATATCTGGACAGACCCATGACAGATACAGAACTAAATGCCGCCCTCACTGAGCATTTCCCTGCAGAGATTCAGGTTAGATTGAGCCACCCCGCAATCACCACACAAAAGCAATTCTTGGAAACCTTGAGATACTTGGATAGGATCGGCATAAATCAAATTCAGGATCATCCGGTGAGAGTCGATCAAAGTCATAATTTCAACAAAAGAGGTCAGGTAACGGATAAACGGTGTTATATAAAGACTAATTACCGACACAATTACCGGGACCATCAACCGGACAGAGATCCGAAGAAACGTTGACATTTGAGCAACAAGAATCACCATCGATTCGAAAATAAAACGGCGCGTGTACAGAATAATGCTGTGAATAGGCAATCAAAAAGAAATACCAAAATTGGTTCGAGTGAACAAGTAACGCATTCGAACGCAAGGGTAGACACGCACCGAGGAACTGTCCACACTACGCCAAGCCCGCAATAAAATTAGAAAGGCAATTTTGGTTGAAGTGTGGAATGTAAATACAGAGTTAAGTAAAATTTATTTAATAAGGAAATTTTGGCTCATCAAGAAACTCGTGTGTTATAAACACAGTGGATGAGTTTGAAAATGTTAAACGCGAATACCTTGAATGCATCGACCTGTTTGCAACATTCGGAAACCGCTAATCCAGGAGGGTCATCTATTGTCTGGTGGAAAGGTCCAGATCCCCTCAGGTAGACACCGTTGCCACAGCGGGACATTTCCGCTAACAATCGAAGGCCGATGAATGGAATCGCCAACAGCTTACATAGGAAACATGTTTTGACGTTACAATTGCTCTGATGAAACTTAGAGGCATAAAGATAACGTGGTGATTTGTGTTAAATCCTGAACTGTGAAGAAGTGAAGAAAACAAACACCGTACTATAGAAAATACTGTGCTATATTTGCGTCCGATTAACACAAAAGCCTAGGCCTAGGTAATAAAAATGGAAAGGGTAGGTGAAAGTAGAAACCTAGCTAAAAGTTTAAGTATAGGTCATATTTTCACACAGTAGATGGGGAGATAATAAATGACTTAGGCAAATATTGAAGCGCAGATTAAAGAGGAATTACGAAACATATGTTCATGGTGTATTCACTAGCAAAGGGTCTACCATAAAAGGATAGCGTGAAGAATGAAAGAAGCGTTGATACAGTGCAAAAAATCACAGCAGATCGCAGTTGTGAGTACGGAATGTGCATTACCAGACGCGCAGTGCCGGAAAATTTGCGTAAAGCGTTTCGGTTTGGATATCCATGGAACAGAAAGGCATGACAGCATATACATCGTCATGATCGAAAAGCAGCGGGAAATTTTTCTGTGCCCGTTCAGGTCGAGAGACAAATATTTTGCTTCAGAAACAAAATTCTGGCGCATCAATGAAATCAGCTGGAGGGGTAGACAGACCAGAATGTTGTGTAACCCAGATACCTGGTTGTCAGCTGAGCCCATTAGCAAGGCTAAGGGATCCGCTAGTACAATGCGTCTTCCGAGAATTTTGTCAGGGAGCGCAGATGTTCGACTTAGGGTCATCACTGAGTGCCTAACGTTTCACGTCTCGCATCAGCGTTTTATCGCATTCAATAAATATGCGATCATCGTGTATTCCGAAAGGAATTATGCGATAAAAAGAATCCAAGGACGCCTAAAAAAACATCTCACTGACATGTAAGCATCACGTCAGGCGTAGCAAATGAGATGATGAATTGGCTAGGCGTTGGGTTTAGAGTCTGGTAACACGAGAATATTATATAGAAAAAAAAGATTAAAACAGTCATTGTTGGACAGCACATGTTTTGCTCAGAATGGTGTGCACTCAACGAAAATAATTTCAAGGTTTATATTTTCTCTTTAGATAAATTCATAGTATTCTGCTACCTTTTTCATACAAGCTAAAGAAGCATAAGTGTTTAAAAGGAAAATATTCGCTAACTGGGATGGATTTTCGGCATAAAACGTGGAGTAGACGGACATGTTAAGAGGGTTATAATAACTCCTAAATAAAAAGAAATATTTTATTCTTTGAATGTCGAGATAATCTCGAGTCATCAATAGACCCATTGTGAAGGAATCGTAATATTACTGAGGAATGATAGTCACGCTATTCATTATCCTTTCATTTTGTGTGCGGAACGGTTATGTTTAGGGTTCGCTTGTATGCCAAAGATGCTACAGCGACTTTGGTTGACGATGACAAAAGGTCAGGTCAAACCGCATAATGTGTATAAATGTCTCATATGGGAATGGTAAATTTTATAGAAATTCCATTACGTATACCCATGAGCAAATACAGTTTCCTTTCGCCATGAAATTCGCAATCACTTCACAGACGGTATATTAAAAGTTAGAGATGTTGACCAATGAAAGACTAATTAGGAGACCACCTAACATTCAACCAGTAAGGTTCATCATTTACGTAACACACGAAAACATGTACTTACATCGTTCATTCCACACCACGTTGAATTATAAGTAAATGCCGCGTCATTCAAATCCAAGATTACAGTTGGTGATATTTGACCATGAACACGAACACATCTTCTCTCTGAAATGCTTGTTCAATTAACCGTCAGTCATGACGCAAATCACGTCACCGAATCCAACTAAACTATTCCGTTGTTTTGA
Organism: Vandiemenella viatica; assembly: GCA_031002005.1. NCBI lineage: Eukaryota > Metazoa > Arthropoda > Insecta > Orthoptera > Morabidae > Vandiemenella > Vandiemenella viatica. The sequence continues at coordinate 278,653,364 of CM061921.1, forward strand.
GATTAAAACCGCGCAATTTAATGAGATATTTTACACTCACCTTTAGCATCTATATGGATGTTTGTTGATGGCAGAATTATTTTTATGCACATGAGTAAAACATCACGCTAAATTGTAAATACAATGTATAGTTCAACCACTTTCTGCATAAGTGTTCTGACAATGTTTTGTTTTATTAATGTGTTTCATTTTATTAATTTAATGATAAGATTTGATACAAGTTATTTTCAAGATTATTATTATTTAACATATATGTAAATAATTTATTTTCATGTATATTTTAGTATTGTGCTTAATATAACTTTGCATTTGGGAAGGCTACCTGAATTCACGTGCTTCTGTTTGTAAAGAATTGTAAAACGGCCAAAAGGACATATGCTCCCGTTATATATTCACCTTACAAGGCAGGAATACCGATTGTTATTGGAATCACATTTAAAAATTAATGTAATTATAAAAATGCTTAAGTTTTTGTTGAGTCACAATGGAGATAGAATAATTTTATTTTTAACTACCTAATTCTATCATAATTTCATTTTTCACCAACGGACGGCCATATTGTAACGAGCCGCGCTGTCGCCACGTTACAAGGTGCATTTTTATTATATATGTAATAATATAAGAGTAATTTACATAAATCTTGGGCGACCACCTAAATAGATTTTTGTTGTAATTTTCTAAAGTACGCAAGATTCCAAGTGAGGACTGTAATGAAATGATGAACATACAATGTATCTTGGTAAAGCGAATATTCAAGAATTATTGAGCTATGTAGGCTTGAAGCTAATCTTGGTCTTCCCGAATCATGGCGACGGGACGTCGCGGATTTGGGGTTTTGCCAGACCACACACTCTGCTCCCTGGGGATGGGCGGTCAACGACGTCACTCACCTGGCGGGAAAAGCCTGCCGTCCGAAACCCGAATGTTCCCTCGCCCCGGCGAACTTAGCCGAAAATGTCCGACCTCTGTTCGATACTCTAGCCAAATCACATATCTGGGATATCACGTGACATTAGGTGCCGACCTGAAGATCCAATCCAAATGAGCGTATAACTTAAAATCCTGGGAATTTTTGTTATATGTGAGCTTCGAGACTACAAATGGGCGGAGCGAGAAGTTTCCTCGTGGACCGAAGAGCGAGGAGCTGGACATTCTGACTTCGATCTTCGAGTCCAAGCTATGCAAGTCTAGTCTGAGGTAGACTTGGAAAGTTGGCTTCTCTCGCCAACTGCCGTTGTACGATATCTGACTGCCAGCTTGCCTTGCTGGAGCAAGCTTATCACAGCAACACAGCCGGTAATGCGATGATGCGCATTGCCAGACCAGAGATGCCTGTAGCCGACTTGTGAGATAATCTCACATATCGTGGGTCCGCTGCAGTCACCGGAGACATCAGACGCAGGACTACAATGGTAACTTATTACGACCAAGCCATCTGATTGTGCATTCCGTGAAACAGAACCCGTAAGCGACTTTGAGAGTATAGGTCCATGTTCTCACTTTGTAATTGTAAAAACCCCTGAGCTAGTGGCATAATTTGCCAGAACTAGTTATTTTCGAATGATATATTGTTCATTCTGGCGCCCATGATTTTCCTTTTTTAACTGTAAAGTCACAGTATTATGATACCTTTGTCTGAGGTCGTCATAACTTGTATTTTTTATTGTTCCAACTGTCATTATTTCTTGCATTTTGATTTTGAGATATGTTTAAAAGTAAATATACAATTGTTTGCTTGCTCATGACGGCTAATTGTAACTCTGAGCGTTGCTTTTATGATTTTGCCAATTTGTGTTAATGTTAACGATAAATTCGCTCAGACTTGTAATCGCCAGTGATAAGAAAATAAATGTCATATTGTGACAATTTTTCCTAAATTCCAACTGACGTCGAGATTCTTGCAAAATTAAATAATTTTCTCTGCTTCATAAAAATTAAAATTAAAAATCCACAATTATTAATCATAAAGGTATGAAAGATAATTGTAAAGTAGTTTGCCCACCAAGGCACCCACCACAACATTTCCAAAGTTTCATCAAAATCGGATAAAAAGTGTGGATTTGTATAAATATTAAGGGGCGTAAAGGGGTAGAAGGGGTGGTTTCTCAATGAAATTCATATGGGACCACTTTGGAGGTATTCTCTATCCACTATAAAAGTTTCATTTAAATCGGTTCAAAATTGGCGAAGTATCGCTGAACATACATAAATAAAAAATAAAAATAAAAAAATCAGACGAATTGAGAACCTCCTCCTTTTTTGAAGTCGGTTAAAAATCTTTAGAACTGCTTGAAAGTGAGGAATTTCTGTGGAATTTTAAGAATAAAAACTATAAGAACAAGGATTTTAGAGATTGTTGTTAAAAATTGCTTCATAACAGTATAATTTTTTTATGTATCGGCAAAAATATTTTACAGCAGTTCTTCAAATTGAGATACAGTTAATATTAAATGATGTAAAACACTACATTTTCACTTGATTAAAAAAAAGGCACTGAGCCATTTAAAGCGTTTCTTTTTATATCCACTCTTTTAACCATTTTCTACATGTTATTATTCACATCATTCAACGTTATAATTAACAAATTAGCTACGATGTTAATTCCTTCTCATAATATGGGCGTACTTTCAAGAACATCAGTGTGTTGGACTAGAGAACTGTCTTCACATTATCACTGGCATGGGAGCGTCCATAAACCACGTAGCTCCATTTTGGCCTCTTGTGAACCGCCCTCCCCCCCCCCTCCCGTAGCCTTACGTGGCTTTTGCTTCTACCCCTCCCCCTCCCCCCACGTAGCACGTAGCTTTTTCCCCTTTTGATTCCAGAAGACATTTTGTTCTGTTTTATAGTGTCAGACTATTGTAAATTACATACGGAGATTATTAACTGAGGGAAATAAATATTCACATGCTGTTGTGTGTTCTATTCCTCATTTTAATCTTTAAAAATGTTATGAAAGGAAAGCTACATGGCCTAGCTCGAAACCCCCCCCCCCTCCCCCAACGTAGCTCAGCGTAGCCTTCCAGCCACCCCCGCCCCCCCCCCCCTGGACCGAGCCACTTAGTTTGTGCACGCTCCTCATGCTAGTTCACTCTCTTACCCCCACCATCGACGCTCCTGCCTACTGTCGTTCCAGTCAACTCGCATCGTGAATCAGGGTACTATAGATCACAACTGCACAAAAACTTACGCGGTTCGCAGACAGATGGCAGCACTGATTTTCCTTATGCTGAAAAACTATAATAAATTCTCTCGCGCAATTCTGGCGTAGTGATATTCCTAAACGGAGTCATTCTAGTTCTGGATAGAATTGTACGATACCATGTTCCTTTCTCTGTATGTCTAAAAGTTCTTTTATATGTATAGATGACTGTTACGAAAGTTATTTATTAAGTGTAGTGTGCTGATTTTGTGCCATATACACGAGAATCAAATAAATAAATAAAGAAGAAGAAGAAGAGGGTGAAAGCTGGCAGCGGTCCAATTGAGCCATACTCTTCCGATGAACACCTTGGAGCTACCGTGTTGTATGTCCCCATCTGACGGACAAACCAACTGCGTCATGTGCACTCATTCCATACTTACTGTGGAGAATTTTTTGATTTGTTGGGTTTTTACCACACAATATGGACCTTCCTACCTGGATGGCTAAGTTCCGAATGATGAAAATTCCTTCCACTCCTGTATAACGCTTGACACAGTCCCACACTATTATACCCTGTTCATCCTCAGCTGCCGGCTCAAGGTCAAGTACCCGTTGCCCCACTCCCTCCTGCCCTTGCCTACTCCAGGCAGGTGAGTGGTGTCAGCGGGCACACTTTCCTCTTCGCATGTAGGAGTGGGGACAGACCAGAGTGACCTTGAGCCGCCTCTGTTAACTGTACGCGCTGTAGCGGCTTCGGCCATGAGGCGGGCAACCTGAATGACTTCGATGTCAGCAGAATATTAAGACAGAATAATTCACTGTAGACATCCATTTAGATTCAGTTTCAGAGATTAACTGAAAATAAAATTATATCTACAATGGCTTCAATTCTGTAAATATCTGCACGAATATTATAAACGCGAAAATAACTCTTTCTCTCCGTCTATTAGTAATACGTTTCCACGACTAAACCGATCTTGATTAAATTTGAGAAGGAAATACTGTGTCATTGGGAGGAACACAGGATACTCTCTCTATGGGTCAATAACATATTTTGTCATGAAATTTTGAAAACTAATCAAACGTTGACAGAGAGACGGATAGAGTGTGTACGTGTCTATCGATCGCTCAAGCTTTGTTTCTCTCGCAGTTTGTATATGATCTGCTTATGTACAGACACAATGTATTAGATGATATAGATTTGCGCTGTACCAGACTATTATTTTGTGTTAATAAGTAGCTAGTTCACTGATTTTTAACCCCCAAAGGCTATTTATTTTAGCAAAGGATAGAGTAACCAGAAACGTTGTGTAAAAAAACGGTATTAACATCAAATGTCCCTAGAAAGTGACATATTTTAAACAACAAATAAAAATCTTCCGGACGATCTGTGGTAGGTAAGCACTCATAGTTAACCCCCCCCCCCCCTTATTTTTTAGTTTGTTGCTATTTTTAAACATGTTGCAAACTGGTTCTCTTCATGAGATTGGATCAATGGTAGAATAGTTTGGCGATGGTTTCCCAGGCATATTATCCCAACTCCGTGGTTTTTGAGACACCTTTTATGTAAGTTCATCTTTCTATATCCAATTCCAGCAATAAAATTATAAATCCACGCGTACGACGTCGTGGGAAACAGCTAGTATTTCATATTCGACATTACTACTAGACAAATCAGAGGAACATAACTAGAATACAGAGTGTCGGAATAGACGTCGCTTATATTATAATGTGTGATAGATGAATACTGACGCATGCATACGAATGATTTTTGTGATACATGAATGACAGATACAGTAATATGAATGAACATAAATCTTTTAAGAGCAAAGATGCTTCCTAAGTACAGGCACTGTAAGCTCCTCTCGCCTGATGGATCATTACTGTATTTATCTGTTAGGACTATGTTTTATTTCATATTCACTACAGTTGTGTTAACGTTACTATGTGAACTGTAAATTGGAACAGTTACATTAGAAACCGAACATATTTTTTCTTAGTGGTTATTGCAGGGAAGCCCATAGTAACTGAATGCTGCAGAAAATTTGTTCTAGTGCCCATGATTAATCTGGAAAAGGGCAAGTTAGCCGCTCTGGTCTCGCATTCGGGAGGACGGCAGTTCGAATCCCCGTCCGGGCATCCAGATTTGGGTTTTCCATTGTTTCCCCAAATCAATCCAGGCCAATGCCAGGATGCTTCCTTCAAAAGGCCATGGCCAAATTCCTTCCCGTTCCTTGTCTTCAGTCTCATCCCGCTTCTAATGATCTCACTGAGCGTGGTGGGTGAACGGTTAACGTTCTGGACTCGCATTCGGGAGGACGCTGGTTCTAATCCTCATCCGGGCATCCAGATTTGGGTTTTCCATGGTTTCCCCAAATCACTCCAGGCGAATTCCGGGATGCTTCCTTCATAAAGGCCATGGTCGAATTCCTTTCCGTTCCCAGTACCGTCCCGCCTCTAATGACCTTAGCCGTCGACGAGGCGTAAAGCAGTAACTAAAAAAAAAAAAAAATAATGGTCTTGATGTCGACGAGGCGTAAAGCCATAAGTAACCATAAGTAAGTAAGTAAGTTAGCATTAATGTCATTTAGTATTTCATCCTCACATAAAAATGTTACCTATAAGGAATAGTAAATAACCAGCTTAACTAAAATTACAGCGTTTAAAACACACGGTCTATATTGTATTCATTTGTATTTTTAATTAATTTTTTATTATTAGTATTTATTTACATCTTCATTATTAACAAGTTATCACATACGTTTACAAAAATAATTATCACAATGTTGTAAAGATGAAATCAGCAAACTTGATGAAATGTCACTTAAAGGGTTATTTTTATTTCCACTGTGATTGTCAGTACAGTCATCAACCATAACAAACACTGACGCGTGAGGAGGTAACTTATCAGAAAGGAAATCGCCATAAGGGGAACTGTTACAAGTGTGAAGGCAAACAGGATGAGGATAGGGAGAGAGATGGATTGGCTTTACTTAGTTGTTGAGACTTGAGTGTACTATCGAGTTACACGCAACAACACGACAAATACTTTGAATTGGAACTTCAAGATAATTAAAACAGAAGCAATTGTAAGAGAGTGTCATTTCAAATGAATGAAGCAACTGAAAATCTAAAAACAAAAATATTGTAAGTGGTAACATTTTTACTAACCTTAAGGTCATGAAAATTCCATCTTTGTAAAAAGAATGAGGGAATGGAAAAGTTTACGGAAAGATTGAAAAACAGCGTGTTAGTAATATGGAGGGTGCACAAAATTACATAAATATTGTTGTTTGAAATGCTATGACAGGAGAAGAAGGAAATATATATGTCAATTTGAACCACAGCTCGCTTCACGAAAATAGGACAATCTAGGTCGCATTTAATACTTAACTTGTAGAACAAGATGATATATTTTATTAATTTAAGAAATTAGTTTCCATGGAACATGTTAATGAAATTACTTTATTCATTTCATAACTTCTGTTATATTTTGTCATGTTTGTTCTTTTAGAACGTTTGTTCTTTAAGTTTAAATTGGGGGAGATATAGATGAACAACTGAACGATGTTATTGGAATACATGGAGACTAAGCGTAAATAAAATCGAAACAAAGGCTTCGCTTTGCAATAAAAATTGCTACAGTTGCAAAACAGGTCAAAACTGGAAAGATGCAGCAAACTACTAAGTGAGATTTGTTCTTTAGTGAGTACAGTTAAATAGATGAGCATACAAAAGTTTTAAAGATCCGTTTAAGACAGTCCTGAGACTTTAATTTGTGTGTTTGTGTGTGTGAGGATGGACCTGTGCTTATCTGGAGCAACTCTTTTGTGTCTGGGTACGTATATCCAGCCCAACGAATGGGGATTACCGGAGGACCATACGCACGCCATCACTTGTGTCCTACGAGGTGGATGACCGTCCTCAACTTTTGGTGAACCGTGAGAAGAGAGAAACACTGAGAAACAACGCACCGAGTTAGCAGACGAAACCAATTCGCTAGAATTCTGCTTGACGCACCATGAAAGTAGTTGCGGCATCAGGGGCGGAGCTCTCCTGATCGGCTCAAGCCCCTCCCAAACCAAAATCCTGTGCGGCATGACTTACTGGCAGGGAGACTTGGTGACTTATGTCAACATGTGCTTACTTATTTTCATCCCTCGAGCATTCAGTATGTAAGCGGTGAGGAGAAGTATACTTGCAGTGACATAAAAACTTCAAACGTAAGATTGTACTGCTGTTCGGTCATCCATTCTTGATCAAGGCGTCGTTATCAGTCAACGCCAGTGAACTCGACGCAATGACAAGATTCAAGACGCCTTTTATGGCACAGTGTTATGCTTCATCAACTAACATTTCCGCATCGCTATCACGTAACTTTGGGCGAGAGGGGTTTCACGCTCTTAGAACCAATTCCGCCATAATTATCTCGCAACATAGATCAGTTTCAATTTTCCATTTTTTTTAAATAAACAAGTTTTGTTTAGATGATTTGTAACTGAAATAAATGATATTCAATCACTTATTTTGTTAAAATATCAAATCATAATTACAATTAAAAAATCATTGAGATATTTGGTTTACTTGCAATTTAGATAAGGAGATTCCAAGTAAGTCTGACAGTCAACTGAGTGGAAAGTGTGATAGTAAAAAGTTTAGTACTTGTAGAAACACTGTTATTAAAGAAATTAGCGGTGTGGTAGCTCAGTAGTTATTGTATTTAATTGCAAATCGAAAGATCTGTGTTTGGATTCCTGTATCGGCGGGGATTTTAAAGGGCCCTTAACCCGACCTTCACTTCTGGCACAACTTGCTGTGCCATTTTAAGTATGCCAGAACGCTTCTGTGGTTCGGACTCCACGTTAAGCTGTAGGTCCCCTGTACTCAGGAGGATTACTGGGTTAGGTTAAGGTATCGACGAGAGAGGTGCATGCGCGGCAAATCGAAACTCTGTCAAATGGCGGCCGGATGCTTCGGTATACCCCGGCCAATAATGCCACACGCATTGTTGTTATTATTAAAGAACATTTACCGAGTGTTCGGAATGAGGCATCAACGTTTTAAAAATGTGTCTCTTGAGCACCTGATTTCACTTGCACCGGAATGACGAAAATGGGTCATCCTGCACGTTTTAATTATAAATAATGCCAAGGGAATAAGTATGGGAAGTGCTTGCCAGCCACGGCTGGGCCATGCGAGACATTCTTGCAGGGGCGCAGGCCAACCCTTGTGTGTGCCTAGCGGATCCATTGAGGCGTAAAATCAAGAGCTCTTGGAAATCCCCAGCCGAGGTAAACAAACAGTCGCTGACATGTCGCTACCGCAGACCTTTCTGAAGGTCGAACTCCGTGAACTTTTGCGGGGCAGTACGATCTCACCAGACACTCTGGCAGCGGCCAATATGGCCAACATGGCCAATGAACCAATCAACGGTGAATAATTCTCCGCGTGATTCTAATTTCTGCGAATTTTTGTCTGGATGTTCGAAATATGTCATGGTTGAGGAGTGGCTTGCCATGAGCGACGCAGAGAGGGACGATTATGGAAGATACTTAGTACCGGACGTCGAGGGTTCGAGATCACACACAGAGTTCGCACCGGATGATCGGTAAGTGTGGACGCAGGCTCCAGAAAAGACCTTCAGCGAGTGAGGTCACTCTGTGCAATACCTAGCAGTACTTACAGGTTGAGAGTGACTTGATACTCTGCGCTCTTTGCTAGCCAGTGGAGGGAAGTACACCGGTTTCTGCAGCAGAAGTTCTCAGGTTAATGGTTTGACTTGATCCTTATAGCCGACCTACGCTATAACACATACGCAACCAAAGGAGCAGCCAATGCCGTGACGGTAATAACCGAACAGACATAACAGCGTAGTACTTAACATATTCATTGAGATTTTGCCCAGTAATGGCCTGTCAAAAGAGATTTTGAATGGTTAAGAGTTCTCGCCTCCGACAAAAACTAAACTAGTGATTGTTTAAAACCGCGAGATAATTTTCAATAATGTGCCTCTATCACTTCATTTTATGTGTAAAGTAAATATACCCTTGCACCCGGCAATTTTCATTCTAATGCAATTCATGTTAGCATTGTATTTGATCATTACAATAGCTAAATAATTTCCGATTGTTTTTAATGGAAATTTAAATAAAAAACAAATGTGAAGCGTTTGTCATCCATGATAAAATTTAATAATGTTGGATTTGCTTTGCTAACGTTTCTTAATTTAATAGTGGTCTATTTCTGTTTTTAATGCTATTGGCTATTGTATTAATATTAAAATTAAATATGCCTCTATCTGAACTCCTTCACGGGAACCAAATAAGTAAGCAACACAGGGTTATCTTTCAAATTATAAAAAGAAATATAAAGCTTTCACTCTATCCCCAGGACCCAATGGTACACACTGAATCCTGGACACCGGAAATGTATGAAAGAACATCAGAAACAGCATTAAAAACTGTGGCGTTATAGAAGAATGAATGAGATCAACGAAGTACTATGAGTAAATGAGCACGTTCTAGAAGTGGTGGTCGAAGATAAGGAAATATTGTTACGAGTAGAAAAGTCACCGAGAGAAGAAATGAGGACAGTGGAGGGATGAATCCTAAAGGACTAGCAGAGAAAGGACAGTAAGCGAAATACAGTGGTTGAAATCTGCGTGTAAGGAAGCAGTACTATGGAAAACTGTTTATAGAGAATGGTTCAGTGTCTGAAGCTGAGAAACCTTCGAAGGTATGGAAAGAGAAGGAAGATGGTACGGAAATATGGAGAAAGCGTGACAAAGAAAATGTTCGATATGAAATTGAAAGTAAACGATCTTGTGAGCAACCAAGAGACAGCTGGATGAAAGGAGCAGGTCGAATCGTGCTAATGAGGGAATTAATTAGATAGTAGTGGAGAGGAAGAGCGGTGGAATGGCGCAGGACGCTGGATAAGATTGCGTTCCGGCTGTTGGCTGGAAGCACTCCAAGATGGCGGTGGATGTGGTTAAAGATGGTGGGTGTACGTCTCTGGTGCGGGCGGTTCCGACTGCTGCTGCTGCCGTCGGATGTGCCAGGCGAACAGGCAGCAGCGCTCGTCCTTGCCGAAGTGCTCCGCGTCCGCCACTGTGCGAGGGAGTTCGCGATGCAGAGTCTCAGGCAGCAGTAAGCACAGGCAGCTCCCAGTCACACACAACACCCCCAGCAAGGCGCCGCGGTACACGGCAGCCAGGGACACGACGTACGCACTGGCGGCGCCTGCCGCATAGCCTGCCACGTGCACTGCAGACACCCCCTGTCCTCGCACCTGCAACACACAATCAGGGCTGCAACGGAGCGGAACTTCCGCATGAAAGCGCCGCGGTACACGGCAGCCAGGGACACGACGTACGCACTGGCGGCGCCTGCCGCATAGCCTGCCACGTGCACTGCAGACACCCCCTGTCCTCGCACCTGCAACACACACAATCAGGGCTGCAACGGAGCGGAACTTCCGCATGAAAGCGCCGCGGTACACGGCAGCCAGGGACACGACGTACGCACTGGCGGCGCCTGCCGCATAGCCTGCCACGTGCACTGCAGACACCCCTTGTCCTCGCACCTGCAACACACACAATCAGGGCTGCAACGGAGCGGAACTTCCGCATGAAAGCGCCGCGGTACACGGCAGCCAGGGACACGACGTACGCACTGGCGGCGCCTGCCGCATAGCCTGCCACGTGCACTGCAGACACCCCCTGACCTCGCACCTGCAACACACAATCAGGGCTGCAACGGAGCGGAACTTCCGCATGAAAGCGCCGCGGTACACGGCAGCCAGGGACACGACGCACGCACTGGCGGCGCCTGCCGCACACCCTGCAACGTGCACTGCAGACACCCCCTGGCCTCGAACCTGCAACACACACAATCAGGGCTGCAACGGAGTGGAACTTCCGCATAAAGTCGCAACTTTTAGCCGAAGTAGAACGGAGGTTTTGTTTACATTGCAATATATATGTTATATAACTCATCTTTTACCCTTTATACAAAATTTGGTGCATCTCAGCTTAACTATGAACACCGTGGTTGTTTTTTTCTTATTGTCCTGCAAGAAGAGTAACAATGATTTGAACGGTGTTGTTACCTAAGCGACAAATTACAAGTTTGAACATACAAGTAAAGTAAAGCGGCCCATTCCCAGTCCAACTTGTTGGACCTCCCTATAGTATACTACCTTTGGATGCGCTCGCCCATTCATGTTACTCTAAAGGGCACCACAAGATGCTCCAACTAGTTCTATTTACTCGACTTTCTCGCGGCACACCAATGTCCTCATCACACGCGTGTTTGGGCGAATCCCTCATTCATGACTCAAAGCGGTAGGTTGTTAGACGGGAGTGGGGGGGGGAGACTGTATTAATTGGTCTGAGAGACCAACAGCATCCAACGCGTCCTACATTTAGTCGTGCAACTCCATTAACGTCCAAACATGGAGAAACCTGATCATCGTAGGTCCTACAAGTTGGACTGTGAATGAGCCGCTAGAGCGGTGGAGAGGCGGGTGCTGGTCGTGGTGATGTACGATGGCTTGGCCTTATGTTTGTCGTTCGAATTATTTGAGTCAAAATCTCCTCAAAGTTCATATGAAAAGCAATGCTTTGTTGGAGTATGCATAATCTATGTATCTACTTTTATTCACTTACGAAATCACCACACGTTTCATTGTTGTTGAAAGATGAGGCCAGAAAATTCAGTCTGGCAGTTTTATATGGAAACAGATAATGCTTATGTATAAAGGAGAATTTCGGATAAAAATACTTATGTTAATTATAAGTTTATTTTTAATAATACATTAAATGCTATCGTCTGCGCTTCCACGTAAGTCAAGCACCGAAACTCCGCAACATCATCCGCAAAGATGATCTAGGTTACAATCCCATTTCCATCCAAATGACAACCTCTACTTTACATATATAAATCAGTAACCGGTTGTGCCAGTCTGTCCATTTGTACCACCTCACGCAAAAAACTAGCAAACCAATTTGGGTAGGTTTTTTTACAAAGTATATGGTAGCATTAAAACTGCCGTATATCTTATCACTCCACGTGATCTGTAGCCGGAGTAAGAAATGAGAAGAGACAGGCGCCACAGATCACGTTGAATCTGAGATAAACTATCCTTTCTTAACAAAGGACAGCACCAAAGATCACAAGCTACATTACATATAAACACCTCAATCTTTGGATTCTGTTAATATTGTTTGTAACTGAATTGCTTTGGTTATTTTGTTTCTTCAGTATTATGAGATATAGAATATTAGAAATCAAACTACCACATCATAGATTAGCTTTCACGGTAAAGGTTATAGCGATATCACATTACAAACCTCGGATACAGTCCTAACCAAAGTTTCTGCTTATTATCGATACTAAAACTTGATTTCATTTAAGTAAAATATTATCGTGTCGTATTAAAATAGCTAATTTTGACATTATGAAAATTATATTCGTTAAATTATTAATTTTTCTAAATTGTATTACGTTCTCCATGGTTTAGTATAATGCTTATGTAAAATCTTTCCTCTTCGAATTAAAATGCCTAATTTTTGCGCAGCATTTTATTAATTAATTTCTCAGGTTTTCTAAATTGTGTTATGTTAAAGTATATAAAAAAGCGATAATCAGAACTTTCCGACAGCTGTAGGAACACCGAAAATAAGAGAGTAGCTTAAAGAATCGAAACGTTTTACATGATTTTTAGGTTGTTTCCTCTCCGGTATAATAATTGCTTCACGAAAATATGGTTGAAAGACAACGACTAAAATGTATATGTAATGTAGGTAATTGAGGATGTAGATTATAATGTCGAACTGAGGAATTTATCTCTTTATAGAAAGAAACCAGTCGAAAAATTATGATAAAAAAAGAGGAACTGGAATGAATGAAAGTGGTGAGAGAACCACATTGCCACAAACATTCACATTAACTGATACTGGTGTAGACGAAGTGAGAAGGGAAATAGAACAAGTCACCAAGCACGTCGTAAAATGAAGAATGAGAAAAGTTTCATTTTCTCTATAAAAGTCATACCTCTACTTGAATAGACATGTCTGCGTGGAAGCAAAAAGTCTAAAGTAAAGTAAATTTAACTAAAATAAGTTTAACAATCTTTCAGAGTAATTAAATGTGTTTTACGTTATCTGATGAGCATAATTTTTGTAATTATAGAACTTTTCAATCAAAAATCACAGATTCATTTCCAGGTGAATCATAGTATTTGAACAATCGTGACCCGTAAATGTTGCATAGAAATTGTTCATCAGATTTCAGTTATTTGGTATGAAACATATCCGCCTCGTTGATTAACGTCATTGTGGCACCGTGATAACGCCCGGCGCCGGACACGGGGTACCTGGTTCGTGTCGCTGTGGTGGAAAAACTTTCACCTTCGGGACATGGACTCACTGGGTGCACGATTCCTTATATCTCCAGACTGTGTCCCAAAGTCCAAGGTTAAATCCCAAACCCTCTGCAGTGCGTATTGAGTGAATGCCTTCGACACTGTTGTCGGTGATTTATCCGTCTGATGGGAACGTAAATTTCTGTGGATCCCTTGGTGTCTTTTGGAACAGTAACCCTGTATAGGCCAACAGTCTTCAGTATGGTTCATAGCGGCCGCCGCTCCCACGTCGCTCCCCGTGGTCGTGCTTAGTGGCTGGCGAAGATCGTCTTTCCTCATCATCCCCGCAGTAATGGCGGGCAATCAGGAAGGGCTCAATTCCGCGGAGGGAGAGGCTGCTCGGTGGACCGATAGTTCGGTAGAAGACGGTGAGGGTAAGTTGATCTCCGCTCGAGTGTGCCCGATGTACTATTTTCGCGCCTGGTAAAGGCACCGCACAGCAAATTCCGTCGCCATTACCAAAATTATTGTTTTGGCCTGCATCGGGCTTCACTATATCAATTTTTTTATCTCCCATCTGTAACATAAACAACACTGTACATTATAAACACACAGCATCATAGCCATCCAAACTAATAACACCTATGAACACTGTCAGGATGGGGCTGGCAATGGAAAACCAGACTGAACAAATCTCCCAAGGAGATTGCTTTGGAGAGGCGACCGCATACACACTGATAATGCGTATGGCATACACTTCCCTGCGCTTCAGGCTATGGCGAAATTATCACCAGTACAGTAAAGAATAAGGCGTGACATACAACTAATGAAGAGAGGTCTATGATAGTTACGGATAGTAATGAGAATCGGGTATAGTTTCTGATCGCAATATAACCTGAAGAAACGATATAAATAACTTTTTAAAGGACGATCGGAAGTTGAGTTGGATCACCCCATATAAACTGTACGAGGTCTATGATTCTTTGAGGTTTATTTCCTCGGCATGCTAGGGTTGTTGTATTTTGTAACTTGCTGTATGTGGGTGGTAGGGGCGACAGTGTTAACGTCGTCAACAGACGGGCGATTCTCATGTTCTCACTGCATATGAAAGAAGGATTATTTGGTTTTGTGGTTGTGTTATATGTAAAGGTACTGAAATGTTCACAGTTCGAATATCGATTTCGGCCGGAATTTTTACGTGCACTTAAATGGACCTTACTGAACCTAGCATTCTGGAAGACGAGGGTTCATATACCCGTTCGGACATCCATATTTCGGTTTTCCATAGTTTTCCGAAATCACTCCAGGAGAATGCCGAGATGGTCCTTCCCAGACTTTAGTGATCTAGATATCGACAAGGCGTAAAATCCTAAGCATAAAATAGGTACCTTCCCTTCTGGTAAACCTTCGCTTTGGATTCCACGCAGAACTGTAGCTTCCCTTTACTCTGTAGGATTAATTTAGGTGACCAGGACACAGACAGATTGCGCAGCAAATTGAAACTGTCTCTAGGGTCTCGCGGCAAATAATGCCGTACTACTGTACTTTGACTTTCACTAAGATAACTTTGTGAATTTAATCTTGGCCTCTGGTACAGAATCTTGTGTTTACAAGTGCAGATAATTTATTCCATCAGTCAAATTCAATCGATTGCCGAGCACAATAATGCACAGTAGAGAAATTGGCCATCGTAACGAATACAGTGCTATGTCTGTGAATAAGCAACAGAAAATTGAAATTTCGCTAAGAAAATAACCTGACTCAAACTGAAACAAAGTTATTTATTATTATTTTCTGGAAAAGTCATGTTAACAGACATGTAACTCAGTTAGGAAGGGTTTAGGTGCTGCCATTTCACCAGATTTAGCAATCAATCAAATTTTAAACCACAGAAAAAGTATTATGTAGTAACCAGTATAGAACATTCATCCTTCAAGGTAGACATTTTCCGTATTCAAGTATTGATAACTCCTCTTCAACCACGAAAATGTATACCACAGAGGATTCTCCATTTCATATCTTCTGAACATAAACTGCATATAGTTCAACTCCTCCTCATGATAAGACGACAGAAAAGTGGTGGGAGAGCGGTAATGTTTTGGCCTCGCATTCGGGAGTATACGGGTTTGAATCCCCGTCCGGCCATCCAATGCCGAGATATTTCCTTCAAAAACGCCATGGCCAAATTTCCTCCCATTCCTGGCACACAGTCCTTTCCCGCTTCTAATGACCTCGATTTTGATGAGGCATTAAGCCATAAGCGAAAATAAAAGTATTACCACAAGGCATTACTCTCCTTAAAGTCTTCTGCTTTTTCTATTTCCGAGACGAGTTTACAGAGGAAAAATTTAACAAGCTGAAGCAGTGGCGTATGTATAAGGTATTGTTATTGAAAATCGGTTAGACTCTCCCATTCGAGTTAACTGCATAGTATAATAGCAACAAATAAAACAGCAAGCGATCCATTAGCTATCCAGTAAGTTACAAATATATGCATTTTTATAGTCCTTGTATCATCAATCTTTCCCATGAACAAAATATTGAAGGAACATTTTGGACTAAATATAAACCAAAGCAAGACAAAATTGATGAAACTTAGCAGAATAATAGCAATTGTAGTAGATTAAATATGAAAACAGGATCGGAGTAAGTGACTTCTGTTACTTACGAAATAAAATTACAACTGATGGCCAAAGCAGGAATGATGATAAAATCAGAATAGTACTAGCGAAAGGAGCCTTCCTGAAAAAGAGAAATCTTTTGTTTCGAATATTGATCTAGGACTCAGAAAGAACTTTTTAAACTTTATGTGTGGTGCGCAGCACTTTATGGTAAGTATGGACTTTAGTAATACCAGAAACAAGGAAAATTGAATCACTTGAAATGTGGTTCTGTAGGATGCCGAAATTTAACTGGACAGATAATGTACAAAACCCAATGTATTTTGAAAATTATGGACGAAAGAAGGTTGTGGAAGTGTCTTACAGAAAGAAGAAACAGGATAGTGGGTCACATCTTAAGACGCGAAGGATTAGTTAAATTGTTAACTGAGGAGCAGTCAGAGATAAGAACTGCAGAGGAAAACAAAGATTAGAATATATGAACCAGAAAATTCATCCACATTCTGATTGAGAAAGGGAGAACAATATTCTCATATAAATTTTATCAGTGAACTGAAATTTTTAATCGAAAGACTGGCACAATTATTTATAGATTATAAATTCTTCAAATTTTTCCCGGAACTCCCGTCACGAGATGTTCTGAGTGGAATAAAAATGAAAAAAGCACAATACACGACCGATCTGGCTGTGAACACTCATACAACTGACGTCTCTCCCACACACGATCAAGTTTATTGGCGCTAACGCTGACAGTGCGGAGACCACGTTATTCAAAATCACTCGTGACTATCATCCTACACACGATCAAGTGTACTTGTGCACGTCTTGAGCTGATGCGGGCACGAAACCGGCTTGAGATAGCAGCTTAGGGAGCGTCCATAATTCACGTAGCTCCATTTTGCCCTCCTGTGAACACCGTAGCCTCACGTGGTTTTTGCCTCTAACCCCCCCCCCCCCCCCACACGTAGCACGTAGCTTTTTCTCCCTGTTGATTCCAGAAGACATTTTGTACCGTTTTCTCTTGTCAGACTATCGTAAACTACATACAAAGATAATTAAATGACGGAAATAAATATTCACATGCTGTTGTGTGTTCTGTACCTCATTTTAACTGTGACAAATCTTTATATCTATATGAAGATGAATGTATGTATGTAGTTTGTTGGTTTGTTTGTTTGTTTGTTCTTCTTACAAATCCACAATTTTCATCCGATCTCGATGAAACGTTGCACACTTATCCTTTGAAACAAGGAGAAAAATACTGTCTAGATTTGGTTGAAAAATTATATGTATAAATAATACATGTTGTTTTATAATTTCGAAAATTACTGAATGGCGATAGACAGACACGTTGGATGTGGAGGTCTCTGTACTGTTTTTTCATGTTGCGGTTAGGTAGCTCAGTGTTTAAAGCGCTTGCTTGCTGCTGTTTGGGTGGTTGTTTCGGGTTCAAATCTCCGTGGAGGCTAAAATTTTTAAAAATTGTGTTTGATCGTAAGAGTCACGCCTGAGCCGTCGGTTATTGTGATTGAATGCTAAACTGTAGACATCACAAAGTTAGGGGAGCAATGCGAGACAAATCGTAGGTAGTCTTGCAATGCTTTAGGTGTACACTTTTTTACGTTATATTGATCCCTCAGGGGTGATTCGCAGTCAGTGTGTGTGTGATCTGCAGTAGTAATACTATAAATGCGGAAGTAAGTATCTGACTTTTGTTACGTTTTGACGACTAAATGCCTATACCGATATTGATGGAATTTGACAAGAAAATCTGTAGGGAGGGCACAGCGTTCTCATTTGTGAGATCGGACCGGTCAATGTTACATCACGCGCACTTGACGTGGTAACGTTCAAGAAGAGTCAGCTGTCGACACCATCCAGAAGATCGTAGATTTCGGTTTTCGATGGCATCCCGAATCGCTCCTGGCAAAAGTCGGATTCGTTCTTCCAAGAGGTCAAGGCCGGATTCCTTCCTGTTCTTTGCCCCCATTCTCGAAGAGCCATAAAGCCCAAGAAAGAAAGTAGTGTATGTAAGGATTAAAGTAGAGAAGTCAGTTTCATTGAAACAATTTTTATCGTGTTTGTCTGTCATAAAAAGTGTATCTTTTGAGGCACGATTAATTTCCCACTTCTTTTTATTTTTGCTTCGGGATCTACGCTTCGTTGACATCGTGGTGATTAGGAGTCATTGGCGGTGTATATTTTTCCTGTCACCAATCTTTCGACTTATTTGAAGAACATCTCCATTTTATCTAACCCGAGATAAACTGTTCATCTCAAAATTTCCTCATCACCAGTCATACATATATTTTTCTCCGATTCAGCCACCAAGAACCACGTGGACACTGGTCACCTTAGGTGGCCAGTGTGAATCATGTGAAAGGGTGGGGGAGGGGACTGAAGTATAACCGAGCCTGTTATGCCCGGCGTACTTAAACTATTGGAGGAACGTCTGTGTTGCCATCTGTCTACAAAACGCGTAACTTTGTGTGTTCTATAAAAGTGTATTTTTTGTTTGTAAAATATGTGGTATATGAGGCGGTGAGTGGGGACCGTTCTGCATTCGCCTAAAAGATAGCGGAAAACCGGAATCAGGATGGCCGGTGCGCGGGGACCTGGAGTCGTGCCAGGTCCCGTTGTACCCCCCGATCCGCACTGACGAGTTTAGTTATAATTCATATATTATAGTATTTGTTTTCTTTAAAAGATCTTACTTTCGTACTGTACGCTTCACTAACAAATTAATTAATGCCGCACGTGTTAAAACCTTACCCAACATTCTATATATATACTTTTTTGCGTCAAATTCTTCCACATAAATATTTCTCCACCTTCGATATCCAGAGCATGTTCCTGTCTTACTTTATCTCTCCACTTAATTTCGAAAATAGTTTCTATAGTATCATGTTTCGAATGCTTCAATTTTCCTTTTTTATGGTATTAGCAAAGTCAAATTTTCGCTTTTACAAATTTTTGCTCCATTTATTTCCGGCACTGTTTTTAAACGAATGACTTCCAGCGTTGACGCAGTGTAAGCAGTTAAACTCGGATTATAAAACGATATTCCATTACGATATTGTATGAAATGCTTTTAAACCGTAGCAGCTGAGATTTGTGACGACCCACCCAACAACATGCTCCGGCCAGAGTATTTAAGATTTACAAAAGAATTTTCACCACATTATTATTTTCTGTTAATCGTGAGCAATTTATAAGTATTCCCAGCATTATTCCGCTTGGAAAATGAAATTTTGTGCAGGAATCAAGATTCAACACTGAAACTGTCTGGATGGACGTCAAAAGCCCTATTGTGAAACGCATCATGCAGATTGTAACCCTGATTGATTTTATCGTCTGTGTTGCACAGAGGAAATGATGCCACAATCTACAGTTTGACCGCGGCGGAAATGAGAACCGCATGATTGCGCCGGGCAGCTGACAGCCTCATTGAGCGTAGGTACTTAACAAAAATCGATAAATGAGGTATCATTTTAAAGATTAAGTTCTGTCTTTGGTAACAACATTAGTTAAGAAAGGGATTTTTCGAAATCCAACCCATAAAACGGAAAAATATGAACAATCAAGGTCACGGGTATCAGGGCCGGCGTTAGGATTCTCGGGCCCCGGGTAAGCGATCTTAGGCCCCCTACCCCCCCCCCCCCCCCCGAAGATAATTTTACTTTACACTTTTTTTCTCTTTTTTTTGATAAATTCAGAACATTTTAATAAAAAAATGTTCAAAATTATTGGTGCAGATTTTAAAATTTGTGTTTGATTTCTATTTATTTAGGCACCCAGGCCGGCGGGCCCCCATTTGGTGGCCCGGGCCCCGGGTACTTTTGCCCCGCTTAACTCCCCCTAACGCCGGCCCTGACGGGTATTCGATAGTTCAGAGTCAAGCAGCTAGGCTTCGCTGGCGTCGATAAGGAGTGATCGCATTACCGCTACATAGCAGCACACATATCACGAGACATTGTTAATCTGTGTGTTGTACAGAGTAAGGAGTTCGTCGTATATATTTGTTTATGTTAGGGAAACATTTAATCATTTCTAATTGTTGTGTTTTGCTATGTATCTGTTTGAGTTGACAAATTAACGATTGTTACAAAATTCTTGTTTCATCCCACTACACATCACCAACCTCGCTGTTCACCGCGAAATTTTTGCACAGGCCACTTAATCATTATTAAATAATAAATTCAAAGCATACTTCGACTAGCGCTTAAAAATATTATTTATTAAGAAGCAAGAATCTATACCGATAACTCCAAGGAATATAGGTTTCTTTAAAAAATACATCGATCGTGAGACCCAGAAAAAACATGTTTACTTTAATAAATTTGGAGAAAGTCGATTGAAATGAGAGTTGGTTACTAACTACTGGAAACGGACACCATTCAATTGGCCTATGCACTTACAGTACTTAATAGGTAAAATAAAAAAAAAGAATTAAGAAAATTACTTTTGAATGTTTTTGTGTGATTTGAATTTCCTATCATCAGCTGATTTATTTATCCATTTTAGTTTATAAACCACCCAGTTTCTTCATTCATTTAGATATTTGATTTTTATTAATACCTAATTATACTTAATTAGAGACATGCTTGAGGCAGGACTGGAACAGGTAAGTAGTGTTCGAGCGCTGATCAGGTATGAAGCCAAACTTGCGTTGCAGCCTCCAACACCTTGATAACGTCATACAGTTTTCACTTTGGAAATGCCCGTGTCAGTAATATTAGTGATCAACGATCACTGGAAGATGTTGTGAGAATCTAGTTCTTTCATCTATGGTAGTGGTAATCAACTATACCCTGTTCACTCCGATCATGTTTCCCTGCCCCAGCTCCTCACCTCACCCCCTCCATCCTTCGATACCTCTCCGAGCAGAACGCTGTGTCCAGGTAGGCGTGTGATAAATTTCACCTTCGCATGTGTGGGTAAGGACGGTTGAGTAAGGGGCGTCCATTAATTACGTGAGGTGTTTTTCCGGAATTCCGGACCCCCCCCCCCCCTCCTGGTGAGACTTCGTGAGATTTGGTCGGTCCCCCCGCCCCCCTCCTACGAATGTACCTCGCAACTTTTTGAGACCTTTTTTTTTTTAAGGTCTCATGCTTCCAAGGGCGGTTTTACCCTCGTAAAATCGACTTTCGCGTTATTTGTAGAATTTTTTTTTAGCTCTACTATTCTACAAGAATTTCAAAACCTTACGTGAGATTTCCGTTGACCCCCCCCTCCTCCTTGGTGAGATTTCGCCGAATCCCTCCCCCCGCCCTCCTGTTTCACCTCATGTAATTTATGGATGCCCCCTAGGGATAGAGCAGCCTGACTTCGAACCGGCTCGGTTAACTTAACGCGCTATAGAATTATTGACTGTCTTGGTTATTGTACACAGACGGAAAAAAAAATCCCAACACCAAGAAAAAATTATTGTAGAGTAATGAAATTTGGACAATGCATTTGTCAAGTTAACATGTTTAATTGATTAAATTTTCAAGATCACAGGTTAATTTAAGCTCAAGAAAATGCATTTCAAATGTGAAATACTGTTAAATTAATAGCCGGTGTAACCTCCAGAATTTTGAATGCAAGCCTGCAAACGTGAATGCATTGTGTCATACAGGTTTCGAATGTCACTTTGTGGTATGGAGTTCCATGCTTGTTGTACTTGTGCTGTCAATACTGGGACGGTCAGTGCTGGCTGTGGATGATGCTGGAGTTGTCGTCCAATGATATCCCATACGTGTTCAATTGGAGACAGATCTGGTGATCTCGCAGGCCAAGGTAACATGTCGACACTCTGTAGAGCACGTTGCGAGACAACAGCGGTATGAGGGCGAGCGTTATCCTGTTGAAAAACTCCCCCTTGAATGCTGTTCATGAATGGCAGCACTACAGGTTGAATTACCAGACTGACGTACAAATTTGCAGTCAGTGTGTTTGGTATAACCACAAGAGTGCTCCTGCTGTCATAGGAAATTGCTCCCCAGACCATGACTCCAGGTGTAGGTCCAGTGTGTCTAGGCCGCAGACAGTTTGGTTGCAGGCGTTCCCCTGGCCTCCTTCTGACCAACACTCGGCCATCACTGGCACCAAGGCAGAACCTGCTTTCATCAGAAAACACAACAGATCTCCACTCCGTCCTCCAATGAGCTCTGGCTTGACACCACTGGAGTCGCAAACGGCGATGGCTTGTAGTCAGTGGAATGCACGCTACAGGGCGCCTGGCTCGGAGCTGTCCTTGAAGTAACCGATTTCTAACAGTTTGTTGTGTCACTGTGGTACCAACTGCAGCTCGAATTTCTGCCGCAGACGCAGTACGATGCGCCACAGCTGTACGCCGAATACGGCGGTCTTCCCTCTCAGTAGTGCCACGTGGCCTCCCGGAACCCGGTCTTCTTGAGGCAGTACCATCCCTTGACCACTGCACCCAACAATCATGCACAGTGGATACATTCCGGCCAAGTCTTTCTGCAATATCGCGAAAAGAAAATCCACCTTCTCGTAGCCCTATTACACGACCTCGTTCAAACTCGGTGAGCTGTTGATAATGGCTTCTTCGT
This sequence comes from Vandiemenella viatica, assembly GCA_031002005.1. NCBI lineage: Eukaryota > Metazoa > Arthropoda > Insecta > Orthoptera > Morabidae > Vandiemenella > Vandiemenella viatica. The sequence continues at coordinate 278,676,055 of CM061921.1, forward strand.
CTTCTTAAAGGCATTCTTGGCTAACATCAACTCACTATGTCAAATCTCAGCGGTAAATAACGTTCACAAACTTTACAGCGCGTATTTAAAGCAAACCTGATTTGCAAGCTCTGAGTAGCGCTACTAGCGCCACACTTATGCGCGAAGCGCGAAATTTGAATCGATGTCATCTTTCAGATGTATAAACACGCCTACCAAATTTCGTTTATCTAACACAAGTCTTTCTTGGTGTTGGGATTTTTTTTTCCGTCTGTGTATATATGGATACTGATTACCAAGGATCATCACTAGCCGGTTCATTCCTCTTTGAGCCATGGGCAATGACGGGTTGGTGATTTACCCAGCCAGCTTGTTGCAGAAGCCAAAGTGACTAGGATTGGGGAGGGAGAGGGAAGGAGGGGAGGAAGAAGTCAACCATCATCTGCCTTTGAACTGTTGAAGATTTTTTCTATTAGTTCGTGTTAATTTGTTTCTAAAATATTTACTGTTTGTGGAAGAAACTGGAAACCTTCACAGCATTCACCTAGATATATGCAGAAATCACCTAAAACCGTAATCAGCACTGCTGGAACGATAAGTTCGAGGTATGAACCGGTGTCCAGGTAGGTGGAGCTTATTTATATTTAATCTACTAGTATTGGTATCATGAAATGTAGCAGAAATGATACCAATACTAGTAGATTAAATATAAAAAAAGGATCGGATGCAATAGGAGAAGTAAGTGAATTCTGTTACTTGGGAAGTAAAATTACAACCGATGGCCGAAGCAGGAATGATGTTAAAAAGCAGAATAGCACTAGCAAAAAGAACCTTCATGAAAAAGAGAAACCTTTTAGTTTCAAATATTGACCTAGGAATTAGAAAGAACTTTTTAAAACTCTTTGTGTGGAGCACAGCACTTTATGGTAGGAAACATGGACTTTAGGAATACCGGAAATAAATAAAATTGAAGCATTTGAAATGTGGTGCTACAGAAGAATGCTGAAAATTAAGTAGACAGACAAAGTAAGAAATGAACGAGTTTTGGAAATGATGGGTGAGAAAAGAAGTTTGTGGAAGAAGCTTGCGGAAAGAAGAGACAGGCTGGTAGGTCATATTTTGAGACATGCTGGATTGGTTAATTTGTTAGTGGAGGGAACAGTCGAAGGTAAGGATTGTAGAGGAAGACAGGGATTAGAATATATGAAACAGATAATTGAGGACGTGGGCTGTAAGGGGTATGTAGAAATGAAGAGGTTAGCACAGGATAGGAAAGGATGGAGGATTGCATCAAACCAGTCAAAAGACTGACGACAGCAAAAAATAAAAAAATAAAAAATAAATAAATAAAGGTAAACGTTTCCCATTGCCTATCTTCTTACTCCAAATGACACACTACTCGCTTGGGGAAAACATTTTTTTAAGCTGATATAAAACTAAGTTTTCTGATAAAAGATAACAGTCGGATGACTACTCTTGGTGTTACCATTACGTCCCAGAAACGAAACGATAATCAGTGGAATGGTGATCAGTGATCACCTACTTCCCCGCGACTAACATAGAGCCGCGTGCAAAAATTCAAAATGAAAACCATGCTAATCACATTTTGGACAAAGACGGAATCAAGGGAATCATTCATCAGGAATTCGTCCCTGTTACCCAAACGGTGAAAGCCGCATTCTACCTGGAGATAACCAAATGTTTGCTGCAGCGCATCCGACGCGTTAGGCCTATGATCCAGACCGGAAATTGGGTGTTACTACACGGCAATGCACCATCGCATTCCAGCATCCTTGTACTCCATTTTTGGCTCAGCGTGGTTTTATTGCTTTGCTTCACCCACCCTTCCCTCCAGATCTTTCTTCTGCTGACTTTTCTTTGTTTCCTCGTCCTATGGACACCTTGACGGCTAGCGGACGTCTAGGAGATTCAGGATCGTGTGACAGCTATTTTGGAAACTGTACCAAAAAAAGATTTTTCCGACAGTTTCCAGAAGCTGCACGAATATTGTGACTGGTGGCGACTACTTCGAAAGGCAATGAAGATATTTCTAATGGTCATTGGTTTTTGTGTTTTTACTTTCCACTCACCAAATTTTATAAACAAACTCCGTACTTTGTTGGAAAAATGTTATTAGAGCAGGTATCTTAGATGGTAATGAACAAACAATTTCACTTGATTTTGTACAAAAACATTTTTGTTTTCTTTCAGGCAATACGTCTTGTCGATGTCATTAGAGACGGGAAAGAATTGCGACAACCAAATGTAAGGAATTTGGTCATGGCTTTTTTAAGAAACTATCCTGGAATTCTCGTGAAGTGATTTCGAGAAAAACGAACTCTGGATGTCCGGACAGGGTTATAACCCGCGTACCCCAGAAGGCGAAGCCAGAGCGTTACCTCAAACACCACGCTCGGTAGAGACGTTTAAAGCTCACTAACTGAAAATAAGTTTTAAGTGTCATCTTTTACGGTTATTGTAAATGATTTCACAAATTTGATATAGCTATATTATTCGACATATTTTTACAAAATGTTAGTCATATGTAAAATTCAATTTTTTTGGTTTACTGGTTCTGCTAATGTTCAAGTTGTCGCCACACTCGTTGCAACATGTCCTTATCAGTCTATTCAAAAGCACTGTTGATTCCAGCTTGCAGTTCTAGTAAGTTTGTTGGTAGAGGAGGCATGAAGACTGAATCTTCACATAACCCACCTCAAAAGAAAAGAAAAAATAATAGCATGGGGATAGGTCGGGAAAGCGAAGAAGCCATGATAGTAATAGCTGATCATCATCCCCACCACGACCGGTCCATCGCTTTCTCAATCTCCTGCTCACGTCCGCGCTCTGGTGGCAGAAATTTGAACCGCGGCTGCAAAGCTTTTTGAGTTTTTCTCTATGACTGTAAAGTTGTGGCAATATGTCAAATAATATAGTTACAGTAAATTTGTGCAATCGCTTCAGTCGTTTATAATATATATGTCTGTGAACCGTATAAGTTTTTCTTTTTGTTTTTGGTGTTAATTTGTTTGCAAACTTCTATGCCTCCCAGGCGGTAAATTGGCTAAAATGGCTGTATTTGTGTAGATGATTATGGAAAACTGTCGAAGGACGGCCGGTACGTCAGAACAGAGATCTGAACCTGGTGCCATTATATCCTCCACCACTGCCGAACATGTCCTATAACGTATTACGAGCAATCCATGCATTCAGCTCCTTACCATACCCGCCTGTAGCGGCTCAGTTCACAATTCAGTGTGTGACATAGATGGAGAAGAATTTCTAACCGACTACGTTGAGCAATAACGGTCATTCAGTATACGCATTCAGGAGCACGAGCTTCGAACTCCGGTCTGGCCTTCCATACTTCGGTTATCCTTGGTTTATCGAAACAGCTAGTAAGTTAACTCTTAGCCTTGTTAATTCGTTTGAGGCTAGAGAAGTAGTTTCAGTTCTTTCATTATTTCCCTAATTTGTCATTGGGCTATTAAATACTTATGTTCGCCCATAGAACGACGTAGGAAGCTCTTCAGCAGTTTTGTTCTTCAATTTAATAAGCAGGTAGCCTCTCTGTACAGGGGCGGATCCAGGATTTTGGTTTGGGGGGCGGGGGCGCTTGGCTTGAGTGAATTTTGATTCAGAGGGCTTGCCTTCAGTGGATTTTGGTTTTGGGGGGGGGGGGGCTTCAGTCGGCCATGGGGTAGTCTTTATAGCCTCCTCGGGCCTCAAATCCATAGAGCTAAAAAAAAAAAGAAGGTCTCCAAAATTACAATGTCGGGGGTGGACCTAGATGCTTTTTTTTTTGGGGGGGGGTGCTTGAGTCCCCTAGCCCCCCTGGATCCGCCCTTGTCTCTGTACGATCACGAAACCATTTCGGATCGTCTTCTTTACGGCAGAGGCCGCACTGCCTCCCCTAGTCGAGCGGAGCCCGACGACCGACCCAGCTGATCACAAACTCAGGCCCCTGTGTGACTTGCTCTGCTTCCACACAATTTTGCGTGGCTCGGCACTGACAAAATATATTCTTACGTAGCTAAAGGCTTTCCATTACATCTCGCTTGAATGCGGACAATCTTCTTTCAGGCTCATAACCCAAAACACTTGCCAGTTCTAATATCCATTCTTTTACTGTAAATATCTTGGCATAACTTTTGCTAGTAAACTCAATTAGCCAGGACTCATTGGGCAGGTAGAGGTTTCAAAAGTTAGGGAATTGGGTTATAAAACCTTGGTCAGATCACTGCTTGAATATGGTGGAGTGGAGAGACATCCACATTATGAGTATCAAATTCAGGAGTTGGAGGGAGCACAAAGGAGAGCAGCTAGATTTGTTTGCGGAAATCACCGCAGAATGCATTCAGTAACTGATATGCTGAAGGAGCTGGTTTGGGAGAAATTGGAAGACAGGAGACTGGTCAAAAGAGTGTTTGGTTTGTTCAAGGCATATAATCGCGATAATGCATGGAAGGATATTAGTAGGATTCTGAGTTCTCAATTGAGGGGATGACATGACCATAATCATAAGCTGGCACTTGCATTCAGAAAATTTTCTTTTGTAGGTAAGGGAGTCAACGACTGGAATAATGTACAGCTTACCAGAAACACTGAACGAGTTTAAAGTTGGAATTCGTAAAGGGCGGGATTAGGTTGGAAGTGAGAAATCATGACATGGGAAGGTGGGGATGTAGAGACATTGACTACAGAGCGTGTGGACTCCATCGCGATTGAAATTAAATTAAAATCTTGTCTTTAACTAAAAGTATCTGGGTACGTAATTTGCTTTAGCTACGAACCCAAAGGTTTCTTTTGTTTATTAAAATTGTTTTTTGTGGAGAGGTTCACATAGCTTAAACTGGAAGTGAAAATTACAACATGACTGAGTATTTCCTCACTGGTGGTGGGCGCGTAGGTGATTGCTTTTTTTTTTCTCGCGATAATTACAAATTGCACTTATTAAGTTTTACAGAAGAGAGGAAAACAATGCGTGTAAGATTACTGGTACAACCTAAGAACCGAACATAGCAACCGCGTTAAATGCAAAAATATTGAGAGAAAATTGCACGTTTACTAGCAGTCATAACTTAGTATTGAAAGTAAATGGTGTTTTAAAAATAAATATGACTTCAGTGAAAAAAATAAATTAAAAGCGCTTCTGATTGTAAATAAGATGTTTGATCGTCAAATCACCTTGACGTCAATTGGTGTTGCATTTACATTATAATCCGAAGAAGACGAATGAAATATATGATTATTTTTATTGCATCTAGTCATTAATCTCATCATGAAAAAAATGAGCATATTAGTTTTATACGTGATTAAAATCTAACTAGATTATTTATTTATTTTTTAAAGGAAAGTTTATTATTTTTCTTTAATTTTACACATAATCTTCAATGTAATTACAAAGAAAGAAGAATGATAAATTAAGTTATTATTTTATATTTCAATATATTTCGACATACCTATATCAGTTTTTTGTGGCCTTACGCCTTATCGACGTCAAGGTCATTAGAGGCGGGAAAGGACAGGGAGCAGAGAACGGTAAGGAATTCCACCATGGCCGTTTTGGAGGAACCATCCTGACATTCGCTGGAATGATTTCGGGAAACCGTGGAAAATCGAATTCTCGATGACTGGACGGGGATCCGAATCTATGTACTCCCGACTGCAAAGCCAAAACCATACCGCTCACCCACCACAATCGGTATAAAATGGACGCAATAAAAGGAGGAGGAAGTGAAGTATCCCCCCCCCTTCCTTGAGGAGCGGTTCATTAGACAGACAATCACAGTGCTTTCAAATTAGCACTGTGGAAGGAAACTACTTACATGAGAAGACCGAAGTTCTGAAAGAGAACATCTCAACATCTTACTTCACCTTCGCAAATCCCAGTGTAAGAACCTGAGATATTAATTTATATTATCATTGTAAAGAGACCAAGCAACTGCTGTCCCACTCCAGCTTGTTCTCTGATTTGTCAGACACATGACGTAAGATCTGTGTCTTGTGTCGTTGGGATTGCTTCGTGATTTCATCGGACAAGTGCGTGATTTAGTTTTTACGTCGTTATCGGCTACTGCCAGTCAATGTACGGGTTTGCGCAATGAAGCGTTGGTTTTCACGACAATCTCTGTCGCTAGGTTTATTAACAATGAACAGTGGACTAGATTCGCTATTCCGTTTCAAAACACCACACACATTTCTAATCGGGATTTTTTTTACAAAACTTGTGGTCGAGAGTCCTAAAATGTAGTTGTGTTTGGCGTTCGATATGGGGTTAGGTGGTTTGAATCCCGATAGTGGAAGATATTTGCCCCGTTTGGTACTTTGCGAAAAGAATAACAAACGCGCACTTCCTAAACGCCAGACCCATGTTGAATCCCATTGCGTGTGATGGCATACAACATTGCTCATCCGTCGTGTGGTAACTTGGAACTCGTCTGACTCCTTTAATGCTTTCAGAAGAAGAGACATTAACAGGCCGGAGTCAGGTTTCACCATTGCTCTTTGTTCATTTTCTCATGCACAACATGAAACTGCAGTGTCACTTATGGAGCGTCCATAAACTACGTAGCTCCATTTTGGCCTCCTGTGAACCTCTCTCCCCTCCACGTAGCCTGACGTGGTTTTTGCCTCTACACTTTCACCCCCCCCCCTCCCCCCGCGCGTGGCACGTAGCTTCTTTTCCCTACTCATTCCAGAGGACATTTTGAACTGTTTTCTATTGTCAGACTTTCGTAAATTACATACAGAGATAATTAAATTACGGAAATAAATATATACAAGTTGCTGTATGTTCTGTACTTTATTTTGTCTGTGACCAATAAGGGGGCATCCATAAATTACGTGAGGTGTTTTTCAGGATTTCCGGCCCCCCCCCCCCCCTCTGGTGAGACTTCTTTTTTTTTTTTTTTTAGCTTTACAGTCCAAAGACATTTTGAAAACCTCACGTGAGATTTCCGTTGACCCCCCCTCCCCCGTGGTGAGATTTTGCCGGACCCCCCCCCCTATTTCACCTTAATTTACGGATGCCCCCTAATATGAATGAAAAGCTACGTGGCTTGGTTCGTACTCTCCCCGCCCCCCCCCCCCCCCAGGTAGCTCAGCGTATCCTTTTACTCAACCCCTCCCTCCTTTCCCTAGACCGATCCACGTAGTTTATGGAAGCTCCCTTAACGCTGTCATTTACAACACAGTAACAATGAAACTAAGCTTGTTGGGAAGGCAGCGATAGGCCATCCCAGTGAATTTCCCCTGCGGTGTGGCTGTGGTGAGGTAGCCTGTGCCTGGCAGACTTAGAAACCTTTTTCCTTTACCAATTCTTTGTCCTCCTCTGCCCTGGTCGTTATCATATCTGGTTGTGAAAAGTGTAACCAATGTTCTGTATGATGAGTGCATACTTTTTTTAAGGGGACCTTGGTGATTACGAGAAATCGCATCAGTATGTCTCGGGCCAGCGTGGTGGTGTTTTAATGCGCTCGATCATACTGATAGGCTAGATGATAGTTTTCAGACTTCACGCTTCATTGACTTTGATATGATCAGAGTTGGAGGCAACAAATGAAACTTAAATGAATTGTTACAAAGACTTGCGATTTTAACAGATTTTAGGTTTATTCCTAGTATGATAGCTATACCTATATGTTAGTTTTTAGAATTTTTATTACCAAAGACACTTAGAAGTATATGTATTTTGCTGGAATTGCAAGCATACCTGTGTTTCTAAACATATGCTTATTCCCCAAATAATTGTTAGCACGCATTTGATTTAAATACCTTCTGTGGTTGTGAAAATTTTCGCAAGAAGGAGATTTCATAAGCTAGTAGGGAGTGAAAATACACAAAATATACCAAATCCCTTATTTCTATCTCAACTGTTATCCTTAAGCTGAATGTCAGTCAGATCATTCTGAGCATATTTAAATCGTTTTGGTATCTATTAACATCGTCTAAACTTCACATTTTGCTTTAGTCTCCGACACACGCGTCATGTTGGGGTGCCGTTTTGGCGCTATGCCCGAGGTAGGCTGGTTCGAGAACCGGTTTTGAAAGTAATTTCCTTCTTTAGGTACATGACCAACAATTAAGGACAGAATCCTGTGTTAAATCCTAAACGTGTCAGAAATCAAAGCACAGTGTTCCTGATTCTCTCGTCATAGGGGATGTTGGTGTTTTATCTCATATGCGGGTGCCGTGTAGAGAGTAGGATTTCGCTGTCTCAATTGTTCATCTTCACACCGCACCACGTGGACAAAAAAAAAAAAAAAAAAAAAAAAAAAAAAAAAAAAAAAAAAAACACCAAATACAAGTGACATTAGATAATCTTCGTCCAACGACGTAAGCATCCACCCCTTGTCAAGTCGTGTTGCCTGCCATAATCATAAAAGGGAAATGTGTTTTCAAACATGAGATTTTAAAGCTTGATTGGACTTTGTTTTGCTTGTAGCACGGATACGGAAAATTTATGGACATAGGTTTGTAAACTTATATACTACAAGCGATAGGTATTTGTAATAGGAATTTATGAACTCTCTCTATACATACGACAACATCAGACACATGGACCGAGTCTGGCGGGTAAGCGGTAATGCTCAGGTCTGATATTCAAATCCCCGTCCAACCATCCATACTTCGAGTTTCCATGGTTTCCCGAAATTAACAGTCGAATGCCGAGAAAGTAGCTTTTAAAGTTCATGGCCGATTTACTTCCGGCTCTGACTATATAGCTACGACTTCAAGCCGTAAAACTCGAAGCAAAGAAACCAAACAGATTTCCTGACTAAAAGGAACACATTCCCTCTAAATACAATATGATTATAGCGGGCTCTGTCAGAGGATCATAATCAACCTCGCCGTATGTTAGAATCTTGAGCATAGCTGCGTTACAGCAACGATAAAACTCATATTCTGTTGCTTAAAATTTTAATTTATTGATCTTGACTGCAGTTTCGACAAACATAAGCTTGTCATCTTCAGAAGTACATTTATGGATTCACAGCATTTCAATCAGTCGGCGGAATCTCCCACCTTATGCAGACAGTGGAGGTAATGATGCAAACAGTCACCCTGTTTGAAATAGTTGACGTAGTGCATGTTCGCACTAAAATGACAGAAGTTTTATATTGCATCTCTCTATGAACCCATAAATGTACTTCTGAAGAAGACAAGTTTATGTTTGTCGAAACAGCAGTCAAGATCAATAAATTAAAATTTTATGTAATTGGTTGGCTATTATTATACCGAATACTTACCGTATGTGTCAGAAGTACTGGTACTAGTTCAAAAGTAAAAGATGATCTTGTTATAACTCATAAAGTAAGCTTTTTCGTGCACACGTGTAAATGATTCATCATTTTGACTCAATCAGCGATGTGCGCTCTCAAAATCATAAGCCCTGATAGACTTTAGGATATGAAAGTTCATCTGCAACGCGCATGCTTTATAGACGGGTTTTGTATTTTACTAATCAATTTCAGCCACAGTAGGGGGAAGAGCGTGCTGCCATCTAACTGTGAACAGTGTAAAGTTTGTTCTGCGTGTCTCATGTTAAAAGTGACGTAAAATATGTAATTTCTGAGGCGGAAATCGGGGATCGTCTCAGCACTGATCTAGGTTACGAAAAACTGTAATGTGGACGCCTGATACGTCAGACTCGATGCAGTATGACAGTGCTGGAACACGCACCACCAATCTGCCGGGAAGTGTACAAGGGTTAAGTAGGGAAAAATCCATTATGGCTTTTCTGCGTGTTGATTTTGAAGCGAAAATTTTTTAGTGGAATAATGACATGAAAAATCGTCATGATAACTGATATCACTTTGTTGCAAAGAGTGTTGTGACATCACCGAATGATCAAAGATATTATATAACAACGTTTTTTTTGTGGGCTTACTCCTAGTCGAAATCATCAGAGGTAGAAAAGAACTGGGGTAAGGAATGGGAAGGAATTCTGCCATGGCCGTTTGAAGAAACCATCCGGGCATTCATCTTGAGTGATTTCGGGAAATCATGGAAAACCGAAATATGGGTGGCTGGACGGGAATTCGAAATCGAGGCCGGAGCGTTAGCGCTCACCCACCACGCTCGGTATGTAACAATGGTAGTTACTTCACAGCTAGCATTCAAATCATGTTGCGTGTCCATATGACATTGTAAATAATACGTCTATATGTATTTCTATGTCACTATTCATTAATTCAATACAAAAAAAAGGTTATTTTCAAGTGAAACTCCCTCAGCATCGTTGAGTGTTAGCGACGTGTAATGCGATTCGGTCATCTATCGGTTCTCGTCTGTAACTACCGGGCAGTATCTTTTAAAAAATCCGATAGATGGCCTAAGAATAGCAATATGGTAGCCCTCGATTGTTTGAAGCAGAGCTACTGAGCTGGTATTAATGAAACACGAACAAAACATAAGGCAAAGCTAAGCTTGGTGTTCAACCTGAAGATTGTTGCGCCCTCCATAGGCAAGTATACTTTAGCCTGGTATTGAAGGTAGGGTGGCCAGTTCCTTTCTGCCTTACCTAAACTAACTCGATAATCCTACCGGGTGAAGGAGACCTACAGTTTAATGTTGAATCTGAACCACGGAAGCTTTCTGGCGTACTTCAAATTACACAGCAAACTGTGCCAGAGGAGAAGGTCGCGTTAAGGGTCCATGATAATCCCCGCCGAGAAGGGAATCGAACCGGGCACCTTCCGATCTCTAATCAGACGCCTTAACTACTCAGCCACGAAAGCGCTACACGAATACAATACATCAAAATATATATATATATATGTAAAGTTGAGATAAATTTAAATGTGAATAAAAAACCAACTTTGCTATCGCCATCTGTTAATAATCTAGATGTTAGTCAATCATCAAACGGTTATATGAACACACTGAATATATATTTCTATAAATATCTGTACGAATGATTAAACTCTCTAGGATAAAAATAATAATAATAAATAACGTTTAATTATGATGTGAATATCGGAATTTAAGAAAACAGATAATGTTAAGTAGAATATAAAAAACAAAGTGATAATGTTATTGAAGGAATACAAAGCAAAACAAGAAATCAATGAAAAACCCGATTCGAATGTAATTGATTGGAAATAAAGTGCAGTAATAAATACGGAAAAGTGCAATCTAAATCCACCTTTAATGACATCGACGAGGCACAAAGACGGAGCAATATATGCAAGCTAAATGTAAAATTTATACATTTTAAAGCAATGATGTAATGTCATGATCTTGGTGTCTGCATCTTAAATGATTTTTCTGAACCTCTCGATCGATGCCCTGGGCATCTACAATACTTTCGATGTACTTCCTTGTTTGGGAAATGAGGAGGTTCCAATTATTCCTTATGAAGACGGTATTTAGATGTACAACAGGTTATACATGTATGTTGCTTAAATGATCTAATATTCCGCATCGCTTTAACTGTGTATTGGAATGATTTATTCGGAAAGTACCAGACAACTGCTTAAATTTTTATAGACTTCCGCTTATTTGTTGAAGCTGATGGGGAGCATGACTTTTAAGAATAGAAGATAGTTTCTTCGTCTGTTAATAATATTTTATATTCCTTAATTTCTCCAAGGACAGTTCTTTTGAAAATGTAAGATTATTATGCATTAAAAACTATTTTCTGTGTAAATATCAAATCTTTTATTGCAAGATATCTCGCAATTTTGAACTGAATACGACTGTGGACCCAAATCGAGAAACTTATAAAGAAAACCAACTGTTAAGTAACCAGTCTATATAAGTTTTTAAAAACTTAATCAATTTATTTAATTGATCGTTGGGTGCCATCACAGCTGATAAAATATCACCTGTGAAAACAATTAAATTATTCCGAATTGAAGACTTTAATTTATTGTTTTTAAGTTAATGTGGATTTGTCATTGCTACTACTTATTACAACTAAATATGAGCAATATCCACCTTTATTCTGTTAATTTATAAAATATTTATTCAAAATGATGCAACTCATTTAACAAACCACGTTCTACAACGATTAAAGAACAATGATTATCTCGATCATCTACGTCAGTTGTGACTAGATAGTTCAATCGGGATGAGACTCTAACTGAAATCATGACTCGTAGAAGAACATTCATGGAGGTTTCAGTACTATCTGCGTTGATCTGGCGAGTGGCGAATCATAATACTCTCTGCTTCCTGCGTGCGGCCGATATAATTTCGTGGCTGATAAGGGAGCATGCATAAACCACGTAGCTCCATTTTGGCCTCCTGTGAACCCCCCTCCCCCCACGTAGCCCTACGTGGCTTTTGCCTCTACCCCCCCCCCAAGAAGCACGTAGCTTTTTCCCCTTTTGATTCTAGAAGACATTTTGTACCGTTTTCTCTTGTCAGCCGATTGTATATTACATACGGAGATAATTAACTGACGGAAATAAATATTCACATGCTGTTGTGAGTTCTGTTCCTCGTTTTAACTGTGAAAAATGTTGTGAAAGGAAAGCTACGTGGCCTGGCTCGGTATCCCCCCCTCCCCCCACGTAGCCCAGCGTAGCCTTCCAGCCTACCCCCCCCCCCCTCTGGACCGAGCCACGTAGTTTGTGCACGCTCCCTAGGAGAGACGAGGTGTGTTAACCGTCAACAGCGACGCAGGCTCGTGGAATCCAAGGCTAAAGCCTTCCTCTCGGACTCCGAGAAAGAATTCTTGCCGATGTCGAAGAGGAACATCCACCTCTTCCTTCCTTCCCGAGGAAATCTCGGCTTTATCCGTATTGTTTGTCTCTCTACGCTCGTTGAAATTTTATCTTTCCAGTCTCAAAATATTGACCTCCTTCATTGGAGCAAACATATATGCCACTTCTTTTTTAAGTTTCAACTTGCATTCCTTTCTTGGAGCTCAGGTACGGCCTTGTGTGATGCAATCACGCGAACAGTAGGATTAACTGACACAAAACGATCCCATCAGTGCACCGGTGTACTTGGAAACGGCATTGTTCGACGCTTCCACAAAAACACCATTAAGGCGATATCGGAATATTTGCCTCGGATATCATCCCGCACACAAACAATTGTAAAACCGTGGTCGTAATTGTTTAATGTAAGATCACCGGACTTGGGTCATTACAAGCTGTAACCCTAAGATCTTTACACTGGCTTTATAACTGGGATTTTTCATAGTCTACGTGACCATATACCTGGAATCATTTAATTTATTTATTTGAGATGGAGTGCACGCTCCGGTGGCAATTTTCCTACATACACATTTTTCTGCTTTCTTGTAACCACCTACGTTTGCCTTCTACGAATGTTAATTTTCAGCTTTTTTGGTAAATTTTTGATCATTTCCCATGCTAATTTATTTCAATCCCTGACCCCATTACCTATAAAAGAATTTTTTTAACTCCCTTATGCCTGAAAGCGAGTGCCAGCTTGTGATCATGATCGTCTTTTCCCTTCCATGCACCACTCTTAATTCTTTCACCAATACTTTTCCACGCCTCATCACCAATATACGCCTTGCAAACCCCCAAAACTCTCTTCACCCTCCCCCTATCTATCTTTCAATAAATCCCGTTTCAGTTCCTTTATCACATCGGTTGTTGATTGCGTTCTGCAGTAATTTCCAAAGATAAATCTACACGCCCCTCTTTACACTCCCTCCAACTCCTGTATTTGATACTGAAAATGTGAAATCCATACTACACGTCCATATTCAAGCAAGGATCTGACCAAAGTTTTGTAACCCAATTCCTTCACTGTTTTGGTACATCATCTCATCACTCTCTTCAATAAATGAAGGATTTTGAAACTTTTCCTACTACATGTCCAATGTTTCCTGCCCAGCTGAGTTTATTATCAAATGTAATGATAAGGTATTTACATTTCAAGTCTTCAACAAGCAATTCCTTCCCCACCTTATAATCAACCATAAACAAACGACCCTCGTCTAGCTTCGCGTATATCCATTAAGAACAGATGTAAGCGTACAATAATTTAGTGTGACTAGTTATCATTAGTCCGTCACTTTGAGCGTATGTATTAACCGATAATCTAAAACAAATGATAATCAATAGTCTGCGTTTTCTAGTTTTAATGTATAATATCACGCCTCTGTCATCTTTGGTTTTGCTTTGTGCATTGAACATTTTAAGCCATTGCAGGACTGTGGCACAATCATTAGCGTGAACCAGCATTCATCCGAAGAGGTGTCATGATGTCTCCAGTACTTACCCACCTAACAAAAGGGTAGTGACTGCTTTTTTTGTGTTGTGTGGCGTTCCAATCACAGTCGGCGTCAGAGGTGATCCGGAAATCAGCGAACGTCGTCAAGTCGACCGAGAGAGTATCTGGTACGTCAGGTACCCACGAAAGTAAGCGTGTGTCAGCATGCAGGTGCCGAGAATCAACAACCACGGTCATATAAGGTTCTAGTCGCAAGTGGAACGTCAGATTTTTTACACGATTCATAGGTTTTGGTTGGCGCAGCAACCTTAAGATGAACTACGTCTCCACCGGCAGTTGCTGGGGGAAAATTATAAGTGACATTCTACTACCCTTACACCCACTCTGTCCTGAGATCGAAAATTTGTATGACTGAATCACTATAGACACTCATATTCACCATAGTCGGAAATTTTGAAGTATAGATAAATTTTGTTCTCAAAGCTGAGGTCATTGTAACATCGAACAGTGATTTTTATGTTGAGATGCTGTACAGTTTAATACAGTTTTGTCTGTACTTTTTCATTTTAGTAATTGGAGTAGATAAAACTTGAATTTCAAACTATCCCACATTAATTAATCCAATATAACACTCTGGATACCATATAATACATCAAAATTTCTAGTAAGGAATTTCACATCTAATGCATAAATATTTAAAAGAAATTTTTTTACTGATGTGTGGTATAAAATATCGGAGACATTTCAAGTGTGAGATGAAATTGAGTGGAACAACAAACATTTAACATCACTAGTAGATGTACAAGGCGGATTCAAGCCAGAAACCGGGAAAACCCATGACGTCACGAAGTAGTGGGGTGGGCCACCCTCCCCTCCCCTCCAATGGCGGCTTGGCGGGCTTTTGAATCAGCCAATGGCGGCCAAGGTCGTATGACGTCACAAGATGGCGGATCGTTAGTTCCTTGACCGGCCACTAGGGAGCAGCATCTCCCAAGGGCTTAATTTCTTTGGGCGCAGACATTCCACTCCCTTACGAGAGAAAGCTAGCGGGGGGAAATTCCGCCGCCCGGGGCGTGTTTACACATGATACGCGCTCTGTTAGACGTTGCGACAGGTGTGAACTTGCTCATCCGAGACATCGCGCGTTCGCCTTGCATCACTGTCACGAGATGGCAGCACCTAGAGTTGCTATAGTCACCGCTAGATGGCCTGGCATGCTTCATATGCGTGAAATATTTCGGAACCCCCGTTTTCGGGCCTGCGTGAACACGCTCTGTTTGCTCTCCATTAGGCATTGCGAAATGTGTGCCGTGCTGGCTGGGGTTCCGTTAAGCAAGCACTTGTTTGCGCTGCGAAACATCTTGGCTACTATCGACACACAGTAAAATATTTTCTTCGGTTCTGTGTCGTGAAAAATACTTAAGCGTGAACCATTGCGATTTTTTTACTAAAAAATAAAAAAGTCCACATCAACGGATATTACGTGAACAGACATCGGTAGCGTTGGGGCTAGAGTGCCGAAGGTCACCGGTTCGAGTCCGGCCGCGGTGTTTTTATTGAAAAAGGCCGTTCCAACTCGTCAATTTCAAAACGAAAATCAAAATTTTAGTTTCCACACCTAGAGAGTATGGCGCCAGCTTGACTTCAATAAAAAATAAGTCGAAAAGCATAAATGTTTCCTTTAAAATATGTTAACGTTCGATATGGTCAAAACACCGTCATAAACTCCAGATATAAAACCGAGGAAGAATTCTATGTGTACCTGTTTTCATGAAATTATTTAGCGTTCTGGCCTTGCATTCGGGAGGACACCGGTTCCGAGCATCCAGATTTGGATTTTCCATGGTTTCCGAAATCACTCCAGGCAAATGCCGGGATGCTTCCTTTAAAAGACCATGGCCGATTTCCTTCCCATTCCTTGCCCCCCATCCTTTCCCGTCTCTAAAGACCTCGCTGTTAACATAAATTCCGTTCATCGAAGCAGGCAGACATTAAAAATTAATTCACCGACGAAGAGACTGGAAACAAACTCACTTTTTCACATCATGATGGATTCATTATGAACAATATAATATAACTCACGAGTGTCACCTACAGTCCGTGTATTTTAAAGGATGTATTAAATTAGGGGTAATGAAACACAGACACTTTTAAAACTCAAAGAGGCATTGAATGGGTTTACTGATGTATGTAAGTATGACCTCGATGAATTAATAGCTCCTAAACTAAAGCAAAGTTGTCGATTTGAAAACCAGTTTCTTTCCCTACAGCCATTTCTGAAGTCAATACATGATGTCAAACCAATCAGCATGTAATTTTTTCAAGCCTATTTCTCAAACCTACCATACGTTATTCCTTTCAAAATTCGTAGCCTCAAAAACCCATCAGTGGGTGAAATCCTTTCATTGAAACCGACAGATATTCACCGACGAAGGTAGGAAACCCATAAATTCCATTCATCGAAGCAGGCAGACATTAAAAATTAATTCACCGACGAAGAGACGGGAAACAAACTCACTTTTACACATCATGTTGGATTCGTTATGAACAATATAATATAGCTCACGAGTACCACCTACATTCCGTGTATTTTAAAGGATGTATTAAATTATGTGTAATGAAACACAGACACTTTTTGAACTCAAAGAGGCATTGAAGGGGTTTAGTGATGTATGTAAGTATAACCTCGATGAATTTAAAGCAAAGTTGTCGATTTGAAAACCAGTTTCTTTTCCTACAGACATTCCAGAAGTGATTACATGATGTCAAACCAATCAGGCTGTAATTATTTCAAGCCTATTTCTCAACCCTGTCTTTGGACAACAGGCCACTTGAAAATATTTGTGTCAAAGCCTTTCCCACACCAAGACTAGAAAAATCAAAGTTTCCAGTTTGACCATGGCAAAACTCAAGGAATGGAAGCATCAGTAAGATACCTTATTTCTCTAACTTATCTCTGCTGCCATTGGTATAAAATGTCTCATCGCACTCGTAATTGTTGCCATCCAGGTCAAACCTTTGTCGTCTGTCTATCCAGACCAATCTATGTATCAATTCTGTTATGCTTTCGTAAGCAATCACAAATTGAGTGTCCTTAGCTGCACTTTGTCTAAAATTCCAATCAATCCTTTGTGACACATCAGTGGTGATTGACACCTTTAACTGTATTTTACAGCACAGCACTTATGTTCCAGGAACGAAATACCGTCTGTTAATCTTACTAATTTTACCCCTGTCGAATCGAAGTACGCCAGTCCTATGTGATAAAAATCGAGTCACGCTAAGCACAGAACATGCCTGAGACCATCGCCTGTGACCAAGGTGGAGATATAGAAAATTTACCCACTCCCTTATAGAAGAAATCCAGTGCCAGCTTCTACTGATATTCTATTCCTAATTCTTTCACCAAGATCCACCCCTAGCCTCATCTCCAACGTACCCACAGCACTTCCTCAAACCACCTTCTGTTTTCCAATGATTCCCAATCCAACCCCTGATCAGTTACAGACAGGGTTACCTTCTGTTCGTGCGTTAAAGTAAACCAAAAATTCAAAATTCGCAAAGTCTTCTCCTAATCAGTAGCCAGGTACCAAAATGTTCACTTAAGGTGGTTCTACTGCAGTTTTCCAGAAAAATTCTCCCTTTTTCCAGGAAATTATTTTTCAATAAATCAGGACCCAGGAGAGTTCTCCATTCGGTTTAAAATGTTCCCATCTAACGCCAACCTTCGGATTCAGGGCCAAGTGTGACATTTGTTTGTAATTGCATGCTTTGTTCAAGTAACCACGATAGAGTTATCATAATACTCTTAGCTAACTGATAGTTTCTTGGTCATCAAACAGACATCATAACCCACATTTCCATAGAAGATCTCCACACATCGACAAGTATCCAAAACGTTACCATAGGTGCAGACACTAGTTCTATTACGCCTAAGATAGTGCTCACACTTGAACTGTCGTAAATTGTTAGGTCAAAGTGGGTGTTTAGATATTTTTTCCACTCACGCCTCATCACCTAAAGTCTAGTGCGAGATTGTGGTCATGGTCAACTTAGGCTCCATACACCACTCAGAATTATTCCACCAATATCCATTCTAATAGCATTATACGCCACCTACAGTCCCTCAACACTCTTCCTATCTTCCAATGACATCCATATTACACCACACAAGCAATGGTCTGACTGTGGGTTTGTACCCAAGTCCTTCGCTTCTCTGGTACATCACCCCTCTCTGTTAAATGATTTTTATGTAGTGAGAATCAAAATTCACATGCCAACACAAACGGCAGTAAACTGTAAAGAGCACATCGAAATGGGAGATTGCCTAAGCCCTGAAACAATGGTTAGAAGCACACGTTGATGGTGAGCATAATTCTATAACCATATATTTTAGACTCAAATCCACATAGGAATGACACACGCACACACTTGTACATGCATACAGCGAGGTCAACAGAACTAACAGCAAGCATCATGAAAACGATGAAGTGGGGCAGAATTGTCGTTACAACTGATTAACTGGACAGAACTATCGTTACGAAAAATCATCATACAGACGAGCTAAAGTCAGGTACCACCATACTTATGCTTACATCCACAAAGACAGACGCAGATACACATGTCCAAGTCTACAGAGAGTTCAGTACAACTACCGGCAACAATCATGGAAACGAAAAAGTGGTGTAGTACTCTCTTGCCTTCATGACTGGCTGAAAAACAGAACTCTCCTTACATATCATCAGCCTGGCGAGATAGAGGGTGTGCAAAAGATGGCATGTTTATACCATAAATAGTGTTCATCACACCCCAGTTGATTACATTTACCATCTACACGTCTCTCCCACACCGCAACCCTTTCCACCATTCAGTAAAAAAGTGACGCAGGTACCATGAGTTGCAATAGACATTTGACTATCAGATCTCAACCACAAATCCATACATCTCAATACACTAGCACAAAAAAACATAAGTGGAGGGACAGCAAAATCATTCGTCCAGACAGACGTGTTTATAGAAGGTATCACCATATTTACGCATACAGACACAGAGAGAGACGCACAACCACTCACATTTCCATGCCTTCAGCGATCTAGACACAACAACCAGCCCCAATCATGGCGACGAAAAAGTGGGGTAGAACCCCCATGGCTCATAAATGACCAAAAAATCATCAGTAACATATGTTCCAGGCACCATACTCTTCACATCAACATCATCTCATTTATTTCACACTACAGATCTCACTACCATCCAGTGTCATGTGTGCTAGGTACAAAACTGTTCACATCAGCACCAACACGTCTATCCCACACCTAAGCTTTTTCTGCCATTCAGTAACATGTACCCCCATGTACCACGAGTAGCAGTAGACACTTGGTCATCAGACAGATATCATAACTCCCATATTCATACTAGGTCTCACCCACAAATCCATACATCTCAATTTCCTGCAGTTACTTGTATGTATGTGGAAACTTATGAAATTGTGGTATATGCATGGACATATGTGTGTGTACGTGTTCCTGTGTGGTTATGTGTGTAATTATGGTGGTAGGAGTCTACTTGAGATTTTTCCATCAGTGGACACCTATGTAGATGTAATCATTTGGGTATGATGAGCACCGAGGTTTGTGGCAAAGAAATGAAATATTTCGCATATCCTGTAGCTATTCAGTCTGGACCTAGGGTGTTCAGTCCTTTTCCTCCAGTTACATGTATGTGTGTGTGGTGATATATGGTAACTGTGTGTATGCATGGACATGTGAGTGTGTGTCTTTCTATGTGGTTGTGTGTCTATCACAATAGGATTCTACTCGACTTTGAGATTTCACAATGACTGGCTACCTATGTGTTGATGTAATTAATTGATAATGTGATAAGTACTGAGGTTTACGGCAAAAACATGTCATCCTTTGCACACACTCTAACGTCTGTCTAATGGTTGTTTGTGTGTGGTGACGTATGGATTAGTGTGTGAGACCTAGTATGAGTATGGGAGTTATGATATTTGTCTGATGACCATGTGCCTACTGATACTCGTGGTACGTGGGGTAAATATTACTGAATAGCAGAAAAGGCTTGTGGCGTGGGATAGAGGTGGTGCTGATCATGTGAACAGCTCTGTACATATTACCAACCATACTGAATGGCAGAGAGGTCTGTAGTGTGAGTTAAATGATATGATTTTGATGTGAGGAGTTTGTTACTTGGAACACATGTTAATGATGATTTTTTTTTGTCAGTCTTGAGCCATGGGGGGTTCTGTCCCACTTTTTCTTTGCCATGATTGGGCTGGTTGTTGTGTTGAGCTCGCTGTAGGCATGGATATATGTGTCTGTGTGCGTCTTTCTCTGTGTCTGTATGCGTAAGTATGGTGATACCTTCCTTAAACTCATTTATCTGGATGTATGAATTGCTGTTCCTCCCATATGTTTGTGCTTGTGTGGAGACGTATGGGTTTGTGGGTGAGACCTAGTATGAATATGGAGGTTATGATATCCGTCTGATAGACAAGTGTCCATTGTAAATCATGGTACCTGGGTCACATGTTACTAAATGACAGAAAGGGTTGCGGAGTGGGCCAGACGTGGCTGTGATTTCAAACTTCACACATCCTGTAACTCTTTTTAGTTGGATCTAGCATGTTCAGTCTCTTTCCTCCAGTTATGTGCATATGTGTGGTGATGAATGGAACTGTGTGAATGCATTGACATGTGAGTGTGTATGTATGTGTTTATGTGTGTCTTTCTATGATTTTTGGCCAGTCATGGGTGTTCTGTTCCACTTTTTCGTTGCCATGATTGGGCTAGTTGTTGAGTCGAGATCGCTATAGACATGGAAATGTACGTGTGTATGCGTCACTATCTCTGTGTGTTTTTTTGCGTAAATGTGGAGATACCTTCCTTTATCTCGTTTGTCTGGATGTATGATGTGCTGTTCCTGCACTTATGCTTGTGTGAGGTGACATATGGATTTGTGGGTGAGACCTAGTATGAATATGGGAGTTATGATATCTGTCTGATGACCAAGTGTCTACTGCTACTCGTGGTTCATGGGGGTACATGTTACTGAATGGCAGAAAAAGCTTAGGTGTGGGATAGACGTGTTGGTGCTGATGTGAACAGTTTTGTACCTAGCACACATGACTACTGGATGGTAGTGAGGATCTGTAGTGTGAAATAAATGAGATGATGTTGATGTGAAGAGTATGGTGCCTGGAACATATGTTACTGATGATTTTCTGGTTCAGTTATGAGCCATGGGGGTTCTACCCCACTTTTTCGTCGCCATGATTGGGGCTGGTTGTTGTGTCTAGCTCGCTGAAGGCATGGAAATGTGAGTGTTTGTGCGTCTCTCTCTGTGTCTGTATGCGTAAATATGGTGATACCTTCTATAAACACGTCTGTCTGGACGAATGATTTTGCTGTCCCTCCACTTATGTTTGTTTGTGCTAGTGTATTGAGATGTATGGATTTGTGGGTGAGATCTGATAGTCAAGTGTCTATTGCAACTCATGGTACCTGCGTCACTTTTTTACTGAATGGTAGAAAGGGTTGCGGTGTGGGAGAGACGTGTTGATGGTAAATGTAATCAACTGGGGCGTGATGAACACTATTTATGGTATAAACACTTAGGTTTATGGTGAAAACATGCCATCTTTTGCACACCTTCTATCTCGCCAGGCTGATGATATGTAAGGAGAGTTCTGTTTTTCAGCCAGTCATGAGGCAAGAGAGTACTACACCACTTTTTCGTTTCCATGATTGTTGCCGGTAGTTGTACTGAACTCTCTGTAGACTTGGACATGTGTATCTGCGTCTGTCTTTGTGGATGTAAGCATAAGTATGGTGGTACCTGACTTTAGCTCGTCTGTCTGATGATTTTTGTAACGATAGTTCTGTCCAGTTAATCAGTTGTAACGACAATTCTGCCCCCACTTCATCGTTTTCAGTGATGCTTGCTGTTAGTTCTGTCGACCTCGCTGTATGCATGTACAAGTGTGTGCGTGTGTCATTCCTCTGTGGATTTGAGTCTAAAATATATGGTTATAGAATTATGCTCACCATCAACGTGTGCTTCTAACCATTGTTTCAGGGCTTAGGCAATCTCCCATTTCGATGTGCTCTTTACAGTTTACTGCCGTTTGTGTTGGCATGTGAATTTTGATTCTCACTACATAAAAATCATTTAACAGAGAGGGGTGATGTACCAGAGAAGCGAAGGACTTGGGTACAAACCCACAGTCAGACCATTGCTTGTGTGGTGTAGTATGGATGTCATTGGAAGATAGGAAGAGTGTTGAGGGGCTGTAGGTGGCGTATAATGCTGTTAGAATGGATATTGGTGGAATAATTCTGAGTGGTGTATGGAGCCTAAGTTGACCATGACCACAATCTCGCACTAGACTTTAGGTGATGAGGCCTGAGTGGATAAAATATCTAAACACCCACTTTGACCTAACAATTTACGACAGTTCAAGTGTGAGCACTATCTTAGGCGTAATAGAACTAGTGTCTGCACCTATGGTAACGTTTTGGATACTTGTCGATGTGTGGGGATCTTCTATGAAAATGTGGGTTATGATGTCTGTTTGATGACCAAGAAACTATCAGTTAGCTAAGAGCATTATGATAACTCTATCGTGGTTACTTGAACAAAGCATGCAATTACAAACAAATGTCACACTTGGCCCTGAATCCGAAGGTTGGCGTTAGATGGGAACATTTTAAACCGAATGGAGAACTCTCCTGGGTCCTGATTTATTGAAAAATAATTTCCTGGAAAAAGGGAGAATTTTCCTGGAAAACTGCAGTAGAACCACCTTAAGTGAACATTTTGGTACCTGGCTACTGATTAGGAGAAGACTTTGCGAATTTTGAATTTTTGGTTTACTTTAACGCACGAACAGAAGGTAACCCTGTCTGTAACTGATCAGGGGTTGGATTGGGAATCATTGGAAAACAGAAGGTGGTTTGAGGAAGTGCTGTGGGTACGTTGGCGATGAGGCTAGGGGTGGATCTTGGTGAAAGAATTAGGAATAGAATATCAGTAGAAGCTGGCACTGGATTTCTTCTATAAGGGAGTGGGTAAATTTTCTATATCTCCACCTTGGTCACAGGCGATGGTCTCAGGCATGTTCTGTGCTTAGCGTGACTCGATTTTTATCACATAGGACTGGCGTACTTCGATTCGACAGGGGTAAAATTAGTAAGATTAACAGACGGTATTTCGTTCCTGGAACATAAGTGCTGTGCTGTAAAATACAGTTAAAGGTGTCAATCACCACTGATGTGTCACAAGGGATTGATTGGAATTTTAGACAAAGTGCAGCTAAGGACACTCAATTTGTGATTGCTTACGAAAGCATAACAGAATTGATACATAGATTGGTCTGGATAGACAGACGACAAAGGTTTGACCTGGATGGCAACAATTACGAGTGCGATGAGATATTTTATACCAATGGCAGCAGAGATAAGTTAGAGAAATAAGGTATCGTACTGATGCTTCCATTCCTTGAGTTTTGCCATGGTCAAACTGGAAACTTTGATTTTTCTAGTCTTGGTGTGGGAAAGGCTTTGTCACAAATATTTTCAAGTGGCCTCTTGTCCAAAGACAGGGTTGAGAAATAGGCTTGAAAAAATTACAGCCTGATTGGTTTGACATCATGTAATCACTTCAGAAATGTCTGTAGGGAAAGAAACTGGTTTTCAAATCGACAACTTTGCTTTAGATTCATCGAGGTTATACTTACATACATCACTAAACCCCTTCAATGCCTCTTTGAGTTCAAAAAGTGTCTGTGTTTCATTACACATAATTTAATACATCCTTTAAAATACACGGAATGTAGGTGACACTCGTGAGCTATATTATATTGTTCATAACGAATCCAACATGATGTGAAAAGTGAGTTTGTTTCCCGTCTCTTCGTCGGTGAATTAATTTTTAATGTCTGCCTGCTTCGATGAACGGAATTTATGGTTTTTCCTACCTTCGTCGGTGAATATCTGTCGGTTTCAATGAAAGGATTTCACCCATTGATGGGTTTTGAGGCTACGAATTTTGAAAGGAATAACGTATGGTAGGTTTGAGAAATAGGCTTGAAAAAATTACATGCTGATTGGTTTGACATCATGTATTCACTTCAGAAATGTCTGTAGGGAAAGAAACTGGTTTTCAAATCGACAACTTTGCTTTAGTTTAGGAGCTATTAATTCATCGAGGTCATACTTACATACATCAGTAAACCCATTCAATGCCTCTTTGAGTTTTAAAAGTGTCTGTGTTTCATTACCCCTAATTTAATACATCCTTTAAAATACACGGACTGTAGGTGACACTCGTGAGTTATATTATATTGTTCATAATGAATCCATCATGATGTGAAAAAGTGAGTTTGTTTCCAGTCTCTTCGTCGGTGAATTAATTTTTAATGTCTGCCTGCTTCGATGAACGGAATTTATGTTAACAGCGAGGTCTTTAGAGACGGGAAAGGATGGGGGGCAAGGAATGGGAAGGAATTCGGCCATGGTCTTTTAAAGGAAGCATCCCGGCATTTGCCTGGAGTGATTTCGGAAACCATGGAAAATCCCAAATCTGGATGCTCGGAACCGGTGTCCTCCCGAATGCAAGGCCAGAACGCTAAATAATTTCATGAAAACAGGTACACATAGAATTCTTCCTCGGTTTTATATCTGGAGTTTATGACGGTTTTTTTACCATATCGAACGTTAACATATTTTAAAGGAAACATTTATGCTTTTCGACTTATTTTTTATTGAAGTCAAGCTGGCGCCATACTCTCTAGGTGTGGAAACTAAAATTTTGATTTTCGTTTTGAAATTGACGAGTTGGAACGGCTTTTTCAATAAAAACACCGCGGCCGGACTCGAACCGGTGACCTTCGGCACTCTAGCCCCAACGCTACCGATGTCTGTTCACGTAATATCCGTTGATGTGGACTTTTTTATTTTTTAGTAAAAAAATCGCAATGGTTCGCGCTTAAGTATTTTTCACGACACAGAACCGAAGAAAATATTTTACTGTGTGTCGATTGTAGCCAAGATGTTTCGCAGCGCAAACAAGTGCTTGCTTAACGGAACCCCAGCCAGCACGGCACACATTTCGCAATGCCTAATGGAGAGCAAACAGAGCGTGTTCACGCAGGCCCGAAAACGGGGGTTCCGAAATATTTCACGCATATGAAGCATGCCAGGCCATCTAGCGGTGACTATAGCAACTCTAGGTGCTGCCATCTCGTGACAGTGATGCAAGGCGAACGCGCGATGTCTCGGATGAGCAAGTTCACACCTGTCGCAACGTCTAACAGAGCGCGTATCATGTGTAAACACGCCCCGGGCGGCGGAATTTCCCCGCTAGCTTTCACTCTCGTAAGGGAGTGGAATGTCTGTGCCCAAAGAAATTAAGCCCTTGAGAGATGCTGCTCCCTAGCGGCCGGTCAAGGAACTTACGATCCGCCATCTTGTGACGTCATACGACCTTGGCCGCCATTGGCTGATTCAAAAGCCCACCAAGCCGCCATTGGAGGGGAGGGGAGGGAGGTCCCCCCCACCACTTCGTGACGTCATGGGTTTTCCCGGTTTCTGGCTTGAATCCGCCTTGTACATCTACTATCACTTTTGTCTGATTTCACACTTGGACGCCATCTTCTTTACACACACCCAGCTATTCATATTTCCGCTTGTGAGTGCTGATTGACAACGCATTGTGCTTTCTAGAGAGTCCTGCTTACGGCCGCATATGTATCTGAAGTTAAATTAGTGAGGGTTTCCATCCGCAATGCTTTCTAGAGCTTCCTACCAGCCGAAAGCCAGGAGTGGAACGGCTGTTATACCGAATTCACATTTTCGAAAGTTACGGACCAAGGATCTTCACATCACAATTACCGCTTCTTTCTGTCAGTAGACTTGCTATCACCATCTTTCTGGAACGTCCAAATCTTCTTCGCGCGGTAGATACTAGTTCTGCCATGGCAATCACCTTCGCCAGGCATGTCACTCAGCTACCGGTCCGTCCAATTCATCAAGCAATAAGTAGGCCTACGAATGTACCGGTTATGCCAGGCATGCGCATTGACCATCCACAACTTCTAGATTCGATGCTACGAAGTATATCAGGCGTACTGTATGGTGACTCAAGACCCTTTCAGCATCGTGTTAATCTTTATCATAATTCAAGAGCATCGTAACAGGTGTGTCATTGTCTGACTTTTACAACACTTTACAGTTAGTTTATAACTTACATTATTGATTATACTGGTAAACTATCTATTGCCTGCGACTTCGTCCACGTGAATCAGAGAAGCCCTCCGTGGTTTTCTGCTTCACTTGTATATTATCGTAGTTTCCTCGTATCTCATTAACATTCACTATACCTTGTTCACCCTCAACTGGCAGGTCAAGGTCCACTGCCCCCGCTCCTCACCTCACCGTCCCCTCCCTTCCTAACTCTCCGAGCTCAATGCTGTCTCCAGGTGAGGCCAGCGGAGTGGGGATAGAATAGAGTGACCTTGAGCCGTCTGTGTTAACTGAACGCGCTATAACTGCGCCGCTTTGCTACGCTGCGGTTATTTATGGTCGTTAAAGACTGGATACCCAATACTTACGGAAAAACTATATTTTTACAAGTATTTCTTTGTTAATATTTGGATCAAAATTTAATTTGCTATTAAGGTAGATACGATATGCATTTGAAATTTTAAGCCCAACTTTATAGGATTCAAACTTGAAAACCCCGTCAAAATATGCTAAGCAGTTATAAGTTTTATAAGGTTTAGGTAAAAATATTTAATGTTGGAAGGATTTTAATTTTTTGCTCCGGTGCCAGTAGACCCAGCGGAATGAAACGTACACACTTTATCATTATTCTTGGCCACCACTGAAAAATTCTATCACTCTTATCTTGCACAATCCTACATCAATGTCATCCCAGGAAACAGTAACGCAAAACTGACGAGCCGGTATATCGTTAATGTTTCTTAAGATGACACTGATGTAGGATTGTGCAAGATAAGAGTGATAGAATTTTTCAGCGGCGGCCAAGAATAATGATAAAGTGTGTACCTCAGAATCACTTTCGGGAGGACGTCGGTTCGAATACCCGTCCGGGCATACAGATTTGGGTTTTCCATGGTTTCCCCAAATCACTCCAGGCGAATGCAGGGATGCTTCTTTCCAAAGGCCATGGCCGAATTCCTTCCCGTTCCATTCCCCCCTCCTTTCCCGATTCTAATGATCTCGACGTCGACGAGGCGTAAAGCCATAAGCAAAAAAAAAAAAAAAAATTGAAGTCAGATCTTCAGCTTATCCCATCAAAATCTATTCGCTAGTTTTTGCGTGATGATGGAACAAATACAAATAAGATACAACCCCGCTACAGATTTATCGCAGTACAGATGAAAACAAAAAATCTGTATTGTAAAACTGCGAGTATTAAAGAGGAGAAAAGTTATCAAACTTTTCAAAAAGTTCATCACGTTCTTTGTAAAATAAACAGCAAAACAGTATTGAAAAAATACCTAACTGTCATAGTACTCGAAAAAATTTGCTTTTTATGCTCTTGGCTTTACGCTTTATCAATGTCGAGATCATTAGAGGAGGAAAAGGGCTGTAGCCAAGGAACTGGAAGGAATTCAGCCATAGGCTTTTGAAGGAAGCATCCCGGCATTCGCCTGAAGTGATTTGGGGAAACCAAGATCTGGATGACCCGACGGGAATTCGAACCTGCGTTCTCTCGCATATGAAGCCAGAGCATTACCGCTCCCCGACCATGCTCGGTAAAATATTTGCGAAAGGAAAACGGAGAAGTCTGGATGCAGTTCATATTCAAGGATTATTGAGTAGGTAAATGCGAATGTTGCTATTCTACACATCTTGATGGTCCAAGGTCTCCAGTACACAGAAGACATTACCTATGGCATTGACTTTGAGGATAGACCTTGTTATTCGAACCGGTGATGTATATGTCAACCTTTATCGTCGGAACGAACGCTCTAAAGATAAGGTTTAATGATCAGAAACGCTAAGAGCCTATAAAACTGCAGTATTCGGATTAAGAAAACAGAGTATCAAACCTAACAACGGCCTACAAATATTTTAAACAACTAAAAAATTATGTGGTCCGCTTATTTTCTCATAATTAATGTGTAATAACATGGCAGGCACTGTTGTGTGTTTGGTTAGATATCCATTGTGTTGGAGTCACAGGTCACGTTTCACCGAATACGTGGGAGACAATGCACAGTTCTGAAACAAACTAACAAAAAATTGAGCGAGTCGTAATTAGGGATTGGTCGTAAAACTCTCTCTAAAGCCGCACCACGTTGCTGCTTACGCCACTAGTACAAGCAAATTTACTATAAACTAGAGTGCCCCGTACGAAAATTTGGCGAGTGGTATACGATTAATAGCGAGGCTGGTGATTTGTTGTAGGATAAAAGAAGAATTGGCTCATTTGCAGCAATATGGGACGGACAAGACAGGTATTACAAAAAAATCTGGAATTTAGTTAGAAATAATGTTTATAAATTCAGAAACATCATCCAATACTTTTTTGTGAAATAATTATTATTTATATTTTTAAATCAATAAATAAAAAGTGATTTTTAGTCTATTCTTCACGTCAAAAGAAACACCAATCACAGCACCTGACGTCAAACGTTAGGAAACAGATGTGATAGTGCGCTGCGTTAACTCGTTGTTTTTTTTTTTTAAGTTTTTGTCACGGAACTGTTATAATACTGAATTCTGAGGGACGGGGTGACAATCTTTCCAGTCGACGTTGTTATGAGATTGTTTAAACCATTGTTATCATGAATCCAGGATTTACTAATGCCTGCCGTCGAAATCTCCCGAAAATGGAAAATTCTTTGCCATTAATTAGGATTTTTTTTTGCTGCTGATTTTCAAAACGTAAAAACATCTGTGTAAGTATTTCAACTATTTGCCTAATAAATTGAATTTTAAAATAAAAGAAAGCATAACCTCTACCGAGTGAAAATGTGCTACATACATTAATAACTGTGCCTTACTAAAATATAATTTCTGTGGAATGGAAAACTATGAGAAGCTATCACTTTATTATTTAATTAATTAACATAGCGGTGATGGTGGTTGCCTTTTGACAACAGCGGAGCGACATGTACTTGTTGATGGCAAACTTCTTTTCCTATCAGTCCGACACTGAGATTTTGATGGAAGGCATCTAGGTTTCATCATTATTTTCTTTACTTACCATATTATATGGTACCGCATGTAACTTTCCATGTCATTTAACAGCTAAAACACAAATAAGTACATCTTCTAGTTGTGTATAAATTACTTAAGCGCTGACTTATTTGAACTACATCTATGTAGTTTGTGATTTGGACACTATTTTCGCATATTTACTTACATCAAAGTGATCCTTACAAATGTAAATCGGTGATTCTACAGACATTCCGTCGTATTGTCGTCTTGCTAGTTGCAACCACTTGATTCGTCTGTCGGTTTTTTGTGATACAGCAATAAATAATTTATTGGAGAAGATATAGAAGTATTGGTCCTTGTAGGTACTACACATCAACCATATGTCTTTCGTTCCATTACTTAATACTATTTGAGGAACAAACCGAGAGTGGTGGTGTAACGGTTAGCGTTCTCGCCTCGCAATCGGGAGGACGGCGGTTCGAATCCCCGTCCGGGCATCCAGATTTGGGTTTTCCATGGTTTCCCAAATCACTCTATGCAAATGCCGGGATTCTTCCTTCAAAAGGCCATGGCAGAATTCCTTCCCATTCCTTGCCCCCCATCCTTTCCCGTCTCTAAAGACCTCGCTGTTACGAGACGTTAAGCAGTTAAAAAAAAATTGAATAACAAATCGCAGGTCAAGTTGTTATACACACGTATGACGTCACGTGCGACGAGATCAGGTGATGTACTGTTTGAGCTGGAATGTACACTTGGTTTTATATACTTTTAAAGCTTTGTTTTAGTAAAGTACTATTTTTATTCCCTAAATACATCCACAATGATCAATTTAAAATGTTTCAACTGAAACGAGTATGTAGCAAAACACTTACAATGTGTGACGAAACAATTAGAAATGATGAAATGCTTCCCTAACATAAACAAAAACATCCTAAAAACTCCTTTCACACACACTTTAACAATATCTCAGTGATATGTTGTGCTGCTATCTAGCGGTAATAGGATCACTCCTTATCTACGCCAGCGAAGCCTAGCGGCTTGCCTCTGAACTATCGCATACCCGTGATCTTGATTGCTCATAATTTTGTTATTTATGGATTGAATTTGGAAAAATTCTTTTCTACATTCATGACGTTACGAAAGCGAAGAACTTCATCTTTGAAATGATTACTCTTTTATCGATTTTGGTTAAGTATGAAGGAGAAAGATGGCTCGTCACAAAACAAAACAAAAAAAACTTTTAGAAGAAATATATATGATAGCACATGCACCATCCAAAGGAGGCAATGCACTATAAACTAAAGGCAATTTCTATAAAAAGCAGTAGTATATAGCAAATTTACCTGTAAATAAAAGCTTTTGCAATCTACGAACCACATCGATGTAATTATTTTTAGTATTTGTTATTTAAATAAGGATATATTCGATACTGGGAACCAATTTGCAACTTCCGGGTAATAGTGTTTTTGATACAGAGATGGTAACAAACCTGGTCTAATAATAACAGATTTGACAGCCACTCATGTCTGTTTATTCCGGTGAAATAAAAGTTGTGCAAAACTGTTTAGTCCTATACTCGGCAAGGTCTAAATAACAGTACATCACACGCAGGGTTCCATTCTTTTTACGCCCTTCATATCAATGAAAGCCCCCTCGAATATAATTTTACAAAATTTTACATACGATATTCGGTTCTGGATCAAGGAAGCACATATCATGTGCAAACTTTAAAAATGAAAGTTATTCAGTTTATGAGTTGAGTTCTGTAACAGACAACAGAGCTCAGTTTCCCTGCGGGTAGGTTAATACTCTGTAGCATTGGATTTCGTTTGGCACAGGGGCGTAGATACTATGGGGCTAGGCGGTGCAGTGCACCGGGACCCCTACGCTCAGGGGGCCCCCCAAGCATACCTCTGGGAGCCCCCAAGCGGAGTTTAGAGGGCCCACGGGCATTCACGGCAAACTGGTGACCTTTTTTTGAGACACAGGGAGCCCGCTCACACTAAGGGCCCCTCACTGCTCTGGGGGCCCCCAGGCACAACTTAGGGGGCCCCTACGAGAAACACAAAAAAAAGGTCGCCCATCTGGCCAGAGAGCCCAAAATAAATTATTTGCACCGGGGCCCTTGTTGACCTAGCTACGTCACTGGTTTGGCATCGTGGCTGATATAATGTGAGCTTGATTTTATTAGGTGTAGTGTTTACGGTAAAACGATGAAGCTGTCTGAACATCCGAACTAAATAAATGCATTATTTGCAACAAAGGAAATTGTCTCCTAGCAATTCTTAGCATACTAGGAGGACTGCGGATGGCTCTACACGCCAGCACAGTATTTATATTTGGCATTTATATGCATTTATATGCCAAACGTTACGGGATAGCAACATCAAAATGAAAATGTGGCGAACGCATTGCGGTGAACGCGTACGTATTAACAGACCGATGGTTGCCATTGCTGTCAGCTGCACTTGTGAAACATTTAATAAGGTTAATATACTTTTCTCGTGTGACTAACCGAGTAAACACGGTGTATTAACACAATATTTCGGCGATCTTTTTAGTGAAGTGTTGATCATGAAGAAAGACTGAAACTTCGTAGCCTGCCAACAGAGCGTTTTGTTGATTGGGTGACATGGTAACGGTGGGCCGTCGTCTAGCGGTTGTTTTCAACGCTCCGTGGAGAACGAAACTCGCAAGTATGACGTCGCTAGCTTCAATAAATAAATGACATCAAACTATACCAAGTTGATAAGATTGGACGAGAAACAATTTTCTACCGCTTCAGCGAGAAGAGTTCCAGAAGCCTCTGGCATGCGTCATTGGTATGGAATTCGAAGTCATGTCCCAGTTTAATGCTATGTTCCGCCACCGCATATTTCTTCATCTTACCTAGAAATTCGCCTCGCGTACAATCTTTTCAACAAGAATTGTGGTGACGCCTGGATGCCAGTTATTGAAGCTGCGTGACGTCTGTGTTCAGATGTCTGTATTCCACGGCGGGCTGAAAACAACGGCCCAGTCATTGTCAGGCTGTAGTGTTCCAGTATTCCGGCCTTGTCAGCACTTCACCCAAAGATACTACGGATACTACGATCGCCGAAATATCAACAGACCGTGTTTATTCGGTTAGTTACAGGGTAAAAAATATTAATATTAATATGCAACGCCAAGAACGTCTTCGTTGTTTTATTTGTTAAGATTATAGTAGCAACCGAACGAGAACTGATTTAAACTTGTTCGTGGAACGATAGTTGGATCCCATTGCATGGGGTTCAACATTTCTGATGTTGTTGCGAAAGTTAGGTGTGAATGGTGTTCCGAGAGTGTCACTCCCACACGGGCAGTATTGGACGACCATATCAGCTGAATGATCGAGACCTGCGACAGATGAGAAGATGCGTCGGTATCAACACGCAAGCGAGCGACTAGAGACGTGAGTGTAGGATACAGCAGCAGAAGTCTGACTCTTAACTCTTTACCCACAGTACATCAACGGCCTAATCCACTTACCTGCCCTTGCGTCACTTGTATTGGATCCGAGATGACTGCGAGATCGTAACTTGGGCTGATGAATCAGGTTTCAGGTTGATACGCGCCTATGGTTATTTTAAGAGGTTTTTAAATAAGCCGACAAGTCACCAATGAACTTTTACCAGGTTTACCAATGCAAATATTGTGATTTATGCGTCAAAATAATTGAACTTTCGTGTAGGTCGGTTTCGGTAGAGTACTGGCTCTGCGCACCGAGAGTCGCCGGTTCGAGTTCGTGCGAGGCCATTGGTGCTTAAGTGCTTTGTGTGTTCATGTCGTACCTTTCTGTACTGTAATTAGATGGAAATAAATACTGTAAAATCACACTTGAGCTGGCTGTATGCCCCCCCCCCCAAAAAAACCAAATGTAATCATCTCAAATTACATGTATCATGATGGCTTCTTCCTGGGTACAATTTTCCGGAGGTAAAATAGTCCCCCAATCGGATCTCCTGGTGGGGACTGCTCAGGGAGGAGTCATCAGAATGGATAGAAACATTCTACGAGTCGGAGCGTGGAATGTTAGAAGTCTGAATAGAGCAGATAAGTTAGAAAACTTAAAAAGGGAGATGGAACAACTTAAGTTAGATGTTGTTGGGATTAGTGAGATTAAATGGAAGGACGGACAGGATTTCTGGTCTGGGGAACACAGGATAATTAGCACAAAAGCTGTCAATGGAGTCACTGGTGTTGGATTTGTAATGAACAAGAAAGCAGGGAAACGGGTGAGTTATTATGAACAATTTAGTGACAGGATTATTTTAATGAGGTTAGAAACTAAGCCCGTCCCAACAACATTAGTACAAGTATATATGCCAACGTCACAGGAAGATGACGAAGAAAAAGAAAAAATATACGCTGAAATTTAAGAATTAATCCAATATGTGAAAGGGGAGGAAAATCTAATAATCATGGGTGATTGGAATGCAATAGTGGGAGAAGGAAAAGAGGGTAATACTATAGGAAGTTTTGGTCTAGGAGAAAGAAATGAGCGGGGAAACAGGTTGCTAGAATTTCGTGAAAGATATAAGCTAGTAGTGGCGAACACATTGTTTAAGAACCACGCAAGAAGAATATACACCTGGAAACGTCCTGGGGATACAGGCAGATATCAGCTAGATTATATCATGGTCAAACAGAGATTCAGGAATCAAGTGCTAGACTGTAAAGCGTACCCAGGAGCAGACATAGACTCGGACCATAATTTGATAGTAATGAAGAGCAGGCTGAAATTCAAGCGAATAAGGAAGCAGTATAATCAGAACAGACTGGAAGTGAATAAACTGAAACAATCTAGCACAAGAGAAAAATTTGCAGGAATGGTAGACTTAGGTTTAAGGATTAACTGTGAAAGGAGCTCAACCGAGGACGAATGGAATGCATTAAAGACCGAAATAATGAAAGCTGGCAAAGAAACATTAGGCTTTAGGGAACAAGCTGCCCGAAAACCTTGGATCACAGAAAAAATTTTGCAGCTGATGGATCAGAGAAGAAGGTACAAACATGCTCAGGATGAAGCAGGAAGAGAGCAGTACAGGCAATTTAGAAATCAAATAAATAGGAAATGCAAAATAGCAAAAGAAAAATGGCTACAAGAAAAGTGTGAAGAAGTAGAAAAGGAAATGGTCATAGGAAAAGTAGATGTTGCCTACAGAAAGATCAAACAGAATTTTGGAGAAATGAAGAAAAGAGGTATGAACATTAAAACTGCTGATGGGAAACCTCTTTTAAGCTCAGACGATAGAGCTAACCGATGGAAGAAATACATTGAGAAACTGTATGACGGGGATGACTTGAACAATAGTGTATTGGAAAAGGAAGGCGATGTCGACATTAATGACTTAGGAGATCCTGTTTTGAGGACAGAATTTAATAAAGCTCTGAATGACTTGAAAGGAAATAAGGCAGTTGGAATTGATGAGATCCCTGCAGAACTTCTTAAATCTCTAGGAGAGGAAGGAATCGAAAGATTATTCAAGCTGATATCAAAAAGTTATGAAACAGGAGAAATTCCAACTGAATTTAACAAAAATATCATCTTCACACTTCCAAAGAAAGCACAAGCCGACAAATGTGAGAATTATCGCACCATTAGTCTAACATCACATGCTTCAAAATTACTGACCAGAATAATATACAGAAGGATGGAGAGGGTAGTAGAAGAGATAGTAGGTGAAGATCAGTATGGGTTTAGGAAAAATCGCGGTACAAGGGAAGCAATTCTGTCTTTAAGATTAATACTTGAAGAGCGGATCAAGAAAAACAAAGATACTTTTATGGCATTTGTTGATTTAGAAAAAGCTTTTGATAATGTTAGGTGGGAGAAGATGTTCAAAATTTTAAAGAAGTCAGGTCTAAAGTATCGAGATAGAAGAATACTCTACAAACTATATAAGAATCAAGTGGCTGTAATAAAAGTAGAGAATCACGAGAGACATGCATCAGTTAAAAAGGGTATGAGACAAGGTTTTAGTCTGTCCCCGTTAATATTCAACTTGTATGTAGAAGAAGCAATGAAGAAGGTCAAAGAAAAATTTCCATTTGGCATAAGTTTTCAGGGAGAAAAAATCAGTATGCTACGATTTGCTGAAAACATTGTCTTGTTAGCAGAGAAGGCTGAGGATATTGAGAAGTTATTGAATGGCATGAACAAAATACTGAAGGAAGATTTTGGACTGAATATAAATCAATGTAAAACAAAAGTGATGAAATGTAGCAGAAATGACACCAATACTAGCAGATTAAAAATCAAAATAGGATCTGATGCAATAGGAGAAGTGAGTGAGTTCTGTTACTTGGGAAGCAAAATTACAACCGATGGCCGAAGCAGGAATGATGTTAAAAGCAGAATAGCACTAGCAAAAACAGTCTTCATGAAAAAGAGAAACCTTTTAGTTTCAAATATTGATCTAGGAATTAGAAAGAACTTCTTAAAACTCTATGTGTGGAGCACTGCACTTTACGGTAGCGAAACATGGACTTTAGGAATACCGGAAAGAAAGAAACTTGAAGCATTTGAAATGTGGTGCTACAGAAGAATGCTGAAAATTAGGTGCACAGACAAAGTAAGAAATGAACGAGTTTTGGAAATGATGGGTGAGAAAAGTAATTTATGAACGAAGCTTACAGGAAGAAGAGACAGGCTTTTAGGTCATATTTTGAGACATGCTGGATTGGTTAACTTGTTAGTGGAGGGAAAAGTCGAAGGTAAGAACTGTAGAGGTAGACAGAGATTAGAATATATGAAGCAGATAATTGAGGACGTGGGTTGTAAGGGGTATGTAGACATGAAGGGGTTGGCACAGGATAGGAAGGGATGGAGGATTGCATCAAACCAGTCTAAAGACTGACGACAGCAAAAAAAAAATAATATATATATATATATGTATTCGTGTAGCTTCGAGTAGATTTGTTAAACGTCATGGGTTCAAATCCCCGTCCAACCATCCAGATTTCGGTTCCTGGATGGTTCCTTCAAAGGGCCATGGTTGAATTCCTTCCCGTTCTTCGTCCCCAGTCCTCTCAGCTCATCGTCTATGAGGTGTAATGCCATTTGGAGTGCTACCTGTGCTGTTTCTCTTAATAAAACATTGAGAAAGAGAATAAGAAAGTGTGGTACTTTAAGGTTGTCATCTTCCTACCATGGTTTCCCCAAATCACTCCAGGTGAATGCCGGGATGCTCCCTTCGAAAGTCAAAGGCCACATTCCTTCCCATTCCTTGCCCCCCATCCTTGCCCGTCTCTAAATTCCTCGCCGTTAAGAGACGTTAAGCAGTTAAAAAAAAAAAAAAAAAGTTATCTTCTATGAACGCCTTGCCCATGTCTGACTGCGGGCGGTTATCATTAGGCGTGTTTGCCCCTCCATGGTAACGTCTGGAAAGATGAAGTGTGGTGGTTTCCAAGTGCCTTTCCCAGCGTGACAGTGTCCGTTAGTGTTGTTGTAAGTGTGGATGACTGTGATGGAGTGTGTGTTGAGTGTTTTTGGTGCTATGGATGAGAGATGGGAGAGGGTGGAACACGGTGCCAGCCAATTCAGTCCTACGGTTCTGAAAGACACCAAGGAAGCTGCTAGGCTTAACTTCCCCATCATACGGATAAATCCTCATCAACAGTGCTGTATGCCCTAACTGCGGAAAGGTTTGGGATGTAACCCCGGATTTTGGCTCACAATCTGGGGACTGGGAACTGCGCAGCACCACCTCTCCAAGTCCTGGTGAACAAAATTTCTTACATCACCATGTTTGGAACCAGGTAACTTCATGTCAGGCACCCACCATCACGGTGCAGAACTAGCTGGGCCAATGCGGCGGGCTATCATCGCTATATCATTAATTCAGAAAGATGCCACCAACAGCGGTTGGACAAAATAATATGAACACCATGCGATAGAATACAGGTTGTTGCATTTTGGCACCACTACTTCCGTGTGAATACTGCGACGCGCATGTACAGCGTAGTTGACGTGGTAGGTCTTGTGTCAGTGTATTATAAGCTTTGTTCTGCTACGGTTATAATAAGCGATCGGTGAAATGCGTAATCTCTCAGACTTCGAAAGAGGGCTAAACGTTGGAGCTCGGTTATCGGGAGTGTCTGTTACGAAAATTGCTGAACAGTTTAACGTCTCACGAGCGACAGTTTCAACGGTAATGACAGCATACACTAAACATGGTAACAGTGGACGAAAACCAAAGTTAACCGACAGAGACCGACGAACATTAAAAAGGGTTGTGGCCAGACAACATAAAACTACCGCTGCAAATGTGACAGCAGAACTTAACACACACCTGAGTAATACTGTTTCGACAACAACAATACGGCAGGAGCTTCACAAAGCTGACATTCATGGAACATTCATGGAACAAAACCCCTTAAAACGGCAACCACCAGATTTGGGTTTTCCATGGTTTCCCAAATCACTCCAGGCAAATGCCGTGATGCTTCCTTCAAAAGGCCATGGCCGAATTCCTTTCCATTCCTTGCCCCCCATCCTTTCCCGTCTCTAAAAGACCTCGTTGTTAAGAGAGACGTTAAGCACATAAATTAAAAAAATGCTAGTTCCAGTCAGCAGTTTCAGATAATTCAAATATCGGTTCAATATTTCACCGAAGGCCATTCAGGTTTAGTTGAACAATTCCACTGGATTGTACTATCACAGATTTCATACTGAAGATTTTTTTTTTTTTTGCTTTCTGCAACTAGGTAAGGGCAGTTAGTTTCCACAGCTTGCAAGCCGTACTCCCGTAGGATAACTGGAGGTAGAGCTCCGTATTCCTATTTCCTGACCGTAGGCACTAGAGTGGACGTGCCGTGGTCAGCGACACGGTCCGCCCCTTTTTCTTTAGCTTCCCGCCGATTTTCCTCCACGGTACTCATTTGACAGCAGGTTGAGTGGGCCTGGGGGGCCGTTCCGGACGTTCAGCTTCGGGGAAAGATCCTTGGCTTCGTCGGGGATCGAATCCCGGTCGTCGGAGCAGTAGTCAGACAATTTTAACACCTTTATGATCTTACTTATAGATTATTCCATTGGTCTCTGAATAAAACCATATCAAATTGCTTGTCAGCTGCTTACAACTGTTAATTAAAAACATCTACGCTGTGAACCGGACTCGAACTAATGAGCTATGCTGCTGAGACCATCTGAAAACAAACTGCGACAAATTATTCTTTTTTTTTAAATTTATTTATATGGCTATTGGTCTAACGACCATACAGCCAGATCACAATTGTTGTATTACAATATTATTTGGCATAATAGTTCTATACAATGTTTGTATTACAAAATTATTTTGACATATCAGCTCTATACAATATTATTTTGACATGATAGTTCTATGCAATTTTTATTAGTGACAATAGTAAAGAGTTGATATGACTATTGATGATTGTGTTACGTTATTAATATACAATTTTGTAATAATTCTGATAGTGAGGTGGTATAATAACTCTATTTTGGATATATTGTCTCTGTCTAGTTTTTCTAATACGGATAGTGCAGATGGTATGGAGTCAGTTGTTAGTTATGTTAACTTACAATATTATTTGGCATAATATACATTTTAATACCAGTGGAACAGATAGTATAATTACAGCTGGTGCTTTAAGAATTTTAATTTACGATAATAAACCTCATCTATGTGGTGAAATTCGTATTATATGTTTGGTGGTTGTGGATTTTACCGTAAAACTTTGTATCCCTAAAGTAGTTCTGTTTTTAGTGCGTTTTAACTATAATGGATCTCTTGAATTACCTGGGTTATATCGTAATATCTGCGTCCCTTAAGAAGTGAGCTATAGCTTGATACACGTCCTGTCGTTCAGTTCTCATAAGAGAGATGATTGATGTAGGCAGTGGGATTTTTAGTTTGGTCAGTCTATTATATAGATTTTTTTGTGGAATTCGGTAAAGGGTACATGTCAATATTATATGATTTAGGTCTGATATTTCTTCGTTGTCGACAGGGCAGAATAGGGAGTTTGCTGCGCCAATTCTATGGAGGTGTTTGGGATAACATCCGTGTCCCAATCTTATGCGAATGATAGATGTTTTGTATTTTCTTGCGAGTTTTGATTCTTCGAACCATGCTTTGTGTGGAATGTGGGGTTGGATCGATGCGTAGTGTTTCCCTTTGTATACTTGTGATGAAGTCCATGCGTTTGCCCAATTTGTAAGGGCCTCTCTTTTTATAGTTTTAATGAAATCAGTGTGGGGGAGTTGTGTGTATTGTTGCTGTCCTTCCAGAGTGCTTTCTTTTGCTAGTTTGTCGACCGTCTCGTTGTATTGGATGGACGCATGGCCCTTGATCCATAATAAATGGATTTATTTTCCTTCTGCGGAGGCTATATACATCATTTGTAATATATCATATAAAATCTTATTCGTTTCATTTTGTCTTTTAATATTCTCCAACCTTTGTACTACACTTTTCGAATCCGTCAATATAAGTATTTTATTATATCGGTTGTATCCGTATTGAATGGCCTGTCTAATGGCCATAGCCTCTGCCGTGTAAACCGAGGTCTCTGTTGGCAAGCGTATTTTCTGGTGTTCTTTCGTGAGTGGACAGTAGTAGGCGAATCCGACTCCATTTGCTGTTCTTGATCCATCGGTATATATTTGTGTAAAGTCGGGCCAAGTTGAAGATAGAAATCTCTCTGTCATGTTATTTGTCCTGTTGCTTCTAATAATCCATTCTGGGAGGTAGTAGACATTTGGTTTAAATCTGATGATATCGTATTGTTTTGTGAAACAGGTAAGAGTCCTTTCTTGGATCACTAATGGTATTTTGTGTTTTATTTGGTTGAAGCTAGTGGCCAATAACGGCGTGGAGCGGCGAGGGCTGTTTCCCCTCCTTTCCATTATTGTTGCAAGTCCCTTTGCCTTCTGGGACACCGGATGGTTGGTGATTGAAGCGCGTCTCATTAGGTAGATATTTGATGAGTTGTCACCTCGTTTCTAGAGGCATTTCTCTGGCTTCAACTAATAGCGCATTTGATGCTGTAGATTTCATTGCTCCAATACATATTCTAATAGCTCGATGTTGTGCTATGTCCAATTTACGGAGATTATACTTAGGGGCATTCCCGTAACAGATGCTTCCATAATCGAATATGGGACGGATTAGTGCTCTGTATATATTAAGCATTATAGCCGGATCTGCACCCCACCAGGTGCGTGTTACGGATCTTAATATGTTCAAGAGGTGTTCCATTTTGGTTATAATATGGTTGATGTGTCCCGTCCATGTTAGTTTACTATCCATTATTAAGCCTAAGTGTCTGGCAGATGTGCACACCGGGAAGGAGTAAGGTCCCAGATGAAGCTCAGTCTCTCGATATATAGTTCGTTTCCTAGAAAATATCACTGCTGAAGATTTCGCTGTTGAAGTGGTTGGTCCTAGATGTTGTGCCCAATCATATATTCTCCCCGCAGCTTCTTTTAACCTCCAGAGAATTATTCCTAGGGATGTGGACATCGTGTATATACATATGTCATCTGCAAATTTTAATACTTTTATTGTGGGACTGAATATTTTTTCTATTGCCCCTATGTAAATAGTGAATA
Organism: Vandiemenella viatica; assembly: GCA_031002005.1. Taxonomy (NCBI): domain Eukaryota; kingdom Metazoa; phylum Arthropoda; class Insecta; order Orthoptera; family Morabidae; genus Vandiemenella; species Vandiemenella viatica. The sequence goes on from CM061921.1 coordinate 278,717,002, forward strand.
GTAAGGGGCTAAGGATTGCTCCTTGTGGGATTCCTGTTGAGACTATGAATGGTCCATGTAGAGAATTATTTTGTTGCCGTATATACATATATAGTTCTACTATAGAGAAGATTATATATTCCACAGACAAATACCTCAGGAAGGTGTAGTGCCTTGAGCTTTTCTATTAGTATCGGGATTTGAACATTGTCATAGGCTCCTGTAATGTCTAGGAAAACAGCTGTAAGAAAACCTTTGTTGATAAAAGTTCGTTCTATATCTAATGTGAGCGTACTGAGACAGTCATATGTACTTCTTCCTTTCCTAAATCCATATTGAGTTTTTGGCAGTAAATTGTGATATTCAAGCCACCATTCTAACCTCCTTTTTACGATTCGTTCGAACGTTTTGCCTATGCAGGAGGAAATGGCTATTGGGCGATAGGAGTTGGCATTTGTACTGTCTTTACCTGGTTTTGGTACCGGTATAATTATCTGTGTTGTCCAATCACTTGGAAATTCACTTTTTAACCATGCATTAGTAAAGATCTGTACGATAGCTACCTTGGCGCAGGGTGGAGCATGAGGTAATGAATGTTGTCTATTCCTGGTGTTGTATTTAAGGTTGATTTCAGGGCCATTTCCAGTTCGTTTAGTTTAAATTCCTCTTATAGGATATTTTGTCGGTTATTTTCCGTGTGTTGGTTTGTTAGTTTTAGAGGCTCTGTAGGCACATATGGCGGGGCTACCTTGTTTTCGAATTCTTCGATACAGTTCATTGGCGCTTTTATTCCCACTGGTTTCTTCTTTAACCGATTTATCATGTCCCATATTAAAGTTGTTGGCGTGGTCCTATTTAAACTATTACAGAATTCTTTCCAACAGGTTTTTTTCTTTGATTTAAGGAATCTTTTTGTTTCCGCATCTATTTTTTTGTAATTTATATAGTTTTCCCAAGTGGGTTCTCGTTTATATACTGTCAGAGCTAGTTTCCTTTTGGCTTATCTTTCTAGAACATTCCTCGTTCCACCAAGGGGAGGGTAGTCCTTTTGCGTTTGGTGTTGTTTTGTAGGTGGGGATCGAGCATTTTGCCGCCTCGTTTATAACATTTAGCAGTAGCTGGTACTGACTTTTGGTTGTGTTTGCTGAGTAGACTCGTCCTATATTTTCTTCAATGTGTTTCCTGTATTTTATCCAATTTGCTTTTCTTATGTTCCATTTGTTGATCGGTTGAAAGATCTGTGGGAAATTCAGCTGTTTTGTTGATATTAGGATAGGGTGGTGGTCCGATCCCCAGGTCTGTCTTAGGTTTTCCCATTGAAATTCGGTGGCGATAGATGCGGAGCACATGGATAGATCAATTGCCGATTTCCTTTGGCCGGGTTTTGAAATAAAAGTTGGAGATCCGTCATTGAGTACAAATAGGTTGAATTCATCTATGAACTCTATCATCGCTTCCCCACATGCATCGTTCAGCTCGCATCCCCATAGCGTGTGATGGGCGTTAAAGTCTCCACAGATTAAGTAGGGATCCTCTATTTGGTGGAGGAGTGTTCGCCATTCATCTATTCTGATTGTTGTTTTGGGAGGACAGTATATTGAGACTAAGGTTAAATTCATATTTTGGCTGTGTACTTTGGCTGCTATAGCCTGAAAAGATTTGATGTTTGTATGATCGATGTATACAACTGTGAAAGGTATAGATGTTTTTATTAATATTGCCACTCCACCTTTTCCATCTTCCCTGTCTTTTCGTAATATATGGAATCCTTTAAATGAGATATTAGTGTCCGGTTTCAGCCAAGTTTCTGCTATAGTAGCTATCGTTATATTGTTTACGTCTAGTTCTCTTTGTAAAGATTCCCTATTCGCTCTTATTGATCTGGCATTCCACTGTAAGCACTTAATTTTGGCCGTCTTGTTGGAGGATATTGGTTACCATTCCTAGTATCGCTGTAGGGTTTAAGAGATCTTCTGATTGAGATTTTGCTTCTTTGATTAGAATCATGATTAAGTTGACTATTTTTTCTATTAAAATGCAATTTAGCGATTGTGGACTCTTAGTGGGATCGTTAGATTGTTTTAATTTAGCAGATTGCGCATGCAGGTCTGTTTGTGTGTCCTCCCTGGGCGTATTGGGTACTTGTGGAATTTCCGTATAGCTGCCTGTTGCTGCAGGGTGGATCAAGCTTGTATTGATGGGAGCCATAGGTCCATTGTATGTGTATAGTAGTTGTCTTGTATTGAAGGATGGGTTATCTGTAGTATATTTGGCGTTCTTATAATTTTTAGGTCCTTTTGTCCAGATGTATCTGTTTGGGGGATTGACTCTGTATTGCTGAGGGGTGGTTTTTGTGTCGTACTGATTAATGTCTGTGTTTTCTAACTGCGGATGCCAGGATCTGGGTGGTTCGGCCACGACTTTTGCGTAGCTGTTTGGCATCTGGAGTGTTGAGTTGTAGTGAAATGGTTGAACTCTACTAGATTTTTCAGATCGTCTCCTAAGATGTTCGGGTCAGTTTTTGTCCGTTGCTAGGTGATTTCCTCCACAGAATAAACAACATGCGTTTTCCTGGGAGGGGCAGTGGGTTAGATCATGTGGTCCCGCGCATTTACTACATCTTTGCTGACCTCTACATTGTGCTCTGACATGGTTAAATCTTAAACACTGAAAGCATTGTATTAAGGGGGAATATATGGTTCTACTTTACAACGCATGCCAAACAGATATATTGCTTCTGGAAGGACCTGTGATCTGAATGATAGTTGGCATACGGGAAGATTTCTTGCGTTTACCTCTCCATTTGGAGAATATTTTTTTATAAATCTTCTAACGCTAGTCACTTTGTATTGGGATTGTATGTTTTCCAAGATTTCTTCTATGCTTAATTTAATGTCCACATTTCTAATAACTCCCTGCTTTGAAGTCAAGTACATTGGGATAGATGCTTTTAGACCTATTTCTTGGAGGGACCCTAGGGATGCTAGTTGGTTAGCTGAGTCACCAGATCTACATTCTACTTTAACTTTGTTTCTGCCCGCGTGAGAAATGTTGATAATGTTTTGTTTGAGGTGGAGATGCTTATTAAAAAGGAATTTACCTAGGGCCATCGGGTGCCAATTTCCAACATTTTTGTCAACACTTTCTATTATTACTATAAACGGGCCTCTGTCAGTTTCACTGAATCTATTATTTGTAAAGGTTCCGGCCTTATCCTGCGCACTAGTAACACTGCTGCCTGCGGGCGCTTGGTCGGTGAGTGCCGCTAGCTGCTCACCTGTAGTTGTGAATGTGTTGATTAACTTGGCGCTGGTGTCTGCTGGTGACGTGTTGCAGGGAGCTGTTGAGTAAGCTGTTAGAGCGCCATCTGACGATAGTCTTGCCATCTTTTCCACTGATCGCGTTAATCTTCTTACCTCCTCTTCTAAGCCGACTGTTAATACAGAAGAGCACACGGCACAGCTGAACAAGCAGAGGCCTGGATGAACCGAGGAGCTTGGCAACGGTTCCATTGCGTTCTTTGCAAGATGTCGGTAGAGACCACAATGAGGTTAGTGAATTCGCCGAATGTGAAGTAATACTACACAGGATTTTTCACATGCGGTGTAATGAACCCTAACCCGTAACCAGTAAGGTGGAGTCCTGGGAGCCCCAGCCAGTTTTGTTTATTCTGTAATTCCCATACCCGACGCTTGTAGGAGCTGTGATTCCCAGTACCTTTCAGGCAGTAGCTTCTGAGCTGTTGACCGAAGTGGTTGTCTTGCGGTAAGTGATTTATGAGTTTTATTCAACAATTATCGGAGTGTGGGGTCCGTGTGACCCCACCATACCGTCATGAAACTTTTTTAATAAAATTAATTTATATTTTTTCAGTCAAAAATGGCATATTCCCAACGACATTCAATGAATGTTAATGATCCCAATTTTCTGGAATGGCTGGAAGAAGCTATGAGCGATTGTGGAATTGACGAAGATCTAGAAAGTGACCATGATTCGAATTCGGAGATAGATTATGGGACCGATGACAATCAAGAAAATGAAGTTAAATCAGGTATTTCTTTGCAAAATTTAGAACAAGGAGTGCAAGAAAATGTTGCATCTCAGGACATGATAACGCACAACTATTTTGGAAAAAATAGGTTCATGTGGTGTGCCACACCACCTGCAATAAATGTAAGAACCCGTTCCCATAATATAATTGTCCATTTACCAGGAGTTATAGGCCCTGCTAAGCAACTAGGGAAAAGTTTCTCTGAGCTAGCTGATTGGTCTTGTATATTTACAAATGATATTTTAGATGAAATATTATTATGCTCAAATAAAAAAATGGAGGCCATAAGAAATAACTTTACAGATAACAAATATTTGGTAGCAGATATTGATCTTGTGGAATTGAATGCATTCTTTGGCCTTCTCTTTTTCACGGCTATTTTCAAGTCGAATGATGAGGATTTGACATCAAGTTTTGAAACTGATGGGACAGGCCGAGAGATTTTCAGATGTACTATGTCTGAGAAACGATTTGCTATAATTTTAGCTGCCCTCCGTTTTGACGATTCATGCACTAGACAAGAGCGTACAAAAACAGACCCAACCGCAGCAATTTCTCATATATTTGGTCTATTTCTAAAAAATTGCAAAGAAAATTATTCTATTAGCGACCAGGTATGCATTGATGAAATGCTTATTGGCTTTCGAGGGAGGTGTAAATTTATTTAGAATGTATATCCCAAGTAAGCCAAGAAAATACGGTCTAAAAATTCTTGCAATCAATTATGCAAAAACTCATTATTTTTTAGACGGTTACATTTTGGCTGGTAAAGGAAGTGATAGCAATACTTTGCCAGAAGAGGAGAAAAAAATTTCAAAACCAACGCAGGCTGTCCTTAGGCTGACAAAGTCAATTGAAGGAACCAACCGCAATATTACGGCTGACAATTGGTTCTCATCCATTGAACTTGTGAGAGAGTTGAGGAAAAGGGGACTTACCTATGTTGGGACTTTGAAGAAAAATAAAAACGAAATCCCAAAAAAATTTCTTCCCTCAAAAGCAAGGAAATGCGGAACATCAGTTTTTGGCTTTGGGGAAAATATTACTTTAGTATCCTATGTCCCCAAACCAAGAAAGGCAGTGCTTTTAGTTTCCTCGATGCATCACAGTGCTACTGTTAATGACGAAACCGGAAAGCCTGAAATAATACATTATTATAATGCTACGAAAGGAGGAATCGATGCTCTTGACGAGAAATGCACAATATACTCCACAAACAGAAGAAGCAGAAGGTGGCCTCTCACGGTATTTTATGCGATGCTGAATATTTCTTTTGTAAAATCATATGTGATTTATTCATCAATGCCGGAAAACGGACAATTATCCAGGTTTGATTTTATTAAAAATTTGGCGAGGAGGGTAACAAACTTGCACATACCCCGTGAACTTAGACAATCGATTGCTAGGTTGGTAAATTACCAAATACCAAAGCCTTCAGCTGTACCTGGTAAAAGAATAAGGTGTGGGAAGTGCCCAAGGAGCAAGGATAAGAAAACAAAGGTTTACTGTGCTCATTGCAGTACACCAATATGCATGGATTGTGCCGTGAGTGTCTGTGAAGACTGCCTGTAAGAGTGGTTGTGATTTGTGAACAATTTTTTTAAAATTATCTTTTTTCCAATTTTTTTATGTTCGTTGTATAGTAAAAAATATAAATCAACATCAATTTTTAAGATTTTTTATGTACTTATGTCTGAATTTCAATGTTTAATATTTTGTAATTTTCATTTTTACAGTTTTGCGTTTTCTTAAATATACTTTTTTATAAAATCCAAATTTAAATTTATTGTGTTCAATCCCATTTAGATACCTTTAGATATGATGTGTGATTGCAAAAAAAAATTGTTTTGATTTTAATTGAACATTAACACTGACATTTTGAATAACAAATGTTGGGGTCATGGTGACCCCACCTTACCGGTTATGGAACAACTTATGGACCATACTGGTTACGGGCTAAAGGTCCGCGCTCACTACGGCAGGCCGCATCGCGTCGCGTCGCATCGCAGAAATGCGTCTGCAATCGCTTACATTGATTCTAATGGGGTAACGCACACCAGAGGCGGGGCGGGGCGGGGCGGGGCGGGCCGCGTCGCGTCGCACTGCCGATGCCGGATCGCTTGGCCAGGCGTATTTTTCCGCCTGTGCGCCTCGATGCGCTCAGTCGCGAGCAGATTTGCGATAGGATCTTCATCAGCAGTGACTGACTTTTGTAACTTGTGTGTTCCTATTTCTGTGAATTAACTACATTACTTCAACAAAATTAGCTGCAAATTTGCACGCAGGATGGTGGATGATTTCTGAAAAAAAATATAAGTAATTACAATCTGAAAATTTAATTACTTTATGAAATTTAATAAAGATTAAAAATTATAATATTTCTAGCACATGCTCACTTGTTCTTTGCTTGTATGTTTTAACTTAAACTATTCAAACGTAATGGATAAAGAGCACTGCATCTCATTAGTAATAACATTCAAAGAGTTTTATGATTTACAAGACGCAAAATATAATAACAAAAAAAAAAAAAAAAAAAAAAAAAAAAAAAAAAATTGGGAGGAAATAGGAAACTAGTTAAAACAACCAGGTATAATGTCATGTTTCGTATTTTTTGTTTATTTTACGTGTGTATTATAATTTTCTATCACTTTCTTTGAATGCCGCTTCTAAAGCTTCGTGTTACCAACTAACCTAATTGTTTAAAAATATTTTGTGAAATTATTCCAAATCTTAATGATTTCTAATGTAACCTAGCAACTTGTGTAAGTCAAGTATTGAAATTTCTATGTTGTCATTTTCGTTCTTACCTTCTGCAACCCAATTCAAATATCGTTAATCAAAAGGTTATGAATGCAGCACGTGGCTAGTATTACTTTATTTATCTTATTAGGTAACACCGACATTCTTCTTTCACAGATTTGAAACCTTCTACTTATAACACCAAAGCAGTTATCGATCACCCTCCATCGTTTATTGAGCCTGTAATTGAAAGTTCGTTTCTCTTCATTTCATTTTATCTGATATTCTGGAATAGGCCTCATCTCGAAAGGGGAAAAGCTTCATTTACTACTATTACATACTGCATTTTATCTCACTTGTCAACGTGAAAATTCAGTTTTCCTGCAGCCATTGCCTCACCTAAATTGTTGTGGCTAAAGATTTTGCCGTCTTAATTTTTTTCCCAATCCTCCGGCGACAAAAATACAACTGCAACTGCAAGGGCTATTAAAACCATGAAAAACATTCATTTTTCTGCATTAAAAATAAAGAGAACCGCAATTCTGTAGAACTGTTGTGACATGTTTGCCACCTAATGTGCATAAGAAATGCGGCAAATTCCTTTTTAAATTAAACCCATTGCCTTTTCTGCTTAATTTTCTTCAATGAATATATAAAAATAAGAGTCCTTTGTCTGATGTGTCCATTTGCTGTGCAGAAGCGGCTGAATAATCGTCGAGAACCGAAGGCGGTGACAAAAGAAATGCGACTCGCTGCGTCCAGATGTGCGTTGCAGCATTTTCGCTCAATGCGATGCGATGCGATGCGGCCTGCCGTAGTGAGCGCGGACCTTAATAGAGTCCCCGCGCGAGCTGTTGCACAGACAGCACTCGGTGAGACAGTTTCTTTGGGATGTCGAGTAGTATAATTTGATTTTGGATGTAGATTTGGAGCTGCACAGTCAAACTCCTCAAATATTGTCATAATTTGATTCCGATGAGTGCCCCCCAGTACTTAAGTAAGTCACAGGCACTAGTACACCAAAATGAAACGAATTTCGAACTAAACAATAATATGCAGCCTTAGAACGTTCATTCTAAGTGATAGTTTGATGCAGCCTTAAGAAAATATCGCATGTAGTAAGCTGTTGGTTAATAGCAAATGCGTGCTATCGAGGCAGAAAATTGATTGTTTTTTCCCCTCTCTGACCCCTCTCCTTCCTTTGTTGCGTAAATTGAGGAGAAATAATATCATTTCGAATGAAATATACAATGGCCATTTCAAGATCGAAGAAAAATAAATTTCGAAAAATTGTGACACTTTGAAAGTTAAAATGTCAAAGTACATGATAATAAAGTGGAGGCAGGCACAGCAGAACTCAGGCGGAGCTGAAAGAAATCCCTTTGGAAATGTGGAGATTTGTTCGCTCTCCCGATTGAGCAAGAAAGCCACGGGAGCCGTGATCTGTATAGGACTCAGCGATGCGGAAACTGGAGATGCGGCAAAGGAACATATATACATTAGCTTCTTGCTTTACGACTCGTCGACGTCGAGGTGATCAGAGATGGGAGAAGAGAGGGACAAGGAACAGCAAGGAATTCGGCCATGGCCTTTTGTAGAAAAAATCCATGAAAACCCGAATTATGGATGGCCGGACGGAGATTACAACCCGCGTCCTCCCTAATGCGAGGCCAGAGCGTTACCGCTCACCCACTCCGCTCGGTGGCAACGGATCTGCATGTGATGGTCGTGGACACCCACAGGAACACAATACACAACAGCGCATCAACCTGAACTTTTCTAATTCTAAATCTCCTCTGAAACACGTGTTGTCGCTGATAAGTACAGGTATACCTGCGTGGGTATGAGCTCTGCGGCGTACTGAGTGCCGCAGTTGTAGGCGACGTTGACGGTGAGTCTGGACAGCAGAGCCAAGGCGAGCGCTGCAGCGGGGCTGTTCCACAGCATCATCACGACTGGGGCCCCCGCAGCAGCCACCCCGCACACCAGCAGAGCCGCCGCCGACAGCGCCTTGCGGCCCACCGTGTCCTACAACACACGTCACTACGTCTAGTACACTATAACTACATACCCGAAAGTTATTCCAAAGCATGTAAGTAGTGGGGGAAGGATGGTTTAAGCCCTATAAGTTCTTTGGACAAGATGCATAGAGATTCCACTCGAACACGTGACGTAACAGATTTAGGTAATTTGCATGGCGGGAAACGATGGCGGCCGCCAGGTGACCTCAATCTACGCGGGTACACAGCGTGTCTCAACACGATGTGCTATTTGTGACACATCACCGCAGTCGTACAGCGAGACCTAGGACTATTCCGCATGTCTCGCGTGACGTCAAAGGCCACCCGCTAGTTCTTATTGTACCGCAGCTTGATAACTGGGGCGCGCCGAAGGCCGGATTGTACCGCAACATGCCGTCTACCAAGAATATTTTCAGCTTACGATTAGGGAATGCGGCGCGGCTGCTTGCTGTTAACATTTGTTATTCACAAACCTGTAATTTTCTTCCTACGACTTTCGAAGATCATTTTGTCATGTGTTACTGATATATCGAACTATTATAATTGATTAATTGTTTAATTACCATAAAATTAACTTCTATAATTATTTTTTCATGTTTTTGGACAAAACTCATTGTTTCTTTCTGCAAATAGTATTTTTGGCTCAAATGAAAAGTTTTTATTTGTAAACCACCCTTCCTCCTCTACCTTATATCCCATGTTAGACATTATGTAAGGTCATTTCTTCGTATGTATCATGCTGCCATTTTAATATCCACAACCGAGCGTGGTGGTGTAACGGATAGCGTTCTGGCCTCGCATTCGGGAGGACGGCGGTTCGAATCCCCGTCCGGGCATCCAGATTTGGGTTTTCCATGGTTTCCCCAAATCACTCCAGGTGAATGCCGGGATGCTTCCTTCAAAAGGCCATGGCCGAATTCCTTCCCATTCCTTGCCCCCATCCTTTCCCGTCTCTAAAGACCACGTTGTTAAAGAGGGACGTTAAACTGTCACAAAAAAAAAAAAAAAAAAAATTAATATCCACTGCAACTTGTCTTATTAACTTCTATGATCATCACATTTAATGGCATTTTCGGTGCTATTTAATGGCCGTTTATTCCCCCCCCCCCTAACATCATCATCACCAATGTGTTCCTTATACACAGCAAAAGCTCTATTTCATCTGCTTCATGTCTTTCAGTGATGCCCAACGCTCCTCTTGTATCATGTCAGTTATAAACTCTTTTCATTTCTTGTATTTCATACTCGTAATACGGATACAATAATTCTCCATCATACTCAAGGAACATAGGGGATAGGGTTTAGGGTTTTAGTTAAATAAAAAAACATAATTTGTTGATAAATGATACAAGTTTATTGAAATTTTAAAATACATTTTTATCGCATAATAATACATCATTCAGACTGAAAATGACTAAGTTTTGCATAATCTTTATAGGTCTATCTGCATAAAATAATAATAATGATACATCATTCAATACTTGTGGGTTCATTTCATGTGTGTCATAGGCATCTCTTACCTTCACATACTGCCCCCCCCCCCAAATTCTTCATTCTATGGACGGAATCTTAAGATGTTTTCTCTTTCCATGTGACAATGCGAACGGCGGTGGTTGACAAGTGGCTGGAGACACCCGATTGGCCGGTGGATTTTACCCGTCAAATGGTGGAGGGAAGGACTGGCCGACAGGTAGACGAGAAAACAAGAAGACGTCTGTGTTACAACTTAGTGGTTGGAAATCACAGCTGTGTTATGTAGTACAAAGTGCAAAGTTACCATTCGAAGTGTGTTTTCAGCGGGGATTTCACCTAAGTAGTGAAGTGGATGAACCTGTGGTTTGTCAGGTCTATGGTCGCTTGGAGTAGCAATTCACAGGTTAATACAGCACCAAGTCAGAAAATGGTTATGCCATAATTTTAATCACTGAAAATGTTTTTTGAATCAATACGCCAGTGAACGTTCCTGGATGAAGCAATTCGCCGGATAGAGTCTTCGCATGCCTATTATAACTGTTTCAGTTTGAGGTAGTCCGGACAAATATAACTTGAATTAAAACTCGAGTATATTTGTTCGAAAAGTAAGCATATAGCAGTTTCATGTAGGGTGGTGCCCATAATATACAGTTCTTTGTTATATTTGATCATTATAGTAAAGAAGGTGATTGATAATTCTTTTTATAATTAATGGTATTAAGTATTTTTTTTTTTTTTGCTGTCGTCAGTCTTTAGACTGGTTTGATGCAATCCTCCATCCTTTCCTATCCTGTGCTAACCTCTTCATTTCTACATACCCCTTACAACCCACGTCCTCAATTATCTGCTTCATATATTCTAATCTCTGTCTACCTCTTCAGTTCTTACCTTCGACTGTTCCCTCCACTAACAAATTAACCAATCCAGCATGTCTCAAAATATGACCTACCAGCCTGTCTCTTCTTCCTGTAAGCTTCTTCCATAAACTTCTTTTCTCACCCATCATTTCCAAAACTCGTTCATTTTTTACTTTGTCTGTCCACCTAATTTTCAGCATTCTTCTGTAGCACCACATTTCAAATGCTTCAAGTTTATTGCAAACGTGAAAATAAATGTTTAGTTGTGTATCTAAATCTTTTGTTCAGAGCAAATCTGACCCATTCCCAGCCAAGATTACAATGTTTCTATATATACCAGTGTAAGAAAAATATTAGATTATGAAATTATTTGCTATTGCAAGCACAAAGGTGGTTGGACCGTCACAGTATCGATTTATTGCCTTGCACTTTTTGAAAGTCGACGCCACAGCATGTATACCTTTAAACGTTGCTAATGTTTATGAGATGGGAAACGTTTTTATATGGGTGGCATATATTCTCAGTCTCACACATTACTGTGAACAGTAGCCTAGTGATAAATACGTACAACTAACAGGGGTAAAGGCTATATGTCAATCTCGGAAAGCATGCATTTACCACGACTTTGTAACACTTTCAGTGATCTCAACAGGTATTTTTTTTTTCTGGTAGATACTACTTCTCGGTCGTCGGGGCCTAGCTGTAGTACCGGACCACAAATGAGAAGTGTAAAAATTTCAGACCGATCAGTGGTTGGCACATCAATGGAGAAATTGTTAGACAATCATATCACAAATGTCTGTGAGCAAAGAAAACTGATTTAAACTATGTGACTGATGGTTTGATATTCAGCACCTCAGTCACGATAAGGACACCCTTTCATTCCCCACCAGATAGAGGGAGGACTCTCAATGTTACCGGAGACAACTATTAAACTTGTCATCCTTCGTCAACCTTCCTTTTAACTCTATTTTACAGCACAGCATGAGTAATTCGTATGCTCCAGGAATAAAACACCGTCTGTTAGTCTTACTAATTCCACTCTTGAGGAATGGGTCCGCGGCAGAGTACAATCGTCACGCCAAGGCAGTACACTCCACAGAACATGCTGACTCGTCACAGGATACCTGAGACCGTCACCTGTTGTCAAGCTGCAGACATAAAAAATTTACCCCACTCCCAAACCTCATTCTGTTTTTCAATGACTCCCATCCAATTCCTTATATTTTTATTAGATTAGTTACTGATAGGGTTCACATACAAATCTAGCTGCCTTTCCTTGCACCCTCTCCAACTCTTGTATTTGATACTCAAAATGTTGGTACCATTCTACACTACCATATACAAGCAATGGTCTGCCCAAAGTTTTGTTACCCAATTCCCTTCTGTCATTCAGTAAAATGTACCCCAGGTACCATACTGTTAACATCAGTCTCGTCTCTTCTCTGCAATTTAGTAACATGTGTCTCAGGTATACAACTCTTTACATGAGCCTCTTCTGGGCTCTCCCACATCTGCTCCCTCTCTCCCAATTACTTACAGATGTCCCAGGTAGCAAACTGGTCACTTCAGCGCCGTCTCGCCTCTCACACACCTCAGCATGCTCTGTCATTTAGTAACATGTGTCCCAGGTACCAAACTGTTCACATTAGCCTTGTTTCATCTCACCCACATCAAATCCTCTCTGCCATTCAGTAACATGTACACCAAGTACCACAAAGGCACAAATAGATTCAAGACCCAGACTTAACACAGGTTGCAATGCCATATTTCGCATGGTGTGGCGCTATTGCCATTTTATATCCAGGTAATTTCCCTCTAGACAGCAGCTGCGTATCGTCCTCTGTGTTTCTTGCAGTATTATGCCGATTCTGCTTCACTTTTTCTCCCAATCAGGACCCTGAAGAGCTTTTCATTGGGTTGCAACGCCCACCCATCTGACACCAACCCTCGTCTTCCGGACTAAGTATGATATTTATTTGTAACTGCAGGCTTCGTTCAACTTACTAGCGCAAACGATAAAGTTACCTTACCGCTTTCAGCTAACTGATAGTTTCATGGTCATCGAACGGACATCGTAACCCACATTTTCATAGAAGTTCTCCAAACATGGACAAGTATCCGAAACGTCACCATAGGTGCAGACACCAGTTCCATTACGCCGAAGATAGCGCCCACACTTGGACTGTCGTAAATTGTTAGGTCATTCTTATATGAAAGAAGGTGTTTGCATATTTCATCCACCCAGGCCTAGTACCAGCTTGTGGTCATGGTCAACTTAGGCTCCATACATCACTCAGAATTCTTCCACCAATACACAGTCCGAACACACTTCCTATCGTCCAGTTACTTCCAGCCCAGTTCTTTTATTATGTCAGTTGTTGAATGTGTACACGATCTCGGAGTGGTTGTCCAATTGGGGAGAGGATATTTGGTGGCTGCGGTTAGAGGATCAGCGTTAGCTCAGCTGTCCCCGAAGGCTCACTAGGTTTAAATAAAGCCCTCACTAGCGCGTACGAGTAGAGCACTTTCCAATGTGGACAGTACTATCAATGATACCGGTATAGCAAAAAAAAAAGGAACAAAATTCGACTAGAAGTTAAAATCTCTTATTTTCATAATTTAACAACATACGATAAAAATAATAACAGTTTTAGAAAACTAAAAGATATACCATTGTAGGAACATTAAACGTGTATCGTTTCCAGCTCACTTCATTGCATGTTACGTCATTTACAATACAGTACTTTTATACATCTTATTATTCTGTTCAGTGAAAAATCTCAGTTTGTAGTTGAATCCACCTGAACTTGTCGATCTCTATCCAATAAAATATAAAAATTTAATGTCGGTGATATTTTAGAAAAGTTTTAAAAAATCCAGTCTGGTGAGACGTAAATTTAGTGTTAAAATATTAATTACAAAGGAAGTTAAGAGATAATGAATAATCTAACCGAAAATTGCATAAATGTGTAGTAAGCGTAAATAATTAAGTAAAATTGTTTGTCTTTCCTTAAAAGCTGACTTTCCTTCAGATCGATGTAGATACTTGTAAGAAGGTACGGTACACTTTGGCGGCCACGAATAGGAAAAACATTAGGAGAAGAAAGCTGAAAGTGAACCTATAAATTATGTAGTAAACAAGTTGGATTAATAAAGAAGTTAATAAAAGAATCTTATAAAAACAAGAGATTGGATGGTGGCCTTATTAAGACGGGTAGAATGGCACGGTGTTAGGCGAGGGTGGTAAGTATTGCCATCTGTCTGTAAATCAAATATGTTTTGTGTAACGTTAGTTTCCGGGCCAGAACGCGTGGAACAGTCCACCATTCCTCTGGAACTTAACGGTAACAGCGTTCTTGATGGCTCGAGACATGAACTCAGGTCCTTTGTTCCTTTCGATGACTTGTGCCACCCTATTAATCTTGTTATATGTTTATCGCTTCAGAAATTAAATCGACGGTGAAACAGAAATCTGGGTTGCCGGATCGAGATCTTATACTCCGTCCTCCTGTGTCGTTCTAATTATTAATCAGTATGGTAGAAGGCTATCAGAGTCCACTAGAGAAACGTACATCGCAACGAGTAATATTATATTAACTATATTAAAAAAAAGGCAGTGTATTTTCTCCAGCAAGAGATAAATAGGCCAGAAACTAAAACAGTACCGATAGGTGTCCTACACATGTTGGGAATTTACACAAATGCAGACTTTTTTTCCTTTCAAAATCTGTATACGAATTTAAGGTGAAATGTTCTCGGCCGGGCACCTAGTTAATGTATAATTTTTATGATGTTGGTACATGTGTCATAAAAACAAATGTTTAGTCTCAACTTGACGTTTGAAATGATTTCGTTTGTACAACTTTTTAAAGCAGACATATTGTGTGTGCCTCGTTGAACTAGACAAACTGGAATATCGTGGCGACAAGAAATTCTTCCTTTTTATTTTTTTATTTTATTTTATTTATTTATTGCTTCTGGATTTACGCCTCAGCGACGTCGAGGTCATTAGAGGCCGAAAGAGACTGGGGCAAGAAATGGGAAGGAATTCAACCATGGCATTTTGAAGGAACTATCCTGGCATTTGCCTGGAGTGATTTGGGGAAACCATGGAAAACCCAAACGAACAGAGATTTGAACCAGCGTCCTCCAGAATGCGAGGTTAGAGCATTACCACTCAACCACCACGCTAGGTTTCTTCCTGATGGTGGGTATACTGCCAACGGAAATACATCCATGATCCAAATGTGGTAAAGGATTATAAGGATATGCTCCTTCATTTTTTTCAGCATTGGAGAAATGGCTGGCTGAATTTAAAAGTGGTCGTCCATCTCTTGAAGAGAATTCACGTGAAGAACCACAGACGAAAACATCGACATGGGGCACAATATTGTACCTGACGAACGCTGATTAAGCCCGTAGGCATATCAGAACAAAGGTACAGTACATTTTACATTTATGATTAAAAACAAAAAAGCTTTGTGCAGAATTTATACCACATATATTAAATACAGAAATTAATATTTTAACGATGTTTGAACATTTCAATGCCAATTTTGTGTGACGTCTGTGCTATGAATGGGACACGCCAGATTGAAATAGCAATTAAAACAATGGGCGAAGGCCGGTGGCTCTACACCAAGTAAAGGCGAAGTCAATTTCATCTGGCAGCTATATCATGGCCAGTCCTTAATGGAATTCAAAAGGGATTCTTTTTATTGACTACCTCGGGAAGGGTATAACATTAATTAGCGAACACTACGCAACAAAAATTCTTGAGAAGAGATCTGGATTAAAAATTAAAACTATCATGTTTTGTCAGGACAATGCACCTACCCACACAAGTGCTTTACCAATGGGGAAACTGGGAGATCCGAAGTACGAATTGCTGGAGCATTCTCCAGAATTGCCCCCTCTCACTTAGTCCTAAATGTAAAGAAATTTGTGTCTGGAAAACATTTTCAGTGAGATGAAGGTGTGATAATAGCCGTAGATGGGTATTTCTGGACAGGTTTTACGTCCCCAACTGAGAGATGAGTTACCAAATGCATTGCGAAGACGTATGAGATAAACCCACGTCTTTAGTACTCAGTCGTCTCTTAGAATGGTTTGCTGTATTGTATCTGCACACCATAGTCCAAAATTCCGTTTAGACCATGTTGGAATCAAATTTCACAGTCGTCAAGGCGTGCATTACGGGCTTCTGTGCGCACTTTTTCACTATAAACAAATAACGAGAAACGTGGAACATATATACTGTATATCGGTTTACTGAACTGTTCGCGAATCTCAAGAACTTGATGGAGGACTTTGAGGAGGTAAGAACGGTCACGTTCGTAACACAAGATATTAAATCTATATTTGCAGTATCATGAAACGAATGATAAATTGAAATATGAGCTTAGCATTAAAAACTGGAGAGGGTGATTAGGAGATGTGTCAGGGAATGTCCCGAATACATCCCGTAATTATTCGCATTGCCTGATTGATTTGCACGTCTGGTTTCTTCGTGTGAACACTGTTGATCCGGATCGGTCAGCAGTATCCAGCAACATGAGGCCGTGGATCTTAAAACGTGAACATTAGCTCCCCATGAAGCACCAGCAAACTTTTGGAGAACATTATTTCTCGTTTTAACTTTAGTGTTGGGTCTAATACAGGAGTATGATAAAAGGTGGGCAGCTAAATTTGTTTGTGGATTTTACTGTAGAATACAATCAGTCACAGGTATACAGGGTGATTCAAAAAAAGTGGACAAAATGACATGGTAGATCTGTCATACAATAAGGATGAAAAATTGCATTGGCGCTTGTATACCGGATTGGTCGCGGTGGACAAATCGCATGGCCACCACGATCACCAGACTTGTCTCCCATGGATTTTTTCTTGTGGGGATTTTTAAAAGGACTTGTGTATGAAACACCTGTTGAAACGCCGGAAGACTTGGTAGGAAGAATCGTTGCGGCAGCCGAATGTGTTCGAGATACACCTAGTATCTTTAAGAAGGTGCGCCGTTCCATGCAACGGAGATGCCGGGCTTGTCTCGATGCATCTGGCAAAAACTTTGAGCATCTGCTGTAGGCTTAACATTTGGCTTGCATTAGTCGTATGTGAGAGAGTAATTATCAATAAAATGATCTGTAATGGTTATGTTTCTTCTCTTTGTGTCAGTATTATTTTAGACGCCCTGCAGCGACTCTGGATTACAGTTGCGACCCTATGTTCCTATGCGATTTTTGATTCTTATTGTATGACTGATCTACCATGTCAATTTGTCCACGTTATTTTGAATCGCCCTGTATAAAGCAGTTGGGTAGGCAGTACAGGAAGACACGATGCATGTGAAGAGAGAGCTCGATGGATATTGATATAAGAATTAAGAGTAGTACGTGTAAAGGAAAAGATGACCATGATCATAAACTAACTTCTGATTTTAGGCGGTGAGTGAGAAAATTTTGTTTATGGTAAGGGATTGAGGGAACGGATTAAATTACTGGGTGATATTAACTGCCTGAAAAAATGGAAAGAATTTAAATTAAAAGTTTGTAAAATGCGTAAGCCGGTGTGTAGGAGAATTGCTATTGGAGCATTTCCTCAGTCTCAGTAAAGTCACTCGGCATTAAACAATGAATTGTTTCTTTAACATGAATTGTTTATTTACAAACTCCGCCATGGACAAAGTTGAACTACTGAACTGATGTCAAGGTTTCTGTAAGTATTATCACATTTTCTTGGAAACTGGTATTAAGGGTAAGTACAAAAACCATCGTACACTATATTTTATATTACTGCTTTCGAGCTCAAAAAATCTTTTTGAAAGTAGCGGGCATGTGTGATCGAAAGTGCATTATTGCAAATAAGATTTAGAGCGATGATCTTGATAATAATAATAAATAAACGCTGGCGTAAATCTCATTGCCTGGTGTTGCTGTGAAGGCAAAAATTGTAGAGGCCACTGAATGGACTGAGGCGCGGTACGGACGCGTGTGGAATGCGGACTACACGGGGGGTGTCAAGTCCTCTCCCTACATTCTCCACAAATAAAGAACCAGCTTCGCGGACTGAGATAAGCAGTAGCGATACCATCAGTTCTTCTCAGCAACAATGTGAATTCATTTAGCACTTTCAGAACTTACAAAGCTTTCCATTTTCACATATCAGGGAACACTCCCTCATTTCTCTGTGGTGATAAAAGAGAAATCAGGAATGCCGAAAGCAAATTTGATCCCTCGTCCCCCTATTTGAGAGAATGTGGATATTAACTATTAGATTCAAGTACAGAAACAAACAGCAATATCATTTATGTTGGAGTATTTGTTCGGCGTATGAGTTTATTCTCACTGCCAAAACTAAGAGGAGAGAAGAAGTGCAGAGCTGTGAAACGTGTCTGTTTTCTGATAAATAATCACGGAATAGGCAGAGTGCGATGTGTAATGCTTACCTACTCTGTAACCTGAATTCTCGTATGGCGTGTTATGAAATTGTAGTAACTTAGTCGAATATTTTCGTTGCTAAATGAAATGACACTGTGGTTAGTGGTTACCACATTAAAAGAAGGTGATTGACAGAAACACACACTAAAAAATCTAAGGACTATAATATGCATTACATCATCGTTTCTCAACCTGTGGTACGCGAAAGCTGGTGCGCAGGTAGAATATTAAAGATTTAATTCTAACTGAATTAAAGATATCACGATAAAAAATAAATTAGTAAAAATGGTTCGCATTCTCGTACTGTATAACGCTATAAGCGGATATACGCAACAAGCCAAACTTTCTAAAAGCCACGAATATCTCAACAACCACGAAAAGTCTGGTATTCCCAGGCTATGATGAGATGATTGCATTGTTACTGTAATATTATCTTCACTATATACATTTCCAGTAGGCATCAAAACGAGCGGCGTTTGTTTGAGGATTAAGTTAATGACCTTAGGGCATTGTTCTAGGTGTAGGATCTAAGGGATCGCGATATTTGGCAATGACAGTTGGTAGGGTTGATTGATAATAAACACATAGGTAAAAAATTAGGCTCAAATAAGTTAGTGGTCTACAGAATTATTTTTGACAGTTTTCTGGTCTTCGGGTCGAAAAAGCTTCAGAAACGCTGCTATAACTAGGGGAATGGATTGAATGGAACAACCTTGAAGGTAAAACAATGGAAGCGAGAAGGACCAAAATGGAATTAGCCTTCCAGAAGACCAAAAACACAATAAGAAAAGCCTCTCTTGGAACACAAAGATAAGACATTACAACACAGTAATTAAGCCGGAAGCACTCTATGCAGCAGAGACACTAGTCAGGGGGAGGAAAGGACAAATGGAGAAATTGGAAATCAAAGAGAGGAAAATTTTGAGGAAGATCATGGGTCCCAAATTCCAGAATAACAAACAAGTTTTCTACAGAAACGAAGCCCTCTACGCAAAGTCCGAGAGACTCTCGGAAACCATGAGAAAAAAAAGGATTGGTTTCTATGGACACATATTCCGAATGAATTCTAACAGACTAACAAAAAAAATCTTTGACTTCTTTTATAAAAAAAAGACTAAGCCCAACTGGTTTAAGGAAGTGGAAAAGGATTTGAGAGAACTCCAGATTACCGAAGTGATGTTAAAGAATGGTACAGCCAAGACCGTGACCAAAGACAAAAGTAAGAGGTTCCAAGTTGCGATAAACACCAGAAAACCGATTCAAATATCAGAAGAGGAAAGAAGGGAGAGATCAGATAGAATGAAGAAATACTGGGAGAAGAAGAAAACGCAAGCATCCAAGAAGTGATTGATCTGACGTACCCCAAAGATGGGTGATTCGAAAAAAAACAAAAAAAAACTATTCAATGGGGGGAAAATTGAATACGAATACCGAGCCTAGTGGTCGGGTCTGTCAGCCCGCTATTGAGGTCCTAGGTTCGATTCCACTACCGGCATGCAGATTTTCCGTTTCCCATGTAAATGCTGATATGATACTTTTAAAGAGACCATATCCGATTTCTTTCACGTTTCTTGCCAGCACTCCTTTACTGTCCACAGACCACGAATCCCCAAAGGAAAGAAAACCCAGTGTGATCTTAATGAGAAGAGATTAGTTGGGGAAATACGGTAAGGATTTATGTGATATGTAACTGTTACGTTACTTCCCACGTCGTGAGCGAATTTTAGTTTCACTCATCAACAATATCAACAGGAATTTGTATTTAACTATCCATGAATCGGTTATATTATAAATCTGTGTCTGAAAATTGGACACCATTATGAAAAATGACACAGTCCTTGAAGCAAAAGCAAAGGTTTGTCTATATGTTCCGACACCACTGGAAATTATTGAACCGATTTTGAAGCGGATATCGCACTATGAAAGATTAAGCTTTGACTTAGAGGTATGCTTCATGACGTTACGCCAACTGGCAGGAAATTAAAATCTGCTCTGAACACTATACTTATATCAGTAATCTTGTTGTAGGCCATGTTCCGCAGTTGTTGCATAAATATTTTTGAATAAAAATCCGTCTTCTAACAACTGTTTTTTATTGACTTGTATCTACCAGACGCGTTTCGCCCTTCTGGAGTGGGGCATCGTCAGTGGCTATAAATAACATAATATTATCATCATATTTGTGTATGTGAATTATGTACATTAATTATATACATATGTTCATGCTTTAAAATTTTAACGTCTGTATGTTCAATCTGCTATACTTATTCTATATATTGTTTTATATTATCCGTGTTCAAACATAAATTCACTTCTTAATACTAAATTATCTCTATGGTTACAATCTTTATGTACATAAACTCTACTTACTAAAAATTGTTGCAGCTAGCACATGTCAGTCTGGAACAGCACCTTCCGCAATTTTCTGCACCGTTGTTTCTTGCTACACTTTAGCACCTTCCGCAATTTTCTGCACTGTTGTTTCTTGCTACACTTTAGCATTATTGCTCACTGTATAATTTGCTGTTAAACTGTACTTTTTAACTACATCAACTAGTTATTGTGTTTACATCGATGTGTTTATTATGTATGTACAGTGGTACCAACCTATTTCTGTTGATTATTGCTTTGTTCAGTCTTTTTTTAAATTATATCTTTTTTTTGTGATTATCTTATCTATTATTTGTGATTTGTGAGTAATTGTGTTGGCTTTCATGTGTTGTGTTGTTTTCTATTCACAAATTTAACAAACAAAACACTATTCAAAGCAATAGAAAACAACACAACACATGAAAGCCAACACAATTACTCACAAATCACAAATAATAGATAAGATAATCACAAAAAAAAAAGATATAATTTAAAAAAGACTGAACAAAGACATCGCAGAAACCTGAAAAGTAAAATTGTCAAAAAGAAGGCACAAAACATGGCTACCATCCGACAGAAGATTCACAGCAACAGGAGTATCAATTCTACTGGAACATTGAGTACAGGGGCCAATCGTAATGGGTATTTCGGAAGAGCAGCTGCACATAAGCGTTACATCACGACAAGCAATAAAGCTCGCCGACTAGGGTGACATCTGGGCCGTCGTAACTGTAAACTGAAACAGTGGAAATTGGTTCTGTGGAGTGGTGAATCCGATTGATGTGTACGATTTTGACTTCTACCCGGGAAACGGCTTTTGTCGGAGTGTATATATTGATCAGCCAAAACATTACGATCACCTTTTTTTTTTTTTTTTTTTTTTTTTTTTTTGCTGTCTTTAGACTGGTTTGATGCAATCCTCCATCCCTTCCTATCCTGTGCTAACCTCTTCATTTCAACATACCCCTTACAACCCACGTCCTCAATTATCTGCTTCATATATTCTAATCTCTGTCTACCTCTACAGTTCTTACCTTCGACTGTTCCCTCCACTAACAAATTAACCAATCCTGCATGTCTCAAAATGTTGCAATGTAGCATATACACACATCCTGCCACCAGGTGTCGCCACCGAATAGCCGATGCCACGAGAAACTTCATCTGCGCATGCGCCGGCCAGAGATATTCCACTTCGCCACAAAATCTTCTATCCTTGTCTTGCGGGGGAAAACCCTACCCTAAGGCGTATTTGCACAGGTGTTGACATGTACGTACTTGCTCGGCCGCCGAGACCCTGTTGCGACATGTGCGATAACTTGCATAACTGTCGCTAGAGGTCAGCACACGGCAGAAGACATTTGTCGCTAGATGGAGCGGGTGTACCAATATGCGTGAAATATTTCGATGTTTTGCGAAGCCACTCGCGTGTTTGACCGGGAGCGCGATATCTTGTATAACTGTTGCTAGAGGTCAGCACACGGCAGAAGAGATTTGTCGCTAGATGGAGCAGGTGTAGCAATATGCGTGAAATATTTCGATGTTTGCGAAGCCACTCGCGTGTTTGACCGGGAGTCCGACAGGCAGTGCAGGTTACGAAATGGCTCCAAGGGAAGCACATTATTCATTCGCCATTATGAAAGCATAGCTGGGTGTCTGGCTGGCGGACAAAGAAAGTAGGGCGTCCAACACAGCGTTAGTGTGATTGCAGAATTTTGTTCAGAGTCTCAGGCTTGCAGCGAATTTCGTGTGTATTTGTTCAGGTGTCCTGCTATCGATAAGGAATTCAGGTTGCGCCATATGCCCATTGCACTGCGAAACCGCTCCAGCAGGATACATAGAAATATTTCAGCATTCACTTCGTTCAAGAAGAAATTATTACGAGATGAGAATAATTATTATAAGTCAGTTTTCGTAGTACAAATCTAAGAATCATTTATGGTAGCCTAATCCCTCGTGTTTTCAAAACGAAAATAGAAAATTTTGTTTTCATTCTGGGTGAACAGAAAAACTGCTTGAGTATTTGTGTTTAATTAAAAAATAGACCATGTGAAAGCGTAAATTACCTCGGTAGTGTTGGGGCTAGAGTGCCGAACGTCGCCGGTTCGAGTCCGGCCGCGGTGTTTTTTATTGAAAAAGCCGTTCCAACTCGTCAATTTCAAAACGAAAATCAAAATTTTAGTTTCCACACCTAGAGAGTATGGCGCCAGCTTGCCTTGAATAAAAAATAAGTCGAAAAGCATAAATGTTTCCTTTTAACGTTCGATATAGAGAAAAAAAAACCGTCATAAACTCCAGATATAAAACCGAGGAAGAATTCTATGTGTACCTGTTTTCATGAAATTATTTAGCGTTCTGGCCTTGCATTCGGGAGGACACCGGGTTCCGAGCATCCAGATTTGGATTTTCCATGGTTTCCGAAATCACTCCAGGCAAATGCCGGGATGCTTCCTTTAAAAGACCATTGCCGATTTCCTTCCCATTCCTTTCCCCCCATCCTTCCCCGTCTCTAAAGACCTTGGGTTTACTGATGTATGTAAGTATGACCTCGATGAATCTAAAGCAAAGTTGTCGATTTGAAAACCAGTTTCTTTCCCTACAGACATTTCTGAAGTGAATACATCAGGTCAAACCAATCAGCATGTAATTTTTTCAAGCTTATTTCTCAAACCTACCATACGTTATTCCTTTCAAAATTCGTAGCCTCAAAAACCCATCAATGGGTGAAATCCTTTCATTGAAACCGACAGATATTCACCGACGAAGGTAGGAAAAACCATGAATTCCGTTCATCAAAGCAGGCAGACATTAAAAATTAATTCACCGACGAAGAGACGGGAAACAAACTCACTTTTTCACATCATGTTGGATTCGTTATGAACAATATAATATAGCTCACGAGTGTCACCTACATTCCGTGTATTTTAAAGGATGTATTAAATTATGTGTAATGAAACACAGACACTTTTTGAACTCAAAGAGGCATTGAATGGGTTTAGTGATGTATGCAAGTATAACCTCGATGAATTGAGAACCTCTAAACTAAAGCAAATTTGTCGATTTGAAAACCAGTTTCTTTTCCTACAGACATTTCTGAAGTGAATACATGTTAATCTCTCCACTGATATCAAACCAATCAGCATGTAATTATTTCAAGCCTATTTCTCAACCCTGTCTTTGGACAAGAGGCCACTTGAAAATACACAGACGGAAAAAAAAATCCCAACACCAAGAAAAAATTATTGTAGAGTAATGAAATTTGGACAATGCATTTGTCAAGTTAACATGTTTAATTGATTAAATTTTCAAGATCACAGGTTAATTTAAGCTCAAGAAAATGCATTTCAAATGTGAAATACTGTTAAATTAATAGCCGGTGTAACCTCCAGAATTTTGAATGCAAGCCTGCAAACGTGAATGCATTGTGTCATACAGGTTTCGAATGTCACTTTGTGGTATGGAGTTCCATGCTTGTTGTACTTGTGCTGTCAATACTGGGACGGTCAGTGCTGGCTGTGGATGATGCTGGAGTTGTCGTCCAATGATATCCCATACGTGTTCAATTGGAGACAGATCTGGTGATCTCGCAGGCCAAGGTAACATGTCGACACTCTGTAGAGCACGTTGCGAGACAACAGCGGTATGAGGGCGAGCGTTATCCTGTTGAAAAACTCCCCCTTGAATGCTGTTCATGAATGAGCAGCACTACAGGTTGAATTACAGACTGACGTACAAATTTGCAGTCAGTGTGTTTGGTATAACCACAAGAGTGCTCCTGCTGTCATAGGAAATCGGTTACTTCAAGGACAGCTCCGAGCCAGGCGCCCTGTAGCGTGCATTCCACTGACTACAAGCCATCGCCGTTTGCGACTCCAGTGGTGTCAAGCCAGAGCTCATTGGAGGACGGAGTGGAGATCTGTTGTGTTTTCTGATGAAAGCAGGTTCTGCCTTGGTGCCAGTGATGGCCGAGTGTTGGTCAGAAGGAGGCCAGGGGAACGCCTGCAACCAAACTGTCTGCGGCCTAGACACACTGGACCTACACCTGGAGTCATGGTCTGGGGAGCAATTTCCTATGACAGCAGGAGCACTCTTGTGGTTATACCAAACACACTGACTGCAAATTTGTACGTCAGTCTGGTAATTCAACCTGTAGTGCTGCCATTCATGAACAGCATTCAAGGGGGAGTTTTTCAACAGGATAACGCTCGCCCTCATACCGCTGTTTGTCTCGCAACGTGCTCTACAGAGTGTCGACATGTTACCTTGGCCTGCGAGATCACCAGATCTGTCTCCAATTGAACACGTATGGGATATCATTGGACGACAACTCCAGCATCATCCACAGCCAGCACTGACCGTCCCAGTATTGACAGCACAAGTACAACAAGCATGGAACTCCATACCACAAAGTGACATTCGAAACCTGTATGACACAATGCATTCACGTTTGCAGGCTTGCATTCAAAATTCTGGAGGTTACACCGGCTATTAATTTAACAGTATTTCACATTTGAAATCCATTTTCTTGAGCTTAAATTAACCTGTGATCTTGAAAATTTAATCAATTAAACATGTTAACTTGACAAATGCATTGTCCAAATTTCATTACTCTACAATAATTTTTTTCTTGGTGTTGGGATTTTTTTTCCGTCTGTGTATTTGTGACAAAGCCTTTCCCACACCAAAGCTAGAAAAAATCAAAGTTTCCAGTTTGACCATGGCAAAGCTCATTGAATGCAGTGAGGGAAGAAAGAATTCATATTATCATCAGTACGACGCATCATTTCTCTAACTTATCTCTGCTGCCATTGGTATACAATATTTAATCACATTCGTAATTGTTTCCATCAAGGTCAAAACTTTGTCGTCTGTCTATCCAGCACAATCTATGTATCAATTCTGTTATGCTTTCGTAAGCAATCAAAAATTGAGTGTCCTTAGCTGTACTTTGTCTAAAATTCCAATCAATCCCTTGTGACACATCAGTGGTGATTGACAACTTTAACTGTATTTTACAGCACAGCACGTATGTTCCAGGAACGAAATACCGTCTGTTAATCTTACTAATTTTACCCCTGTCGAATCGAAGTACGCCAGTCCTATTGTGATAAAAATCGAGTCACGCTAAGCACTGAACATGCCTGAGACCATCGCCTGTGACCAAGGTGGAGATATAGAAAATTTACCCACTTCCTTATTGAAGAAATCCAGTGCCAGCTTCTACTGATATTCTATTCCTAATTCTTTTACCAAGATCCACCCCTAGCCTCATCGCCAACATACGCCCAGCACTTCCTCAAACCACCCTTCTGTTTTCCAATGATTCCCAATCCAACCCCTGATCAGTTACAGACAGGGTTACTTTCTGTTCGTGCATTAAAGGAAACCAAAAATTCAAAATTCGCAAAGTCTTCTGCTAATAAGTAGCCAGGTACCAAAATGTTCATTTAAGGTGGTTCTACTGCAGTTTTCCAGGAAAATTCTCCCCTTTTCCAGGAAATTATTTTTTCAATAAATCAGTACCCAGGGGAGTTCTCCATTCGGCTTAAAATGTTCCCATCTAACGCCAACCTTCGGATTCAGGACCAAGTGTGACATTTGTTTGTAATTGCATGCTTTGTTCAAGTAACCACGATAGAGTTATCATAATGCTCTTAGCTAACTGATAGTTTCTTGGTCATCAAACAGACATCATAACCCACATTTTCATAGAAGATCCCCACACATCGACAAGTATCCATAGGTGCAGACGCTAGTTCTATTACGCCTAAGATAGTGCTCACACTTGAACTGTCGTAAATTGTTAGGTCAAAGTGGGTGTTGAGATATTTTATCCACTCAGGCCTCATCACCTAAAGTCTAGTGCGAGATTGTGGTCATGGTCAACTTAGGCTCCATACACCACTCAGAATTATTCCACCAATATCCATTCTAACAGCATTATACGCCACCTACAGCCCCTCAACACTCTTCCTATCTTCCAATGACATCCATACTACACCACACAAGCAATGGTCTGACTGTGGGTTTGTACCCAAGTCCTTCGCTTCTCTGGTACATCACCCTCTCTGTTAAATTATTTTCATGTATTGAGAATCAAAATTCATATGCCAACACAAACGGCAGTAAACTGTAAAGAGCACATCGAAATGGGAGATTGTCTAAGCCTGAACACTGGTTAGAAGCACACGTTGATAATTCTATAACCATATATTTTAGACTCAAATCCACAGAGGAATGACACACGCACACACTTGTACATGCATACAGCGAGGTCGACAGAACTAACAGCAAGCATCACGGAAACGATGAAGTGGGGGCAGAATTGTCGTTACAACTGATTAACTGGACAGAACTATCGTTACAAAAATCATCAGACAGACGAGTTACTTACGCTTACATGCACAAAGAGAGACGCAGATACACATGTCCAAGACTACACAACTACCGGTACCAATCATGGAAACAAAAAAGTGGTGTAGTACTCTCTTGCCTCATGACTGGCTGAAAAACAGAAGTCTCCTTACATATCATCAGCCTGGCGAGATAGAAGGTGTGCAAAAGATGCATGTTTTCACCATAAACCTAAGTGTTTATACCATAAATAGTGTTCATCGCGCCCCAGTTGATTATATTTACCATCAACACGTCTCTCCCACACCGCAACCCTTTCTACCATTCAGTAAAAAAGTGACGCAGGTACCATGAGTTGCAATAGACACTTGACTATCAGATCTCACCCACAAATCCATACATCTCAATACACTAGCACAAACAAACATAAGTGGAGGGACAGCAAAATCATTCGTCCAGACAGACGTGTTTATAGAAGGTATCACCATATTTACACATACAGACACAGAGAGAGACGCACAAACACTCACATTTCCATGCCTTCAGCGAGCTAGACACAACAACCAGCCCAATCATGGCGACGAAAAAGTGGGGTAGAACCCCCATGGCTCATAACTGACCAAAAAATCATCAGTAACATATGTTCCAGGCACCATACTCTTCACATCAACATCATCTCATTTATTTCACACTACAGACCTCACTACCATCCAGTATCATGTGTGCTAGGTACAAAACTGTTCACATCAGCACCAACACGTCTATCCCACACCTAAGCTTTTTCTGCCATTCAGTAACATGTGCCCCCATGTACCACGAGTAGCAGTAGACACTTGGTCATCAGACAGATGTATCATAACTCCCATATTCATACTAGGGTCTCACCCACAAATCCATATGTCACCTCACACAAGCATAAGTGCGGGAACAGCACATCATACATCCAGACAAACGAGATAAAGGGAAGGTATCTCCACATTTACGCAAAAAAAAACACACAGAGATAGAGACGCATACACACGTACATTTCCATGCCTATAGCGATCTCGACTCAACAACTAGCCCAATCATGGCAACGAAAAAGTGGAACAGAACACCCATGACTGGCCAAAAATCATAGAACGACACCATACATACACACTCACATAGTCAATGCATTCACACAGTTTCCATTCATCACCACACATAACTGGAGGAAAGAGACTGAACATGCTAGATCCAACTGAAAGAGTTACAGGATGTGTGAAGTTTGAAATCACAGCCCGTATCGGGCTCCCACACCGCAACCCTTTCTGTCATTTAGTAACATGTGACCAAGGTACCATGAGTTACAATAGGACACTTGTCTATCAGACGGATATCATAACCTCCATATTCATACTAGGTCTCACCCACAAACCCATACGTCTCCACACAAGCACAAACATATGGGAGGAACAGCAATTCATACGTCCAGATAAATGAGTTTAAGGAAGGTATCACCATACTTAGCATACAGACACAGAGAAAGACGCACACAGACACATATATCCATGCCTACAGCGAGCTCAACACAACAACCAGCCCAATCATGGCAAAGAAAAAAGTGGGACAGAACCCCCATGGCTCAAGACTGACAAAAAAAATCATCATTAACATGTGTTCCAAGTAACAAACTCCTCACATCAAAATCATATCATTTAACTCACACTACAGACCTCCTCTGCCATTCAGTATCGTTGGTAATATGTACAAAGCTGATTCACATGATCAGCACCACCTCTATCCCACGCCACAAGCCTTTTCTGCTGTTCAGTAATATTTGTCCGACGTACCACGAGTATCAGTAGGCACATGGTCATCCAGACAAATATCATAACTCCCATCTCATACTAGGTCTTCACGACACAATACATAAACTGACCACGAAAAACCATCAGGACAGACGTTTAGAGTGTGTGCAATGGATGACATGTTTTTGCCATACACCTCAGTACTTATCACATTACTCAATTTAATTATGTAACACATAGGTAGCCAGTCATTGTGAAATCTCCAAGTCGAGTAGAATCCTAATCGGGATAGGACACACAACCACATAGAAAGACACACACTCACATGTCCATGCATACACACAGTTACCATACATCACCACACACATACACGTAACTGGAGGAAAAGGACTGAACACCCTAGGTCCAGACTGAATAGCTACAGGATGTGCGAAATATTTCATTTCTTTGCCACAAACCTCGGTGCTCATCATACCCAAATGATTACATCTACATAGGTGGCCACTGATGGAAAACATCTCAAGTAGACTCCTACCACCATAATTGTACGTGTATGCGTCTCTATCTCTGGTGTTTTTTTTTTTGCGTAAATATGGAGATACCTTCCTTTATCTCGTTTGTCTGGATGTATGATGTGCTGTTCCTGCACTTATGCTTGTGTGAGGTGACATATGGATTTGTGGGTGAGACCTAGTATGAATATGGGAGTTATGATATCTGTCTGATGACCAAGTGTCTACTGCTACTCGTGGTACATGGGGGCACATGTTACTGAATGGCAGAAAAAGCTTAGGTGTGGGATAGACGTGTTGGTTGATGTGAACAGTTTTGTACCTAGCACACATGATACTGGATGGTAGTGAGGTCTGTAGTGTGAAATAAATGAGATGATGTTGATGTGAAGAGTATGGTGCCTGGAACATATGTTACTGATGATTTTTTGGTCAGTTATGAGCCATGGGGGTTCTACCCCACTTTTTCGTCGCCATGATTGGGGCTGGTTGTTGTGTCTAGCTCGCTGAAGGCATGGAAATGTGAGTGTTTGTGCGTCTCTCTCTGTGTCTGTATGTGTAAATATGGTGATACCTTCTATAAACACGTCTGTCTGGACGAATGATTTTGCTGTCCCTCCACTTATGTTTGTTTGTGCTAGTGTATTGAGATGTATGGATTTGTGGGTGAGATCTGATAGCAAGTGTCTATTGCAACTCATGGTACCTGCGTCACTTTTTTACTGAATGGTAGAAAGGGTTGCGGTGTGGGAGAGACGTGTTGATGGTAAATATAATCAACTGGGGCGCGATGAACACTATTTATGGTATAAACACTTAGGTTTATGGTGAAAACATGTCATCTTTTGCACACCTTCTATCTCGCCAGGCTGATGATATGTAAGGAGACTTCTGTTTTTCAGCCAGTCATGAGGCAAGAGAGTACTACACCACTTTTTTGTTTCCATGATTGGTACCGGTAGTTGTGTAGACTTGGACATGTGTATCTGCGTCTCTCTTTGTGCATGTAAGCGTAAGTAACTCGTCTGTCTGATGATTTTTGTAACGATAGTTCTGTCCAGTTAATCAGTTGTAACGACAATTCTGCCCCCACTTCATCGTTTCCGTGA
Organism: Vandiemenella viatica; assembly: GCA_031002005.1. Taxonomy (NCBI): domain Eukaryota; kingdom Metazoa; phylum Arthropoda; class Insecta; order Orthoptera; family Morabidae; genus Vandiemenella; species Vandiemenella viatica. Next base: position 278,747,672 of record CM061921.1, read on the forward strand.
TGCTTGCTGTCAGTTCTGTCGATCTCGCTGTATGCATGTACAAGTGTGTGCGTGTGTCATTCCTCTGTGGATTTGAGTCTAAAATATATGGTTATAGAATTATCAACTGTGGCTTCTAACCATTGTTTCAGGGCTTAGACAATCTCCCATTTCGATGTGCTCTTTACAGTTTACTGCCGTTTGTGTTGGCATGTGAATTTGATTCTCACTACATAAAAATCATTTAACAGAGAGGGGTGATGTACCAGAGAAGCGAAGGACTTGGGTACAAACCCACAGTCAGACCATTGCTTGTGTGGTGTATTATGGATGTCATTGGAAGATAGGAAGAGTGTTGAGGGGCTGTAGGTGGCGTATAATGCTGTTAGAATGGATATTGGTGGAATAATTCTGAGTGGTGTATGGAGCCTAAGTTGACCATGACCACAATCTCGCACTAGACTTTAGGTGATGAGGCCTGAGTGGATAAAATATCTAAACACCCACTTTGACCTAACAATTTACGACAGTTCAAGTGTGAGCACTATCTTAGGCGTAATAGAACTAGCGTCTGCACCTATGGATACTTGTCGATGTGTGGGGATCTTCTATGAAAATGTGGGTTATGATGTGTTTGATGACCAAGAAACTATCAGTTAGCTAAGAGCATTATGGTAACTCTTATCGTGGTTACTTGAACAAAGCATGCTATTACAAACAAATGTCAGACTTGGTCCTGAATCCGAAGGTTGGCGTTAGATGGGAACATTTTAAACCGAATGGAGAACTCTCCTGGGTCCTGATTTATTGAAAAATAATTTCCTGGAAAAAGGGAGAATTTTCCTGGAAAACTGCAGTAGAACCACCTTAAATGAACATTTTGGTACCTGGCTACTGATTAGCAGAAGACTTTGCGAATTTTGAATTTTTGGTTTACTTTAACGCACGAACAGAAGGTAACCCTGTCTGTAACTGATCAGGGGTTGGATTGGGAATCATTGGAAAACAGAAGGTGGTTTGAGGAAGTGCTGTGGGTACGTTGGCGATGAGGCTAGGGGTGGATCTTGGTGAAAGAATTAGGAATAGAATATCAGTAGAAGCTGGCACTGGATTTCTTCTATAAGGGAGTGGGTAAATTTTCTATATCTCCACCTTGGTCACAGGCGATGGTCTCAGGCATGTTCAGTGCTTAGCGTGACTCGATTTTTATCAGATAGGACTGGCGTACTTCGATTCGACATGGGTGAAATTAGTAAGATTAACAGACGTATTTCGTTCCTGGAACATACGTGCTGTGCTGTAAAATACAGTTAAAGGTGTCAATCACTGATGTGTCACAAGGGATTGATTGGAATTTTAGACAAAGTACAGCTAAGGACACTCAATTTGTGATTGCTTACGAAAGCATAACAGAATTGATACATAGATTGGTCTGGATAGACAGACGACAAAGGTTTGACCTTGATGGAAACAATTACGAGTGTGATTAAATATTGTATACCAATGGCAGTAGAGATAAGTTAGTGAAATAATGCATCGTACTGATGCTAATATGAATTCTTTCTTCCCTCACTGCATTCGATGAGCTTTGCCATGGTCAAACTGGAAACTTTGATTTTTTCTAGCTTTGGTGTGGGAAAGGCTTTGTCACAAATATTTTCAAGTGGCCTCTTGTCCAAAGACATGGTTGAGAAATAGGCTTGAAATAATTACAGGCTGATTGGTTTGATATCAGTGGAGAGATTAACATGTATTCACTTCAGAAATGTCTGTAGGAAAAGAAAACTGGTTTTCAAATCGACAACTTTGCTTTAGTTTAGAGGACTCTCAATTCATCGAGGTTATACTTGCATACATTCACTAAACCCATTCAATGCTCTTTGAGTTCAAAAAGTGTCTGTGTTTCATTACACATAATTTAATACATCCTTTAAAATACACGGAATGTAGGTGACACTCGTGAGCTATATTATATTGTTCATAACGAATCCAACATGATGTGAAAAAGTGAGTTTGTTTTCCCGTCTCTTCGTCGGTGAATTAATTTTTAATGTCTGCCTGCTTCGATGAACGGAATTTCATGGTTTTTTCCCTACCTTCGTCGGTGAATATCTGTCGGTTTCAATGAAAGGATTTCACCCATTGATGGGTTTTTGAGGCTACGAATTTTGAAAGGAATAACGTATGGTAGGTTTGAAAAATAGGCTTGAAAAAATTACATGCTGATTGGTTTGACATCATGTATTCACTTCAGAAATGTCTGTAGGGAAAGAAACTGGTTTTCAAATCGACAACTTTGCTTTAGTTTAGGAGCTATTAATTCATCGAGGTCATACTTACATACATCAGTAAACCCAAGGTCTTTAGAGACGGGGAAGGATGGGGGGAAAGGAATGGGAAGGAATTCGGCAATGGTCTTTTAAAGGAAGCATCCCGGCATTTGCCTGGAGTGATTTGGGAAACCATGGAAAACCCAAATCTGGATGCTCGGAACCGGTGTCCTCCCGAATGCAAGGCCAGAACGCTAAATAATTTCATGAAAACAGGTACACATAGAATTCTTCCTCGGTTTTATATCTGGAGTTTATGACGGTTTTTTTTTCCCATATCGAACGTTAAAAGGAAACATTTATGCTTTTCGACTTATTTTTTATTCAAGGCAAGCTGGCGCCATACTCTCTAGGTGTGGAAACTAAAATTTTGATTTCGTTTTGAAATTGACGAGTTGGAACGGCTTTTTTCAATAAAAACACCGCGGCCGGACTCGAACCGGCGACGTTCGGCACTCTAGCCCCAACACTACCGAGTAAGTTACGCTTTCACATGGTCTATTTTTTAATTAAATACAAAGACTCAAGCAGTTTTTTCTGTTCACCCAGAATGAAAACAAAATTTTCGATTTTCGTTTTTAAAACACGTTATTCTGGCGAGGGATTAGGCTACCATAAATGATTCTTAGATTTGTACTACGAAAACTGACATATAATAATTATTCTCATAATTTCTTCTTGAACCGAAGTGAATGCTGAAATATTTCTATGTATCCTGCTGGGGCGGTTTCGCAGTGCAATGGGCATATGGCGCAACCTGAATTCCTTATCGATAGCAGGACACCTGAACAAATACACACGAAATTCGCTGCAAGCCTGAGACTCTGAACAAAATTCTGCAATTACACGAACGCTGTGTTGGACGCCCTACTTTCTTTGTCCGCCAGCCAGACACCCAGCTATGCTTTCATAATGGCGAATGAATAATGTGTTTCCCTTGGAGCCATTTCGTAACCTGTCGGACTCCCGGTCAAACACGCGAGTGGCTTCGCAATCATCGAAATATTTCACGCATATTGCTACACCCGCTCCATCTAGCGACAAATGTCTTCTGCCGTGTGCTGACCTCTAGCAACAGTTATACAAGTTATCGCGCTCCCGGTCAAACACGCGAGTGGCTTCGCAAACATCGAAATATTTCACGCATATTGCTACACCCGCTCCATCTAGCGACAAATGTCTTCTGCCGTGTGCTGACCTCTAGCGACAGTTATGCAAGTTATCGCACATGTCGCAACAGGGTCTCAGCGGCCGAGCAAGTACGTACATGTCAACACCTGTGCAAATACGCCTTAGGGTAGGGTTTTCCCCCGCAAGACAAGGATAGAAGATTTCGTGGCGAAGTGGAATATCTCTGGCCGGCGTATGCGCAGATGAAGTTTCTCGTGTCATGCGCTGTTCGGTGGAGACACCTGGTGGCAGGATGTGTGTATATGCTACATTGCAACATTTGTGCAGCTGGAATATCTACATCACATAGGACACAATCGGAAATAATATCTCTGATTACAGAGTAACATTGTTGGAGATAAGTGAAATAACAGCTAGAATAAAGACTAAATAATAGTTATATATGTTTAATTTGAAAGCTGCGGTTGTCTTGCCGTCAATGTGGCAACACTGCACTTGATTTGAATTTCCCGCCATCCAACTGTGACGTCACGCGGACGAGTGGAGTCTCTTTACAGCTGTCCAAAAGAGCTTATCAGGCTTCAAAACAGGTTCTCCTCCTACTGATATCCCCTCATTGTTTGCTTCACGATTCAGTCCTGCAAGTTCAATAATTTCTCCCAGATATCTGAATTTAGTTTCTTGCAAGATCCTTCTAAATCACGTTTGGTACATCATCGAGGATCCTTCCATACAATGGGAGACCAGTTTTAGCTGAAATTTCATGGAGTAGATTGCTTCTTGTCTGTTACCGGCCAGAATTGCTAGATCATTGCAAACGCCAAACACCACGGGTGAAGTTTATTTCTGAGTAGCCTGCCAATGGTTATTCCTTTTACTTCTTTCTCCCAGGTTTTGATTACATTGTCCAAAAGAAGATTGAACAAAATGGGTTACAGTCCACATCCTTGTCGAATTCCTGTTCTGTTTTCAAAATGTTCAGATATTTCGCCTCTGAACCTAACTTTCGAGATAGTATCCGTTAATGTATGTTTGATTAATTTTCTTGTTATCCTGTCTACTTTGGATTCGTATAAGTATATTAAAAGGTGTTTGTCTGTAAATAGAGTCATAAGCTTTTTTGAAGTCTACAATGGCGATCACTGTTTTGAGATTTAGAATTTGGTTTGGTACATGATCTGCCTTTTCTAAATCCTACCTGATATTCCCTCATAAGATGATCTGTGTTTTTCAAGTTTCGTGAGAAGTGCTTTGGATAGAATTTTGTAAGTAATTGGTAACAAGGAAATCTATAGTTATTAATGTCGATATTATCCCCTTTTTATGAAGGCGGTAAATTAGTACACATTTCCAGTCTTCGTTTCTTTTTGCCCCCTTGATCCATATATCTTCAATAATCGTATGTATTTTATGAGCAAGACTCGTACCAACTATTATCCACATTTCAGGAATTATACCCATCTTCTATTAGCGCTTTTTTCTTTTTACGTCCACGGATTGTTTATTGGATTTCTTCTAAATCGGAGGTTCTGAACCTGGATTTTGAGCGGATTTTTCAAAGGTAAGTTGTTCTTTACGGCGTTCACAATTTAGAAGGTCTTTGAAGTAATTTGCTAGGAGCTTACAGTTTTCCATATTATTTGTTTCTAGAGTTCCATCGGGACGTTTTTAAACAGAGAATAGGTGTCTGGTAATTTAACAATTCTTCTATGAATGTTCTGTAGAAGTTCCTGATGTTGTTTATCTTAAAGTCTTGATCAATTTCTGCCAGTTTTGTTTCTGTAATAAGTACACTTTTCTAATCTAATGGTTTTTGTTTCTGTATATTAATTAATTCCTGCCAATTTTGTTTATTTTTATGGGAATTTCAGTTTTGTCAGGTTTTAATTCTAGTTCTATAGCTTTGTCACAAGTTTCATTCCTCCTCCAATGTCTGCGTTTTGTCGGAGGTTAGCCGACGATTTTGAGCAGTTTTCAAGGGTGTGTTTTTTAAGTTCTGGCCAGTTACTAGGATGTTTGCTGGAGACATTGGCAAGAAAAGTTGCAGAGTTTTGTTTCAAAATTCAGGGTTGATTCAAGCATTTCTACTTATTCTGGGTTTGTATCTATTTGTTTTGAAATTTTAATTAGAGTTGAATGGTAATCAGAGGCAATCACCCATTTTTTTTACTTTAACATTAATCATTTCCTTTTGGCTTTTCTTGGAGATGACTGCATGGTATAGTTGAAATTGTCCTGAATGATAATTTGGGGATCTCCAGGATATTTTCTTGTGTGGAAGTGCCACATAATGGGCTGACATTAATTTTAAACCGAAATCGTCACAGAAGCCAATTTGCGCAATGAAGTCTCCCTTCAGAATTTTGATATGATGGCGTGGAATTTTGTTTGTCGTTTCCTCTGATAGTTCCCAGTAGCCCTATACTTTTTGAGGTTCTTTTTGATTACTGTTGTTTGTTTTGATTTGATTGATGGCACTGAGATTCTTTCAGAAGGAGATGTGAAGTTTAATATTGAGTTTGTAATATTCCTTCTGATTACCCGGTGCCAAATTGTGTTGGCATGTTAGGGATTGAGATTGCTAGTTTGCCCTTGTAGATTCTGTAATTTCCTGATTCAAAGTGATTTTTTATTCGTGTGCCTTGTTTCTTGAACTGGATGTTGAATTTGTCTAATGTTTCTGTTAGTTCCTTAAATTTGTTAACGTTGAGAAGCGTATTGATATTCAAAGTGTCAAGAAAATATTTGCATTTCGGGTGTAGAGATTTGGGAATCTTCGATACATTCCCACATATGTTATCGGTCCCCCAGAATCCGATGGACGAGAATACCTAGTATATTTACTAGGGCCTGAGGTAGTAGCTTTGGTAGCAGACGTTGCCATCATGCTTTAAACTGAAAGTATGAGGAGATCACGCTCTGCTGATCTCAGTATTACAACTATGGTAATGAGCAGGGTTCGGATCTTTGTAACGAAAAAATAGAGAAATGTGCATGGAAATATGAACATAAAAACGGGTAAATATGACCTAAAAATAACAAAATATGAGAAAACAGTTAAATTTACTATACATCAAAACATGTTCAATTATACATCATTTATTTTATCCAGTAGTGTAGCTTTCATGTAAGCATAATTTGTTTCCGTGCACTCAGTGCACCATTGAGAAATTAAATTTTAAATCGTTTTGTTGAAGTCACTTAATTTAACATAATTTTCAGAAAAGAACTGTTTCGTCTGCACTAAAATATTCCTTTCCAATTCCTTCTTACGTAACTCCACAACTTCGCACTTCCAGAAAATTTTGTTATTGTGTTATACAGTTCTTTGAAACTCGCTGTTTCGCGAATATAAGTATATAGAGTGTCCTGAGGATTCATGACCAAAATATAAAACTGAATACCGTGGCTCAATACATACCAGAATAACCCAAGTTAGTTCATCAATTTTTTCTACGGTTTTGGAAATGTTATTTTTTCAGTATTCCCTTCTTTACTTCGGTAAATTATTATTATCATTTTCTCTTTCTTTCTAACGATTTCTTTTATTTTACTTTAATAGTGTTCTTTAGTAAATAAAATATCTGTTAAAAAAGACCAATAGCTTATGTAATGACGGAGTAACTAAAGTTAAAAGTAAACATTTGTTATTTCCGTGAATTTTTAAAACCGGTATTGGTGAAAAGAAGTGGCCATTTGATTTACGGAACTTTTGCTTGAGTGATTTATCTTTTTTTTTTTTTAACTGATAGTTCAGTTATTGAAAAGTAAAATAAATTTCGGTTCTGATGTTGCACTCAATTCCAGTCTTGTGGCTTAAAGGTTAACGCTCAGCGTGTCATTCGTATGGATGTGGGTTCGATCCTTCGCCCGGCTGTCCAGACTTCTGATTTCATGACTCCAAGCGAATGTCGGGATGACTATCTCTAAAGCCGACAGCCGAATTCCTTTTAGTTCATTGGCCCCTAACTTTTATCGGCTCTTTATAACCTGGATTTAGACGACAAATAAAGACCCAATTAAAAATAAATAGACTTATTAGACTTCGTGTAGAAATTAAACGTTATCACGCAGGAGGATAATTTTTTAGGAAACTAACAATCGTATTTCTGATTTCAGAGTACACATTTCCTCATCTGAGAAACAACGTTTTTTGATTGAAAAGGAAAAAAAATAGAGCCTATCAAAATGGAGTATATTAGATCCTATTGCTTTGTTCGAAAAAAACTTGGTTCAACAATAACTTGTAAAACAACAAAAAAAGTCGACTTGGGTGCAGTGGCTTCCTTAAAAGTTAACTTAGTCCACAACCCGATGATAGGTTTGATCCCCCGAAGTAAGCGTATAATAGCTGTAAGATAGAAGGTAAAAATCTTAGGAGCAGGAATCCATTATTACTGTCAATGTCGGAACTGACTTTATTATTCTAATTGGACATATTGGGATTTTGGATGAATATTCAGACCCTAAGATATTAAGTTATACATCGAGAAAACTTAATAGGCACGTGATGTAATGTCGGCTGCTGATATGCTGAGTACGAAATGCCGATCACTGACGCAAATACAAAAGTCTTCCTCAGAGTTTCACGACCAATACTCGCTCTTATTATAGGACAGTCGGGGGTAACTAACATCTTTAGCCGCTCTCACCAGTTAGCTTAGTCTGCCAGCATGTCATTACCAGTCAGAGACAGATAGATTTTATCCATCTTAACACTATGGGAACTAATGGGGGCAGAATCGACGCCAGCTCGGAACTCGTCCTTGTAGCAATCGCGTATTGCCTGTATTATGCAACTGTTAGTGATCTATTAAACAAGATTTTACCAGTTAGAAGTCTTCGTTCCATAGCTAGCCTGCTATTACCTTGCAAACTATTCATCATTATAATCAACGGCTCCATACCGGAAATATGGATGGTGTCAGCCTGACTTAATAGTAACATTAGATAGCCCTCAAGACGAGAAGCATAAAGATGGTAGGTTAGATTTGATCGTCGCAGAAGACAGAAGAAGATAATAGTTTTAAATCCTTCAGGTTAATCCACTAAACGCCCACAAACATAGCCAATCAATAATAAAATCATTCGGCCCCTTACATTACTGAAGAATCGCGCACTTAAAATGTGGAATAAAATCGTTATCCCTGACTCAGATTGTGTCTTCTGATGCTTGTCCTCCTAGGTATGACGAAAACTTTGATTCACGGCTGATGTCATCAAACCAGAACTTGTACTTCCAAGTAAGCGATTGGCTACAACCGCGGACAATAGTTTCTCGTTGTAGCCATTATTATTATTTTTTTAACATATGAAAGACAGCCGCAGAAGTGGAATATCAGATATAGATTTCACACAGCGTGATAAAAATGCCTCGCCAACCAATATTAAGAAACTTTACTTCATTTCTTTTTATGATAGTAATGTGACGGGACGTCATTTATTATAATATTTTAATACCAAAATCTTATAAGTTTTCTAAGTTTCACTGCAGCCAGACGTCGAGTAAGCACGTCCTGTTGTTCGACTTTCTGCCGATCGACAGTTCGGATTACAAGCTACACGTGCAGTGCTGAGCATGCAGCCAATACTTTTCCAGCAAGCTAGAATACATTGATCACACTCACTTCTTGACTGACGATCTACAAGATAACATCTAGGCCTCGGAGATAGATATTCGCTGCACCAATCTCACCATTCTCTGTTAGTTGTGAACTGTATGGCTAAGTTTCATCCCTAGGGTCAGTATTACGGGTTACGGGATACCTCTGAATTTGTACAACATCGACTGTAGTTGGTTTATGGTCCAGTGCAATTAAATGGGGTTTCCAGAGACATTGTTTTATTTCAAGTAGCTCGTAGCTGCCCGCTCCCTCTCCTAATTACAAGTTACCCCCGATGCTCATGTTTATTTGCTAGCGCAAGAGAAGAAGAGGATAGGCTCAAAAGAGAAGAAGAGGATAGGCTCAAGAGAGAAGAAGTCAAGAGCAGAAGATACGAAGAAAGTCGGCGCAAGTCATAGGGTATCGTAGGTTAACCATTTAGAGCCCACGTGTCAGTCATCCTGGCACACCCTTTCAATAGGGATAGCACGATCCTATATATATACATATAGGGTCAGCCACAGTAAGAAAATTTAGCATCGCATTGACGAAGAATACACATCGACAGATTGCGTTGCAATACGAATCCAGATAAACAGACCAAGTTTCGAACCGAACGCTTTCTTACGAAAGCTAACGTGTCAGCATGCTAGTTTTAGCTAATATTGCTGTATTTTAGAATATGCGGAATACAACACAAAGTCAATATCCCGAAATGCAAAGTTAGGACACTATAACACTGTAATCAAACCAGAGGAATTATACGCAGCGAAAATTGTGATTATTTGGGGTAGATCACTGAACAAACATATTGATAAGCAAGAAAGGAAAATTTTAAGAAAAATCTTTGGCCCAATTTGTAGAGGAGGAATTTGGATGAAAATGAAATCACATGAACTTTATTAGCATTCTGAAAAATTTCATACACATCCAGGAAAAGACGAATTGAATACTATGGTCATATTATCAGAATGAATAACAACCAAAAGAATTCTCAACCTGGCCATTTCAATGAAAATGAAAAAAAAAATGACTACCTTAAATCGAAAAGGATCTCCAGGAAATCGGAATCACAAATGATATCATACAGGACAGATGCAGATTTAGTAGTATGGTCAATAATCATCATTTTGCCAACAAACCGTATATTAGAAGAAGGAACATCTGGACGGAGGTACGTAGGAAAGAACTCAGCGAGAGGATGAAGAGATTTTTAGAAAAGAAGTAAAACAATCGCGCTGCCCAATTGGGCATAACGATGGAAGAAAAGAAAGAATATACAGAATGAACAAATTCATTACAAAAGTCCTATAAAGTAATGTATAAGTCTAGCTGAAACATTTAATGAGAAACAACATATTATCTTTATTTATCTGTACTGTACAATAAAAAGAGTAGTAAATTTGTGTCTTTACATCAAAAATATTTCAAAATAAGTCATGTAAATGCACACTACTGATAACAGAGATACCTAAACAGTAAAACTTGGATTTTTTGTCAGTCTTTCCGTGCGTTACGTACAAAATAAAAAAACGTATTTCAACGAAACTTCAAATAGTGATAGCTTATGTTATCAGTTACAATATGCGATGCTTTCTATCTAGATCAATAACATAGTTATTAATGACACAGAGGACAAAACCATAAATTTTTTAATCTTTGTCTGTGTGTGCTCGCTTCACGCAATATCTAATGAACTGAATTATGCGGAACTGCAGGTATTAATAGCTTATAACAAAGATATATGATTCATGTTATGGCGATTAGTACCATGGAGGAAGGAATATATGGAGACGAAATAACGCCAAATCGGTGAAACCTCATATAAAAAACTCGTCTCCTACTGCGCATGCGCGGCGGCCACTGGTGGCCATAGGAATCACCACAAAACATTGGGCTGGTGCACTGTGTATGCTGCTGTGAACATTTCATTTTCTAATATTTCAAAGTTTTTTATAATGCCAAGTTGTGTTGCATACGGTTGCACAAACAGACAAGATAGGAAACAACCTGGAATAACGTTTCGTAACTAAATCACATTGTTGTTCTTGAAGTGTTTGATAGATAACTGCAAGATTAGAGCCAATCGCTATAAACTTACTCATTGCTCTCAATAGGATGATATCGTTCTCAAATGTTTGTTGGTGTAGTGTAGACAATCAGCATATGTTACTACTTTGCACCTGAAAGGCTAGCCTTATTGTAAAAAAGTATTGAAAATCTAATTTAAGCGGGTCAAGTTAACATCGCGATACAGTGAATGTGCATACTTTAGTCCAGTGTCAGTTTACACTGAAGTGTACGATGAAATTAATTGTGATAATTTGTGTTGTGTGAAACAACTAAAATTGATGAAGCAAACGTTGCTGTTATCCGAAATGTAGTTCGCGATGCATTTCAAGTGTTTTGATCTGTCAACATAGTTTGATTTTGTAGGGGCAATATTAATGGAAATGTGGTAGGCTGAAATGCGGCGTGTACCAGAAGGGTACAAACAATTTATTTATTATTAGTTGTTACTAATTTCATGAGCACTATGTTAGTGACACAATGTGTATCGCGATATATATATATATATATATATATATATATATTTCTAAACATTGACTTAACCTAACCTAACCACCCCAATTTGGAGACAGCATATCTCGAGAACTAAGCGAGATATCGAAAATATATATTCTTCACTTTCGAGTTACCTCGTCGTGTTACATAAGAATCTATCATCAAATTTGACCTTAGGGAAATTTTTCTTCTGAATTTCAACGCGAAACTCCTCTCTCTTGAGGCAGTATATCTCGAGAACTAAGCACGATATAACAAAACAAAAAATATTATTCATTTTTGATCTGTCTCGTCGAGTTAAATAATAAACATCATCAAAATTGCGGTGCCACGGTTGTCTTATGATTCCCTTGGGGTTTTTGTGTCTTTTCCCCGTTGTTTTCTACGGCCAAGCAATATGGCTGCCTCCCCACCCCACTTCCTCTACCCGGTTTCACTCAAGTGCGTGGTAAAGGTCCCTTCCGTCGTCTCCATATATTCCTTCCTCCATGATTAGTACCATATTACGTCCATGATACAAGAGCCAAACCAAATATTTTGGATTTTTTGAACGTGTGTACATGGATCAAGCAAAAACAAACCATTTCGTTGAAACTGTACATTGCTATGACATGTTATGTTAGCGATTGTTTCAGTTGTTTTTCGATGTGACATCTTCACAAAATTCATGACAAATTTTAGTAAATTAACGGTGGTGACTTAAATGCGAAGGAATAGCGGCATAGAGCATCTCTGATCCACGTGGATGAGGTCCGCGCGCAGTTAGTTTAGTATAAAGTATTAAAGTAGTGTGATAAAGAGAATTCCAGTGCTTTTCCTTTATGGTATAAGTCGCAGAGATACTCCATTTGTCCGCACAATGAAACAGTTTTTAAGTTATTTGCATAGCGTGCGATTCAAATGGACAATAGGGAGCGTTGGCGGGAGCGTGTCGTCACAAGAAGATGAGGAGCGATTCAAATCGACCAATGGAGAACATCGGCGCCAATTGCGGCCCAGGTGAAGAAACGTGATGTCACAGGCGGTGGTGGGAGTTGTGTGATAGAGAGGGGTTTTTCCCGAGCTCCAGGCGTCTGGGTATTTCCAGCACCTGAGGCACAATAGATGTCCAAAAAATGTCAGCACTCTGGAATGCGACACGCGTCAAGCAAGAAGTGACTGAGGCAACCGTGTCTCAACATGATTTCGTCACCTGGTGAATACACGCGCCTGACGTCACAGAACAGGTACACAGAAATACTTAATCCCCAAACCACTAAAACTATTTCTAAAAGATTATCTTTATTTCAAGAAGAGGATGAACGTGGTATAAAAGAATTACATTGTATGAGCGAGCAAATGTCGAATCACCATCCAGTCATCCAGATTTCGGTTTATCAACGTGTTCCTAAAACACAAATTAGGATGGGTAGAGGCATTGGTGTCTGTTCTGTAGAAATGCTTGGCTCTTTATCATAACACGCACAATTTCAGCATGGTCCAGGATTTATCACAACCTCCACCGAATAATAAAAAACAGAAAACAGGAGAACTTATTACGAGATGAACATAGTTATTATATGCAAATTTTTGTAGGCAGGACTAAGAAATAACATTCTTGTAAGGCAGTTTCATGCCTCGTCAGCCACATGCTACATTATACAATATATTTTCAAAACGAAAATCAATAATTTTTTTCCATGTTGAGAGAGCATAAAAGCAGTTTGAGGCATTGTAGCTGAATATCAATTAAGATACAGACGATTCGAAAATAACTTTTTCCTTTTAAAATTTGACAAGGACCTTAACCTGGAATCCGAACCACAGTACGTCCTGGAATAACTCATATTCACAACTCTGCAATTCACACAGCTGAGATTTGCAGAGGATGCTTTGCACAAAAACTGCCTCTGTGCATTGTAGTCCCGAATAGCTCGAGGGAATACAGAATGCATATAAGCTGAATGGTATGAAGAATTTATTCTCACTCTTAACGAAAGGCGTTTTCACATGTTTACCAATAAATTTAGTTTCTTCTGATATTCGATAGGTTGTGGCTTGACGTACGGATTTCGGTTGATAGATTGTGTATATTACTTTACGTTAAATATTGATTTCACACGCTGGCTTTATATCACTGACTCCTAAGTGAATCGTATTCCTGGGACAGGACGGTTCGAGATTGGCCTCGCACGCAAATGACTATGATGAGCTTTCGACTTGTGTCACCCGAGGCTATAAACGCATACCTTCCTGTTCTTGTTTCCGCATCCTTTCCTGACTCAAATAACCTCGAAATAGACGAGCAATAAAGACAGCGGCTCCTTCCCCCCCCCCCCCCGATAATATTTTTCAGTTCCTGACTCCCTTGCCCGAAAAACCTCTCCTAATCCCACTTTTCTGATTTTCAAACAATTCCCTTTTTCTCACAGATATTCCCGATGTAGGTAACATTTAAACTCTGCAACAAATTTCCCCACTGTTGAGGTCAAACTAATCGGTTGTCAACACAATTTGCTTCTTCTTTACGACCTGATAGTACTAAGGTACATTTCCAGTTTCTCTAGTTTATTGCAAGTCTCTAGACTCAACCTAAATAATGTTAACGGGGGTGGTATGATTTCACCATCGCCTGTCAGTAAGACACCCGTTTTAATACTGCATATTCCTCCTCCCTATTTTTCTTTTCTTTTTTCTTTTAACTTACCCAGCTTTTTTTTCAAATTTTTCTAATTTCATGGTCTAATTATTAATTCTCCTCCGATAACTCCTGCTCTTAAGTTTTTCCTAACGGGATCATCATGCTAATTGCTTAATATTTCTGTCATTCTTGCCCTCTGTAACGTCTGTCCCAATTATCACCTATTATTGCCTGAATGGAAACAGCTCTGGGTAAGATGAAGGATGGAAAGGCACCAGGCATCGATGAAGTGAGCGTGGAAATGATAAGGGCAGAAGGAGTAGTAGGAAAGCAGTGGCTATACCGTGTGATGAGAAAGGTATGGAATCAGGGCACAACTCCTGAAGACTGGAAAAAGGAATAATTGTACCTATATTCAAAAAAGGGAGCAGGAAGGAGTTTAAAAACTATAGAGGTATTACACTGATGTGTTCTGTGCCAAAGTGTATGAGAAGATCATTGAAAAAAGAATACGTGACAGGGTGGAAAAAGGGCTAAGAGAAAAGCAGTATGGCTTCAGATCAGGGAGATCGACGGTAGATCTGATATTAGCTATGAGACAGCTGCAGGAAAAACATTATGAGTATGGAAAGGATCTACTGTTGGTATTTCTCGATATTGAGAAAGCATATGATTGTGTACACAGGAGTAAGGTATGGAAGGCCTTGGAGAAGAGAGGAGTTCCCAAAGAAACCATCAAGAGAGTGACGGAACTGTACCAAGGAAGTGTGAGCTATGTGAAAATAGGGGAAGGAAGATCAGATTGGCTGGAACAAAGGAATGGACTAAAACAAGGAAGTGCCCTATCACCACTACTCTTCATTGAAATCATGGATGAAATAATGCAGAAGGTGGCAGCGAGGATGGGAGAGGAAAACATGAAGGTGATGGCATTTGCGGATGATCTGATGATCTGGGGAGGTGAAGAAGAGGAAGTGCAGCGGCAGTTGGATGTATGGACAGACATTGTGGAGGAATACGGCCTGAAACTTAATGTAAAGAAATGTGAGTACATGGTAACAACCAGGAAAAAGAATAGGGTAGCCCAGGGAATTGTGATGGCCGGGGAACAACTAACGAAGGTAAACAGGTTCAAGTACTTGGGGCGTGTATTAGAGGAATATGGAGGAAATGATGGTGAAATAAGTGAAAGAGGAAGACAAGCAGAGGCGTTCCTAAGGAGCATTAGAAGCCTGATATGGAATAAAGAGGTGCCACAGAGAAGCAAGAGAGTAATCTATCATACGTACTATGTGCCTATCTTAACTTATGCTGCTGAAACGGGGACAGTGAAAAAGCGGGACATCAGCAGAATACAAGCAAGTGAAATGAAGTTTTTAAGAGGTAGAATGGGAGTTACTAAAATGGACAAAATAAGGAATGAAGTGATATTAGACGCACCATAAAAGAGGAACCCCTACAGGAATGGGTAGAGAGGACCAGACTGAGATGGCATGGAGATGTCAAGAGAATGGAGGCTCAGAGAATTCCAAGAAAAATCTATGAAAGATGCATGGTAAACGACCCAGAGGAAGACCAAGAGATGGATGGCTGAAAGGAGTGGAGGAGGGTGTACGGAAGAGAGGAGAGGAGAGGACTGGAACAAAGTGGTGACAGAGAAGTGGTGGGATGAAAAAAGCAAATGGAGAGGCTTGTGCATAATGCAGACCCGGCCAGTGGCTGGAAACTGTTGAGGATGATGATGATGATTGCCTGAATGTCCTGTCCTCATTAATTTCTTAGAATTATTTTTCTATTCGAATCATTCAGTGTTCCCTCGTCGTTCATAATAGTCTTCATGAATACATCCATAGCTCCTCTTGTCGCTGCTATTTTTACAGCTAATAGTAACAGTAATATTCCAGTTACTGATCAGTGTGTTTAAAAGTGGTGTATGCGGTAGCAATACTACTTTGTTGCGAGTGGCAAAATTTCCGCATTGATCGAATAAGATACCCTATTACTATAGTTAAGTAAGTTACTTCTGTTAACAATCAAAATGAAGTGCGGTAAACCTTGTCATATCTACCAAAGTAATTTAGTCCACAAACCAAAGATTTGTTGAAATTTCCCGAAAGAGGCATACTAGTCATTGTGTCAGAGGTAGGACGGCCAGTTCCTTTCCTCTGGGACCTAAAGTTTAACATGGAATCCAAACCAAGGAACGTCCTGGCATAGCTTATATCACCATCTATACTCCGCAATTCACAAAGTTGAGGGTGATAGAAACTGCTTTGCACAAAAACTAATTCTGTGCATTCTAATCCCAAAAGGGAAGAAAGAATTCATATAAAGCATCAGTACGACTCCTTATTTCTCTAATCTTATCTCTCCTGTCACTGGTTGGTACGAAGTACTTCATTGCACTCGTAAATGAAAGTGCGTGTTTGCATATTTTCCAGTAAGTTCAAATCGAAACCCACGTCGTCTTTCTGCAAGCAGTCCCCTGCACAATCTATGGATCAATTCTGTGATGCTTTCGTAAGAACTGCGGCAAACAATCAAGAATCGAGTGGTTCGTCTCTATAATTTTTCTCTATACAATTAATCAATCCCTTGTGAAATGAATTCCAAACGGCACAACAGTAGTCCAGATGTGGGTGCACAAGAGTTTTGTACCTCATCTCCTTTGTTCGTGCGTCAACGTAATTCAAAATTTGACCTATGAATCACAGTCTAGAATTTGCTCTGCCTACGACCGAATTTATGTGAAGGTTCCATTTTATGTTGCTTTGTACTGTTGCGTCCACATATTTCAGGGAATCACTCATATCAGTACTGATATGAGTGATTGTACTCCTCAACAAAAGGATTCTTTTTGTTAGGTATGCACGTTGCCTTCCACTTTTTTTTGTAATTTTCCATACTACGGAATAAATACCTTCAAATGTTGCTAATGGTAATTAGATGGTAAAGATTTTTATATCGGTGCCAAATACTCTCTGTCTCACACATTACTGTAAATATGAGTATAATGACGTTGAGGTAGAACTAACAGCGGCTAAGGCCATATGTCAATTTCGGATAGCATGCATGTTACACTGAATCTTTTTTTTTTTTTTTAAACATTCACATAGCAGGACTATCGGCAACATGGACCACGACAGAAGACAAACAAACCAGAATTAGAGGCAATGCGACTTGCAGAGGAGGTGTAGCAGTAGTTGTACAAAGTGACATACCTGCTGGCAAGCTCCCCTACCGATACAGTATAGCCACTTAGAGGCAGTAATGGTGGCAAGACAACGTGACACCTATATGTATACAATCCTCCTCGAGATAATTTCTCGATCAACTTCCTCCACTACCTAATGACATTCAATGTCTTCATGCTGATTGGAGATTTCAACGTTAGACATCAGTAATTAAATGACAATCAAGAAAACATTCATGGGCAGCAATTATTCCAGCATAGAAAACATATGCAGACTCCAAGTAGGTGGATCGACATTTATAGGAAGCCAAGGACAATCGACTCTGAAGTGAGTTTGTTCTTAACTATGGTGGGCTGTCATTTAATATACTGTGTGTGGCTCTCTTCACGGGATAAATTGGTTCGAGTCCCAATTCCAAGCAAGCCGCAATGATTCCCTGCCACGTCCACATGCTGATATTACACCCTTTGACGTCGACGAAGCATGCCGGCATTTCAGGTACGTTTCCATTTCATTTGACGGCTCCGCACTTGTTGAGCGTTGCCTAACACTGACTTGTCTGTTCAAATCAGTGAAACTCATGAAAATTCCCTTCTCGATAGAAGAAATCTGTATAAATTGTATTATTCAGTTGAGGCACGAAGTCAGAAAAAAAATGCAGAAACCAAGTTTTAAACTCACTAAACATACAGACACATTCGGAAACATAACAGAAGGACAGTTATTTAGAGAGAGATACTAAAAGAAAGGTAATGTATAAAATCAAAGAGAGCCTGGACATGCTTGAAGGAGAGATGTGATTACTATGAAATTTATTCCAAATATTTAATTGACAAATACACAAATGATACGAACTACCAAACTGTACATGCATTCTGATTGTAAAAATTCAGTACGGTGTGAAACCACCACGTGTTGCAATTAAGGATTGCAATCCCGCAGTGTTTTCAATCCCGCGGGATTTTTGCGGGATTTGCTCCAATCCCGCGGGATCCCGTTTTTTAAAGCATATAATTAAAACATAGTTACTTGAAACGTTAATAAATTAAATAATAATTAAATTAATTTTAATGTTAAATGATAAAAATGAACATTTAACAATATTTTAACTGGCAAAATGATACTAAATTTTTTTAGCTCGTCGTAAGTATATTTCGAGGTTTTACATTTTTTATTTTTAATCTAAACCAATTTTTAAATAAATAATAAAAATGAAAAATATTCAGTGTTACGTCATATTATGTGCCTTACAAAACATTACATAAGTTTAAAAACATGATATCGTAATGGCCAAGTTACCAGAGTTTTTTTTTTTTTATTCTAAATAAACATTCCTTAACACCGAGAGAAAGCAATCCATTTCACAAAGTGAAGTGAATATACTCTGTAAAGTGTAGACTTGGCTCAGAACAAGATCTCATAACTTTTTGTCACTACACAAGCAGGAGACTGGGCCTATTTTAACAAGAATTGTTTTGCGAGATTCATTATTATATCTCCTGATTCCTTGATTGATCTTACAGTAGATTCAATGTTATTAAACGAAACTACTCGCCAACACGTAAACTGTCAAGTATTTGTGTTACTTTAAGTGCATACCGACTTTTTTAGAGTAGAAATAATTACTTTTTAAGTAAGAAAGAAGACTTGATTGCAGTAAAGTCCTCATAGGTTGTATCTCCGGATTTCATCGTAAAAACACGAAATTTCACACGTGAGGAAGACACGTGAGGTAGCCATCGAAGTATGGTGTTTTAACAACACAATTCGTTGATACGCCCATGGAAACTTTTTTTTTTTTTTTTTTTTTTTTTTTTGCCTTCAGTTGAAATAATAACAAGGAGAAGAGGGATTAAACGAAAGCCTGAGCGGCAGATGTAAGCAGGCGGTTTCATCAGAGAAACGCTGCTAAATAAATAGGTATGCGATCGTTAAAATTACGATTACATTAGTTCGTATCAAGTAATAATCAAATTTTCAGCCGCAAATAAGGAAATTGTCTCACGAAATCTCACCAAGGGGGAGGGAGGGGGTTAATGGAAATCTCACGTGAGGTTTTGAATTCTTGTAGAATGGTAGAGCTAAAAAACAGTCTACAAATGACGCGAAAGTCGATTTTAGGGGGTTAAACCAATTTTAGGGGGGGTATAGCCGCCCTTGGGAGCATGAGACCAAAAAAAAGGGTCTCAAAACGTTGCGAGGTACATTCGTAGGGGGGGGGGGGGGGTCGGGTCCGACCAAATCTCACCAGAGAGGGGGGGGGGGTGCGACCAAATCTCAGGAAGTCTCACCAGAGGGGGAGGAGGTCAGGAATTCCGGAAAAACACCTCACGTAATTAATGGACGCCCCCTTTATCTGCAAATACAGAAAATGGTAATAATGAAACCGTGAATAAAAAGCTGTAATTGTGTAGTTCAGATAACGTGTGCGACACATAAAAAAATTTATATAGTTAGAAAATCTTTCTAAATAGGCAACATAATGTGTGAGTGGAGACTTTCCCGGCGTATCGATGCAACAAAATCTTCTCGGGTGTCCAGCCGGATGGTGTTGTAAAAACAGGTATACATGATGAAAACAGCAGGGTCAGCTGTCGAAACGTCGTGTTTTTACACCACCATCCGGCTTGACACCCGAGAAGATTTTGTAGGCAACATAACTCAAATTACAGAAATGTGTACTCGAAACAAACGTAAGTTTTGATGAATACGTAAAAGAGGATTCATTTTGGTACTTACGAATGACGAAGGTTGACAAAAAAAACAAACGTTTGTTCACACGAGTCAAATGCCAACTGGAAGGGTGCAGGCAAACACTGCAATACATCTGACAGAGACCTAGTGGGGCAGCGAGTCACGCAGACTGCCGGATTTTGCGGATTGCGGATCCGCTTAATTTTGTGTGGGATCCGCCAGACTGTCTAATGATGCGGGATCCCGCTTTGCTGGATTGCAATCCCTAGTTGCAATCAGAGCATCTAAAAGTCGTAGCAAGGAATCAAAGAGAGCCTGGATACAGAAATACACTACCATACGGTTTGTAGGCGCGTCCACAAAGCATGGAATAGCATTATAGCCAATGACACCCCCATACAATCGTACTTAGTGTTTGTCCGCTATGCCGCTGAAAAATGTAGTCTGCCCGATTGCGTTGAATGGACAATATGTACCGACGTGTCAAGGGTCGTGAAAAAATACAAGTTTTCAGCTGTTATATTAGAAACAAAAGTGATCCTAATATAGAATGCGAAGGTACTTCACATCTGACGAACCCTTCTTAGAAGACTATAAACCACGTGAAGCAACATTAAAATTTTTTAGTGAAACTTTCTGTTTTCTATTCAGAAGCTTATAACCAAGCCATTTACACACTAATACTTTAAATTTTGTATCAGAATTTCAATATCAACACAGCCAAATGCTTTAGACAAGACACAAAGAAAATGTTTCTGGCAGTAATTTTTCTCTTTGAACATTTATGCCACATTAAACATTTTCTTTTACTTTCTTTATAGCTTCCTCCACATAAAAGTTGAATATTATTGATTATAAATTGTCTCACACCATTTTTAACTAATGCATGCCCCTAGTGATTCTTTACTTTTAATATAGCCACTTGATTCTTCTTTACAAGTATATTCTGCTTCTACTCGATATTTTAGACCTGACGTCTTCAAAATTTTGAACTTCTTGTCCTCCCCCCCCCCCCCCCGACATTATCAAAAGTTTTTTTCTAAATCAACAAACGTCATAAAGGTAAATTTGTTTTTCTTGATCCGCCCTTCAAGTCTTCATCTTAAAGCCAGAATTCTCTTTGTACTGTACCTAGGGTTCCCAATCCTCCCGGAATGCCCGGGAGACTGCGGGAATAATGTTTAAGCTCCTGAGCTCTCGGGCTACAATAATTTCTCCGGATTTTTAAAATAAAATTGTCACAAACAAAATATATAAATCGCACCATATCGAAAGCATATAATCGCGCATAGCCAGCCGCCGCGGCGCGCCGTTGTTTTGCTGTCAGTCGTGGTAATGTGCGTATTTTACTGCGGCGAGTGGCAAAGATTAGGTACCTTACCTTACTTTGTACAATGAATCATTATATCGCTGGAGGTGAAAGTAGCAGTAGTGGTAATAATAATAATAATAAATAAAAAATAAATAAAATGACAGAAATCCCTGTCCAGAATTGAAAAAGCCTGCACATTTGCTCTTACCATTTCCAACACTAATGTTTATTGCGAACGCGTATTCACCATGATGAAACATGTGTGGAGCAAGGAATGAAATAAAATGGACATATGTTTAGTAAAAGCAGAGTTGTAAGTAAATACTGCAAAATTTTGATTTTACATCAAAAATCTTTTATGTGCCAAAAACCGACAAATATTTGATGCTTCTCAAAGGCAATGTAAATATAAATTTAAAAAACAAAAATGAATGCATATTAGCGACTTTCACTAACCCCCCTCCCCTCTCCCCCAACTGTTAAAATCTCCTGGGTTTGTTCCTTCCATAGTTGATAACCCTACTTGTAGTCGGTTTTTTCCAAATCAATATTCACGCACGTACTGTCTCTTCTACTAACCTTTATATTCTTCTGTATATTATCCTAGTTATTAATTTTTAAGCATGTGATGTTAGACTTATACCATAATTATACTTCTGTCAACTGCAGCAGAATATGACGTTGAATAATAGGGCTGACTGCCTCAGAAGAGGATTTCAAAATAATTGCAGAGTGTTGTAGACGGAATACCAACAGTGGGTAAGCTTTTATACTAAAAAGAGTCATCCAAATCAAAACACCGAGAGCAAAATAAAGCGTTTGTCTAAACAGTTACGGAAAAATTTCAATTCATTCCAAATATTCTTTAAACCTGTTAAAGGAAACAGATTATGATTGGACAATTAATGATTTCATTATAAATACTGATATCAAATGATAAACATTAATAAATATGTAATTCTTTAGCTACGCCCAATTAAATCAGTTACATGTAAACTGAAATTTATGGCAATTGCGTTTAAATTTGGAGGCGATGTATGAAGTAATTTTTTAAATTTGTGAAACGTTCATTGATAGAAATTATGTAATACACCATTACACTCGACCAATTGCACCATCTTCCGGTATGGTCTAGTGGTTAGGATACCCGGCTCTCACCCGGGAGGCCCGGGTTCGATTCCCGGTACCGGAACGTGTTTTTACTTTTTCTCTAGTATAATTTTAACCTTTATGTTTAATAAATATAAACTTTAGTGTGATTTTTTTTTTTAAATCAACAGTATATAATTGTAATGATTTTTTATTGTGTTGGTACTTCTGAAATTCAGTTTATTCTTCTTTCCTGCAGCAAAAGAGAATAAGAAATCAAATATTCCTGTTTTCTGTCGTTTATTTTGGAGCCTCCTTCTGTGTTACTAATTTAAAAAGTAATAAATGTTGACATTCGACTCATTTTACATAAAACCAAAACGGAGAATTCTCGCTGTGTAAAATGCGACTCAAACATTTTAATTCTTTTTATATTATGAGTGGTTTGTAATAACGTGATTTTATTAAACTTTTCAGTGAAGTATTCAATGAAATGTTGTCATGTAATTTTAGCTGTCTTTAAAAAGTACTATATTTGGTATTTTCTTTAAAAATTGACATAAAATTAGTTGTAATGACTGGTTCAAAAGAAAAGTAGATTTAAAGAAATATATATATATATATATCAATAGCATTTATGTGCTCATCACCTGTTTGTTGCATGAAAGTCATAGCGAATAGCTTTTAATCCATTACCAGTATTGGTTTTAGGCTTGGAGGAATTAGTATGGTCAGACGTTCTCTAAAGCTACGCCGTTTTGGACTAAATTAGCGTAGATGCCGCCAGTTCAGATTATGGTAGATAGATGGTATTTCTTAATATTTTAAAAAACTACAAATTTACAAACAAATCAACATAAAATACTCAGAAATAAGTTAACACGGTTCTCGGACAAATGTATCTGTTACGCTCATCTCCCTCCACTAAAAAAATAAAATAAAAGCTAGAATCCACATCACACAGACTGTTCTCATAAATGAATAAAATTTAGTATAATAATGGTCAAGTTTACGTAGTGAATATATTCATGCGCTTGTAATTGAAGCGGCAATATTAGCGGAGTTTATGGGTAGGTTAAAACGCAGCCTGGGCCAGAGTGACAATTGAAACTCCTTGTTACAACATAAGGCCCGAAGAATTTAGTTTTTATTAGTAATTTAAGCTGCTTTCATGAGCGTCATGTTACATACTAATTCCTGAAAACTTATCTCACACGAACTATTTAAATTAAAACTGTCCATTAAATATTTATTTCCAGAAGAGATTCATGTTTCATTTCTACCTCAGATTGTTGGTATACATATTCTATTGAGGCAAAGTTACATTAAATAAATACTATGAGTTGTTATAAAATTCTACTTACAATCTTCGAAGCAGCTATCACATATTGGAAAAAAACCACACCTGTTTTCGCACATTAGCACTCTTTGTTGGAATCCACCAACATAATTACACTTACATTGGGTATGATTTAACATGGATGTTTTACAGACAATTCAATGCAATTTTGTTTAGTTTCACAGGTGTGCCAACATACTGTATTAACAGTATTGTATATGTGATATGGCATGCTAAAATCTCTCTACAACGATGCAGAGGTGTGAATGATGTATTAGCAGTGTGAATGAAAAGTTATTTTTTTATTGTTTTGAAAATTGTTTTGTTGAATAAATTGATGAATTCATTAGGTACAATTTTTTCCTGTGCTATGAATTTGTGTATGCAGGAACTTTGTTGAAACGAAAGCAGCTGCTTATTTTTAGTATTTTCATATTTACGTTTATACTGTTTAATGTAGTTCACTGTATTTTGTTTTGCTGGATGATGAATGGTTTTTGTGTTTTTCTTCCTTTGTTCGGGATTTATTATTGAGAGGTTCGATCAGTTGTTTAGGCACACCTTGTGTTTTGTATGTTAGCATTATATTCTGAGGCATAATATTCCCTGGTTAGTGGTATTGTATTTAATCTGTTTAGCTCGCTTATGGTTTTGAGCGTAATCGTATATGTTGTGTAATATTGCGTCGGTGTGCGTAGGTTTACTGCATATACATTGTGTGAATATTAATTTTTCTATTTGGTCGACGAAAATGTTGAACTTGATACCTCAAATTGCGGAGTTCATTGGTAATTCCTCATTTTAAGTATATTATCAAAGTGGAAAATGGATTGCTCAAAAATTATTTTTAGAAAAACAACTAACTACGTTTTACAGAGACACCAACTTTGTATTGATTCGCAGACTAATAGACACGTGAAGTCACGTAGCAGAGCAGAATAAATCATAGGTTCTACCGTAGCCAAAGAGTTTATTGGAAGGTATCCTGAAGGGTATATTATCGTCTGATCTGCGATATTGCCGTCTCTACATGTCATCTCTAGGTCGATCGGTATATTACAAACGGGTGAAGGGTGACGTCAGCTCTGCGGGTGATTGTGCAGAAGTAATCTTACGTGTTCGGTTTATGCTCACCCCACACATAGCTTAGCTATGTGTAATTGTCGTGTGTCAGCAGGGCCGGCGCTAGGATTCTCAGGCCCCGGGTAAGTGACCTTAGAACCCCCCCCCCCAAATATTTTTAATTTACACTTTTCTTTCGATAAACTCAGCAAATTTTAATGCAAAAATGTTCAAAATTATTGGTGCAGATTTTAAAATTTGTGTTTGCTTTCGATTTATTTAGGAACTCATGCCGTCGGGCCCCCTTTGTTGGCTCGGGCCCCGGGTACTTTTGCCCCGCTTAACCCCCCCTAACGCCGGCCCTGCGTGTGTGGGGTTCAGTGTTGAAGCGTGATTATGTCTGCGGTGAGTAGAAAACTCACGTGTCATGTGAGAGGGGGTAAGTGTATGATTTTCTTTGGCGGAGGTGGTGGGAATTTGTTTGAGTAGAGTAAAACTAGTTTTTTTATATATAAATAAAATTTGCTTTGAAAGTTTGGTGTATTTACTGAATACTGTTTTTCTTGGTATTACAGTTCTCTTATATGCTATTTTTATTCGCCTATCAAATGTATTTCCTCCTGTTTATTTTTACTCTTTCGTTCACGTTATTGAATTGGGGTATCCTGACAACTAAAAGTGATTTCAAATGACAATACTAATATGTTCCTTGAATCTGACTGCAATTTTTCTAGAATTTTGTCCAATACAATGACTTTGCAGTACTGCTTAGTTTTTGTCTGGTAAATGCCTGAATCGATTACTGTAATGTCGTGAGGTTCGGTGTTGACATTCGGTGGTGACAGTTTTTTGATTGTGTTAGTGTTTATGAATGCTAGTGATAGTCGGAAGGCCACGTAGCTTAGTCGATACTGACTGAAGCCCAGGCATTTTTCTTGATTTTGGTCGTTCAGAACGGCTTCCCAGGATCACTCAGTGTGCGATACAAACGGTGAGGACTCTTCCTGGGGATTAAAATAGGCGGGAACATGGCAGTGCCCATGCCCCCTCCTTACATAGCGTCATGGTTTCGAAAGGGATACCGATCTCTACCTCCACCACCTCCCTTGTGCCCTCCCCCCTCCCCAGTATAAAGTTATATATATGTAAACAGAATTCCTTCCCGTTCCTTGCGCTCCCCTCCCTCCCGATCCTCACATCCTCTACCGCCACTAAAGACCCAGACGTCGATGAGCCGTAAAGCTCGATCAAAATGAAAACAAAGAAAAATAGGAACAAGAGGAAGAAAGAAAATTGAGAGATTGAAATAAATTTAGTTTAAGTAGGAATAATATCTTGATATCTGTGGATGAGCTACTGTACATCTGTGACCTCTCTGATCTCTGCACTGTCTACGAATTTCTGAAACAGAGTGTTATCGCAGTCTCATATCAGAAGGTGTTTTCCTCAAATCATTCTTTCTCTGTTATAATAGCGTAACAATGACAGCTTGCTGTTACCGAAAGTTTGCTGGTCACGAGTTAGAACATTCAACACGTGGAATTGAACAGTATAGTAGAAATCTTGACCAATCTGCTTGAAAGCTCAGCTGAGAATATGATTTCGGAAGGATACTGTAGGATGTTACTGGTGGAACGTGTACGCTAACGGAAGCTTCAAGGCTGCTATGCATCGAAGTCCTTCACCTGGCTCATTCCATTCAAACATATTCAAGCTCGTTTCTTAATCTCATCTCTGTATAATTGTCAGTTATTCTCAACTACGCGTCAGCATATTCGCTTGGGGTCTGGTTGTATTGATCGAAATTCCGTACCTCCTCGCCATCGCATCTTTGGCAAGATCTCCAACATGTGACATGTGGGGGCGTGCCATGAGAATATCGTATTCAACATTCTGAAACGTCTCCAGGTACTATTCCGAAAACTTACCATATCATCCCACCCGCAAAGTGCGACCTATTCAGGTTCGCATTAAGCTTTCGCATCTTGTGCTCTTACAATTTATATTGGACATCATTATGACAGACGGAGTAAATGGATTTTTTTTTTTATGTTAGTCAACTCAAAACTGCGAAAGCTGTAGTTTTAGACAGTGCTTCGACTATTCTTAAGAGCCCTCGTTCCACATTGAGACCGAAAGGATGTTACGAAGTAATCACATACGATTCTCTCATAATGAGAATAAGGATCAACGCCTCTAAAATAGTTTGTTGGTTTGTATTGGCCGTTAAAATGACAATACACGCCGACGAGGCATGTCGCCGTCAATCCGCCAACCACCTACATTTTGACTAATGTTTCTTGTATATTCTAACAGAGAAACATTTATTTTAGAAATGGGAATCAATATCAGCGTGACCTATATCTTCTTCTATCGTATCCTGTGTTCTGTTAGTACAAAAAATATTATAACTTTTAT
The DNA here is from genome assembly GCA_031002005.1 of Vandiemenella viatica. Classification (NCBI taxonomy): domain Eukaryota; kingdom Metazoa; phylum Arthropoda; class Insecta; order Orthoptera; family Morabidae; genus Vandiemenella; species Vandiemenella viatica. Next base: position 278,775,008 of record CM061921.1, read on the forward strand.
TCATCTGTATGGATTCGGCTTTACAATCGGGTGGGCGGAGTGTATGGTGGAACTGAATGTGTGTGGACCTAAATCCAGATACGTGTCCGGCGGACCTGTATGGCTACAGCTGGACGGGCGGAGCTTATGATGGATGTGAATCCGACCAAGGGGGACTGCAGTATGAGTTATATGGTGTTTATCAATTAATTCATAAAATAAAAGAAAGTTAAATGCTACAAATTCGTTTTATTTTTATATGAAACTCACAATTGCACGTAATATTATGAAATCACAGTATAATCAGTCTTGGTAATATTCAAAATAAAACGACCATTTCTGTGGGCTTCTATAAGAAGAAAACTAAATCACTTCTTAGTAGTTTTATAATTATCCCTACAAAAATTGTATAACAAAATACTAAACTTCTATATTTAGGTTTTATTTAAGCTGTGATTAGTGATTTTTAGTAAGTAGTGAATTTGAGCTTTGTCCCCCGAGGTTCGTGTGAGAGGACAGTGTGTTATTTAGATCACTGGGTTAGTCATTCTTTCATCTATTTCTCAGTTTTTGTTTTTAAAGGTAATATGTGTAGGAACTGCGATGGCTGTGTGCATACGCGGGCTGAGGTGACTGATATTCGCACTCAGCTTGCAGCTTTGGTAACGAAAATTACACAGCTGGAAGCTGCCGTAAGTGTTTGCAGCAGATGTGGTATGGATGACCCTGTTGATGCTAGGGCTATCACACGTTTTCCCTACCAATCATCGTACCTGCAGTGCAGGCTGAGATGTTGGAGTTTGTGCGGTGGTCGTTTGACAGTGACTGGCGTGTGGTTTCTTGACGTCGTCGCTGCATGCGGGGGCAGTCGTATAAGTCTTAATTCCAGGAGAGAAAGCTTGTACCACTGTCCAATTGGTTTGATGAATTGTCAGGGACTGATTCAGTTTCGCAATCGTCATCCTGCGAGTTGCCATCCCCCCAGCCCGCTAGGTCTGAGCAACCACCGAAAGGGATTCTGGTGGTAGGAAGCTCCAACGTTAGGCGGTTTATTGATCCCATTAGGGAAACGGCGAATAGATCGGGGATGAAATCCAATTTTCATTCTTTGCGTATTCCGGGAGGTCTGATCCAAGATGTGGAACAAGCCATCCCGGACGCCATTGAACGGACAGGCTGTAGCCCAGCGGTTCCTAAGGGGTGGACCGCAGAACCTTGGGGTTTCGTGGAAGGGTCACAGAGATTCCGTCCGAGAATTAAATGTTTATGAAAGCTAAAAAACTTCAGAATTATAACAGAAAAAGGATTGTAATTTTGTAAATTATTCCAGAAGATTATTTTGATAAAACAAGACGGTGCGACATCTCTTGGCCAGTGTCGCAATTAGTAACAGCCAAAGTAGCGATAAATAGTTTGAGATGGTGGTGTCGTCTGAATGTCGCTATTGCCAAAGATAAGCAGTGATCGTTGAGCTCATAGTGGGCGGATGATGAACAATTACAGCGTTATGGTAGTTCAAGATTTTTCCAGTTATTTTAATTATTACCAGGTTTCGTTTTGACGGCTACCTGCTAATCAGTTTTTTTAAAAAAAAATAACGGTTATTTGTAGCTGCCTCGATATTAGCGACCTATCTCCACGCCGCACCATTCGAGTCAGTTACCGCGACAATACTGCACGTGTTCACGAAACTGGTGGAAAGAGAAGAGATTGCAGTGATACAGATATTCCTATTGTTTTAATCTGGAATTTTCGATGTCCACAGGTACGTTTTTGATTATTCATAGATATTTCTGTGCACTCTGATCGAAATAAAACACAAACGATTTAATTAAACATTCTTACTTATATTTAAATTGATTAAAAATAAATTAATTGTATTTTTATTAAGTACAAGTACCTACCTACGAATGTCAAGTTTGTACTCGTTTCATTCGTCTTGAACAGATTTTTGATCACGACCTCAAGATTCAGGAACCGGTTCAGATTAACTATCATGTGCATCCTAGTATTTTATTAATTTTAATTTTAATTCACTTGTTAGTTTTTTTTCTATTTTTTATTTCTTCATAAAATAATGGACAATTGGCTAAAAACAGGGCACCTCGCAAGTGTAAAAAGTATAGTATCATGTTTACCAGAGGAGTCTACTAAAATTATTTCAGATGAACTTTCTGTACAGAAGTTTTATTTACCTAACATCATTTAGTGCCAATTTTTCAAAATTCAAGTGAACCTGTTAATACAGTCTGACCAATAAGGATTTATTTCTCTTTTTTATTAGTGTTTATTTAATGTTGTGGTTGGTTATTACTGTTGTTGTTGGTTATTATTAATGTTTGTTAATTTATTCCAGGGTACGGTAAATACGGAAGACTCTTGTCCTGGGTAAGACCGACAAAGTACACCAACCAACAGTAGGGCTGAACCTCAGGAGAGAACTTCCTCAAAAAAGAGGAAACGGGGCATCCATAAATTACGTGGGTGTTTTTTCCGTATTTCCGAACCCCCCCCCCCCCTCTGGTGAGACTTTGTGAGATCTGATCCGACTCCCCCCCCCCCGGGGTGAGATCTGGTTCGTGAGATCCCCCTGTAATCGCCCTCGCAACTTTTTAAGACTTTGTTTTTTTAGGTCTCACCCTTCCGAAACCGGTTACACCCCCCTAAAAATCGACTTTCGCGTCATCTGAAGACTTTTTTTTTTAGCTCCACACTCCAACAAGAATTTCGAAACCTCACGTGAGATTTCCGTTGGTCCCCTCCTCCACCTTGGTGAATTTTGGTGAGATTTCGCCAGACCCCCCCCCCTTATTTCACCTCACGTAATTAATGGACGCCCCCAAATACGACGAATCCTACTGGTCCTTCGGATTTATTCCTGTAGGAATTGCTGAAAATTTGGATCGACAATGAGTTATTTGCAACAAAATTCTGTTTCATATCTCTCTGATACCTGCAAAGCTTAAATGACACCTTTAAACCAAATACCCGCAACGGAAGGATAAAAGGATAAGTTAAAAAAAAAAAAAAACACACACACACAAAGAAGTACATCAAACTAGTGTTGCTTCTTTACACAGATATGTAAAAACAGATAATGAAAACTCAACAAAATCATCATTTCTGCTAAGTTATAGAATTGCTCGTGCTGGTAAGCCACACACGATTGCAAAGAATTTAATAAAACCATGTATAACAGAAATCGTTAGTTGCGAACTCAGAGAAGACGCAGTGAAGAAAGTTGCAGCATTTCAGTGTTACAACAACATCATATATGACCGTATCCATAAGATTTCAGACCACATTGAAGATTAATTAATTTGCAGATTGAACGACAGTGAGATGTTTGCAATACAATATGACGAATGTACAGTTGTCGCCGAGCTATTAATACTGCTTGTTTCGGTGAGGTACTCCTTCGGAAGATCTAATGAAGAAGATATGTTTCTCTGTTCACCTTTGGAGACTGAAGAAGACATTTTCTGTCATTGATAGGTACTGTACATGAGTAAACACCATATTGATTGGAACAAATTTATTGACGTGTGCAGTGATGGAGCTGCAGCTATGACCGACAAAATAAAAGAAACTGTAACAAGAATAAAGAATGTTGTAGCAGTCACTGCGTTTTATATCGCCGCGCACTTGTCGCTAAAGAAATGCCATCTGACTTAGAGAAAGTTCTCAATCAAGCTGAACAAATTGTCACTTACATTAATCACGTCCACTCCAGTCAAGGCTTTTTAAAACAGCGTGTGAAGATGTAGGAAGTCAACATTAATAACTTCTTCTGCTTATGGAAGTAAGATTACTTTCAGGAGCAAAAGTTTTATCAAGGTTATTTGAATTGAGCAACGAGCTTAAGATATTCTTGGCCGAGCAAGCTATTTCTTTTTCTTTTTTTTGTAACTGCTTTGCGTCTCTTTTTAACATCGAGGTCTTTAGAGACGGGAAAGGATGGGGGGCAAGGATGGGGGCAAGGAATGGGAAGGAATTCGGCCATGGCCTTTTTTTGAAGGAAGCATCCCGGCATTTACCTGGAGTGATTTGGGGAAACCATGGAAAACCCAAATCTGGATGCCCGGACGGGGATTCGAACCGCCGTCTTCCCGAATGCGAGGCGAGAACGCTAACCGTTACACCGCCCCGCTCGGTCAAACCTATTTCTGCATCCGTTAGTACGGTTGTTGAACTATTGCACGATGAATCAATAGACTCAACGTAATCTGCAAGTCCTTACAGGAAGCACCACAACCACGTTTACAGTAAGAGATTTTATATCTTCTCTTAAAAACAAACTTGGCTTCTGGATCGATTGTGTTGAACAAAAAAGTTACGAATGTTTTGTTCTTTTAAATTGCTTTCAGAAAGAAAATGAATTTCAAGCAAACTCAGATGAGGGAAAAAAATACACGAACATTGATTAATCTTAAAAAATCCTTGAAACAGTATTTCCCGGAGAAGTTACAGAGCATCAACTGGGCACAGAACCCACTCGCAAACCATACCAAACCATTGATGCTAATTGTGTAAGAGTATGAGAATTTGATCGACATTAAGTGTTCATCCCTTTTAAAACAAAAATTCAAATCAGAAGATTCTACTATGAATGATTTTTGGTTTGGTCTTAAAGATGAATACCCTGCTGTTGGAAGGATGCCATGGCTATGCTTCCGTTTGTGGGGATTTGCCGATGTGTGACTGGTGTTTCAGCTTTCGCTTACACCAAAAACAAGTACAGAAATAGACTGGATGCAGCTCCAAATCTTCGCGTTCAATTGTCAGACATTAAGCCTAATTTTAGTGCTGTTACAAGCAAATATGTGAAAAATTTCATTCTTCACACTAAATAGTAACGTTGTACCGTGAATGTTTATTATACTAATAATAATTACTTTTTATTTATAATTTATTTTTTTCAAGTCAAACATGAAAACATCCAAACTACAAGGTACAATCACTTTTGTTATTATAAAATCGGGATCCGCCAAAAAAAAAGTATGATCAATTAGGGTTCCGTGGCCGAAAAAACTGGGAACTGCTGATGTAGCCAGCTGCGGATTGTAGCTCATTCCGGCACCATTGATGCTTGCCGCCTTGGGTCGGTCTTCCTTCCGGCGGCTTGCTGAAAGGGTGAACTCTGTGGCCAGTGGACGCAAGATTTCGGCTGAGTTAACTGTCTGCAGCATCGTCGATAGAACTGACTATGGATCTCTGGTTCAGAACCAAGTTGAGGGTCTGAACCAGAGACTGCGGCGTTTCTGTGACAATCATTGCTGCGGATTCTTTGATCTTCGCCTTGGTGTTGAGTTGTGTATGGTTCCCTTGTATAGATCAGGTGTGCAATAAACACGAGCATCGGCTACATGGGTGGCAGGGGCCGTGTGGAGAGCAGTGGGAGATTTTTTAGGAGGAGGGAGAAAGACCAGAAACTGGGATCACAGTTACAGGCAGCACAAATTAAATTCGACACCACACGTTAGGAGCAGCTTAAATCATTCTCGACCGTTAAAAGTACTCGGGGGTGTAAGGGTTTGGAAGAGACAATACTAGTCTTTTCCAACCAAATGTCAACCTCTCCTTCACGTGGTGCACCCTGTTTGCATGGACGAGGCTCTGGCGACTGAAAGATTCTCGGTATAAGGAGTCACCCACTGCTTGCCAAAGGCCTCCGAAAGGAGGGCGGAAGAGCGGGGAGTGGTTCAGGGCACCCTCTTGCCCTTGGGGTTGGAAACGGCCCCTAAAGGCGGATGAATCAGAAATGATCAACGGCATGAGGATGCAGAAGGCAACGGGAAACCACTGCATTAAAGACGCAAAGGGTATCCCGAGGACATGTAATCCTCTCAAATTATATATATCATGATGGCTTCTTCCTGGGTAAAATATTCCGGAGGTAAAATAGTCCCCCAATCGGATCTCCGGGTGGGGACTGCTCACGGAGGAGTCATCAGAATGGATAGAAACATTCTACGAGTCGGAGCGTGGAATGTTAGAAGTCTGAATAGGGCAGGTAGGTTAGAAAACTTTAAAAGGGAGATGGAACAACTTAAGTTAGATGTTGTTGGGATTAGTGAGATTAAATGGAAGGACGCACAGGATTTCTGGTCTGGGGAACACAGGATAATTAGCACACAAGCTGTCAATGGAGTCACTGGTGTAGGATTTGTAATGAACAAGAAAGTAGGGAAACGGGTGAGTTATTATGAACAGTTTAGTGACAGGATTATTTTGATGAAGTTAGAAACTAAGCCCGTCCCAACCACATTAGTACAAGTATATATGCCAACGTCACAGGAAGATGACGAAGAAATAGAAAAAATATACGCTGAAATTGAAGAATTAATCCAATATGTGAAAGGGGAGGAAAATCTAATAATCATGGGTGATTGGAATGCAATAGTGGGAGAAGGAAAAGAGGGGAATACTGTAGGAAGTTTTGGTATAGGAGAAAGAAATGAGCGAGGAAGCAGGTTGCTAGAATTTTGTGAAAGATATAAGCTAGTAGTGCCGAACACACTGTTTAAGAACCATGCAAGAAGAACATACACATGGAAACGTCCTGGGGATACAGGCAGATATCAGCTAGATTATATCATGGTCAAACAGAGATTCAGGAATCAAGTTCTAGACTGTAAAGCGTACCCAGGAGCAGACATAGACTCGGACCATAATTTGATAGTAATGAAGTGCAGGCTGAAATTCAAGCCAATAAGAACAGACTGGCAGTGAATAAGCTGAAACAATCTAGCACAAGAGAAAAATTTTCAGAAATGGCAGGCTTACGTCTAAGAAGTAACTGTGAAAGGAGCTCAACCGAGGGCGAATGGAATGCATTAAAGACCGAAATAATGAAAGCTGGCAAAGAAACACTAGGCTTTAGGGAACAAGCTGCCCGAAAACCTTGGATCACAGAAGAAATTTTGGAGCTGATGGATCAGAGGAGAAGGTACAAAAATGCTCAGGATGAAGCAGGAAGAGAGCAGTACAGGCAATTTAGAAATCATATAAATAGGAAATGCAAAATAGCAAAAGAAAAATGGCTACAAGAAAAGTGTGAAGAAGTAGAAAAGTAAATGGTCGTAGGAAAAGTAGATGTTGCATATAGAAAGATCAAACAGAATTTTGGAGAAATGAAGAAAAGAGGTATGAACATTAAAGCTGCCGATGGGAAACCTCTTTTAAGCTCAGAAGATAGAGCTAACCGATGGAAGGAATACATTGAGAAACTGTATGATGGGGACGACTTGAACAATAGTGTATTGGAAAAGGAAGGCGATGTCGACATTGATGACTTAGGAGATCCTGTTTTGAGAACAGAATTTAATAAGGCTCTGAATGACTTGAAAGCAAATAAGGCAGTTGGTATTGATGAGATCCCTGCAGAACTTATTAAATCTCTAGGAGAGGAAGGAATCGAAAGATTATTCAAGCTGATATCAAAAAGTTATGAAACAGGAGAAATTCCAACTGATTTTAACAAAAATATCATCTTAACACTTCCAAAGAAAGCACAAGCCGACAAATGTGAGAATTATCGCACCATTAGTCTAACATCACATGCTTCAAAATTACTAACCAGAATAATATACAGAAGGATGGAAAGGGTAGTAGAAGAGATAGTAGGTGAAGATCAGTTTGGGTTTAGGAAAAATCGCGGTACAAGGGAAGCAATTCTGTCTTTAAGATTAATACTTGAAGGGCGGATCAAGAAAAACAAAGATACTTTTATGGCATTTGTTGGTTTAGAAAAAGCTTTTGATAATGTTAGGTGGGACAAGATGTTCAAAATTTTAAAGAAGTCTGGTCTAAAGTATCGAGATAGAAGAATACTCTATAAACTATATAAGAATCAAGTGGCTATAATAAAAGTAGAGAATCACGAGAGACATGCATCGGTAAAAAGGGTAGTGAGACAAGGTTGTGGTCTATCCCCGTTAATATTCAACTTGTATGTAGAAGAAGCAATGAAGAAAGTCAAAGAAAAATTTCCATGCGGCATAAGTTTTGAGGGAGAAAAAATCAGTATGCTACGATTTGCTGATGACATTGTCTTGTTAGCAGAGAGGTCTGAGGATATTGAGAAGTTATTGAATGGCATGAACAAAATACTGAAGGAAGATTTTGGACTAAATATAAATCAAAGTAAGACAAAAGTGATGAAATGTAGCAGAAATGATACCAATAGTAGCAGATTAAATATAAAAATAGGATCGGATGCTATAGGAGAAGTGAGTGAGTTCTGTTACTTGGGAAGCAAAATTACAACCGATGGCCGAAGCAGGAAGGATGTTAAAAGCAGAATAGCACTAGCTAAAAGAGCCTTCATGAAAAAGAGAAACCTTTTAGTTTCAAATATTGATCTAGGAATTAGAAAGAACTTTTTAAAACTCTATGTGTGGAGCACAGCACTTTACGGTAGCGAAACATGGACTTTAGGAATACCAGAAAGAAAGATACTTGAAGCATTTGAAATGTGGTGCTACAGAGGAATGCTAAAAATTAGGTGGACAGACAAAGTAAGAAATGAACGTGTTTTGTAAATGATGGGATAGAAAAGAAGTTTATGGAAGAAGCTTACAGGAAGAAGAGACAGGCTTTTAGGTCATATTTTGAGACATGATGGATTGGTTAATTTGTTAGTGGAGGGAACAGTCGAAGGTAAGAACTGTAGAGGTAGACAGAGATTAGAATATATGAAGCAGATATATGAGGACGTGGGTTGCAAGGGGTATGTAGAAACGGAAAGTTTAGTACAGGACTGGAAGGGCTGGGGGATTGCATCAAACCAGTCTAAATACTGACGACAGCAAAAAAAAAAAAAAAAAAAAAAAAAAGTACTCGTTATTAACTGTAGAAGTGTTTGTAACAAGCAGCCTGAGCTTGAAAGCGTTATTAGCAGCACAGAAGCAGATATTGTATTAGTTACTGAAAGGTGGTTAAAACCGGATATAAGTTTAGCAGAAATTTTTAACAATAGCGTGAACGTTTTCCGGAAGCATATGTTGCATTCCAATTGAGGTGGCGTATTTATAGCTCTTAGTAAACATTTGTTGTGTAACGAAATAGATATCGATACGGTCTGTGAAATACTATGGATTAGGCTCAACGTAGCTAGGACAAACCATGTGATAGGCTCTATCACCCAACAGATGCGGACGTAACTATTGCCGAGGTTTTAAGGAACAATGTAAATAGTATAGCTCGTCAATTTCCGGATCATGCAATAATACTAGGAGGTGACTAACTTTCCGTTTATCGACTGGACTAATTACGTTCACGTTAAGGGGGCAGGGATAAAACAGCCTGTGAAATTATTCTTGACCTTTTCTCAGATCTTCATCTTGAGCAGATCATCACTGAACCAACGCGGTTCCTCAACAGTAACGAAAACATTTTAGATATTCTCGTAACAAATAGACCTGAATTATTTACCGACATTTCTACCACCTCAGGAATAAGTTATCATAAAGCCGTTATTGCCACGGTAAAATTAATACTGAGCGCAGAAAGAAAAAAAGAAAGGATCGTTTATAGAATCGATAAGGCTTCAAACGAGTGGTTTAGAGCGTAAGTGAGGGTAATTACCTTACCTTCTACGTTGCATGTGGGAGAGTTGTAGAGATGTGCCATCGGTTTATACGTGTAATCAGGGAGGGTATGGCCATACGTATACCGACACAGACAATCAAGGAAGTGAATAAACCCCCGTGGCATACATGTGAAGTTAAAAAGTTAATTAATAAGCAAAGGAGGATACACGCACGCTCAAGAAGGACTATATACGGTAGTGATTTAGAAAAGTTGGATGAGGTAAGAGGACGTATTAAAAATGAGATGCGTGAGGCATTTAATGACTTCCGTTGCAATTAACTTTCCAAGAGCCTCACCGAAAACCCAATAAAATTTTGGTCCTACGTTAAAAAAGCCAGTTGTAGCGGTAACAGTATGTCAGTACTAATACAATACGGTCGTGAAGTAGACGACAACCACGATAAGGCTGCCGTATTTAACAACGAATTTAAAAATTCAGGCAGAGACGAAAATATGGAAAGCATACCAAATTTTTCACATCGCGTGGAATTAGAAATGGATTCGATACAAATTGATAGTGTAGGTATAGTAAAGCAATTAAAGCTCTTGAAATGGGGAAAAGCGCCGGGTCCAGATGGTATACCAGTATGAGTATTTTCAGAATACGCGGAGGAAATAGGACTATTTTTGTTTGATATATTCTGTAAATCTTTAGAAGAGGAAAAAGTATCTTCCCACTAGAAAATTGCCCAGGTAATTCCTGTTTTCAAGACAAGAGACCGGAGAGATCCTAAGTATTATCGATCCATATCGTTAACATCTGTTTGCAGTAGAATTCTGTAGCATATTATATGTTCTAACATTATGAAGTTTCTCGATGAAAACTAGTTACTTATAACGAACCAACACGGATTTCGGAAGAACAGACCAAGTGAAACACAGTTGGCCTTCTTTTCTCATAATGTAATGACAGTTATTGATGCAGGTTCACAAGATGATGCAATTTTCTTGGATTTTCAGAAAGCTTTTGACTCCGTGCCACACAACCGACTTTAGAGAAAATTCGAGCGTATGGTATATCGGATTAGATTTGTGAATGTTTGCGAGATTTTCTAACTGGTCGGTCACAGTATGTCGTTGTTGACGGGGAAGCCTCTTCTATTCTAGATGTTACTTCGGGCGTACCTCACGGCAGTGTAATGTGACCACTTCTTTTCTTAATTTTTATAAACGATCTCGGTGACAACGTTAATAGCAGGATGCGATTGTTTGCTGATGATGCAGTTATCTATAGGGAAGTAAGGTGCTCTGACGATTGCTTCGAATTTCAGCGCGATCTGGATGTTATTTCGGAATGGTGCCGTAAATGGCAACTTTTAATAAACTGCAAAAAGTGCAAAGCAATGCGCATAACTAACAAAAAGAATTCGTTTGCTCACGTGTACACAGTTAAGAGCTCAGTTGTTGACACGGCTGATTCTGTGAAGTATTTTGGGGTAATAGTACAAAACAATATGAAATGGGACTAGCACATAACTACCATCTTGGATAAAGCTAAGTCTAAGTTAAGATTCGTACATCGTATTAAAAACGCTAAGACTAAGGAAATCTATATACGTATATAAAGATGAATGTATGTATGTTTGTTTGTTTGTTAGTTAGTTTGTTTTTTCTTCATACAAATCCACAGTTTTCATCCGATCTCGATGAAACTTTGCACACTTATCCTTTGAAACAAGGAGAAAAATACTGTCTACATTTGGTTGAAAAATTATCTGTTTAAATAATACATGTTGTCTCATAATTTCGAAATACTACTGAACGGCGATAGACAGACGCGTTGGATATGGAGGTCTCTCTACTGTTTTTCCGTGTAGCGGTCATGTAGCTCAGTGGCTAAAGCGTTGGCTTACTAATATTCGGGTCGTGGTCTTCAGTTCAAATCTCCGTGGAGGCTAAGATTTTTTTAAAAAAATGTTTGATAGTAAGAGTCACGCCTGGGCCGTCGGTTATTCGGATTGAATGTTAAACTGTAGATATTACAAAGTTAGGGGTGCAATGCGAGGCAAATCATAGGTAGTCTTGCAATGCTGTAGGTGTAGACTTTTTTACGTTATAATGATCCCTCAGGGGTTGTTCGCAGTCAATGTGTGTGTGTGTGTGTGAACCGCAGTAATAATACTATAAATATGGAAGTATGTCTCTGTCTTTTTGTTACGTTTTGACGACTAAATGGCTATATCGATACTGATGGAATTTGACAAGAAAATCTGTATGAAGTCACAGGACATTTTTTCCAGTATGATTAACAATTGTAGTCACGAAATTTTGAGACCTTATCGAATGGTGACAGAAATATATTGGAAATTGATTCTCTTCAAGAGACAGGTTCGACGGTAGAATGATATAGTGATAGCTTTCCTGTCATATTATGCCAACTCGGTGTTGTTTGAGACCAATCCTTCGTTACCAACAACTTTCTATATTCAATTCTGGCAAAAAAATTCTTAATCCATGCGTACGAAGTCGCAGGTACGAGCTAGTAGCTTATAAAACGCTCGTGCGTCTACATTTGGATTAGTGCTGTGGGGTTCCGGATCCTTATAGCAAGAGATTGATTGACGCTTTAGAAAAAGTACAGAGAGCCGCTCGATTTGTGACTGCTTGTTACAGCCCTTACGAAAGCGTAGCAGAATTGACACATAGATTGGGCTGGGATTGTCTGACAGACAGACGACATCGGTTTCGTCTGAATTTGTTGGCGAATATGGGAAATTCTTCTTTCATTTACAAGTGCAATGAAATACTTCGTCCACTAACATATTTAGATCGTAATGACAGGAGAGATAAGATTAGAGAAATAAGATGCCGTACTGATGCTTATAGGTATTCTTCATTTACTTGGGCTATCCGAGATTGGAATGCCCAGAGTTAGTTTTGGTGCATAGCACCCTCTGCCAACCACAATGTTTGTGAATTGCAGATTGTAAATGTAGATGTGTAATGTAAAATGCGCGAAAAGAGTGAACAGCTCCTGGTCAGCCTCCTGGTTCCAGCTCCGGCCGCACGATACCTATGGCTCGCGGAATTGGATCTGACTTACACTGGGATGTACTACATCCATAACTAACGCAACTGATACGGGTCCGCGGAACCGTATCCATCTGGACCTACCCATCTATATAGACAACGGGAAGGTGTGGAGAGGTGAAAATCGGGGCAAGGAGTACATGACCTTAAGGCGCCAGTTGAGGGTGAAAAGGGGGCGTCCATAAATTACGTGAGGGGAAATAGGGGGGAGGGGTCCGGCGAAATCTCACCAAAGGGGAGGGGGAGGGTCAACGGAAATATCATGTGGGGTTTTGGAAATTTTTGTTGGATTGTAGAGCTAAAAAAAATGGTCTACAAATGACGCGAAAGTCCGATTTTAGGGGGGTATTTCGTCGAAAAGTGGGGGTGTAACTTGGCTTTGGAAGGGTGAGACCTAAAAAAAAAAAGTTGCGAGAGTGATTTCTAGGGGAAGGTGGGGGGTTCTCACGGACCAGATCTCACCAGAGGGGGGGGGAGGGGGGGAGGGGGGGAGGGGGAGGGGCGGGGAGTCCGGAAATCCGGAAAAACACCTTACGTGATTTATGGATGCCCTCTGAAAAGAGTATAGGACGTACAAATTTGGAGTTCTTCAGAATTCGATCGATCAATCGCAATACAGAATTAAGTTTTCCTGATACCATCGCTTGCTGCTGATCACATTTGGTATATTTTTTTTTATTGTTATAACCAAATACTTTAAGGACTTAACTTTAAAAACGGTTCAGCAACTCAATTCGCACTCTAATAATTTTTTGCCATTTAATTTATGTTCAATTTATCGCACTGCACTAAAGTGAGAATACGTAGGATCTACCGAACGTGGTGGTGTAACGGTTAGCGTTCTGGCCTCGCATTCGGGAGGACGGCGGTTCGAATCCCCGTCCGGGCATCCAGATTTGGGTTTTCCATGGTTTCCCAAATCACTCCAGGTAAATGCCGGGATGTTTCCTTCAAAAAGCCATGCCCGAAAAAAAAAACGTAGGATCTGCAAACAATCAGCTTCTTACTTCCATGTGCGTAACAACATCATCAGGGAACAATCGCCTCGAGGATTTTTTAAAAAAGCTGGCAAGTAAGAGTCGAGACTTAAGTAATTAGGGTTGCGCACTCTAATGAACTAGAACACCTACCATATAGCAGATCAGATGGCAATCGCTTGGCACAAAAATCAATCGCTGACACACTTTCAGGTTAGGTAGCTTGTCGTTTGCGCTGCTAATGCTATACAGATACACTATCACTCTCCTCTTCCTCACCACATTTTCCGAACAATTTGGCTTCGGCTGCTTTCGATGATTTTAATCATCGTTCTCATGGTAAAATTCGGAGATATGGTTTTATGGCCGCATGCCATTCTTGACGCCAGACATTTTATACCTACTGCCAAGTCATACTAATTACTAATGGGGGAAGTGAAGTGTTGCCATCTGTCTGTGAAACATGTAACTATGTTCTGCGAGTAACGAATGTATTTTTTGTTAGTGTTATGTATAGATTGTGAGTCTGAGACTGAGGACTGTCCCGGCATTCACCTTGCTGGCTGCGGAAAACCGCCTTAAACCGCAATCAGGACTGCCGCTATGCGGGGACCTAGGCTCGTGCCCGGTCCGTTGTTCCTCGCAGCTCACTGAGCAGGCCGGGTGAGTACTCCTTGCATTTTGAACTATGAGCACTCAAATCGAATGCCGGGATGGTGCTTTCAAACGGTCATCGCCGAATTCTGTTCGTTACTTACCGAGCGTGGTGGGTGAACGGTTAACGTTATGGCCTCGCATTCGGGAGGACGGCGGTTCGAATCCCCGTCCGGGCATCCAGATTTGGGTTTTCCATGGTTTCCCCAAATCACTCCAGACGAATGCAGGGATGCTTCCTTCAAAAATGTCATGGCCAAATTCCTTCCCGTTCCTTGTCCCGAGACCCATTCCGCCTCTAATGACCTTAGCCTTTAGTAAAAAAAAAAAAAAAATATGTGTTCGTTACTTGCCCCATTTTTCTTCCAGCTTTGTTGATTTAGACGTTGACGTGTCATAAATCATTAGAAAATAAACAAGAAACTACCGTATATAACTGGAAGTAGTACAGTATAATCACAGTATTCGCAAATACTCAAATACAAAACCCATTAACCCATGATAGAGGCAATATTCAACGAATCAGTGGAGAGCCTACTATCTTTTTTTTCTGCATAATAATAAGATTAACTGACTCGCTGTGTTAAGACTTTGTCCATTGAGGAAAAAAATTCAGAAAGTTAGTGACAGAGTTTCCGCTAGTAAGTGAGTAGGATAGATTTGCTTCTATCGTCCGATTTTTGATTCCCAGCCAAGACACCAAGATTTCTGTTTTCCATGATTTCCCGAAATCACTCCATGGAATGAGGGTATGCTTCCTTCAAATGGCCTCGGCTGAATTCCTTCCCGATCTTTGTCCCCCCCCCCCATTTCTCTCCAGACTCTGATGACCTCGACGTCGTCGATCCGTAAAGACCTTATAAAACAATAGTTATCACTTCATATAATGCCACATTCAGATTTGGACATCGTAAGTCTTCTAACCATCCAATCTGTGCATGCCCACTCTTCCGAAGTTTTGCCTCTACATCCGACGAACAATGCTCTCACTGCATACTGTTACGCTGATGTATGTATAAAATTTATGTAAAACTATGTATAATTTTGTTTCTGAGGTTCCACGAGAGGGATATTTTGTTTAGTTGACGTAAGAATAAATATTGTCAATAATAGAGCCACTCCGCTGTTAGGACAGCTGGGTTGGGGGCTGTCCCCCGGTGGAGAAGGGATTGTCAACAGTAGGGAGTAGCAGATGTTCGGGCATCGAGAGGGGCAGACGCACACATGTAGTGTGTTCGAGAAATAGTGTATCATTCTGTATAAATTCGAATGGTTATATATAAATGTGAATAAAATGGAACGTAAAGTGAAAGTTCTAATCAGTGAGAATTACCATCGGTACGTTGTCCTTTAATTCAGATTCACACTCGTACTATTACAAGGAAATGTTGAAATTTATATTCCTCACCGAAACTGCTGAAATGATTTGGCACACGACGTGCAGAATAGCAAGGGGAACTGCGGTTGACAATAAACAAATCTCTCACAATACGGACTGAAAAGAAGTTTGAGATTTAACCCAGGCCTTTAGTACATAATCTAGAGATTAGGGGTTCGAACTAAGTTACCCCGTATCGAGTGCCATACTTCTTAACAGTGTCTTAGCGAGCTCGGATACCAGGATGATTTGAATTTGATAGCATAGCAAATTACACAGTAGAGCTATGAATTAATGCAAGAAATGACTACCACGGTAATGAAGGGCCACTGTACAACGTCAATGAGTTTGTGCAGCCGAAACTATACTAATGATGGTGTGCAGCCAGCCATCATCCTTACCTGGTTGAGCAACCACTTTCACTGGTTCCTGGTCTAAGCAACACACACACACACCCACACACACACACACACATACACACACACCCACACACACACACACACACCAGAGGTGGCCCTAGCAAGTTTTCCAGGTGGTGCGAAATCTCATTGTGGCGCCCCCAAATGTTCAGTGACTCACTCGAGCAAAGCCGCTGGCACAGTCTTTATATATTAATAATAACTCAAAACCCCGAAACATTAGTATAGGATAGCAGCGATATAAATGAGAAACAACTGTAAAAAGGAACAATATATGTTTTAAAAAGTTTATTTAAATTACTGTGTTGTACACAAAGCTTGCATCACGTAACTGTCAAATTCACATAGTTTTAATATTTTTTTAACAAATGAATAAGGAAATAAAATCATAACTAAAAGGCCTAGAATGCCATCTTCCTCGTTTTTGTCCTTGGACAATATTATTTTCTACTGAAAAAATTGCAGGATCTGGCAGTTTATCTAGAGTCTGAGCTTTGATGATGATAAATTTTAATTTACTGAAACGTTGTTCTTCTATAGCGACAGTTACAAGTGTGGTTGGCAAAATTCGAAGTGGTGTCCACACATTCGGAAATATATCCCGCCAAACATTTTGTTTCCTAAGTTGAACTTTTATTGGTTCTGCTGATTCAAGCCCCATCAACAATAGTTTCAGTTAGAAAGTTCCTCAACCAACTCACAACCTGATATGTCACATTTTTCTCCATCAGTTAAACTTATTTCTAAATCTGCACAGAACTACTCCAATTCTGACTTATCAGGAATTGTTTTGATAATGTGTAAGAACGACACTGTATCATTAAATTTAGATAGTTGCTTAGAATATTTACTTGAAACAATGTATTATACAAAATCACCGTTGCAACTATGAACTCAAATTGCTCCATAATCTGGCTGAGGGACAAGACCTCTGTTGATGCAGTTGAATAATTCGTTTCCAGAAGGGCGTCACGAACTGAAGAGTAGTGATAACGAAATGCAGCGAGGCCAGAAACTCAATTCTCAAAACAAGTTCCGCAAATTTTTTGGCGATAGTCCTTCTAAGTGCTTGGATACCACTTCCTATCGCTTTGTTGATCAAGAGAATCGAACAAATGTTCTTTCAAAATCCGGACAAGGAATCCGATTTAACAGATGTTTTGGCGGCACCTGCTATTACCAAATTTAATGACAGCTACATGGATTAAAAAATGCTCGAAGATTTTGGTTGAGAATTCTGCTTTGGACACCTTCGATTCCTCCTACCATATTTAATTTAATTTAATTTCAATTGCAATGGAACACACACTCCGGTGGCAATTTCCCTACACACCCAACTTCCCCCTATCCTTCACCCACCTACATTTGCCCTCTACAAATTTTAACTTTAAATTCTTTTAACGTTTTCGAAAAGTTATTCATCATTCCCCTTGGTAACTCATTCCAATCCCTCACACCCTTACCTAAAAAAGAAAATCCTCCCACACCCTTGTGCCTGAAATCGAGTGCGAGATTGTGGTCATGGTCATCTTTTCCCTTCCATGAACTACTTTTCATACCTACTGCAATATCTTTCTATGCCTCATCGCCAGTATACGCCCTGTACACTCCCATGACCCTCCTCATCCTCCTCCTGTCTTGCAATGAATCCTATTCCAGCTCCTTTATCATATCTGTCACTGATTGCATTCTGCGATAATTTCCAGAAACAAATCTAGCACCTTCTCCAACTCCTGTATTTGATACTCAAAATGTGGGTCCCATACTACACTACCATATTCGAGCAATGGTCTTACCAAAGTTTTGTAACCCAATTCCTTTACTTCTCTCGTGCAGCCCCTCATCACTCTCTCCAACAAGTGCAGAATTTTGAAACCTTTTCCTACCACCTGTCCAATGTGTCCTGCCCAGTTAAGCTTGTTATCAAATGTAATGCCAAGATATTTACATTTCAAGTCTTCAGCAAGCAATTCTTTCCCCACCTTATATTCTTAATTAACCTTTTGTTTTTTATTTGAGTATGTAATTAGCTGACTCTTCTTTGCATTTATCTTCGTCCCATGTTTACCAACCCAACTAGATATCCTGTCCAGATCACCCCGCCACTTCTTTTGCTGTTATTAAGTCCTTGTTTAGTTGTTGCAAATATTCCCTACTACCCTGCTATCTCTTATCTCTGTTCTCTTCATACCAACCTCTTGGATCCACTGTCATATCTCTAGACTTGACACTCGTTAATATCCAAATTGAACTTTTGCAAAGTATTATCGACAAAAAGGCCAGGGATTTCAGCTCCCAGCCCCGAAGAGTCACTTACCGGTTTGTAAGCAACGAAATACGCTATTGTACTTCATCTTCATTTGTGTCAATAAAAGCAATGTTAAATATACGTTCGGCGTGACTGACATCAGGAGTTCAATTTAGTAATACGGAAAAGTATTTAGATAACTTATCCATAGCCAAATTTTTATTACGAAGTTCTTTCGTTTTGAATACGTTTGCCAAAATAATAGACATTAGTTTCCTTATTAACAACATGGCGGAGATAATGCATCATCAAAGGGTCATATTATCCAAGCAGTTACAATGTACCCAAGAAGTTACCATTATTAGAAGTATTTAGTGTTTCAGATGCGAAGCTTCCTCTGAAAAAAAAATTATTGAAAGTAAAACGAATAAATTCATCCGAGAATTGCAACTCATTGTGATTTTTCGTCTTCAGTGTGTCTTTATGAATACTTGTCTATTACACTGAAGTTCTTTAATCGAATCAACGCTTCTATCCAACTGAACATGGTATGCTGGTGATTTGAGCAAGTTTCGTGAGTTTTAAGACGCTCTATAAGTAGCTCCAGTCATCAAATCCTTCTTTTCCAAAATAAGAGTGAGACATTCTGTTCAATAAACAACAGAAAGAACAATATACGTTACCTGCAGATTTAAAGTAAACAAGCCATTGTCTTATAAGTTTCTCCATTTGGCATTACTCTTTGAAAATACGTATTCGAAAAATGATGTTGATGATTTTTTTCCCGTTGCTTGATTAATTATTTCATCTCTAGCTGCAGAGTCAAAGAGAGACCATTTTGAAATATCATAAATTGTACTTTGAACAGGCAACGGTGGTGGTATGTCTAATACAGTTCAGTCTGTAATATTTTGAACTGCAGACGACGTTCCAGCTATAGGGAAAACTTCTCGTACATGCTGCTCTTGATCATCATCAGCCTCATCTGAAGAACTCCTATTAAATAAGTTTTCTTCCTTCGCGTGTTGAACTAGTTTTGGTGACGACGATTCAGATGACTTCTCAATTGACAAGCAATTTTG
Organism: Vandiemenella viatica; assembly: GCA_031002005.1. Lineage (NCBI taxonomy): Eukaryota > Metazoa > Arthropoda > Insecta > Orthoptera > Morabidae > Vandiemenella > Vandiemenella viatica. The sequence continues at coordinate 278,794,369 of CM061921.1, forward strand.
AAGCCTTCTCAGATTTTCTTTGGTTTTGTTTTTAAGTACTGTGCGCCAGATTGGTGTTTTTTTTAGGTAGCGACATGTCTTTAAAGGACACATTATGCTTTGTAAATATTTCCGAAACGAACGTTTACTGCAATCGCCTTAGGTCTAGTACGGTAGAAGTAGATAAGTAGCTTACAATCTCTCCCCATGAACATGCACCCGCATCGAATGAACTCCCAAGATTACAGCCCAAAAGGAAGGAAACCGTTGCGGGAGGCGCGGACCCGGAGAGTGTTAATTATGGGACGAGTTGTGATTTTCTTGATTCGAGTAACTCAAATCGCAACTCGAGGTTACGCGATTCTATGATGACATATGATTATGCATCAAATTAAAGCTCTTACGCTTATAAGCTCTTCGGAATGAACAGTTAAAATAATATGTGAACAGCAAGCTGGGTTATTGCAGAATTTTTTTATCATTTTTCGCGCACACTATCTCTCGCTGCATTTTCGGCGCCCCCCATATGACGGCGCCCGGTGCGGTCGCACCGCTCGCACCGCCCTAGGGCCGCCCCTGACGCACACACGCATACACTGGGGTCCCAGTGAGAGGCCAGGTTGTTACTCTCCTGCAGTGTCTCCATGATCTGTTGTTTGCCTGCTCGAAGTTTGGCCGTCTCATATGGTAGTTAACAGTAATCTTCCGTTTGTATTTTGCGCATCATAGTTGGTTGTGAGGAACAATGTAGAATGCCGTTCCTTTTAACGAAACATATTCATACAGTCATTCAGTGGTAAAATGAAGTTCTTCTTATAAGCATCGTATGTGTAACTCATGGGAAGCTAGAAAAACTGTGATCAGGAATTTAACTCCAACACTAGGACACTTCAGGATTCCTGCTGTTAGCTCTTGATATATGTAGAGCTTATATTCAAGAAACACTAAATTAACTTCAGGTCGAAAGTCTGTAGCAGGAATAACCAGCTAAATAAACCGACTGGATTGCATAGGATACTCAACTATAAGCCGCCCTGTTTGCTCTGCTGGCAGCGGCACCATAATGGTATCCTGCGCTGACATGGGATTAGTCTTGGTGGTGGAAGAAATTTTCATCGTCAGGATTTGGCCGGCAGAGCAGAAGAGGTGGTGATGCACAATTCCTAATCACGAGATGGTGCACCAAAGTCTTGGGTTAAATCCCAAACCTCTCGACTGTGCGTTTAGAGTGAGGGCGTACGACAGTGCTGATGGTGATTCGTCCAACAAATGGGGACGTTAAGCCTGGGCGCCCTCCTTCTGGTCTCTTTCGGAAGAGTAGGCCTGAATGGGCCAGCACTTTTCCCTCTCCATTCTTTCATCTCCCATCCACAACAGAAACAACACTCTGTACTAAACACACACACTGTCACAGTAATCCACACCAATAGTAATTGTGAACACTGTCACACTGCGGAAGACAACGGGAAACAACCCTAGTTCATATTCCTAGACGTAGCCACAGAGGGCTAAACATCACCCATGGTAACAAACAATCCTACGCTCAGACATAGGCTGGGCGTTCATAAGAGGAAGACTCAACCACAGCACTCGCACTTTGCAGTTTTTCTGCTAAGTTCGCCTGTCCAGTTTTGTTACACATTATCTGATACCAAATACTTGGATATGGCTCTCAATGAGATATATAGGCTAGCAATAAGTGATTAAAATCTACTCCGACTAAAAAACTGTGTCATCTTCCAGGAATTGCGCCAAAATCTGTTCGAAAAGAAGTAGCTGCAAACAAAGATAAGGCTCATAATTTGAATGGATATAAATATCGCGTGCAGACACTCAAAAAGAGAAAGAGTTTCTTATTACCATAAGAGTGGTTTAGTACAATACTACATGGTTACTGACAGCCGAAGAAGTTGCCACAAATTGGTGATCTGTCATTTAAACCTCATCACATCGTGAAAGGGTAAAACAAATAATAGTTTAACGAAGCGAATTTTCTTAAGTCGATCCTAGTTTGAAAACAGATTTTTTTCAAGGTATATCATTGAAGCTATGACGCACTCCAAAATCGTGTTTCAAACTTGTGTTAGAATTTTGCAGTTCAGGAGACAATTTGCCTTGCGAGTACTGATCTCAAGTTGTCGTGTATCTTTAGCAAAGTTTTCAGATTCAAATGGATGTATTACATTCAGATGACTAAAACTTTTTCTGCTTCATACTGACTTTATTATAGAAGTACAGCCTAAAGTGATGCTGAACGGTTGTGTGGAAGGGATGATTCTGAATGTTGAAGTTAAGTTCCAGGAGTCAGAAAGCTCGAGTTGACTATCCTGAAACGATCTCTTGCTTTTGGAGAATTTATGAATAATCTGTGGTTCAAGGTCTTGAAATTAGCTAGGGATAGCTTAACTGAGCAGGAGAACTTCTATACTGTACACTCTAACCTTTTCTATTGCTGTGACGTGCCTCGAAGCTTGATTTGTTTTTATTGCAGTTTGTCTGTTATTCACGGCAGCAAACTGTTCCCACGCTGCACAGTCGCAAGCTTACGTAAACACTGGTTTGGCTGCAGGCAATGTTTATGTTCGACTTGCCAAGTCAAGACTCCTTGCTTTCGAGGTGCCACAAGAGAAGCAAGGACACGTTAGTTATTTCACATTTCACGAAATTAACTACTAAATTTTTTTGTGCAAACTATGCACGTTAAACTATAATCATCAATTTTTAACCGCAAAATAAAACCTAGTGAAGGAATAAGCCTGCTAATAGTATGTTAATGTCTCTCTGTCATATTTTTACCATTCTTGGTAAACGGTCAAGAATTGTAATTCATTTTTCTTGTCACAACCTACAGTTTCACTAGGTATCTTAAGGCTCCTCCAGTTCTACTATTATAAATTTGTAACCAAGTTATGCCTGCAAACTGAAGATGTTTTCAAAAGAATAATTGTTAGGACTTTACGCCACGTCGACCTAGAGGTAATTTTATTTTTTTGGCTTAATTGTTTACGCTTCGTCGAAGTCATTAGAGGCGGGGGAAAAGAATGGGAAGAAATTTGGCCATGGCCTTATGAAGTATCCATCACTGCATTCTCCCGGAGTGATTTTTGGGAACTATGGGAAACCAAAATCTATAAGGCCGCACAATGGGATCGAACTCAAGTGAATCTCGTAAACCAGGCCCAAGCGTTAACGGCTCAACCACAAGATCGCTAAATGATTTGAAATCCCTGAAGTTAAAATAATTACTCTTGCAATTTTTGTGTGTTTATATATTTGTCCACTTGTGTGTTCGTTCTCGCATCACGAAAATATACTGAGTTGATTTTGACGTGGTTTCTCTCATTTTGAAAGCTTATACTCTGGTTTAAAATCTGAAATATCTCCATCACGCTGCGTTATTATTGGAGGAGCAAGAAATTAAGATCCATTCAGAGCATTAAACTTTTAACTATAATCTGACACAACTTATGAACTAATCAGCGTAGTTTGATGGCCGGAAAGCTAAGAATTTCACTTAAAATTTTCCAATCGATCAAAACATTAACTAAGAAACGCATGTAACGCTATACTATTACACTCTGTTGATGCTTTCTAGAGGTGTCTGGTCATTAAATCCTACAGACGACCTTCGTGTAGCAAAATGTCAGTAGTCGAAGCGACAATAGTAACGATGCAAGAGGAAAATAATAATTAAATAAAGACAAATTTAAGTGTGATTAAAATAACAGCCTACGGAAAACCGTTCTGTCAATATTGAGGACGATGCAGTGTATCGAGCGTGGTAGGTGAGCGATAACGCTAGGGCCTGGTGGACGCGGGTTCAAATCCCCATCCGGCTATCCGAATTTCGCTTTTTTATGGTTTCCAGAAATTATTCCAGTCGAATGCCGGGATGGTTCCTTCAGAAAACCACTGCTGAATTCCTTAAGATTTCTTGTCACCAATCCTCTCCCGCCTCTAACGAAACGATGTCGACGTTGAAGGAGAGTTAAGTTAGTCATAAGAATTTTTAAGAGTTTTACGTATATTATAACTTAACTTGGTCTTTGATACCGGCATCCGTTAATGATAAAAATGTTAGTTATTCAAATGAGTAGAAATGGATTCGAAGTGTGGACATAACCATCCCATATCGAACACCATCAATAACTGAACTACCAGACCATTCAGGGGATTGGAACTGGCTTTCTAGCCTTATTACAGTTTTTACGCAGTTTTACGTACTCATCTTGCCTAAGGTTGGATGTTACCTGATTTCGATTTCAATAACAGATGTTACCCTATCAGAATAACACAGTAAATATTAGTATAAAAGTTATACGTTTCGCATACAGATGACAAAAGTAATTTCCTTCAGTAGTCAATATAACGAACACCGTGAGAAACGAAGCGTTGAATGAACTGTGCGTAGAGATTAGAAAGCATGTGGGGAGAAGGCAAACGACTTTGTGAGTCAGCAGCCAGCCGGGTGAGCAGCCGGATATGAGTAAGCTTATAATCCGGAAGTAATCGTGGTCTCAGCTTTACAGACCTTCATCTCCAAAACATGACGCTATCGGCTCTAGCGTACAGCGAATTTCGCCTGCTAACTTCTCATACAGGCGACAGAAAAATTCAAGACTTCATACGTCTAGGGTTAGAGCGTCTGTTGGTTAAGTGGTTAACGTTACGGTGTGGGGACTCGAGTTCGATTACCCGGTCGAGCACCTTGATTTCAGTTTTCCACGGTTTCACAAAGTCACTACAGGTTAATGCAAACGTGGTTTCGTTATAACAAACCACGACTGATTTCCTTTCTGTCCCTTGCTCGCAATTCTATAACGGCTCTAATGACCTCGCTGTTGAACCATGAAGAAGAAGAAAATCTTTTAGTGAGAAGTTCGTACATATTAACCTGTTGCCAGATATTGTATTAAAACCTGTTTTATCTGGAAATACTAAATCTATTCTCTACTTAAAATGTACGTACACTCTTTGGCAAAAAAATTGACTGTCGGCGCCTGAGTCTAAGTCTCTTATTTCGCACAATGTGGCATCATTGCGCGTATTCAACTCAGCGCCATCTGTTATTCATTTCCTTAAGTCAAGCCTCGAACAAAGCAGGAAGACTCCGCCCGCCCATTGACGATTCTTCTTGGTAGTTCATCTATCATTCCCCACATTTCAGTAAAAAGCTATTGACAGATCTCGAAACAAGTAACGCATTTTCCTGTCCCTGGATTGACTGTAATATTAGGCAAGATATCGCCGACAATACCTCAATCGGACGAAATTCGGTTCCATCTACACTTTTCTTAAATTAAGATCGTGAAACATATCGTTAAAGTTGTTATTAACAAGGTTGCACTAAAGCGCAGTAAAAATGAGGTTCAGTTATACATTTTATTCCAAATGATTAGCGTAAAATTATAACGATATTTATTTATATATTGATGTGGCTAATTCAGTTGCAATAATGCAACACATAATGGGGTGTGTGATCCGAGAAGTGGGTGTAAATGTTCAAATGATCCAGAGTTTGTGGTTCTACAAAACTATTGAAACGATTATAAAGAGATTATTTGGGATAATTGTCTAATGCCAGTTGAATGTAACTGACTTCAGAGACAGGATAAGGTTGTTTACCCACTGCACGAGCCGTCTGTGAAAATGAGCTCCGTTTGCTTGTGGCTAACCATCTAGTCTTGTAAACGCGTGGTCCTCGGTTCGAGTCTAGGTTTTCCAATTATTTTTTTGCATTTATTTTAAACAAGTCGAACCTACAACTGCGTTATGCGTAAAATATAACATCGACTCTTACCTGCTTGCGTCAGGACATAACATACTTAAGGAAAGACTTATAACTGAGTGCTTCTTAATAAACTGCACACGTAACTATGAAAGCTTTCACAGAGGTAACACTAAAAGAAATCTTCTCGGGCTTCAACATCGTCGAAATAGTGTCGTGTGGTTACGTTAGGTGGACTATAACGAGTTCGCACCATCGTCAAGGAGACGAAAAACTAAATAATATTACTATACCAATTTCTTATTATGCGTCTGGATTTACGATTCGTCGACTTCTAAGTCATTAAAGGTGGGAAGGGAATGGAGACAAGGAATGGGAAGGAATTCGGACCATGGGTTTTCGAAGAAATAATCCCGCCATTCACACGAAGTGACTTGGAGAAACGAAGGAAAATCCAAATCTGGAAAGCCAGGATAGGAATTCAAACCCGCTTCCTCTCGAATGCGGAGCCATAGCGTTAACGCTCAGCCATTAGGTTCAGTTTTTCAATATATTTCGTATTTGGTCTATGATGCCGTCCATAAAATTATTTAAAAAATCTATTGAAAAGTTAAAAATCGTAAATTAAAATATATGTGCAGAAGTGAGTTCATCTGATGAGAGCGGGGATATCAAAAAAATCAGAAACGCAATTCAAATTTCATTTTCTCTCTCTCTACTGTTTTCGCACCTCTCTCTCTCTTTTTTAATTTTTTTTGCTAGGGCTTTACGGCTCGTCGACAGCAAGGTCATTAGACACGGGATCGGATTGGGGCAAGAAACGGGCAGGAACTCGGCCATGGCCTTTTCAAGGAAGCATCCGGGCGTTCGCCTGGAGTGACTTCGGGGAAACCATGGAAAACCCAGATCTGGATGCCCGGACGGGGATTCAAACCCGCGTCCTCCCGAATACGAGGCCAGAACGTTAACCGTTCACGCACCACACCCGGTACTTTTTTTAATTTTTAGCAGCTATCAAATTCAAAGTGAATATAAGCTCCCTCTTATATGGAAGATATTGTCAAATTAATCCCGTTGTTTAATGAAGTAGTATTAAACCAAAAATGACGAGCAAAATTGATCGGTTTGCTAGTAACCAAATAGGTAACATTTCAGTCTTTTCGTAGAAATGTTAAAAAAATAAAAAAGAATCCATTTCACATTCTACTTGAGCAAAGACCTCAAACCGGATGCTAAAACTACAGAAATTTGCAGTCTCAATAAAATGTGGTAAAATAAGAAATTTCAATGTAGTTATGATGTAATTCTCTATAATATTTTCTCATTTTTTTCAAGTATGTCTTTCAGTAAAGATTAAGAGGTAGTTGGAATGAAATTATCACGCTGAGCAATAACACAGCTAATTGTTACAAAATTTTATAAATCGGCAGTACTACTCTCCGCAGCTAGAGTGTAATTCTAAAATATCGTAGTAGACGGAAACGTAGTGTTTACAAAGCGTATAATACTGGTTTCCTTGTTTCTTGCCACACTGACATTCCCGCACTGAATTTCAATTTTATGCCTCAGTTTTCCTCCTACAATGTTCTGATTGAATGCCTATAAGACTTTGCAATATTTAAACGTTCAAAAGAAATTGTTGCTTGTCATTCTGAGACAGACATTATAATGTAAATTCTTTGGGTTGGAATAAAATATATAGTAGCTACAGTTTGAATTTTGGAAAAACCGTGCCGCAAGAGAATCAATTCTTATCACCGATCAAGAAAAACAAAGTTACTTTCATAGCGTTTGTTGATTTAGAAAAAAAGCTTTTGGTAATTAATGTAAGGCGGGACAAAATGTTCAAAATTTAAAAAAAGTCAGGTCCTACGTATCGAGATAGAAAAATATTTTATAATTGATATAAGAATCAAGTGGCTATAATAAAGTAGAGAATCATGAGAGTCACCAATCAGTTGAAAAGTGTATCAGATATGGTTGCAGTTCATCCATACTAATATTCAACTTATATGTGGAGGAAGCTATAAAAGAAGTAAAAGAGGAATTTGACTGTGGTTCATGAAAAAGTAGTTTCAAATATTGACCCAGGAACCAGAGAGAACTTTTTAAAACTGTATGTATGGAGCATAGCATCTTATGGTAACGAAGCATGGACTTCAGGAATGCCTGAAAGAAAGAAAATTGAAGCATTCGAAATGTGGTGCTATAGGAGGATGCTGAAAATTAAGTGGACAGTTAAACCACGAAATTAATATGTTTTGGAAATGATGGCTGACGAAAGAAGTTTGTGGAAGAATCGTAAACAAAGAAGAAACAGATTCGTGGGTGTTTTTTTTATACATTTGCGATTGGTTATGTATGAAGCAGATAACGGTGGACGTGTTTTAAGAGAGGTGTTTTGAGATGAAGGGGATAGTGCAAAATAAGAAGGGATGGTGGTTTATATCAACACCAATCGAGAGACTGACGACAGTAAAATAAGAGATTGAATAAGACAGAAGGTGCCGGCCGATTGAGATCTACTCCCCCGAAACACATCGATGGGGCCGACAGCTTAACGTCCAAATCCGGCGGACGAGTCACTGTCAGAAGTTCCATACGCGGTACAGAGAGGTTTCGGATTTAAACCAGGACTTTCGTGCACCATCTGATAATTAGTAATAATGCACCGCCACCGAAACATGTCCTAGTTCTAAAAAGTTCTTCAACCACCGGAGCTCAAATCAGGTGAGGCCGTATCTGACGCCGCGCATCATCACGGAGCTATAATGACCCGAAACGAGGAAGTTGGCTATAGAAGTGTAGCATTTAAAAATCAACCTTTCACCTCCGTCACATGCTGTTTGGTGCAGACGCGTAAATTCCAATTGAGGTAGCTGACTCAATCTCATACCACTGCGGCGCAAGACAATCTTCTTATATCTATCACCTTAGTAATATATGAATTTTATGAGCGGAACAGAATATAAAGCATCCGGCATCTTTAATTCCTTTAATTTATAGCTGCTAAAAATAGAAAAAAAGGGAGAGGGGTTGAAAATGAGAAAGAGAGACAGAAAAACATAAATTTGAATTGCGTTTCTGATTTCAGAGATTGTTTTGGAAACTCACCCTCTCATCAAATTAACTCACTTCTACCGACATTTTATCATTTACGATTATTAACTTTGCTTTAAGTAAATTTTTAAATAATTTTATGGATGTAATCGTAGGCCAAATACGACTAGTAATGAAATCCTGTCTCTGAAGTCAGTTACATTCAACTGGCATTAGACAATTATCCCAAATAATCTCTTTATAATCGTTTCAATAGTTTTGTAGAACCACAAACTCTGGACATTTGAACATTTACACCCACTTCTCGGATCACACACCCCATTATGTGTTGCATTATTGCAACTGAATAGCCACATCAATATATAAATAAATATCGTTATAATTTTACGCTAATCATTTGGAATAAAATGTATAACTGAACCTCATTTTTACTGAGCTTTAGTGCAACCTTGTTAATAACAACTTTAAAGATATGTTTCACGATCTTAATTTAAGAAAAGTGTAGATGGAACCGAATTTCGTCCGATTGAGGTATTGTCGGCGATATCTTGCCTAATATTACAGTCAATCCAGGGACAGGAAAATGCGTTACTTGTTTCGAGATCTGTCAATAGCTTTTTACTGAAATGTGGGGAATGATAGATGAACTACCAAGAAGAATCGTCAATGGGCGGGCGGAGTCTTCCTGCTTTGTTCGAGGCTTGACTTAAGAAATGAATAACAGATGGCGCTGAGTTGAATACGCGCAATGATGCCACATTGTGCGAAATAAGAGACTTAGACTCAGGCGCCGACAGTCAATTTTTTTGCCAAAGAGTGTACGTTACAAAAAATCTTTAATAAAATCGTATCGTTGTAAATTTACGACGTTATTATTGTTCTCGAATCAACAAAATAACATCATCAATTTCCTACTTCACTGCAGAACAGTAATGCCCTAGAATATTCATATGTTCTGTACCCAGTAGCTGCTTCTTCACGTTTCTGCTTTTAAATGTGGTTAGGTTTTATTTTCTCCTTTTATTTTACGTAAATATTCTAAACCACTGTTTCCTACGCCAAGGTAGGCATTTATATTATTTTTTCCTCTTTTTTGAGAAAACGTCAGTAGAAAAGCCGTGTGATCGAAATTTCCGAGATCTACGAGGTTTTTGTTTAAGAAAATCATTTTCTTCACTAATTGATTAAATTTTTATGTAATATCCTACGTAAAACTGGTAATTTAACTGATGAAAATCCCATTAATGATGGATGAATTTTTACGAATGCAATGTCCTTTTGGCGAAGTAATATCGTCCGTATTCCGTTAAAAACGTTTCTACACGCTATACAGACAGATTTTTTACTTTGGTTTTTCCTTCTTCCCTGTTTTCAAGCATTTGTCGTCGTTGCGTTTCATTTCTTTCTCCAACCCTCGTATAGCCTTTTCTCAGCCTCATTTAACCTTGAAACCTAGCAGTGGCCCAAATTTCTTCATATGAGGACTTCTTTCGCAGATGGCTTCAGGTGTGAACCAAACTTCTTGTATACTGCGTTCCACATCGGAGAAACATCCCCCATATATTCCTTATTAACAAGACACATGTCTGGATGATCAACCTGCTGGGCACATTCACAACATTTAAACACCCAAAGCAGTCCTTTTACGAACTGGGCACTGCCTTTCCACATGTGTGCATAATTCATGATCGTACCATCTTCAGTACTCACCACTTCCTTTCACATGGCTCAAGAAATTTCTCCCTTTGGTCTCTGTTAGACCTTTCCTCTTCATTTAGAGGCATGCTGCTATATAGGGCCTCCGGTCAAAAAATTGAGCCGTAGTGTCTGATGTCGACATGGATACGACTACTACTGTGCCCTTGCGCGTTAAAGCGAATCCACACTGAACTAGAGCGCCACAACTCTCCCAGGGCCTCGGGAGCGTAGGGGCTAGAGCACTAGCTCCACGTGCCGAAGGTCGCCGGTTCGAATCCGGCCGCGGGCATGGATGTTTAAGTGTTGTGTGTCTGTGTGAATGTCCTGTCCGTCCTGTGGTGTCTATACATAGGAAGCATAAACGCACTGGATAAACTAAAAAATTCACATGAAGAGATCATAAACACATTGAGCTGGCTGAATGGCTTAGTCGCCGAAAGCCATAAAAAAAAAAAAAACTCTCCCAGGTTTAAATCCCGCGTCCATCATAACTGCCGTGCTGATTACGGTTTTTGTTTGTTTCCCGCAATCACCTTGGCAAATCTCCGTCTCATAAACTGCACACTACACAAACAAAAAATAGACTTATCATACACAATCAGTGGGACACTGCTAATGGCAGAGGCAGAAGACGCGGGATGTAAAAACTCTGTCAGCACGCGATAAGCCGTAATCTAAGAAATTCGGCATTAAAAAGCGACTCACCAATTGTCTGCGGTAGAATCCTTTGTTTAAATGATAAAAAACCATCAACAGCTTCTTGTTGCTTCTTTTCAGTATGTAAGAAAAATAATAAAACAACTTTCGGTGTGTAAAAACTATTTTTTTAATCTTATAATCCATGTTTCTAAATCACCGTTTATTTTGTTACTTTACTGCCAACTCTGATGTTGAAATACAAATTCTGTTCCTTTCTCGTATCTTTCCATTTTCCCCCGGTGGCCTCCCGATATTATTTCTTTAAAAGTAGGTTGTAAACGTAGTAAGGTAATTACTCTTTGGGATGGGATGAAAGATTTGACCAAATGCTACACAATCAACATCAAAATCTTAATTTGCAGTTCACCCTAAATTCAGAGCAGGATCTTATTTACTGACAGTCCACCTTTCAATTTAGTTCTTGGGTTCTATACGAAAAATTTTTAGCTTGATTTGTAGGATCCGTCACAAGAGTCTCAGCTTTGCTTCCTCTGCTTTTAAGCGGTCGAAGTTGAGAAAATCTATTTTTATCTTGGCAGTAATAAAACTTGATACGCGCTGTTTTCTTCCTCACTGACAGGAACTGGGCCCTGCTCTGCTGGTGACAAAGCACAGCCAGGTGAGGATGAATCATAATGCGAGTAAGTGACGTGATGGTGTCGTCATTATGGTGAGGTTATGCGTGCCGCCACGCCCTGGTTCTGCGCATGCGCAGACGGATTGATACTGACGCCAGAGTGCCGCGCCATCACTCCCAGCTGCGCTGCCTAGCGGAGTGGACGTGTGCTAAAGTTACGCTCTAGTCTCAACTATTTACGATGGTGCCGCCGGCATTCGAAGACGCTGGCAGAAAGGCCGGTATCGATGTGTGGAGAATAGAGGTGAGTTCTCGCGCGAAAACCTTATCGATAGGTCAACAACCCTCCTGGCGTCCCACTTCAGCTTTGCCGCAGTAGCGTCATGTTTACAACAGGATGACAACCTGTCAGTAGAAGGTTGTTTTCGTTCTAAGTTTCATGTTTACAGATGGCAGCAGCGTGAAGTAACTGATATCACGTTAAAGTTTCTTGATATTAATGAGAAATGTTTATCATAAGGTTCTAGTTCCCAAACTTGATTGTTAAAAAAAAAAGGGTTTAAGTGAAATGCAACACTTTCTCGAGCGACTATACAACTTGTATTCGAATTTATGAAAACGTCAACAGAAACAAATGCTGTGATTCCTTCATTTGTTACAAAAAGCGGTACAGACTTTATCAGCATTTCACAAAGATTACTTACAGCTAACGCTGTGCATTAATTTAAACATAGTCACTACTTCGATACGAAATAATTAACCAGGTTTATTTTTTTTAGTAACATGTCACCGTTCTTATAACTATCGTTTACTTTTGCAATCCATTAACATGGAAGTTGCATTGTTACTCATCAACAGGTGGTATGCGTCGACATCTTTTACTGATTCTTCTAATTCGAATGTGAACACGGTTTTTGGCATTATAATCGTTTTTTTCAATGTTAGAATTTTTTCAGTTCGTAGTTGAAGTTTAGTAGTGGTACATGGTATGGTAAAAGTAAATATCAAAACATAATTTGAGGTCTATAACAGTGGTTCCCAATTTTTCCCGAGTACCACTCCAAGAAAGAGCTCAACCTCGCGTACCCCTTATAGCTGAAATAATAAATAAATAAATGCATTCATCCCTGTTGAACACTTCTCATAACTACAGAATTACAGTAATATAAATCACACACGCGCAGTTTGTGATAGTAATTATTGCGTAATTGTTTTTTTTAATTATCGTAGTGATTACCTTAGCCAAGAGATTACCGTGCGTACCCCTTGAAGCTCCCTCACGTACCACTAATTGGGGACGTCGCAAAGCTGCGGTAGCCAATTGAAAGACATTTTCAAGCTCTAGTTAGGTTGTAATACGACCAGCATGAAAACGCAAAAACTGCATCGGAAAGTGTTTCTTGCGGTTTCTTGCCTTTGACTGCCGCAGTATTATAAAGCCAATTCTTCGCGATCTCCAATAATCCCCTAATTCCCTTATTGCAAATTCGTATATTTTCCAAAATAATTTGTGTATGATAATGCTCAACATTAATAGATTCGGCCATTGTTCAAGCTCCCTTAAGTTATATTACATCAAGCTTTAAAGATCCGAGTATTTACGAAAGACAATATGAGCAGGGACGTCATCGCTGGAACATGCGTGGCAGTTGGCAAAGAAACTACTTGAATTACTCTGCCTCAGCTCAAATGAGTTTGAGACGATGCTGTCTGCCATTTGGCTCACTGCTATTTCTGCTTCTATGAGGTACCTCTCAATACAATGCGTGCCGTATCCGATGACGCTAACTAAATTACAGTTTCTCCCTGAACGCGCTTTCATAGTCAGAACTTCGCTGAAAACCTTCAGTGTTAAACTCGAAGGATTTTGTCATACTAACAAATCTTACAGAAGAGGGGCATTTGCATCAGGTCTGAAAATCCCTTTAGTGCTAATCCGTTAATGTCAGTGTTTGGTTTAGACCAGTAATTGACAAAAATTGAGGAGAAACGATAGAAAAAAGATGTTACAAGTTTTTTTTACCAATATGCTTTAATTGTTTTAGAAATCTCGTAAATGTTTGCAATAGGTTGAAAAAATTAAGGGATGACTGTATTATCTTCAAGTTCATTCGGAAGATTCATAATACGAAGTACAGCTGATAAAACGATTAATTAATCTTCAGTATTGATCATTAATCAAAGTTAAAATTTTCTGATGTTATAATCAGAATACAAGTTAGGTGCTTCATCGTTGGAAGAACTCCTCATGATTTAAGAGGGTTGGAAATATCAGTTTTGACTACTCGTTTGTTTCGATGATTTTTATTTTTTTAAATTCAGTTAGAGTTATGTCAGCTACATTATATAGCGCGGAGGAATATTTAGTTCGCACTTTGAAATATGGAACAGTTCGTAAAATTCAACTAAAAATGGTCTAATTAATTTTCGATAGCGTATGGCAGTTCGTTTTAAGGTTTTTCAACTTAAAACGGTTGCGAAGACAACTCAGATGATAGTTTTCAAAGCGTGAACGACGTTTTTTTTTTAAAAATATATTAGTGTCTGAAAATATCTATAAGTTAATTTTATCCTTCATATTCAGTTTGGTTCAAAACTGATTGATAGTAGTCACCTTCTTGCGCTGAAAATAATGAACTTTGGTTAATCCACAGCCCGAAGTTTGGTTGGATCTTTGCACCAATGTCAGAGGTAGGATGGACAGTTGTTTTCCTCTTGTACGAGTGAACAGTCACACAGCTAGCCTAGCTTCACATACGCAAAGTAAGATTGGCCAGAGGTAAAGGATCGGACTAGGGACTTACTATTGTGTGAGGCACCCTACCTTTAAGCTACAGTCTACTTTATATCCAAGTGTTTGCTGTATTTAATGAGAAACAACAAGAAACTGTAAACAGGTCCACGCGTCCCAAGTGAAATCAAAAGTTAAGCGTTGTATTTAAAATAAAATTCTTACTTTAAAATTAAATTTTCGTTTAGCACACGTGTAATATTTCATTTTTTCTTTAAAATTTTCATGTATTAAAAGTGTTTAAAGTAAATCTTATTCCGTCAAATTCGAAACACCACCAATAGTATAAAACTAATTTTTATCAAAGAACTTTTTAGTTCTGTTGATATAATTTCAGATTACCCTTATAAATCCAGTAAAATTGTTGCTCCTTTACTGAGCGTGGTTGGTGAGCGGTAACGCTGCGCCTGGCATTCCAGAGGACACGGGTTCGAATCCTCGTCTGTCCATCTAGATTTCCGTTTTCCATTGTTTCTCCGAGTATCTTGATGTGAATATTGCGACAGTTCATTCTGTAATCGATGGGTGAATTCCATCTGTTCCTTGCCTTCCTTATTCTCCTGCTTCTGATGTCGATAAAGTGTTAAGACCAAAGAAACAAAAGTTGCACCTTTGATAAATTTAAAGTAGCAAGGTATTCAGGCTCGTGGAATTTCCTAGTTTCCCAGTTTCCCTGTAGCTGCTGAACGACTTGACATTTAACTATGCAACTGGGCTAAATGTTCTTGTAAAAAGCACTATAATATAGAACTGTTTGCCGAAATACAAAGCTGTCATAGCTGAACAATCGTGGCTCTGATAAATACTTCCTAGATTCTAAAACCTGAAAAATTGAAAATTAATTACAGCGATAAGTTATGGGAAAGCCCGTATTCTAGAAATTGCTATACAGATATTTGTTTGACTCTTTTAAAATGGACAGGATGGTGAGTTACATTAAAGACATAAGATTGGTTAATTTGTTAGTAGAGGATTTAACTGAAAGAAGGGTCCCCAGAGGAAGGTAAATATGAGTGTACGTGAAGCAGGTTAATACAGGTAAGGATGTAGCTTTTACTGGGCAAGTTGAAATGGATAAAATTGTAACAGAATAGCAAGAGATGCACGATTTCTTGAAACCAGTCTGACTACAAAGAAAGATCTTGATCGAATTAAAGTTTTTACAGAAATATATATGGCTTTACGCCTTGTCGACGTCGAGATAATAAGAGATGGGAAAGGACTGGGGTGAAGCAACGGAAAGGAATTCGGGCATGGCCTTTTGAGGGAACTCTCATTCGCCAGGAGTGATTGCGGGAAACAGTGGAAAACCGAATTCTCGATGGCCAGAAGGGGATTAGAACCCGTGTCCTCCGGAATGCCAGGCCAGAACGTAACCACTTTACCAGTAATACAGGACTTCTAGAAAACGTTTTGCTCCTCAGTTTACAGGTACGTTTTTTTTTTTAAATTTCTTTCCGTTTTATTTTTCAAATGTAGTTTGCCTTTCTGGTTGTTGCTTCTTTGTTCCATTAGAGGTTAGTGCATGGAGATGTGAGATAGACCATCACTGTGACGGGAGAACAGAGTTAACTAACTGTGTCTGTTTTCTTGTCTTCGGTTAACCATTGCTGTTCTCCACAACGTTGTTTCAAGTAATCCAGACGAAATATTTTCTCTTTGATGAGTTAACAGCCTCTACCACGTGTAGTAAGTTAAAGATAACTACGCAGAACAATCAAATGGGGTGAAGAAATAACTTCATTGCGCCTCATAGTCAGGATTATCAAAATATAATGATTATATTTTTCAAAATATAATGGTGATTTATTTTTCAGCCAATAATGTAAAATACTGATCGTACCGAAAAGTGATGCAATGTGAAGTTTTCCATGAAGTTTCCAGCCATTGTCTTAAATTTCGTTCTGATTTGTTTTAGAGCAAAGGTAAAATACTTGGTTACATATTTCGTACTAAAATAGGAATCTGGATGAGATGCAACCGGTTCCTCGGGTAGAAATCTGGATCATTTTAAATCTAGGCGATTAACAGACACTTCCATAAAGTTCCATTTATCTTAATCAAATTGCTTTTCTAAATGCCATAGGAATGTCTCGCATTAATATCCTAGCGAAAATGGCATGTTTGCATTTTACACTTGTAAACAAGTCCCAGATACCAAATAAGTTGTAAATTAAGAATTATCACTGGGAAAAGTTTTATTATGGTTGTGTGTTAAAAATATCAGCTTCGCGTGTAATTACTAACCGCATTGTTCTGGAAGAAGCGCGAAAATTTCCTTTTGTTCACTATTGCGCCTAATCGCACTATCTGACCTAATGGGGGAATGGTGAACGAGGTACTTTGCTAGATTCCTGTTTTCCGTAGTTCCACAAAGTCACTCCACGAGTATTCCTCCAATTTTCTGCCCCAGTCTTGTCCAGAGCCCTAACGACCACGACATCAACAACCCATAAGACCGTAATAATAATAATAAACGCCCCTGAGAGCATTTGAATATTACTGTGTCAATGGTAATAACGCCGGGTCGACGAAACGCGAAGATCTAAATAAGAAAAAGTTTTTAGCTTTAACCGCGGTACTTTCCATCAGGACTTTAAATACATACCAGTTTGCAAAACAACGGTGAAGCTATCGTGGTAATATTCTCTTCACTACTGTTTGTTAAAATTGCAACACTCAAAAGCAATGGTCTGAATTGCTCTAAATCGGAGGATGTGTAGAACAATTGAACCATAAAAAGTGATTAAGGTTGTAGAGAAATGGCGTGCACGTAGGCCCAGCAGTAGCCTCTGTCGGTTCAGAGCCATCTTACGAAGTTTAGACGTGCAACCAAGTGCCTCGTCGGCGTCAAACGGCCCAATACAAGCGTGTGAGCGAGTTCGAGTGTGACTGAATTATTGTTCTCCGCGAAACTGATTGTCCTACCGGGCACGCTGGTACGACAATGGTACGTGTGGAACCAGTGCGTAGAAGAGGCTCGTGTACTGGACCACACAATGTGACCACAGCGTAGCATGACTGCCGTCAAGTCTGCATGGTCGTAATTGACAGAATAGCTTAGTCCACAGTGTTGGCTCGACGTTGGAGCGCTGCAAAGGGTGCGGACATGTCAGCGTCGACGATTCGACGGCGTCTGCTCAGGGATGGATTCGTGGCACGCGTGCACTAAGCAGAAACCACCAACGCCTCAAGTGCACGCTGTCATTGGCGTGCTGAGTGACAAAATGTGTTTTCTGACAAGTCCCGCTTCAACTTGTCCTACAGTGATGCCCGCGTACGTGTTAGACTCTACCGTGGTGAACACAATCGTGCAAACTTCACTGTTGAGCGGTATAGTGGACAAACCCAATGAGTGATGTTTTGGGGCGCCACTATAACATGCGATCTCACCCGTTACGTACTGAGCGCAATCTGAACAGCCACGGCTACATCAAAGAGGTTTCAGAGCCAGAGACACAGGCAGCTCCGCATGCCAATGGCCGCCCTCATGTGGCGTGGAATGTGCTAGCCTTCTCCGGAGAACGACTGGTATCATTGCTACCCTGGCCTGTAAGTTCGCCTGGCATATTGACAGGGCCGGCGCTAGGATTTTGGGGCCCGGGGTAACCAGTTGGGAAGCCTTGGTCAATAATTCATCAGTTAGGGCCCTCCCTCAGACTTTTTACTCCCCCACCCCTCCCCTAACGTGGGCCCTGTATATTGCCCATCGGACACGTATGGGATATGGTCGGTCGCTAACTTGTTCGGTCATCCTTCAACCACTGTCGATGCTTTATGGACGCGCCTACAAACCACATGGCAGTGAGTTCTCCAGAAGCATACTCAACCCACGATGTCTAGAGGCTGTGATTGCAGCACCTGACGGCTTCATACAATACTGAATTCCACGGTCCCAGTGCATGTACAGTTGTGTAATTCTAATCATTTGTATATTGTTATATCCCTAATTGTATTCATATGTCTCTTTGGTGTTACAATTTTCAAAAACAGTAGTGTAGTTCAGTTATAATAGTTCCGTAATTCAGGGAAAAGTAGATATCTTTGAGATATTCTGAATTCATTTAACACTAAAAAAGCTTTGTTGATAGTTTTATTTAGCAATCAAACAACTGATAAATTGTGAAGTAACATTTTTGAATTTGTTGATGGTGCTCTTTAACATGAGGCTTGATGAAGGAAGCCCCAGCAGATTGCAAGTGGCAACTTCAAAGTTTGAAATACAAACAAAATAAACCTTAGTGATTAAATTATTGCTCACCAATCTGACACATCTCGACCTAGTCGCGAGTTAAAAAAAAATCTGTATAAATTAAAATTTTGGGAATTACTACCATTGCAATTACTACTATATATCAGACAGAATTTATTTTCGCTGTACCTTAATATTCCGCCGACCAATGCAGAAACCGTAATCTAGGTGGCCGATATGCTCTCTGCAGTTGTCCAGATATTGTCGGTGGTTCAGAATTGTATTAAAGATGATCTGTACTGGAGGAGATGCGATTCGATGTTTACTCCAGCCTGCGTTGTGTAATTTGACTTGGTGGTGCAGTGGAAGTATCTGCCTGCAGGAAAACTTGTCGCGGCCCGAAACCGGTCTCTACCGGAATTTTTATGGGACCTATAACAGACATTGGCCTCTAACAAAGCTTTTCTATACTGATGTTGCGGTTAGGTGGTTCTGATTCAAGGTAAAACTAGGTTTGCTTTACCAGGTAGCATTGCTGGCTTAATTAGATGGCCACGACAGAGGCAGGTTACGCGGCCAGTCGAAATTCTGTTTAGGCTACTCAGTGTCTACTACCATTGTCTCAAGTGAAAGTACTGTCTCATTACCCTAGGTTTATTCACTGCGATACGAGCGTTTGTGACGGAGAAGACTCTTACCGTTCTCGGAGTATCAGTTAGCTGTACCATGTTCGTTTACGAAATAAATACCACTTTTGACCTCCCCCCCCCCCACACACACACTTAACAATTATTTCGATGGTAATTACGAGATAACGAAAGGAGGTGGGGGGGGGGGAACTATTTTCACCATGTTTTACTTTTTCTTATTTCATTCAAAGTTATTTTAATGATCTTCTAATAATTCATCATTTTGGTACAGTTTGTTAGATTTCCCGAGTTATGCATTTTTTATAGTAAACTAATAGTACTCTGTCGTTTAGTTTCTGGTATTACGCACTGTCGAAATTCTCTTAACATGTTCTAGATTAATAGCTGCATTTTCCGGGAATGCCGCGTTATTTATTTACATTTCTAAGCTTTTGGCTGAGATGCTGCAGCCTTCATCAGACATACATTTTTCTTAGAAACGAGCGCCAAGCATCACATCGCGAAGACTGTATGCGGCTCGGAAAGTCTGATATAAGAAGTGGAGACTCACAAGAATACCCACAAAAACAATTCTTATAAAATTTGGCCAAGTCTCGTGTTCATGTAGTGACAAAAAGTTATGAGATCTTCTTCTGAGCTAAGCCTACACTTTACAGTGTGTATTCACTTTGTGAAACAGAATGATTTCTCTCGGTGCCATAAATCGTTTATTTAGAACGCCATGTTTTAGTTAACCTATATAAATACATTTAATTTGTTGTTTTATAAAACTTATAAATACGTAAAACCCAAGATTTTTCTCGCTATTTTTCGAATTTGACAAGTATGTATTATGCCCTCAATTTCAGTACAAATTATGACGTGGATAATGGTAAAGTCATTAATTTTTTTAAATTCTAAATAAACTATCTATGACACCGAGACAAACCATTCTGTTTCACAAAGTGAAATGTATACACACTGTAAAGTGTAGACTTGGCTCTGAAGAAGATCTCATAACTTTTTGTCACTACATGAACACGAGACTTGGCCTATTTTTACAAGAATTGCTTTTGTGGAATATCATTTACTTTTGTAAGTTTATCGCTTATTCTGAATCGCCGCTCAAATGTAATGGTTCAATTAGAAAATCGATGAATAATAACATTTCAGAATTGAAGACATCAAGATAGGTTACCAATAATAATGCTCCACTCTCTGAAACCAATGGGTGTGCACCGCAGCAGAGCAATGCAGATTGCCGCTGGTTTAACAACCATCATAAATAAATTGCTAGTAACTTCCAAACTAAACATAGGAACAAAGTAAAATTTAAGATATTTGTTAAAATTGCTGATGTCTATGCATTAAATTCTCAGGCTAGCTTCATCCGGAGCAAAGCAATTAAGCCGCAAATATGTGCCAAAATTTTTTATGTTTGGGATTGTAATTAAATAACTGCGTGGAAAACTCCAATATTAGAATTTTTATGGTTTAGGGAGGAAACCATATATGTGTACCAAATTACTTGTTTCTAGGATTACTGGAAGTACAGTGGAATTTTGAGGTCGGGGTCGAAATAAAATTTTGAATTTCAATAACTTCCAACGTAAAAAAAGAAACAAGTAAAATTTAACACATTAGCTAAACTTAGTATGCTCACTCTACAATGAAAATCTGTGGTATATAAAGTTATTAGGGTAAAAAGCGATATCAGGTTAGTGAGATATATGGAAATTTACGAGTTTCAGACTTTTCTTATCATATGTGGGTAAAATATTATCTGTGTACCAAATTTCAGCTTTCTACGGCTACGGGAAATACCTTAGAGTTTTGATGATCACCAGTCAGTCAGTCAGTCTGTGACAAAATCGCTGAAGTTTGCATCGGAATAACATCCGAACTAAGAACAGTAACGAAATCAAATTTAATAAGTTTTCTAAGATTGATGATACCTATTCACAACAGAAACTTAAGACATGTAGCATGAATACGACGGAAGAAATTGAGGTTCAAAAATGGCCCGAACTGCTTCGAGAAGAGGGTATGCCGTACCGCCGTTGACTCGACTTGGCGGGTGCACTGCCATGCATCCAAATTCCGGGCTAACTCCTATAGTGAATCAGACGTTGGGAAGGTTTTAAGAACTAACAAACCCATGGTAGGCATAACGTTTTCCATAATGCTAATTTGATTTTCTTCCATATGTACAAGGTATCACAGACCAGATTGGAAAATTATTAAAGCGGATGGAGATGCGAAAAATTTATAAGGCTCACTGCAAGCATGGCCTATCATTAACCAGGGTTTACTCCCACACCAGCTTGCGGTGTTTATGAAGTCCCCTGCTGTTCTGGCAGTGTTTACATCGGTGAGATGGATCGCACTGTGGCGGGTAGACTTAAAGAACATATCCGCCACCATAAACAAAACAATACCGACAAATCGGCCATGCCGTCAATACCGGGTACAAGATAAAATTTGAGATCACAAGGCTGATGTGGTCTCGACGAGTGAAGGAGGCCGATGAAAATTGGCTTACGTTCAAGTATATACAGTTCAGCCCGAGATTATTAAGTTTTTAATTTCTCAAAAACTGTTACTTTGTGAACCCTATGAAAATTGCTCATTTTTAACTGTTTCCCCCGATCTGAAAGTGATCCGTTGCCATGACCTTTGACCTAGTTTCTTTTTATTTTAATCCCTTTACAGGGCTTGGTTTTGAGTGGTCCTGGATCACCAAGCCAAAAATAATCGAAATCCTTTGACCCAAGGGCGTGCCGTTCATTTGTAAATGGAGGTGTGGCCATAGCAGACATTCAGTTACGAGGAAAACAATTCACTTCCTCATAAATTTGAGCTTGGTAGTCTGTTCCTGCGTCAGTGGTTCCAACGAGAAGCACGGTATCCGTGGAACATTTTCCGTCATTTACCCCTCCATATACCTTCTACGGCTCGTTGACGAGGTCATTAACGCCGGTTGAGGATTGCTGGAATGTAAATTGGTCATGGCCTTTATTAAGGAAACATCCCGTCATTTACCTGGAGTGATTTAGGGGAACCAATGAAAACCGAATTCTGGGTGCCTGGAACACGAACTGGGATCCTATAGAATGCCAGCTACAAACGTTGCACCAGACTCGGAGTGGATGCCATAATGCCCCTTGTGTACCGATGTTACATATTTGGGTAGGTTCTGTAAAAACGTGCTCCAGATTACTGCTGGATATGCTGCTATCTGACACAAATTCTGAGAGATTGGGCCATACAAAGAATTGTATTGACTGGGCTTGTCAATGAGCCTCGTGCTCTATGTGGGTAGGCGTTATCTTGTGGGTAAAATGGGTCGAAGCAGGAAGTAGATAAAGCCTTCGTAGCGCATAGCTACACCGTTAATGTCTCTTGGAGGCCTGCGAGGTGTAACTGTTCGTGTTAACTGCGTGGTTAAATATATCACTCATGGCGTCGGCAAAGAAAAATGGGAAAGAAACACAAATAGAACTAGAGTCGGTGAACGCTATGAAAAATCCTTATTTTGAGGTTCTGATCTCCACCAACGGGATGAACGGTAACAATCATAACTGGCAAGCTTGAAGAGCAGAGTTCGATTCCCAGTAGATTTTCACGGTGTCCGAAATCCCTCCATTTGAATACTGGGACGGTTCATGAGCGATTTCTTTTCCGTTCCTTTTGAAGAGTTCAATGCCACCCTATTGACCCCAAGTATAAGAGTCAAAAAGCTGTAATTTAAAAACAAAATAGAACACTGACCACATACTAGAACTTTATCTCAAAGAACGTTAGCCGAATGAATCAAGGAAGAAAAATTACAAATAGTTTATTAAAAATTCCTGATACTGATAACTAATATTTCAGTTCATCCTTCCCTGAACTTAACTTTGCTCCTTCATAAAGAAATGTCCAAATTATTGGAGTCGTGAACTCAGTTTCATCCACTATACTACCACCTTTGAAAACCTTAATACAGCTGTCACTGCAATGACGAAGCTAGTGACCGGAGGCTTCCCTCCTGGAAATCTGCCAACACTGGCAGACAAAAGGTCCTTAAAATGATCATAACAGTGTCACTGATGAACTATTAGGAAATATTATCAGGAAGTTACCGAAGTGGTAATGACAGGAATACGAGGACAATGCAAGGGAAAGGCTCGGGCCTGGCATTCTGGAGGACGTGGGTTTAAATCCACGCCCAGTCATCCAAATTTCGGTTTTGTATGGTTTCCCGAAGTCGCTTCAGGAGAATACCGGGATGGTTCCTGCAAAAGGCAATGGCTGAACTCCTTCCCATTCTTTCTCCACAGTCCTCTCAAATATCCAATGACATCGACGTCGGTGAGGGGGAAAAAAAGCGGGAAAAAACAATGAGAGTAAATATAAGCTAATGTGTCGTAAAAACGTGACGTCAGTATCGTGGACGGTAAAATATAGTGCGTAAGTATCGTTGCCTTAGTCAGATGATCATCTTAATATTGGTCATTCAACAAATTAGTTTACAAATACTTTTTCCATTAGTAACTGTCCGGATAGTACAAAACACTAACGATAACTTGCGAAATAATAACAATTAAATTTAAAAATTAATATCACAAATTTATTTATGACTATTAAATTAAACGCTCTCATTCACTTCAAACTACAACCTATAATTTATACATTTCAGTTATGTTGAACATTACACAGATTAAAGAAGGTTCTCTTCCAGTGTGCTAGTATCACGTAATACATCACAATTTCATTTTCACGCGATTCGAATAGTCTGAAAAATATTTATTAGTTTTTAGGTTCGAAACAGTTGATATTAATATCGAAATAGTTGATGTTATAAATTAGTAGTGTGAATTGTAGCCTGTACAAACAGTAGTAAGAAGAAAGATTTTGCAAAATGTGTTTTCTTTGTATTTAATAAGTTTTATGCCAGAAATACTAAACAACGAACTAACTTCTAACTTTATCTTAAAAATACGCCAGTTAAATGCTCAGTATCATGCAGTATCTCTGCCTTCGAAGTAGACCAGTAGATAAAGTAAAGGTATGACTGTTTCTGGGAATCCCTCCATTCACGGACGGAGAGATCCGTATATCGTTTTTAAAGTATAGACACTAGATATCTAGACGGCATTGACAGGTTGAGAAATGCGACAAGATAGAGATCTAGAAATCCTAATTTTACATTATTAAACTATTAGAGATCATGTAGAGGTAAATTCCTCAATTTCCTCTGAACACTAAAGAGGGGAAGTTTACAAAGTGCTTTAACCGTTCCTGGACATAGTGGATATCAGGAACACTAGAAAAGCTATATAAAACAGTCTGAGTTAGCCCTAGTAATCCAGAATGCAACTTCAGCAACGTCTTAACACTATCAGTACATGATCTCAAGAATGATTACATCGGAATAATATTAATGTTGCTAAGCGGTACTCTCCACATACTCTCTCCCATCTTAGACAACTGAATCTATATACCTGTCATTTGCTTTGTTGGCCCTTCTGCCAGTATTCACAGAGTATGGGTTCTAATAATGAAGCATGAACACAGCCGCTTAGCAGGTATTTAGGGATTAACCAAGCTGTATGCTTTGAACAAATTTCACCAAGAAAACAGATTTATTTTCATTCCTATTGCATTTTACGTGAAGCTGCATGTGAACGCTATTTATTGATGAAACTATAGTCTCAATTGGCAATATTCTCGCAAGAACAATTAAAACACTTGTTTATTTTCATGAATTTATGAAATACCTTATTGCGTTGAAATGCTGTCATAATCCTGTAGCTAGTGTTTTGCTAAGCGGATATCGTTTGTTATTTATAGCAATTACGTCAGGGTTTTTATGCTCTTCTTGAAGGAATAGGGTCTGGAAATAGAGGCGTACAAAAATAACGAACGGGCGTGGCCACACGTGCTAGGACACTTCGGAAACATTTTCCTGAAAATTCTGTAAATCTAAAGTTGGTCTTTGTTACAGATGGAAACATGAATTCTGGTAACATTTATTTACACCACACCACTGGCACTATTGCCTTCAGCGCTAATTTTCTAACCACATTCCCAACATTGCAGATGAAAACACACTAGAAAACATGTTTTTTCTATCACAAAAAATTACTGTATGAATGGTATTGGTCCAGCGTATCTTCTGATCAATCATATAGTGCGATTTCAGTGCGATAAAACTTTGTCACTTAATTTGGACGAGAAGTGTATCTAACAAATATTTTGTATATTGGAACATACAGGCCATACGGAGGCATCATGAAGCTAAAAAAAACTTTGTCCTCATCCCGATGGTTGGTTGGATCCTCCTGGAGGAGGCATAGTAAACCATTCTCAGAGAGGGTGGCCTTTCCTCTGGGACCTACAGTTTAATAAGGAATTGGAACTACGGAACGTACTGTTGTAGCTCATACGATCAAACACAACTCTTAAAAATTTCTGGCCTCAGCGGGATTTGAACCCTGGACCTAACCGCGAAATTTTGCAAGCAAGCGTCTTAACCACTGAGCTACCAGACAGCTCATTATAAAGCTTAAAAAAAAAAAAAATTCTTTACTATGACTTCAGGGCAGTAGACGATATGTTGTGGAAAGTTTTTGTAATTAAAGATTTATCTCGGTATTAGCAGATATTGTAATGCGACGTGACGTGTTAATATTACTGCGGTTCTGGTTTCCTGCAACAGCGGCAGGATGTTGGATGCGGTGTAGTAGGTGATACAGTATGTTTACACAATACTGAATGTCGGCAACTCCACACAGCTCTTGGTTCTGTGTTGGATGCGGTGTAGTAGGTGATACAGTATGTTTACACAATACTGAATGTCGGCAACTCCACACAGCTCTTGGTTCTGTGTTAGTGGAGAGCGTCAAATGCCGCACGATGAGACCTGAATAAGCAAATACTGGCTCCTCTGTGTATTGGTGAATGCGTCAACACCACTTACCGATTTCGCTGAGGAACTCTACTCGCTTAAACATCCTTCGATATACGAGATAGGATCCTATTCGCAGTTTGTCACGTTAGATAACTAATAGTTAAGTGTATACTTACAAAACTGAATTACAATTAATTGTTCTGAACCTACAAGCATTCTTGGTTGATATATTCAGTGCACTTCTTTAATCCCAGTCTGTTAAATGTAGATTTTTTTAACTGCTTAACGTCTCTTAACAGCGAGGTCTTTAGAGACGGGGAAGGATTGGGGGGGGGGGCAAGCAATGGGAAGGAATTCAGCCATGGCCTTTTGAAGGAAGCATCCCGGCATTTGCCTGGAGTGATTTGGGAAACCATGGAAAACCCAAATCTGGATGCCCGGACGGGGATTCGAACCGCCATCCTCCCGAATGCGAGGCCAGAACGGATAAATGTGGAGAAATACAGACAGCGAATACATCGATGTTGATAAATCCACATTTCTGCTTTAAAAACCAGGTTTCAGGAATTAATGGAATTCCCAAAGCTTGATTAATTCCAAATACCGTAGTGATAGAAGCAGAGACGCTTGCTCTATCGTTTGACTGCAGGGCTACACTGCAACCGATTTTGGCCGATTGTTCACTCTGACCGAGCGTGGTGGTGTAACGGATAGCGTTCTGGCCTCGCATTCGGGAGGACGGCGGTTCGAATCCCCGTCCGGGCATCCAGATTTGGGTTTTCCATGGTTTCCCCAAATCACTCCAGGCGAATGCCGGGATGCTTCCTTCAAAAAGGCCATGGCCGAATTCCTTCCCATTCCTTGCCCCCATCCTTTCCCGTCTCTAAAGACCACGTTGTTAAAAAGGGACGTTAAACTGTTACAAAAAAAAAAAAAAATGTTCACTCTGGCGGCAGCTTTCGGCAGATTGTTATTCAACTCTCAACGGATCGCGTTTCAAAATGGACCAAACTGACGTGAGTGAGAACTGTCTATTGAGATTTAATATCATGTTTGGTCGTGGAAAAAATGAATGGGTAAACAACAGTTTTTCAGTGAGAGGGGCTATGGGAGAGTTTTATACATTGTTCTCGAAACTATTGGAATAACCAATTAAATTTTCGGAATACTTTTTTATATTTTGGAAGGAGTCCGATCTGCTGTAGAAAAATATTCGAATTTTAGGAAATGTATTATTTCTCCAGAAGAAAGGCTTGTTGTGACACTTGTTTAATGCAGGTGCACTTACTTCACTTGTTACATACCAAATTCTCTGTTCCGAAACATAATACATATGTATTTCGCCAAATATTTCCGCAGGGATACAGTTCATTTGATTTAAAATGAAGAAAATAGGCTGAACTTTAGTAACCGTAGGAAAAGTTGAATTTCGCATGGAACAATGGGTATGTTTATTTTTAATTTAATAACTATTCATTTTTAAAATTTTATCTGTGTATATAAATGATCAATATAGTCTGGTCTGCTGTCGACTTAAATCAAAAAGTTATTATATGTGATATATATATTAGCAAATAATTTATGTAATTTACTGAAATATCAAAACAAGTCATAATACGCGTTTGTAGGTGAAAATACATTTCTACTCTTTCATTTTGATGCGGCGGTATAAATGACGCGAGACAAGCGTGTTCGGCCGAATAAAACAAAATTGTTTCGTCGGTGAAAGAAGTCGGTAGAGTCCGGCAGAGTTCGGCCGAGTAGGTCGGTTGTAGTGTAGCCGGATTCCATATTGCATACTTTGGTTTGGTTCGGCGATATCGGCCGTATTCGGCAGAGTGAACAATCGGCCGAAGTCGGTTGCAGTGTAGCCGTACCCTTAAACATGACGTAACTGAAATTCCAAATCAGCAGGTGTCGACAGAGAAGAATCGGATATAACTAGTTATTCTAGAACTAGACTACAGCAATGAAACTAGACCAGTGAACATCTAAGGAGTTTCGACTAAGAGGTGTAAAGTTCATTGTTACAAGGATGGCATTGCTATCAATGCATTTTTGTTACGATTTTGGTACTCGTATCGCAATAACGAACTTCAAGTTTCAGCTTGATCAGTGTAGAGTTTTCTTTATGCGGTTTTTTAAGTAAACGTGTTTTGTGAGTCGTTTAAATGTATAAATTAGAATATCGTGCCATTATAAAAAAAGATCTTTTGTTTGGACGGTTTACAGTCGGCGAAAATTCGTCCAAAGTTGGTAAAGGTTTACAAGAAGTCGGCTCCTTCATTTTAACAATCAAGAAATTGTCGGCTGAATTTAAACGTGATGATGATTCACATGAAGGATGACCAGATACTGTAACACTCCTCTCCCCTCCCGATGGAAACATCGAGAATGTGTAAAATATGTTATTAGGCGATGGACGATTATGACATAGCTGAAACCGTAAGCATATCAGAAGAAAGGCTACTGTACATTTTACATAAAGAACTAGGTATGAGGAAGCTGTTTGCAAGATGTGTGTCGCATTTGTTAAATACTGACCGAAACAAATACAAAAACAATTTCTTAACAATGTTTGGACCATTTTAAAAAGAGTCCTATACATTTTATGCAAAGATTTGTTACTGTGGATGAGACGTGGGTACATTAATTGGAGAAACGTTGGACAAAGTACATTGAACAAAAAGGGGGGACTGCGTAGAAAAATATTTTTGGAATAATATTCCACTGCCAGGCTGAAAACTTTTCAGCTTGCCCTCGTGAATCGTCACTATGAGAACTCTTTGCAGATGTTATCGATATCAGATGCACTGACGGCAAAACGAGCCGCCTGGGCTACAACTCGTGATCAATCATTTAGTTAACAGTTTAGCCTGTCCCACAACAAAAGTAATGGTATTTTCTGATAGAAAAAATTTGAGAATCTTTGAATAGAATGCAGCATCACCGAGCAAATACTTCGGAACTGTTTTTGGATGATTAGTGCAATCTAAACGAAAAATAATATGATCAGATCTGACCCTTCCTGCAACTCGGAACCAGCATTATTGGATGCCACGTGTTTCTGCTGTTCTGAAGGAATGCTAATGCCATACTGTAGATGGTACCATTTAAGAGGATTGATGCATTCCAGATGTATTTATATAATAATTTACTGTTTACATCCAGGACACAGAACAGGAGACTAGGAGATTCTTAATAGCATCCCGAAAATAAATTACTGCTTAAATTTAAAAATTAATAGAGGTTTATTGGGAATAATGTGAGACGAAAGATGTCAGCCGTTACGCATCATCTTTTCAAAAAAAAAAAAAAAAAAACGAGAAACGATGTTTTGGCAGACCAAAGAACTCAAGGCTCGGAGACATTCGTGTGGTTCAACTGCACATCAGTAGATGTTCTCAGTTCGGCTGCTTTACAAACGATGCGAGATGGAGAAGAAAAAATGAATAAAGAGATGATTGATAATTTCATGGGTTAGAAACCTTTATCCGCACCTTTATTTTTTTTATATCGGGCATTACAATTAATAACTGATGTAATACAGTGATATTGGTATAAACATTCTGTTAGAAAACTTGAAATACGCGCAGGTTATTATGTTATGTTCAGAAAGATCGAAAGTTCAAGGGCTAGCATAAATCTCAAGGGTGACTTGAGATAAATGGAAACAGAAGTTAAATTAAAATAATATACCTTTGTGTATTATGAGGATCAGTTCTAACAGTAAACTCGATGAAATGTTGGAAGTAAACGTTGTAGAATACCAAGGTGTCAATGTGTGAACTCTGTAATGATGATTATCTCCAACTTAGTGGCTGTAGTGGCCTGGTGTGATTTGGGGCAACCATGGAATCCGAAATCTGGACAACCAGACGGGGACCGAACCAGCATTCTTCCGGATGTCAGGACCGAATGTTACCACTCACCCATCAGGATTAGTCTTAAATAGTACAATAAAAGTAAAGTCGTGTCGTCATAGTGACAGGCGACAGGGTTTCTTATCGGCTGCGCAGTCCACCCCTATCGTAGCCTCCTTGCTTAGCCGGGTAATGCTACCGGGTATAGGGACCTACTGTTTAACGTGGAATCCGACTTTCGAAAGCATTCTGGTACACTTCACATTACATAGTAAGCTGTGCCAGAGTTGAACGTCTGGTTAAGGCCTATGAAAATACCCGCCGAGACAGGGATTCAAACTGGGGACTTTTCGATCTCCAGTCAGCCATCTTAACCAATGAGCCGCCAGACCACTCAGTCTTCTTATCCAGTCGTTATAGCATTTACTTAAATCACGTTTTACCTCACACACTCTGGAGGAATCTGGTTCAAATCTCCATCCAGCCGTCCAAATTTCGGTTTTCTATTCTTTCCAGAAATCACTTCAGGCAAATGCCGTGGTGGTTCCTTGAAAAGGCGATGGGCTAATCCTCTCCCGCCACTGATCTCGACGTCGATGTGTAGAGCTGTAAAACAAATGGTTAACCTTTCAAAACTCCTGCTCCTAATACCACCAAACTATCGACGACAGTGAATGCCAGGTTCAATGGTGCGCGGAATTCGAAATTATTTTGTGAACAAAGACAACACACAGCTTTTTGATTCAGCGTTCTTCAAATGTTGCAAGACTCATATAGTTCTGATTATAAATATCTTCTGCAATTCTTATTTATTACATAATGTAAACATAGTCTCTATCAGCAAATTTTTTTACAGCAATTGAGAAACACATCTCTGTAAACATCACTTAACTTACATATAATTTCACGTAGAAAACAATGTATTGCATCCATCTAGCATGGCAACTACGTAGCCATTCACTGGTGATGGTCATTTGGGTTCTTTACACCTAATCAGAGTTGATGACTAAGTGTATACTGTTGCCAAGGAACGGGAAACCCATTAAATAGGTTGAGCTCGTTAATGTCTCCAGACTGGACTAGGAAAGTACTACTAGGGTGCGCCTGTCCTCTCGCCGGAAGCTCAAACAGAACAACACATTAAAACAAAGCGTGAACAGTTTGCGGACAGAAGAGCACATCCACGTCAGTGTCCGGCCTTAGAATTTTTTATAACTGACGTTGTCGATAGACTCTTATCCTTCTTCAACGTACTTTCTCTTTAATAACCTACTATGCCAACAGGATCTATCCCCCCCCCCCCGGCTTCCACGTAAAAAGACTAAAATCGGACTAAAATCTGAAGATTTTTATGGTTACAAGTGATTTTTGGTAAGTTCTTGGTGAAACTGAAAGGCTATATTAAATTTAAAATTATGATAAATTGACGGTTTGTTGATCTTTTATCCGATTTGTAGCAGTGAGCTTATACTTCAAGCAATATGCTTTCAATTTTTCGTTTTCAAGATTCGGTGTTTATTGCTTCTCTTCAGTAGCACCTTTCGTGTTAGCATATTCAGTGAAGCGTTAAGTACTTCTATTAATGTATAATATTTTGGGATTTGACAAATGTAAACTATGTGTGAGAATTAGTCTCGTAAGTAACAGCTATTAAACAACAGTCCAAGATTTGCGATGCTGATGAGCAGGAAATTATTAGAACAATATTTATAAATTTTAGTGTAATCATTTAATGATTACACTCGACTACTCCTGTTACAAAGACACATGAAGTCTGGTATCAGAGGAGCGCATAAAATGACTGTTATTGCTTCGAAACGGAGAGGAAATGTAGGGAGGGCTCGGCGCCTGTTACGGGCTGTTGGAAGCTTACTGAAGCAGACAAAGTGGAAGACGCCTGGTATTGTTGTCGTAGGGTGTGTTGCATAGCCCTCTTCCTATCTTGTACAATTCTGTCCGATTGAATTACGAGCCGCAGTATTAGGACAAGTAAGGCATAACATTTACTCAGTGTCTGCTGTTGGAATGAACCTGTAAGTTAGCTGGACTTAACTGCTTACGGAGAGACTTCTCAAGGATCACCCAGCGGATTTTACAGTGTGCATTGACTAGAAATCTAAGCACAACAACTGTAGAGTTCCAGTCTGGCAACCGAGCGTGGTGGGTGAGCGGCTACGCTCTGACTTCGTATTCGGGAGGACGCGGGTTCGAATCCCCGTCGAGGCATTCAGATTTAGGTTTTCCATGGTTTCCCCACATTACTCCAGGCGAATGCCAAGATGCTTCCGTCAAAAGCCCTTGACCAAACAACTTCCCTTCCTTTGTCTCCAGTCCTTGCTCGCCACTAATAACCTCGAGCTTTCAGCAATCGTGGGAATAACCTTAACAACGCGCCCTTAAAAAATTCGCGGTATTCCCGATATTTGTATTGTCTTAGATGCGATAGTAAGATAGGTTACTTACGAAGTTCTGATCTACGAATATACATTAGTCTATATCAGTGGTACCAAATGAGTGTTGAAGATACCATAGGGGGCAGTTATGGTTCAAACCAAATTTGAGGCAAAACCGTCACATCCTGCTTTCCCATATTATATCTGTCTTTAAGGGCGGCAAACTTAGCGTGGTGGTGTAACGGTTAGCGTTCTGGCCTCGCATTCGGGAGGACGCCGGTTCGAATTCCCGTCCGGACATCCAGATTTGGGTTTTCCATGGTTTCCCAAATCACGCCAGGCAAATGCCGGGATGCTTCCTTTAAAAAAAGGCCATGGCCGAATTCCTTCCCATTCCTTGCTCCCCATCCTTTCCCGTCTCTAAAGACCTCTCTGTTAAGAGACGTTAAGCAGTTAAAAAAAAAGGCTGCATCAAAGAAGTTTTCATTGCATTTCTATGATCAAAAGAGGCTTTAGCGTAGGCAGCAACTAAAGGTAAAAAAAGCAACTGAACTAAAAAAGGAAATAGTATCAATAATGAAATGAGGCGATTTAAGATTACAAATAAGATAACAAATATCGAAAAATAGTTATTACTTCGAACTCAGCACTAATTTATTTTCATAATATGTATTTACCAAACTGTTTAAAATACACCAATATTTTTTATATCTTTTACTGAAATAATTTTAAAAATATGTCCTTGATTTTCTGATCTGATGTACACGTCACCTAAGACGAGCACAATCGAATCACTGTTTCAAGAAGCAGGCTAACAGAGAGAGAGAGAGAGAGAGAGAGAGAGAAAGCTGGGATGCTATGGGTTACTTTATTACAAGGGGAGTCATGATTTTCTGAAAAAAAGGGTAACTTTTTTTTACTTAAAGGTAGGCGAAGAAAGGTTGGGCACCTATGGTCTATCTCATAAAAGATATTCCCTTCCTAGACTAAGAAGCACCTTGTCCATTAGATATATTAATAACTATATCCTAGATTACCGGGCGGCTCGAATGTAGTACGATAAATGTGGTTCGTTGACCGGGTTGTCTAGGCCAGCCACCAGGTAGAAACCTGGAGTAGCGTAGCGAAGCAGTGTCTACGTTTACAGGTTATTATACTCCTTTCACAAAAATGATCTGACTATTCTATTTATACAGAGTTCTCGCACAACAGTAATTGAATCTTTGCTTACTTGTCTGAGCAGAGAGAACGCGGCTAGCCGATGTCGTAGGTACTTCTCGATCTGTCGCGGTCAGACTAGCAGTTATATACAGAAATTCCCGTGGAGCTGATCAGTTGTGAAAACAAGGGTTGCTTCACGACTGCGCTCTAAATTCGAAAGGACTGGCTGACATTCAACAAGGATGAGGTAAGTTCTCTTTACGGGCCACTTGGGGGGAGGGGAGGATACGCGGAGGTAGGGCTACATATTTCTTTTCAGTAACGTCAGCATTAGAGATGAAGATGGACCGAGCCTGGTAGGTGAGCCGTAACAGAGGACATGGGTTCAATTCCCCGTCAGGCCATCCTAATTTCGGTTTAACATTGTTTAACGAAATGCCGGGATGGTTCCTTCAAAAAATCATGTCTAAAATTCCTTCCCGTTCCTTGCTTCTAGTCCTTTTCCACCTCTAATTACCTCGATGTCGATTAGGCGAAAAGCGCTAAGCTAAAGAAAAAAAGATGGAGATGAGAAAGCCAGTGCCATGGTCAAACAGCTTTACCTCGCAAGGAATTTCCTCTCCGCTGCTCATTTAACAGCAGGCTGAATGGGCAGGAGGAGGCTTTTTGGGTTTTGAACCGCGCAGTTAGTGGCCCAGCGAGTTGTAAGCGTTACATTCTCTCTGTGTGTTACTACTCAGAACAACTGGTCAAATTTGCCTTTTTATATGTTTCCGCCTCCAAATGGAAACTGATTCGTACTTTTGCCGCTCCGCTTTTTGCAACGTCTGTCGCAGACCTCCAACTCTTGGACGGAATAAGTTTTGGGCATCAAATTTGCACAAGTGGCAAGTGTTTCTTTGGCCCAAAAGCTAATATTTTATTCAAAATTTTGTGCGATTTGCCATTTAAGTTGGCAGTTTTGTTAACAGGCTTAAAAACTTTATTTAACAAGGAACGTGAAACTTTTCTGTAATTTCTACCATATTCTTTTCTTGAACAAAATAATAATAATACTTGCATCTAATACAGTTTATAGGCTGCGTGCGTAAACCAACAATGACTTTTATTTTGTCGTTACTCTGCTATAGATTAAAACTACACTGCCTAAAAAAGTGAAGCACCCAGAACCGTAGGAAGAACCGAAATGAAATTTCACGGATTGAGAGGGTATGTGGTGTTATTTCAGTGATTACAAAATAGTCAAATTTACAAAGAACTTGGTAGTATGAGCCTACTTATCAGTATGGAGTTGGCCTGGATTCATGAACTGATTAGGTTTGGAAGGGTATAGTAAAGCCGTTGTATTCTATCCTGAGGCAAGCTACCCACATCTGTAGTATCTGGTCCGTGATATTCTGGATATTGGTACTGGGACGGAATTGACGTCCGAGCTGGTTCCACATGTTCTACCGGGGATCTTGCTGGCTACGGGAGTACCTCGAAATCACGCAGACAGTTCTTAGAGACACGTGACGTGTATGAACGAGCATTCTACTGTTTATAAATGGCATCACGATACTGTCCCATGAGAGGTAGCACATGAGGACGCAGGATGTCTTTGATGTACCGTTTTCAGAGTTCCCTGAATCCCTACCAGCCGTTACATGAAGTCATACCCGATGGCTCCTCACACAATGACTTGAAGAGTATTTCCGTCGTACTCGCCGACGATGGTCATCCGAGGTACTGCAGACCCGCGAGTCATTGCTGAATTAAATTCGACGCCATTCATCAGCAGTCCATTAGCTTTCCGGTCACGGCGCAGTCGTTTGCGTTGTTAGCGGCAGCTTGCACACCGGACAGTCATTCCGTAGTCCCGCTACTGCTAATCTCCGACCAATCTATATCGGGCTGTGTATAACAAAAAAAATTGTAAAATTGTTTAAAATACGTAGAATCGAGAAAGACAATGGGTTTACTGAATGGGAAATGTTGCCATACTCAAAAGTAAAATAACAGTAAAAAATCTGTTAATTCCCTCTCGAATTTGTTTGTTAAAATGATCAGTTCTTTTAGAAAAACATTGTGCCTGATAAAACAGGATATGCTCAACATGCCTTTTAGGCTGAGCAGAATGCACTGCTCACGTACTATCACAATTACTTTACTCTGAAACTGGATTTACATGAGTGGTATAAGATACGTTGCAGCGGACCTGTAAGGGATAGTTTTGCAAGGATAGAGGCAGGAACCACCCTTGAAGTTGGTATCTGAGAGAAACGTCCTGGAATTCGTCTGGAGTGATCTATAAAAACCGAGCAACCTGGGATCCACAGAGTCTGAATTGGCATGTTATTTGACATAAGTTTGAATGAATGGAAAAGCTGTTCAAAAATCGTTCGGGCCCACATTCTGTAGCACACGAGTTCGATTCCTGGGCCAGCCATTTAGGTACCACTTTTTACCAATTTCTCAAAATAATTCCAAGCGAATGCCAGGATGATTCCTCATAAAGTTTATTACAGATTTCCTTTGATGTAATGTTCCCTTTTTTTAAAAAAAAAAAGATTAAGGCACGAAATGACAGTATCTTTTAAAAAAATGTAACTAAGTCGATTCGGTTTAACTTGATTTTTTGAAGCTAACGATCTCTGATGTATTCAGCATCAGCTTTTGTTCTACTCTGTAGTGAATATATAAGGTACTCTTCTGTCAAATACGATTATTATTGTAAGAACGGAGACTTTCCAGGCTTATGATTGCCATGAAATCTTGGGTGTACCGCCCGCGCCGGTCTGTGTTGTAAAATCACTATTTCGGCGGCTAACTTGTCGGTCCTCAGTACAGATGATTTCACACCTGGGGATGATGGCGGAGCTAACTGTCGAACTACCGTGTTTCTACAACACACCCGTAAAGATTTCATTGCATGGCTGTTATTGGTGAGATAAAAATCTCATTACTTTTGTATGTTGATGAGTAATCATTAACGACTTCAAAAAATTGCTTGTAAGCAAACGCTGTCAAATTGAAATTACAGCGTGATACGTATTCATTATTATAAAAATTAGATAAAAGTAATTACTTAATAAATCTATTTTGTGAAAACAGAAATCAAATGTCAGTTACATTATAGTATTCAGATGCTGCAATAACTAAATAGAACTTAATCTTGTGTAATAGAGTAATTCATCGGTGGATTTGGGAAAAAAATAAGAGATTATTTTAATTTTTAATAGTATCTTTGTAAAGTTAATTATTAGATTATAACTTGTGCAAGCGAACATATTTTTTTTAACTGCTTAACGTCTCTTAACAGGGAGGTCTTTAGATATGGGAAAGGATGGGGGGCAAGGAATGGGAAGGAAATCGGCTATGGCCTTTTGAAGGAAGCATCCCGGCATTTGCCTGGAGTGATTTGGGAAACCATGGAAAACCCAAATCTGGATGCCCGGACGGGGATTCGAACCGGCGTCCTCCCGAATGCACATAGTTTGTCATTTCTGTTTGTTCACATAAACCATATCTAATATACGCTGTCGAGTTAAGTTTTAAGCCTTAAGATAACAAGAAGTTGGTATAGCGGCACCAATCTTGCTATCGTTGCCTAGGCGCGGAGAAAGTGTCAGAATCTGATCGTTCCTATAATTCTGAGTTATCGATTCTAAGAGCATGATGCTATATGCTGGTATCAGTTTTTGCCTTCTACGGTAATTATATTATACCGAGTCTGTCAAAAACCAGTTTCATTGCTATTAATTTCCGTGGCGATTATGTCCCGCTAGCAATTTACCTATTCGCCTATTTGTTATATGCTCATTTTTATTTAAAATTCTATCATTGTACTATTCAAATCGTTCAGGGGTACAATTGGTAACTATTCCGGTCCCTTCTCTCTTTCCTTCAAATGAAAATATTCCAGCTTTGTTAGAGAACAGTATTGAAATACATGATCGGATAGTCTGACACGGAGTTGGACTGCAACAGTTAAGTCTGCCACCGTAATACATGTCATTGCATGACAACAGTTTTTATACCTAATGGACACCCGGGCGGACTTCGCTTGTTTTCCTTATTTGGAAATCGGAAGAGAGATTTCAATACCACAGTGTCCTCATAATATGATTATCGTCTCTTTAGACTGCTTTAGAGTGAAGGGCACGCACTAGTAACGTATGTATTTCAGGTGCACACATCTCTTGAGTTAGTATGTAGTTCCGGCTTTCTTGCGTGTAAGTTGTTGAATGATACGCTACGAATATATGAGTATACTATGTGGCCTGTGCGAAAATTTCGCGAATGGTAACTATGAATAGCGAGTTTGGTGTTTTGTAGGAGGATGAAAGAACCGGCTCATTTGTAACAATTGTTTGTCAACTAAAACAGATGCTTAACAAATAAATTACAACGTCTTGCGAAGCAATTATAAATGATGAAATGTTTCCCTAACAAACAAAACTAACTGTAGAAAACTCATATCTGTGATGTATGGCGCTGCTATCTAGTTGTATGAAATCAGTCTTTATAGACGCCAGGGAAGCCTAGCGGCTTGACTCTGAACTATCGCATACCCGTGACCTTCATTGTTCATAAGTTGAGGGTTGAATTTCGAAAAATTCCTTTCTTAGTCAATGATGTTACCAAAGCGGAGAGTTTAATCTTTAAAATGATACCTCCTGTATCGATTTTGGTTAATTATGAAAAGAGAAACATGTCTCGTCACAAAAAAACACCTATTACAAATAATACATATTATAGATTAAAATAATACCGATATTGGCAAGTGCATTAGGAAAATCTTCCTTCTTCGTGTCCACAGCGTATGTCACCAAGCTCGAAGTTTCAGTTGAGCTGATCAAAATAAAAATATCTAGAGACGATATCGTGAGCTGGAAAGAAAATTAAAAACGTAATACGCTGTATCTTTAAAAAAAAAAAAAAAATTCTGATTTAAAATCAAGTGTAAATTTGAAACATTTGCCAAACTGTGTTTTTAATATCAATTTAGTTTGATCTGTAAGATCTGGCGACCCAGCTTTTTACTGGCTGCGCAATCTGCCTCTATAGTAGCGTCTAATCCTACCTGGCATAGCAGATCTACAGTGTAAAATAGAATCCGAGCCTTGAAAGCTTCTGGTGTACTTCACATACACAAATCAAGCCTTGCGAGAGGTGAAAGACGGATTGAGGGCCTTCGAAAATCACAACTCGTGACTGAGATTCGAACCGGGAACATTTCGATCCCCAGTAAGACGCTTAATGGTCTCCAGTTTGCTATAATGTAAACTATATCATAGTGCCTAGAGGGCCGTTGACAGACAGAAGAAATACATCATTGAGCGCGCTAACAGCTGTCTCGCCCACATGAATGATGCTCGCCATTGTCTCTTGTCAGACAATGACGGCGCGGTTTGTGTTGGATGCTCCTACCCTCGTCAGCCTAGGCTTTGAGGTCGCACGATTCGATGATAGCCATGATTGGGACGTATTTTGTTAGTGAAAGAGCTGCAATTTAGTCTGATTGGTTAAGGGAGTATTATCTCGGTACATTCTGACATAAGCTCCCATTTGGTGGCCATTGTGTTGGAGGGTTTTGAATGACCCCGGAGGACGCACCACAAGAACAGTAAATTCAGCACATTTTTCCTTAGCTCCTCAAGCGAACGGTTTGACCTCAAAGGAAATGTGGTTTACAGAAGTAACTAGCATAAATCAAACTTTTTTCGTTGCCTTTTGATGATATAAGCATAATTGCCATAGAAAAATTCAAAAGAAAATTAAATTGCGACGAAGTCTGACAAATTTCTCTCCCAAATGGAGAATCATCAAGAATACAAAGCCTTCTTCCCCAACGCCTAATTATTTATTATCGTTTATTTTGATGTGTATACTTCTTTAAATTCAATAATGGCTGCAGTCCTTGCTCGAAAACTCGAGCATATCCATTATATATTAACAAACGGGGTACTATTTTGTTTCACCAAAAAATGTGACGTCATAGTCCCGCGCTGGCCGCTTTGTCAGCACTTGCTCTTGATACGCGGCTGACCGAGTATGGTGGGTGTGCGGTAACGTTATGGCCTCGCATTTGGTAGGACGCGGTTTCGAATCCCCGTTCGGCCATTCTCTCTTAATTTTTGAAGAGATCTAATGCGTCACTACATAAAGCTAGACGATCCCCCACGCTAGCTCCATTTTTAACTCGTACTACCGTAGTACTTCTTTGGTTTACTTAATCTGGTCATGCTACCTCTGTGTCGAAGCCCCAAAGATGCTATAGAGATTTACCTTCCTGAATTCCTAAAAAAAAAAAAAAAAAAAAAAAAGCTACTATTGTGTTTTGGAAATAAAAAATTCTCACATTTATTTCTCAAAAGATTTTTGTGACCAGCCATATTTCTCTAGTTATACTTAACAAAAATCTATAAATGAGATATCATTCTCCACTTGGAAACATTATTAATTAAAAAAAGAATTTTTTGAAATTGAATCTACAAATGGCAAAATTATGAACAGTCAAGGTGACGGGTATGCTGTAGTTCAGAGTCAAGCTGCCAGGAGTGATTGATTTACCGCTAGATAGCAGCACGACACATCAGAGTAAGGGACTTAACGGATATTTTGTTTCTGTTAGGGAAACATTTGATCATTTCTAATTGTTCCTTAAGACGCTGTGTTTTGCTACGTACCTACTCTAGATGAAAATGTAACATTGCTACAGATGAGCCGGTTTTTTTTTTTTTTTTGTCCTACTACAAACCACCAACCTCGCTATTCAATGTATATCATTCGCGAAATTTTCGCCCGGCTCACCTAGTTCGTCATTGCCATTTAAGTTTTTAATATCATCGTTTGATACGGCGGCCAGTTTGTGTTCCAGACGGTAGTAAAGACAGGGGTACACTGTGAGACCATTGCGTACTGGAAGGGGATGGTTTTGAGGCAGTTTTCAGCAGTCATCTAGACGAATGCTGGGACGGTATCCAAGTTTCGCCTCAAATGATACCCAGTTCGCACTAAAAAATTTACATTCATCACACAGAACACAGTTTATACAGTTTACAAACAATGCGTTCGCCTATTAGGATACGAATTAAAATAGCAACCATGAGAGAGTCAGTCTCTCAAATATTATCGGCAGGTAGCGTGTGAGCATCCAGTGAATGCTCGGCAGTCACACGAAAAAAAAGTTAAAATATGCTGTTAGAAGAATGGTCGTAGGCACATTTAGATGTTCCATTAGTGGTGGGTGCCCACCAAATACCGTCATGATTGCAGGTTTTAGGCTGTTTCCCGCACTCAAGGTAAATGCTGAGACGTTCCTCAATCTCCGCCTTATAATTTACACATTTCACAATCAATAACACACTTCTCACACACAGAACAGTTACAGACCGCAACACCGCACTTCCTCTACTAGTTAGTGCTCAAGACAGAGGCGGAAGAAGCGGGCACTTACAACTCTTGCCACTACGCGGCCGAACTATCCCCAATACGATAAAGAAAAGTGGTGGGTCAATACTTAACGTTCCGATCTGGATTTTGGAGGACGCGAGTTTGTCGCCCGGTCTGGCTATCCGGATTTTTTCTTCCCAAAATCACTCCAGGTTAATGCCGGGATGGCTCCTTCACATCCTACTTAACTTCGAAGCTTCATTATATCACAGATTCAACCAGCGTAATGTTATTGTATTCTGTATTTTCTTAACTGGTGATTAGTTCAAGCTTTACCACCAACGAAACAAGCTGAACACCTGCTTGAAAATAGTCATAGATCAAAGACAAACCAGAGATTTTCAGAGAGCAAGGACAATGACAGCCTGCGCGAACTTCATAACATAATTGTGAAATCAAAAAAACCCGTAAATCGTTTTCTGGTATTTAGTCTTTTATTTCTGTTAAGTCTACTCATAATGACTACAAAGAGCGGACCGAGCGTGGTGGTGTAACAGCTAGCGTTCTGGCCTCGCATTCGGGAGGATGGTGGTTCGAATCCCCGTCCGGGCATCCAGATTTGGGTTTTCCATGGTTTCCCAAATCACTCCAGGCAAATGCCGGGATGCTTCCTTCAAAAGGCCATGGCCGAATTCCTTCCCATTCCTTGCCCCTCCATCCTTTCCCGTCTCTAAAGACCTCGCTGTTAGAGAGACGTTAAGCAGATAAAAAAAAATTACAAAGAGCGTTTCATTCTTTAATTTGCTAAGGCCACCAAGACACTTTGACATCATTTTGCACACGGGGTTAGCTGGTTAAAATACCGGTGTTGAAAGGAATTTTCATCATTCGGTACTCTGCCTACAAATCAACAGTTACGGTAGTTTACCCAAGGCACATGGCGTGAGGACATAGACCACTGTTGATGACTTATTCGTCCGTCGCATAAGGATGTTAAACTTGGTGACACCGTTGGATTCTTTCGGAATAACAGGCTTGAATGATCCGGCACTGGGTTTAACCCTCTCCATTCTTTCATTCTCGAGTCATGTACTACACACAAACAAGGACACTTACACAGAGCATTGAAACTATTTCCCTAATTCATTCATAAGTATCACGATTCCAGAATTGACGCGTAGTGCAGCAGGTGTGAATGTTCATCTTTTTCAACGTTGTTTCACATTCATTCTCGCCTGCAATTAATGTTACATCTATACGACGGTAGGCTTTTGAAGGCAGCAGTTGTGAATCTGTACACGGATTGTGGAAAGTTGGTTTGGAATCGTGGTAAGGGCATCTAGCTATCGGTTTGGCAGCAGTTAATTCAGTAGAATGGCAGTTGTTTTTTTTTTTTTTACTAAATAGCAAAGATTAGTCTTTTCGGAGTCTTCTTGGAAAGCAATGAATATCTCCCTTACAGACGCACACCTACAAATATAATTTTCCCGTCATCGTTTTCTGTTGCTAACCCGGCGTGGTATAAGAGAAAATTCGTGCACCGAGCCACTAGGTTGCTTAACGTATATTAGTGGTTTTTAGAGTCGATTAACGATTTGTGCTAAAGTTACCTAATGCACGTTTGACTCGCGTTTTCCGCCTCTATTTTACAATACTTTACTTCACGATTTCACGAATTTGCGAGATTCTAGTCGTAACGATTGAGAGATAATTTTTGATAATACTAATTTTCCCCTGTTAGTATTATTACTGTACAATACTAAAATCAACTCTTAAGTTATGCTGGATACTTACTGTTGGAATCTAGGCAAGAAAACTATAAGTAAAATCAAGGCCTTTGAAATTTCGCTCTACTCCAAAACATTAATAATGCCGCGGAAAGGAAACATTACAAATAATAATAAAAAATAATCGTGAGAAATTTCTGTAAACTGAAAAACGTGTTACAAGGAATGTGAAATAAGAACTGTTATAACTTATCATTGAAGTTAAAGGAAGGAAGGACTAGCGAAGCAGAATGTACTCGACACATGACAGACGGAATTAGTAACCGCTGAAAGTCTGACAACACACTGCAGCAGACGCACGGAAGTTGCAAAATGTAGTTGAAAATATCGATTAATCGATACGTAAGCTTTATTCTACTTCTTTCAGACTAAGCCTGAATTAAAGTGTGCTAGAAATGTTGATGGCTTGCGAAACAGTCCTTGGGTAAACCGAGACGGGAAGGTGAGCCGTGATGGGAGGACGCGGGTAATCCCCGTCATTCGTCAGATTTCTGTAGTACAAGGTTTCCCGAAATCTCCGGGCAAATGCCGGGATGGTTACTACAAAAAGACATGGCCTCATTCCTTTCCATTCCTTGCCCCCTCCCCCAATCCACTCCCACCTCTAATGAACACGAATCCTTTCTTGAAATCTGAAGGCTCCAGTTTACTTTTGGATACGGAAGAGTAGTGAAAAAATGAAGAGCCTGAATCAATATCCTCTATGGATACCACACACACACACACACACACTCCACCCGCCCGCGTGATGGGGCACCACCACCTAGAGTCAAGGCCTGGCTTTGTGACGTCACGCGCATCACAAATAAGCTCTCGTCAGATGCGACAGAGAAGTAAGACCAAAATATTGTTGTAATTGCTTTTCTGTTGTGCTATACCTACTTTTTTAGCTTTTTACCTTAAAATATCGTGAGTTAATAGTTTAATATGTACTATTTCGCATTTTTTTAAAAAATAGAAAGAAAAATCTTTGAAAAATATTATTAACTCGTGATTAAATTTGCAATGTTTCAACGTTATATTCAGTTCTTAATCATATGAAAATAAACTAGCAATCAATTAACAGCCATATTAGACCACAAAGTGAATCTATTAATATTTACAATAAGGACAATTTCAGTGATTTATTTTCTATCAGAAAAATTTATAGTGAGTTTTTCTCCTTCCACATGCTGTCGAAGAGTAAGTAACTTGCTTTTTCATCAGCGTGCACTTAATGACATCCAGAACTTCAATAGACATATAATGATATTTTTTTCACTTGACGAGAGAATATTGTATCAAATACAATAGCTAACATCAGTTTTCAAAGTAATACTGTTTAACAAGTGGAGTTATTTACGCAGGCTCACACGCAGTTAAAGAGTAAACAATGAGTTTGCTTCATCTTTATTGGAAGTGCAGCATTAATTAATAGGAGTTTTACAAGAAGCCACAAATGCATCATATCACAAGCACACTTCAAAGTAAAAATACTGATAACAGCAGAACCATTTTAGTCATTGAGGGACATACGCCAGACTTGTCCGTGCGGATAATGCAGCGAAATTTGGAATTGATGAAAAATGGCAGCACCGAACGTGGTGGGTGAGCGGTTAACGCTCTGGCCTCGCATTCGGGAGGACGTCGGTTCGAATCCTCGTCCCGGCATCCAGATTTGGGTTTTCCATGGTTTCCCCAAATCACTCCAGGCGAATGCCGGGATGCTTACTTCAAAAAGGCCTAGGCCGAATTCCTTCCCGTTCCTTGTCCCCAATCCCATCCCTCTAATGACCTCGACGTGGAAGAGGTGTAAAGCCATAACGATATGGCAGCAGAACACCGACTCGAGTGCCTCTGCTAACAAAACGCCATCAACTGCACTGGCTTTGCTGGGCTCGTAAACATATTGATTGGACCTAAATGACTGGAAAAACGTCGCATAGTCAAATGAACCACGATTCTATATGGTAAAGGAGCGTCCACAAATCACGTATCTCCATTTTGTCCTTCTGTGAACCACCCTTCCCTCCCACGTAGCCCAAC
Source organism: Vandiemenella viatica (assembly GCA_031002005.1). NCBI lineage: Eukaryota > Metazoa > Arthropoda > Insecta > Orthoptera > Morabidae > Vandiemenella > Vandiemenella viatica. Next base: position 278,839,223 of record CM061921.1, read on the forward strand.
GTGGCTTTTGTCTGAACCCCCCTCCTTCTCCACGTAGCACGTAACTTTTTCCCCTATTGATTCCAGAAGACATTTTGTACTGTTTTCTCTTGTCAGACTATCTCAAACTACATATGGAGATAATTAAATGACGGAAATAAATATTCACATGCTGTTGTATGTTCTGTGCCTCATTTTGTCTGTGACGAATAATATGAATGAAAAACTACGTGGCCTGTCTCGGAACCCCCCCCCCCCCAACCCACGTAGCCCATCTAAGCTTTCCAGCCAACCCCCTTTTTTAGACTGAGCCACGTAGTTTATGGACGCTCCGTAAGAGGTTACGGTAGGGTTCGAGTGTAGTGCAGATCCCACGAAGCCATGCCAGATTGTCAGGAAAGCACTGTGCAAAGTGGTAGTGACTCCATCCTAGTATGGCCTGTATTTAAATGGCATGTACTTGGACGTATAGTCAAACTGAACCGACCACTGGCTGGATATGATTGTTCAGCCACTTGGAGACCATTTCTAGTTATTAATGGCCATCATGTTCCCAAACAACAATGGAATTTTCCTGGATGACAGTGCGCCATGTCACCGGGCCAAAATCGTTCATGTCTGGTTTGAAGAACATCCGGGACAATACCAGCGAATGATTTGGCAACCTAGATCGCAAAACATGAATCCAGTCGAACATATCTGGGATATGATCGAAAGGTCAGTTAGTGTAAAATGGTAAAATGTCCTGCGCCGACAAGACCTTCGCTATTATGGACGGCTGTAGAGGAAGCTTGGCTGAATATTTCTTCAGGGGACTTTCGACGACTTGTTCATTTTAATACCACGGGCAAAAGGGGGCTACGCGCGATGTCAGGTCGTGTACTATGACATTACACACTTCTGCGTATGCAGGCAATATGATTGCCAGGGAAGAAGAGATTTTTCTCGCCCTGGAAAATTGCAAGTAAAATGTGACGGGCATTCTCCTTTGTAACTCTGTAACTTCATTGATGTAGCTGTTTAGATTGCCCTCTTTTTGGAAGAGCCAATATTGCGGATTGTATCCATTAGTGCCCAACCCCACTGGCGCTCTAAATTGTGTGCTGCAAGGAAGTGTTCACCGCGACACCACCTAAGGTGTATGCGTCTATCACTGCACTCCGGAAAAAAAAGAATAGTATTTGTCAACCAGAGCACAGTTGTTTGTAATCACAAATCGGTAGTAGACATTGAAACGGGCTAGTGACCCCGATTTTGACGCGCCCTAAGACCCTTCACAACAGTAGACTTGGACGTCAATAGATCATATAAATATTACATTCCGGTGATATCCCTCGATATCGCCGGAATGTAATGTGTACAATTGGTTATAAAAGGTTTTGCAGTTTTCACAGCCACCATAATGTTGTCTTATGGGTACCTTTAGAGATTTTCGCTGTGTTCAATCCTCATTTTTCCCGACGTTTCGATCGAAGTCTATGGTCTTCCTCAGGGATCCAGCCAAATGCTGAGTCTGCTAGAGGCGGTCATACTCAGCAGGTAGCTTGAACCCCGACGAGTACCACAGGCATTGGTCGTAACATTGGCAGAAAGGAGGATTGACTGGACGCAGCGTAAATATCACAAGGTAAATTGTACAGCCAGTTGTTTGTAAAGAAAATGGAGACGAATTGTGGAGGAAGACAATGCCACAACTGTTGCTTAAGTTAATAATGGGAGACCCAGATGTGTGGGTCACAGACTTTGATACACTTTGGCACAGACCTTATCCATCGAAAATGAATGGACACGTGTCACGGCGTTTTTCTAAACAGCCCCCCCCCCCCAAAAAAAAAAATTGAGGTCAAAGGTCATGGCGTCAGGTCACCGTGGCGACATGTGGGCGTCGCAAAACTTAGTTTTCAGGTTATCAGTGATTTTATATGCCCGTAGTATAACTGAAATAGCGGTGACTTTGACGGTAATACGAAGCGCCTGTCGTAGTCAAATCTGCGGAGCCATCTTAGATCCCGCATGATGGTACATTTTTTTTTCGAAATATTCGCGTAATATGGACATTTGGTTCGAGAAATTCAAGTATTTTATCATTCGCCCTGCAAAATCGAATGAGAATCATCAAATTTGATATTTAGTTTTTCTTTATATACACTAGTGTCCAAAATTGAAGCAACAAATCGCTATTTCTCCGTCCTGTGTCTAATTCACGATATAATCATACAAACTATCAACAAATGTCTTTACAATCATGTTCTGCACAGAAGATGGCATTGCAGTCATCATACAGCCATGCCAACGATGACGTCAAGACACCTATGAAACGAAGTAGTGTTTGCTGGGTAGTCACACATACACAATCGCTGTAGACACATTCACAGACGGTGCATTATGGCACAGAGAAGACGCCTACCCGACTCTGCGGTGGAGAGGCACAGGAAGAATGGAAGCAGGACAGTCTCAAACTGATGTAGCCCAGTGGCTAAATGTGAATCGTTCTGTTGTTTCTTGGATGTGGTGACAGTTTATAGAGACCGAAACTGTATCCCGAAGACCAGGGAAGGGCCAACCACGTGTGACATCAGAAACAGAAGACCTTTATTTGGCTGTAAGGGCACGACGGTACCACATACGTACTGCACGACAATTGGCATCTGACCACGCTGCATCCACTGGAACAGTTGTATCAAGGCAAACAGTGTACAGAAGGCTTTGGAAGATTGGCCTTCACTGTCTGAGACCTGCTGTATGGGTACCCCTGAAGCGTCTTCACAGAAGGGAACGTCTAGAGCAGAGTCGTCAACATGCCAACTGGACTGTCCGACAGTGGGCCAAAGTTCTTTTCACAAGCGAGTCCCAGTTTGATGTGGAGAGTGATTCTCGACAGATTCGCATCTGGAGGGAACATGGAACATGATTTCGAGACCCAAAAATTGTGGAAAGATACCGATATCAAGGAAGATCCCTAATGGCATGGGCAAGGAGAATGGGCGTTATTGCCTCAACAAGAGATTGATGGCATCATTCACAGCATTCCCCGCCGTTGTCAGACCTGTATTGCTGCCGGAGGTGATCACATCCCATACTGAGCACATTAATCAGTTTTTGGAATTTGTGTGCAACTCCGTTAAGATGGAAAAAACGAAAAACATTTTTGTCTATCGTTATGCATGTTGCAGTTTTTTACGTTCTGTATTCTTTACATTGTTTCTACTTTACTATCACCGATTTATACTGTTTTGTGGCAAAATAAACGCAACCTTGAAAATTTTTCGTTTGTTGCTTTAATTTTGGAACACCAGTGTATTTGGAAAATACGCAGATGACATTGCGTGGTTGCGGTTGATTATTATCCATGGGGTTGGGTGGAACTTTTAAAAACATGTGAAGCACAACACCTGAAGCGGTATGACTCATGGTTCTTGGATGAACAGGGCCAGCTGACTTGCACAACCAAAGAAATAATCCCAAAATGTACGAACATGGCACTAGAGGAAGCACATTTGATTTCCTGTAGGGTTATTAAGATTTCGGTTTACTATAGTTTGCAGAAATTAGTCCAGCCAAATCCCGGGATGATTCTTTAGTGAAGGTCATGACCAATTTATTTCCCACTCCTTGTCCAGAATTCTCTATTATCTAAAAACCTCGCCATCAACGAATCATGTGTGGTGGGGGGGGGGGGAGGGGCAGCAATCTCGCAGTATTACAATCCACCTTCACGCTGATAAGTCATCAGTCCATTTGAGAATGATGTCACGCCCCAAAAACTACGCATTGTACACAGTATGACTATTTTTTTTAAATTGTCCTCGAAGCCCATAATGTCGAGGGGGGGGGGGGAGGAGGAATGGGTCCAATAATAAGTAATCACTCTGCTGTTGCAGTAATATTCATGTCAAATCTTACTTTTATATTCTTTGATTTTCAGGTGACTACCGACATTCCTTAATTGCATTGGAATTCTAACATGTGACATGTGTGAAGAGTCTGCACCAGTATAGACTGTCCCGCAGAACACTTGGCAGATCTGAAAATCGTATTAAGATATAACTCTCGGAGCAAAACTGAAATTAGTATTTATAGTTTATTTAATCTTTGTAGTTGTAATGAATTTATATTCTGAAACGTGTACGAAAAATAAGACATTTAAATTTAAGTTTAGAAATAACGTAAGTACAAGAAAACAAATTCCAGCCTTGCTACTAATATTAGAAGAGCGTATCGAGAAAATTAGGTACAAGTTTATAGGATTATTGGATTTCAAAGAAGCTTCCTTTAATAACAAAATTAAACAAGATGTTAAAAACTTTAAAGAATTGTGTTATAAGATACAGAGATAAAGCATAATTTCTAATGTAATCCAGAAGTAGAACGTTATGAGTGACGTAATAAGAAAGGGGCCAAAACAATGTTATAGTCTAAAAAATGTTAGTCTGCCACCAAATCTTTTCAACGTTCATACAGAAGACGCAATCGAGGAAAGTAAACGAAAGATACCGTGAAACAATGGTTCGTTAAGAAATAGACAAATCTTCTCATGTTATCGACTAACCGGCAGATCACAAGGAAGAACTTGGACTATACATAAAAATAGCTAATCGAAGCACGAGTTAAACAAAAATTGAAAGAGATGCGTTGTTTGTAATTTGGGAGGCAAGGATGATGCAGAAATATCAACACAAAAAAGTTTTAAAAAGGGAAAACTTTAACATCAGAAATCTATCTAGACCACAAAAAACTTTCTAAAAATGTATTTCCTCAACTTTTCACGTCAAGGAAGTGAAACCCTGTTTTAGGGAGACAATAAAGATGAAAGCTAGAAGCAGTTCAAATATAATGCTGTAGCAGTACATTTTTATAAATTTATACAGTGGTCAATTTAGTATTTTTTAATTTTCATGATAATTATCAGGTCTTCGAAAATATGACATTGCTATTTTCGTAAAATAAACAACACTGCTAGTGTTAAAAGTTCAAAATTATGATTATTGTAAGTACAGAGAATTACGTTACAAATATCTGAAAACTGAGGAGAAATTATAGCTGTAAATCATCAATTGAGATTTCCTTGTTTTGAAAAAAGACAATTTTCACTTCTGAACAGTCATCTGCTTTCCTCTGTGGTTCGCGTGAAGCAGGATTCGAATTCGTGGCCCTGCAGGAGGCAATTTGCCATCTCGACGCCCACGAAGGCCGTCAAGTTGTGACTCACCGCAGTTCTTACCAACAACGAAAGGCCTTCATACGAGTGAATCATTTCGTAGCGATAGCAGACTTTCGCAATCGGATTTTTAAAGCATTCCACAAGCGTTGGTAGTACGTGGGAGGGGGGGGGGGGAAAGAAACTGGTTGGTTTATTTATCAACGGCGCACTTTTCTCTGAAGTAATATCATTGGACTGGTTAGATGAAAGGTTCCCAAAGTTTTACTCAGAGTTCGAAAACTTTTTGATATGTTACAATAGACTATAAGGTTGAAAAAACTACTTTTATCCACTATAACATTTCGAAAGAAGCATTGAAATTGGCGTGGTCAAGATGACGTCTACGCAATAAGAGCAACGAGCCGATTTTTAGCGTAACTTGTAAGCATCTTAGAATTTTAGTAAATTCTAGCCTCTCACCTTTAGGCATTAGAGGGAAAGTTTACTCTGTAGTAAAAGATAGTTTTCAGTTCATGTACAGGTTATGGGAGTAAAGCTTTGTATAGCATAGAGATACTGTAACCAAACACACTAAATAAAACCCTTTAGGGATAATAAAAGTATTCAAAATTAAATAAATGCTCTAAATAAACCTTTGATAACAAAAAGAAAACATCAGTTTGGGAGGAAATAGATTAAATCCCCCCAAGTTCAGTTTCAAATAATAGATTTTGATATAGGTTAACTTTACAGTTTCTAAACCAATTTGAATGCAGTAAAGACTTTCAGTAGTTGCTAAATGCCGAATATAAACTTTGAATAATAATAAATAAACTTTAAATCAACTGAAAATTAAATAATCATCAGTAATCCAACTTTGTAATTATGAGCTTCTAACTGGGGAGCATTTTGTCATTTTAAACCAATTTAGGAGCAAGAAAGTAACTCAATACTTAATAATCCAACTATACTAATTTTCTGTAATGATATGAACACCTTTTACTAACCTTAAATATGATAATCCAAAATAATCCAGTTTAGTACACAAGCAATTTCTAATATTTGGCATTTCACTGTTTTCACACACTTTCGAACAAAATAAAGTAATTGTAGGGAAGTAATCATGCAATTAAAATATAAATTCACTAAAATTTCGTAGTTTCTGAACGTTTAAATAACTTAAATCAATTTTTATACTTCGTCAGATGCTCTACACTTTTAATAATTTTTTATCTCAAAATCCTAGAGAACATTCGAAATAAAAAGTAGATTTCCGGGAAGACCTAAAAATCTAATATCACATATAATAATTTCAAGTAATTCCAAGTAATAGAACCGATCTTATAGAGATCTTAAAATTTATTTTTCATTGCAGCCATGTGGGCAACTTAGAAATATTTTTCAACCGATCTAAAGTAGATACAGAGATGAGATAACTTTCAGAATACGTAATTTAATTTAGAGAATCTCGTGGTAATTTTAGATTTGCGATAAAAATAACAGAAATAAAGTTATAAAATTAAAACTGAAATTGCACTTTGGTTACGTCGTAGTTAAACTTTCCCTGCACCAATCTTAATAAAAATTACACCAATAAACTCAGGAATTTTAGTAGAAAACGGTGATAATAATAATATTTGCAAAAATTGTGGCATTAATAAAATGACGAAATGTAGAAATTTCCAGAACAATAGTAATTCCCCAGAGTAGGAAAGTAGTTCACTCCTGCGCTAAGATCTTTTAAACCAGATGCTTAAAATTATTCACTAAATATACATTATTTCACAATTAAATAAGTATAAACACTGGCACACCTAAGGTTTCGCATAACTGTTTAGTTACTGAGATATTTCAGATCTAAATCGTCTATGTGTTAGCAGAAAGTTGTATTTTGGCTCTGACGTCAGCGAAGGTATAAATCATGACGCGTGGTGAAGACGGGGTCTTTTCCGGGTTTGAAGTCGTGCTAATAAGATGTTATAAGCGTGTGCGCTGGTAGGTTGGCAACTCCGACTTAGGTTGGTAGCTCAGGTTTTCAGTTGGCACTACCGGGGTCGGCCATGATGGAACATTGTCGGGGGCGTGGCATTTGTTTACTTAACATGAACGGGTAATTCTCATCGGGGTTGGTCGGTCTCTACTTCTCTCCATAATCTGTGATTTTTGGAACGATTGTTCGATTGCCTAAGCAACTTAAGAATGCTGTTTGAACTTTGAATTTCATTCTAAATAAACTCTGAGAATTTTTGGAAAAGTGAACTGTTTTATTTCTGTTGCTGCTGTAATACCTTTTCAATATTTGGGGTCTTCAAATATTGTGGCGACCTGTAGCGTTCTAGTTGTATCCTGGCAACATGGTCAAATTAAATTAAAGTATTCAACAAGTTTTCATCGGATTGGGAGGTGTGTTCAAGAGAGTAAGTTAAGGCACATAGGCGATACTCTACCCCGGTGTCGGACTTTGTCCTTACAAACTATCCCCAAATTTCGAATTATCGAAGAAACTCAAAATTCCTTAGTGTGGAGTGATGGGTAACACATACTTTTTCAGACTTTTCTGTCCGTATTTACAATTTTTAAATTTGAATTTTTAAAACTTCTGGGGTGGTTAACCAACTGAAAATTGAGTAACACTTGTGGAACCTTCCTTGTGAATGCGGAACGAAGCGTGTGGAAAATAATGTGGACGTTAATTTATCGCATCATATGGTATTTTCGTGGAAAAGTAAATTATTGTGGTCCTACAAGGAAACGGAGTTTCGATTCCGCCTCTATCGTAGCTAAACCCGCAGTTTAAAGTGGAATTCGAACCACACAGCGTCAAATAGAGGCCTTAAAAATTCCTGGTCGCACCGGAATTTGAACTCGGGACCATAACCTTTGAAATGAAGCTAATTAACCACTGAGCGCCGACAGATACTAGGTTCAAGTCCTAAATTCTGGAGGAATTTATACGGGCTTTTAAATTGACCTTCACTTTTGTCTACGCTATGCTTTATGTGGAGTACGCTAAGAAGATTCCAAGTTAAAGAATGGGTTCCCCTTACTCTGTACGTTAGGCAATCACGACACGGACTGAACGGCCAATTGAAACTTAGTATGGTGGCCTGACAACCCTTAGCGTTCTCGCAGCCATTAATATAATACGCCTGTTTATTTGTTTTCTTACTGGTTTTTTACGGATGTCTCGTGCCCAGGCCTGGCAATCAGCCTGTAAGTGTTTAGTGTAGTGAACGCACATCTGATTTTTTCATTTGCTACGTTCATTTCTCACAACTGATTCTGCCAAATACAGCATTCCTCTAGTTCTTCAACCTTTATACATTCGTGACATCACTAGTCGAGATTTTTGGCTCTTATTCTTTCTTGAAAATGGTGGCTAGCTCAATCTAAACGTAACTTGTTACAAGAAGTGTGGCTAAATGTTTCCAGGAAAGATGAAATCGTTAGCAAACGTGGATTCAGTCTGTTCTACCCATCCTCAGTTAATCTCTTTATCTCAGTATTATCATTACAACCAACACTCTTGGTTATCTGCTTCACATATTGTAATCTTTGTCTACCACTACAGTTCATCCCGTCAGTGGATCCCTCCATTAACATATTAACCAACTTTGCATGTCTTTAATTTGAAGCAGCACATTGGCTCTTCTTACTGTACTCTGGGAGAATTACATGTTATCGGCAAACCCTTTCAGTTTTTAATGTAGTCGCTTCCCATTTTCCTTTGCATCATCCGTCTTTAGGAATCTTTACGAACTCTAGAAACTAGAATGTGCATGGACCACTATCTGCTGCTATCATGCCGTTGACAAGCAGTAGGTGTCTCCTTACAAGGAGAATCGTTCAGACGCTGTAGCCTCTTCTATGCATGTAGGGTGCACTATGGAAAGGAAAGGCTGGCGTTTGGTTGGAAGAGACTAATATAGTCTACTCCAAACTCTTACATCCTACGAGTCATTGTCTTCGTAAACAGACTTCGTCCCAATGCTATCAACGGTGTTCTCGACACTAATACCCCACAATCGGTGAATAGTGAAGTCACAATGAAGGAAAAACGAATACATATTGAGTAATCCCCACGTCACTGTGTGTGAACTGAAGAATGCCAGAAATAAGTGAGTGGTACTAACGTCAATTAATGATGTAACACTTCTCTAGTGTCACTTGCGAAACTGACTGGTGTGAGGAATTCTCGTAAAACGGGGAAGTAATCTGAGCTTGCGTGATAAAAAGATTTAGCACCCCAAGGACCTGTGCCATTAGCAAACGCGTATGGCAGTTCGTGCAAATCCATGATTTAAGAGGAAAGTTTTAAAGCTCTCGATATTATTACAGAAGCCAAGGCAGAAACTTACAGGAGATAACGACGGGATATACCAGTTCTTGAGTGATTTTCTTGTAGGATAGAATAGATATTCGTCACTGATGTTCTGTTATGCACCGCAAGAATTACTAACGACCAAATACATTTCGAAAACGCCCAATAAAACGACTGTGAAGATGGGAGTAAATCTGATGAGAAAGTCACAACATATTCAATGTCTGAACAACTTGTAAAATTAGTTTGCCAATTTTATTTACTCTTTGCAGCCAAACTGGTTTCCTGTTGTAAAAAGTTATTCTGCGATAAATGAGATGCAGCACTGCCAGAAACGCAATTGAGACAAGTGCATCACATATACAGAGTCTGGTGGTGACCGCTTGACATACGGGCCTGGCATTCGAGAGGAAGAGGGTTCGATTCCCGGTTCACCGAGTTGCTGGCTGAGGGATTCGCTCCGCTCTCACATGCGAAGGACGCGAGTTCGAATCCGCGTACGGTTATCCAGATCTCCAAATCACTCCAAGCGAATACCGGGACGGTTCCTTCAAAAGGCTATGGCAGAATATCTCCCCCAGTCTTTTCCCGCCTGTAATGACTTTGACATCGACAAAACTTAAATCCAAAAAACAGATTCCCAGTTCGGTACTTCAGATTACGGTTTACGAAATCACTTGAGTTGAATGTCGGGATGGCCCCTCTAAAAGACAACTGCCGAGTTCCTTCGTTTCTTGTCCCCAATCACCTCCCGGCTCTAATGACGCTGACTTCAACTAGTTGTGAAGTCTCAAGAAAAACTTCATCTCGTATTGGATATGGGAGTCCAAATTTTCAACACAACGCCTACACCATAGGTTGGAACAGCTTTAGTAACCAATGTCAACAAGATGTAAAACAGCAGTAAAAAAGTATGGCACATTAGATATGCATGTGTGCCCACGGAAGAAATCGTAAACAAAAACTACTGAGCTTTTTATTTCATTACCCTATTGCCTATCCTCTTTAATCAGATAGTTTCATTGTTAAGGTATCGAGGTATTCGACATTATTCTGCCACTTGCAGTATACCGGTGTATCACTAAAGGAGCAAGACATTAAAGCCATAAGTTACTTGCCCCATTTATGTCACGCCTTAAGATCAGGCCACATTTTGCCGATACTGGTCCGCACCGTCACCACACCGTCACCGCACCGATAGCTTAGTTTTAGGCGAATTCCCACAAGGTTCCTTCATGGCTTCATTTCTGCCCGGTTCTTACACTAAATCCTCTTCCGGCTATAAATGACATCGTTGTTAACTAGACGTTAAGCTTCAGTTAAACCGAGGATGGTCGGCTAAACATTCGGAGGACGCGGGTTCGATCCCCTATCCAAATTTTGGTTTGCCATAATTCCCCGAATTCACTCTAGGCGAATGGTGGTATGGTTCTCTCCAAAGGCCATGGCAGAATTCCCAGTTTCTTCCCCCCCCCCCACCCTAGCCCCGCTCTAATCTCAATGTTGACAATATATAAAGCCCTAAAAACTCAATTTAACAAAAAAAATAGAAATTGAGTTAACCCCTTGGCAGCTAAAGCCATAAAACCAGACAAATTCGGCGTTTGCGTTGTTGTAAGCATGTTGTGCAGACTTTTAGAACTAATCAACTTTTTACAATTTTGCTTGATTAATGCGAATTCTGCCACTGTTTCATCAGGTTTCTTTAAAAACATTTCACAGCATCAAATAAATTTTGCCATATGTTCATATATGTTTGGTCGACGAAGTCTATAATCTGCACTGCTGTTCGACTTGGGTATGGATGGTGGTACATTTTTCACGCCCATATAGCAGAATACAGGATTTATCAGCCATTTCCACTCGATGATATTTTATTAAACCGAGGTAATCGTGAATTTAAACTATCCAAACAATATTATCTTGTCTAAGCATTGTTAATTAATAGTAAAATTTGTAGTTGACCAGCGGTTGAGATTCATTTAGTCTCTACAGCAAAGAGTTTCTTCTGTTTTTCTTTTTATTGGGGCCAACCTTCCTGTTGGCAGCTCAGGGGTCATTAAGGATGGTTTGTTTGTCAGAGAAGGTAAATACATAATGCATAGGAATAAGTGACACATTACCCACCCGTAACGTTGCTTCCAAACACCTGAAGTCTATTTCAGGTTCATCTGTATTTTACAGATGATCCACCAAGTAAAACGTTACACAGTCCGTCTCCAGTTTCGCTCATCTGCTTCCTATGATAGTTCAGAAAAGCACCCGTTTAAGTTTCTCCTCAATATGGTCTAGCCATTGCATTGGACATCTTCCACGCGATCGTAATCTTCTAATGTGCCCCGGGTGATTTTTCTCGCCAGATTATCTCCCTGTCGCTGAAAATATGTCCAAGAACTGTTTGATAGACTGGTAGCTCGTGGAGGATATTTAACTTTCAACTCTTCTAGAATGGATATACTGGTTATCTTTTGCTATCCATTACATTATCCGTATCCCCCTATGTGGCCCTTTGTCATGATGGTTCATGTTTTAGAGCCATAAAGAAACACTGGAAATACGAAAGCCTTATAGAGTCTGTGATTGGTATCTCGTCAGGACACGATTCCTTTGTATGACATTCAGCTCTTGAAAGTACCGTTCTTCATCGTAGTAGTCTTAAAGCCGCTGCTATCCTTACCTGACATAGAGCGTGTGAATACAAGGTAATTCGCCTTTTCATTACCTGTCAGTGAACATGTCTGTAGCAAAGACTTAGCCCGGTCTGTTACCACAATTTGTCTTATCTACTTGAAGTTAATCTTGTTATTCTTCCGCCTCTCTTGGTATCCATATTCATATGTAAGATTCTTCAAACATGTTTCGATGAAATTTATTTTACTAAACTCTTGTTTCATATCCACCTCTGAGCCTGTGTGTGTGTGTGTGTGTGTGTGTGTGTGTGTGTGTGTGAGTGACAGCGGTAAAATTTTGGCCTGGAATTCTTGAAACCCGTGTTCGATTACCGGTCCAACCATTCTGATTTAGGTTTTCCATGGTTTCCCGAAATGTTTTCAAGCAAACGCCGCGGTGGTTCCTTCACAAATAACCCGGTCAATTTGCTTCCTGCTTTCTTTCGAAAGCTACAAAGCAAAAAAATGATGCCCATCAGATTCTCAAGGAGAAATGTTTAGCGGGATGTAAAATTCTCTCCGACGTAGTGTTTGCCTAAATTTTCGATAGCTAAATCGGGAAGATAGTTTAAACCGAACGTGGTGGGTGAGTGGTTAACGCTCTGGCCTCGCATTCGGGCGGACGGCTGTTCGAATCCCCGTCCGGGAATCCCGATTTGTGAATTCCATGGTTTCCCCAAATCACTCCAGGTCAAAAGGCCATGGCCATGGCCAATTTCTTTCCCGGTCCTAGACCCCATTCCTTTCCCGCCTTTAATGACCTCGACGTCGACGAGGCGTAAAGCCGTAAGCAAAAGAAAAAAAAAAGTTTAAAGAAAGGAAAGATAGTTTGATATGCGAGTGGTAATCGGTTTGAAGAGCCAATTGAAAAGCACGGAAGGGAGTGACTATTGGTTGTCACGGTGAAGGCACACGCCGGATATTGCATCCTGTGCTTTACATGGCAATGAAGTGGGCTTGGAGCTGCTCCTTATAGCTTCCAAAGTGCGGGCCTGTAGCTGCTCTAACACTTAATTACAGTAGAATAGCTAACGAAATGACGGATATAAAAAAATCTTCAAACTCGGACAAATTATTTGCTGAAACTTTCAGAAAAGATTTAAAAGTCGTGAAATTAGAAAATAAAAAAAATAAAAAATAAAAAAATACTAAATCCTGCATGAACTTGTTCAGACTGAAACCTCCAGGATAAAAACTCCTGAACACACTGATTTCCTGTGCTCTAAAATTAGTAAGAAACCAATACTGAAATTCATCTTTGGGTTTCAAACAGAATTCTAACACGTTTGCTGCAATTATCCCCACACCTGTCTGAGACTGCTATATAAGTGCTAGACCAGCTAGATACGAGGTGGGATGGCCAGTTACTTTCCTCCCATTGTGTAAGTGTTGTTGCAAGTGTGCAGATGACTGAGATGAATAGGGTTCGGATCTTTATGACCAAAAAACCAGATATTTTCATGTAAATATGACTTTAAAAATGGATAAATTTGACCTAAAAATAACGAAATATCACTAAAAATTTAAATTTACTACACATGAAAACGTACTCATTTACTTTATCTGGTAGTGTCGCTTTCATGAAGACAGCATAATTTGCTTACATGCACTCACTGCGCCATTGGGAAATTAAATTTTAATTTTCTTTGTTGAAGTAACTTTAATTTCACATAATTTACAGAAAAGAACTCTTTCGTCTTTACTAAAATATCCCTCTCCAAATTCCTTTACGTAACTCCGTAACTTCTTAGTAACAGAAAATTTTGTTTTCCCTTTGCAAATACTATTCGCATTCTTCCTTCATGGTCAAACAGTCATAAGAGGCTAAAAGAAAAAATTACTGCAGTTTTCTGCGAACAGTACCACGAGGGCAGATGGTAAAGTAAGCCCCGTCCGGGCATCCAGATTTGGGTTTTCCATGGTTTCCCCAAATCACTCCAGGCGAATGCCGGGATGCTTCCTTCAAAAAGGCCATGGCCGAATTCCTTCCCATTCCTTGTCTCCAGTCCTTTCCCGCCTCTAATGACGTCGACGAGGCGTAAAACGTAAGATTCCCTTATTTCTTAAAAATATAAAATATTTATTTTCAAAACCAGATACATCATTTGCAAGCTTAAATATTGTTCTATTTTTAAATGCAATCACCATTTTGATCCAAGCATTTTTGTAGACGCTCCTCCAGCTTTTGTATGCCCGTATCATAAAGCCGTTGATGTAGCGATTCACCTCTTCTTTAACTTCGTCATTGGTGTTGAAGCATTGTCCAACGAAGTGTTCCTCCAGTTTTGGAAACAAATGGTAATCGCTAGGTGCTAGGTCCGAACTGTAGGAAAGTGTAGCATTACAGTCCATCGAAACTGTTTCGGCAGGTCGTGCGTTTAAAGAGAGACGTGAGGTTCCTTGCTCAGCACTCCTCTCCGGCGGTTCTGGATTGTCTGAGTTTTCTTAGTGTGTCGCAGTACTTGTCTGAGTTTGTCGTCCAATGAGGCATAAAATCGATCAACAATATCCCCTTTCGCATTCGCGTGACATACCGTACACGAACCTTCTTATATACTAACTTTTCAGTCAATATCTTCTGAATTGTAGTAGGAGAAACCTCAAGAACCTGTAGAGAAAGTTCACAGATAATGATCCTACGGTCTTCCAACAATATTCCCTCAACCTTTTCGATCGTTTCGTCTGAAATCGAATGTATTCCGCTCCGTTCATCATGAATGTTCGTACTATCACCTGTAAACCCCCTACATCATTTGCGGACGTGTTGAACGGCCATACACTTTTCACCATAGATTTCTCTCAATTGTCGATAGGAGTAACCCCTCTCGCATTTAAAAAACAAATTACTGCACGAATTTCGCACTGGGAGGTAGCCGCGTTCGGCGTCTCCATCAGGAACGGTTGCTGAACCAACACTAGTGCGATCGCACAACGGCAGTGTTGCTCGATCTCGCCTAAAACCTTTCCCTGAAGTCCCAGCCTTTCCGATCTACTCTCATAGGTAGAAATTTATGATTCATAATTTTAAACTACGAAAAACGGATGCAATCCTACATCTGTCTATACTGAGCTAATCTCTACATCTGATCTTGGTTACCTTTCATGCGTAGAAAATGTTACAGCAATTACTGGGCGGTTGATGGTAATTATTTATTCTGAAACCAGTACTCATTTTGATAAACAAAATGCTCGTAACCAATTTTAGATAGTGTTACGAGGGCTAAATTTTCCAACAATACTATAACAACTTTCTATATCCTGAAAATGACATGACAGTGGAAAAGGCAAACTTGTGTTCTTTAACCTAGAATGTTAATTAGGTTTAAAAATGACAATATATAATAAACGTTGCATGTAGTTCGTCAATCCTTCAACACGAGTAAAAAAAAAAGTAACTTGGTATTTCAATTAATATCGAAAGTCCTATCTAAAATACTTTAATATGATTAAAACGCATTTCCCCAGAGGTCCATATTTCCAATATAGACGAAAGGAACAGTTACTGAATAAAGAAAAGACCGACTTAAGCCTTACATCAAGTTATGATGCAAATAGGATTCATGTGTCTTACTTGCGGCAAAAGCCACACACACGTACTCGCTACTTGTCCGATCTGCGACTGAAGTAAGGCAACATGGCAGAGATGTCATAGCGATGCGAACAACGTGCGCTACTAGCCGCCATTAAAGGTTAGCCAGTTAAAGTCGAGCAAAGCCTTTGACGTCATTATGCAAGTTGTATGATATTGTGCTTGTGGGAGTATATGGAACATCCCGTGCTGTGCTGGTCGTGACCAGTTAAAAGTAAAACCGTGAACCAGCGTTTCTCACGCGCCTGTGCTGGCTGCATTCTAGTTAGTCATAGCCATTACTCAAGTCTGTGTAAGGTGTAATGGGAAATGCTGAGGTTGTGTTATGTCTTAGCACTTCCCAACTGTGTCGATATCCGAATGAAACATATGAAACTTTGTAGTGACATATGAGACTATGAAACATATGAAACTTTTCCTAATAAAAAGTTTGTCCTTACACTGCTTCACATATTCAAGTCTTTTGTCTTTCTCTGCACTTCTTATCCTCGACTAGTGTTGTAAAAAAACTGTTTTTTCTGACTTAAAAAAAACATGAAAAAAACCCTGAAAAAAAGGTTTTTTTTCTGGGACACTTTTTTTCATAACTAATAAATCTCAAACTTGTAAGGCATTTATCGTTTAATATGACTTTTAGAGCTTATACTAAGTACTTATCATAATTTTTAAATCTACTATATTTTTCTGGTTCAGTAGGGGAAAAAAAAAACGAAAATATTGGCAACATGACTGAAGTTTTCTTCTATGAACGGGGACTTCCCGGAGAGGCTAGGTTGCGCGAGAAGGAATCCCCGTTCCCCGATGTTTGGGTTGATACTCCCTATTCTATTCGAACCAGTGCTGCCAGCCCCATGAATTTATCTGTAGACCTACGGATCTTTTTTAAAAAAATTATGAATTTTAAATTTATCTACGGTTTCTTGCCTCTTTTTATTACTTATTGTGCTTTCCTTATATTCGTATACTTGTCAGTGGCGTAGCTAGGTCAACAAGGGCCCCGGAGCAAAATAAATATTTATTTTGGGCCCTCAGGCCAGATTAGTAGCTACGCACCTGATACTTGTTAAACTCTCTGCGTATAGTGATACTGAGTCATTAAATTGTCAGTAATTATGAATTGTTTCCTTGCAACCGTTGGCGTAAACCAACGATTGAAAAGAAATAAAGCTCCTGTTTTGTATGATAATGGATTTAAATTCAAACTTAAAAGACCGTAATACAGAACTATCGGCACAGTCTTTATGCACAGTGTGTACTTTGCTCATAATTTAAAATTGCAATCTCAGAATCTGCGTACAATACAATACAAGAACAACCAGTAAAAGAAAATGAAACTATTTCTGAATTTATGGATCTAGAGGAGACAGAAGAAGAAACAGAAAATTCCAACACCGACCGAACTAGTGTTGGTAGTGCTGATACTAGTGAATGTGGTACTGACATAGAGGATAAATAAAATTATGTTACCTACATAGATACATTTATGAATCATTATGTAAGACATTATATGATTAAGTAAGCTGTAAAACACACGTGTAAAATGTAAGTTCCGTAAATGAAACTATAATTTATCAAATATATTGTTTTCTGAAAAAAAAACAAGGGTGCTAAGTTTTTTTCATGTTTTTTTTCACAAAGCTGAAAAAAAACATTGTTTTTATTTTCAATTTGCAACACTATCCTCGACTGTTCGCTCCACTAACAAATTAACCAGACCCGCATGTCTTAAGATATGATCCAACAAAAAGCCTCTTTCTGTAAAACTAATTCACGAATTTCTTACCCCACCCATCTTTTCCAAAACACGGTCATTTCGTAACTTCATTTTCAACATCGATTTATACAGACATTTCAAATTTCGTCGTTTTGTGCTCCATACGTACAGCCTTATAAATTTCTGAGTCATAGGTTAATGTTTAAAACTAAAAGTGTTTTGTCACTGTTTGTGATCTTTTTTGCAGTGGAATTATAAAATTATAATTTCTAAAATTGGCATATGTTTCACTTCATCGTTCGATTATATCTTTTATTTCCTAATCAAACACCTTGTTACAACTGTTACTATAATTTTTACATATCTATTCTCTATTAGCGTCCAATCTTCTCTTCCATTAAGTGATTAGCGCTATGCAAACAGCTGTAGAAATTGTTTTGTTTTTTTACAGATTCCCGTATCAATGTTTGATATCTTCCTCCTGGGATTGTGCCTTCATAAACGATATGGCTGATTATTGTAGGCTACATGAAACTTTTCCGGTTGACAATCTTTAAAACTTTAACTTTAAACAAAAAAAGGGTATCGTCACTTCTTTGGCTTTCCCGAAATCTGTTTAGTAAAGGCCTAAGGTCTAAAAAGAAGTAAATAAATCGTCTATGCCTACTTTGTAGCAGTTCCGCTGTCAGCCTGATTTGGCACAGCGAGATAAGCCGCTAAGTAATTAACCAGATCGTCCTTGCTGATTGCTAAATGTTGAGTGGACTCCATAGAACGATGCCCTGTAACTCATATGTTTTTCCGTCTGTGAAAAGAGCACAACGCACTACTGTACCCATCTGACTCATTCTTTGATAACACTTACACTCTGCAGTTCACATTTCGTTTTACGTACAAAAGGATCGCAAAATGAGAGATAGTCGGCAGTGTAACTGTTGTCCGTGTAGAGGCCGTTGGGATCTATAAGGTAGAATTTCTATAGGATCCGTCCCTGAGATTTATCTTCTAAGAAATTGGTAAATACGTATCCACCTTATTTCATTTGGGGGCGAGTAGGTGAATTAATATATGTAAAAAACAATTATTCGAACTCCTCGTTCAGATTGGAATAAAAATTCCATTGCGAAGAAATGTATCTTTGTTTTTATGAGACGAACTCGTTCGTAAAGCTTTGGAAGGAGATAAGAGTCGTTAGTACAGTGTTATGTGATAGCTTTCAAAGTAAAGGTAACTTAAATTTGTAATTTTTTTGTACTTGACCGACACACACATAGCATCTACGTCTAATTCATATTAATACTACCAATCAATAAGATCCGCGGAACTGGTTCTGACACAGAAGGAACATATAGCTTTAAAGAAATGAAGCCTGGAGTTTTAGAATAGTAGAAAGGTAATAGTTGCAACACATGAGCAGCGGTGCTGTAGAAGTTTCTTTTTTATGTCGGTAACGTGGATATAAAGAAGTGAACTTGTTCTGGAAACGACGAGTGAGGAATGAAGTTTGTCCAAGAATCTCATAGAAAGGTGGTGGGTTACAGTTTCAAAGCATGATGGAGTAGTTAACATGTAAGTAGAGGTAATATCAGTCAGAAAGTAAGAACTGTATTTTTGAAGTGAAAACTTGGATTGAGGTAAATCTGAGTTCGCGACGTCCCGTCACCACATGCCACCCGTTGCGCGTGTGTATGCTACCTGTTGCATGTATGGTATGCGCGTTGGACGCTTTTAGGATGGGTAAAATCTTATCAGTTCGCATCACCGACATTCTAATGTTAATAGCATATCTGTAGCGGTCTGAGGTCTGACTGGGGAACGAAAGGTTCCCGGTTCGAATCCTTCATAGACCCTTAACCTTCCTGTGTAATGTGAAGTACGCCAGAACGCTTCCGTGGTCCGGATTCTACATTAAAATGTCCCCTTTTCCTGGTAGCACTATCAGGTTAGGTTGAAGCGACTAGACAGGGGTGGAATGCGCACCCAATAGAAACCGTGCACCAGGTCATTACGACCACACGGAATTATTATTGTTATTATTATTATTATTTAGTATGTCTGTAGGAGACACATTCACGCTTCGGGAAGATTCCTTACATGCCGGTATCGTGACAGATAATCTCAACAGGTAGAAACCCTATGACAGCAATAGTACAGGTAGTACTATCCAGACAAGTTACTGTAACAAAAATAGTGCAGTTCTGTGATGAACGTACGACATGTGTGGAGCTCATTGCTGACTGGGGTAGTGTAATTCTCGTCAACATGTATTTTCAATGTAGTGATCCAATTGAACCATATATTGGGAAAATTATAGAAGTGTGTACTGCCTTAGGAAAAAGACCAATACTAATAATAGCTGACGCCAATGCTAAATCCAATCTCTGGAATAGCGGGGTGACAGATACGAGAGGCGAGCTTTTAGTGGAAGCTATTAGTGAATTGAATCTAGAAGCAAGATATCTACGGCATAAACCCTACACATATAGCAACCGAGTAGGAGCTCAGTCAAACATCGATGTAACTTTGACCAATAGGAATTGGAACGTTTTAGAATTTTTAACTACCAGTGATCATAATGTTACTACTTTTCAGTTAGCCAGAGGGCGGAACGATTTTGACACATCGGAGGCGCAGATTTCCAAGGAGCATTGTAACATCCGACGGGCAGACTGGAATAGGCTGAGGGAAAGTTTTCTACGACAGGAAATCCTATTAGATGATAATGATGTAGATCGAGCCGAAAGAGACCTTACCCGGGCACTCCAAGTATCAATGAGAATATCTATTCCTCTAAAGAGAACCATTGGCACAGTGGACAGACCTTGGACTGATGGACTGCAAAGACTACGACAAAGGATGCATAAAGCAAGAAAAGATTACAAACGTCGCCTCATCTCCAATATCAGAGAGCAACTGCGGGAAATATATAGACAAATTAAGTGAATTCCGAGAACTGTTAATACTAACTAAACAAAAAAGTTGGGAAACACTTGTGAAAACAAACTTGCGTACAGACCCCTGGGGTATCCCATACAAAATTGAAGCAGGAAAGGTAAAACCTCCAACTACACTGTCTACTGTGCAGAAACAAGATGGAACCATAACTACGAGTTGGAAAACTACTGCAGAAGTATTACTTCAAGAACTCCTTCCAGATAATAAAGTGGAAGATGACGTGATGGAGCACAGAGTGCTCCGTCTGGAAATGTACCAACTTGGGCAAAGTATCCCTGACACTCCAGATATTAGCATCTTGGAGGTAGTACAAGCTATAAATGCCATGTCCAGGAACAAAGCTCCGGGTCCGGATGGTATTCCAACTGAAGTAGTACAAGAACTGATAATGCCAGTAGCCCCCACTTTGTGTAAGCTCTGTAATAAATGCCTGCATCAAGGAAGTGTACTGAACATCTGGAAGCAGAGTGAGATATTAATGATCAAGAAGGGAGATGACAAAGATCCAAAATTGCCTAAATCCTATGGACCCAATCTGCTTGCTAAATGTGCTGGGCAGAATACAAGAATAGGTGCTGTACAAGAGGTTACAAGAAAACTGGGAGAAGGAAGGGATGAATCCAAACCAATATGGATTCAGAGCGGGTAGATCTACAGTGGATGCAATCAACCGGAAAATGAATCTGATACAGAACTCAAATCAGAATTACGTGATAGGGATTCTTGTCTATATATCTGGGGCATTTGATAATCTATGGTGGCCTGCACTTTTTGCACGGCTTAAGGAACTTAATTGTCCAAAGAACCTGTATAACACGTTTAAAGATGACTGTAAGAACAGATATGTCAAACTTGGGTGTCCTGGAGTATCCATTGATAAAAAGCTAAGAAAGGGTTGCCCACAGGGATCCATTTGTGGTCCGATATTTTGGAACTTTGGGCTTGAACCGGGAATGGCAAGGCTGCAAAGTATGCCGGAACTCCTGGGATTTATTGCCTTTGCTGATGATCTATTCTTAAATATAGAAGGTAAAACCAGAGCCGAAGTTGAGACTAAAAGCTCAAAGGCTTTGCGAGAACTCAGTCGATGGTGCAGACAAGTCAAACTAAGATTAGCACCTCAAGAAACCTGTTATATGTTACTGAAAGGCAGATTACAGAGTAATCCAACCATTAAAATAGACGGAGTTACTATAAGAAGTCCTTTCAGTCGATACCTTCGTGTGAAATTAGACGAAAGTCTAAATTTTATGGCCCATATGGAGGAAGCATGTGGGAGAGCCACCTCAGTCATGAATAAAATAATCAGTATGGGGCAAAGGCGTTTCCACCTTTCACCGCTAGTTATTCGAATATACCACAATACAATCCGATCTTCAATTTGACATGGAAGGAACAATTTAAAAATAACCTGAAAGATATTTAAACAATATATTCCAAAGAGACTTCTCTTCTTAATGCTATATCTTCCTAGTTACGTTCTGAAAGCTTATATCGCCGGAAAGGTCAACCAAATTTACCAAAATTTTTTTTTGGTGGTATGGAAACTTCGAGAACCCAGTGTTATACTATTAACTGTATATTTTTTCGTTGTTCACTGTTCACTCTGAACTGGCGACTCAAGCTCATGTTCCCCTGGCCCTGTTCTTCACCTTACTACCCCCTCCTGTTCCTCCCTCTCCGTACTGACCGCTGTGTCCAGGTTGGGGTAAGGGCAGTGGAGGGTGGATAGAGCAGACTGAACTCGAGCCGCATCTGTTAATTAAACGGGCTATATAAAGAAAAGCTCTCCAAAAATGCAATCGATACCTGTCCGCACTAACAGAAAGACTCGTATAACTGGAGAATGGCATGAAACGAACTAACACTCATGGAAAGCAATGCTTAGGTTATAGTGCTTTCAACCTGCGGAGTCCAGATTTTTATATGATGCGAGTACATTAACCACGTCTTCTTGCTTTGTACAGATGTTTGTGTGTGTACTAATACTCCTTATGTGCGCCTAATTTACTTTCTGCTGTGTTGATTCACTGTTTACTATGGCCTAGAGACAATAAAATGGATGATTATATAGTTCTTCGTGCGAGCAAGAACAGAAAAACGTAATTGTTGGAACGAGGTTTATAAAAAACTAAAAAAAAAACTGGGGTCACAGAAACTGGCTATACTCATTCTATTTTCATCTTCCTTAGACCCTTATCGGCCATATGCACCTGAAATCAGATTTGGCGTAATCTATAATCTTTATCTGGAGTATTGTTAATTACAGATACACACAGAAATAGCAGCAAACACTGGAGTTGGCGTGTTTCCTAAAGAAAGTCAGAGTTATCGCAGGCTGTAAGGAAGGCCTAAAGTGTGCCGAGTCGCTTCTCAAGGCCTTCTCAGGGCCAGACGCTCATCCTGTTTCAAGCGTAATTGAGGCAGTTTGTGTCTCTATCAGAGAAAAAGAGCTGGTCAAAATTCATTTGTTTTCTTGTCTTCATCCGTGTGGTGGAATAAATATTATGAAAAATACTTTGATCTCTCTCACAGCTCTCTTACCTAATACTTTTTCTAAACAGAGCTGACATCGAACGTGGTGGTGAGCGGTAACGCAACTGGCCTCGCATCAGGGAGGTCACTGGTTCGATTCCACGCCCAACCATCCAAATTTGGTTTTTACACGACTCGCCGAATGCCGGATGGTTTCTATAAAAAGGCTATGGCAGAAGTTTTTCCCCGATCCTTGCCCAAGTCCTTTCTCGCTTCTAATGACTTCGACATCGAGGAGACGTAAAGAAATAAGAAATAAAGCTTATTGAAGCTAAGGAGGTGAATCCATAACTTCTTGGCCTGCCAATGAGGCAGTTGAGTAGAAACGAAAAGTTGTGGTATGTGTTTGAACATATTCCTCTCTGGCTTGCATAAAATTCCTCCAACGGCGTTCAAATCCAAAATTCTCAAGGGTGACAAAAAATGACAGCATATACGAGGTCAACTTATTGCATGGAAAACGATGGAACTTTGATATGGCCAGATCAGATTAATAGGGGATTAACAGTACCAACTGGAACGTCCTCGTGAATTGCAATGAGACAGGGAACACAGTCTTGATGAAACTGTTATTTTTGATAAATCGTGCCTTTTTTTTTCCTTCATAGCAACTCGCAGTTGCTTCACAAGGCTAGCACAATATACCTTCGTGGCTGCTTTACTCTTCTTCAGGAAATCTAGCAGCATTACATCCTCAAAATATCAAAAACCAGATACTATCACTATGCCTACAGAAGGAACATCATTCTTTGAAGTGAACCTACGTGCTTCCGTTGTACTGCTTTGATTATAAGGTGATTGATGGACTCAAGTCTCATACATTATCACAGATCGTTCAATAAAATATACTGTATTGCACGCAGCGGGTGGAAACCTTACTCATGTTCAGGTATTACATCAAGTTGCGATCTACTTTTATTGGAAAGCCTGGTATTCCAAAATCCGCCCAAACTGTTAATCTTTATCACCAAATCATGTAACCTCTCTTTATACTGGCATTGTTACGCGAGGATCATATTCACTGATGGTTCTCCTCCTTTTAAAGTGAGATGTCTTACCTTTTCTGCAGGCAGGCAGGCACAACCCCCCCCCCCCCCCCACCTCTAATGTTGCCACTACTGTATAACGTCATGAATGTCCTATGGCGATATGTTTTTCTTTCACCGCTCGGACATAGTATTCGGGAATGCGCGGATTCAAATCCCCGTAGGGCCATCCACATTTCCTGTTTCCAACCCTCATCAGTCGTTGATGACTTCGACGAAGCGTAAAGCCACAAGAAAAAACAACTTCCTTACACAAATATTTAATCACAACACACATTTCTTTCTTGTCACTTCGGGTTAAATGCACGTCTCATCTGCTTCAGCACCTGTAAACAAAGATTCGTTCCAGGATGTTTCTATTTTGAACAATATTCTAGAAAGAACCAGAGAATTAATTGGATTTTCGCATGGTTCAACGATTTTGTTAATCTTACAAACTTATAGGATGACACCCTCGTACAGTTCTGGATATTTCCGAAGATTAGTGATCTTATGTTGAATCTGATCCTCTTGTCTGGAACTTAACAAACTTATTAGTAACTTAGAACGTTCAGTTATACATGCTTCCGGACCAAAATTTCAGACACAATACGAATTACACAATGATTGATGTTAAATGAGCTATTCAAAGCTAATTACCGAGCTGCTACTATACGATAAATTCTGAGCTGATGAAATATTGATGGTATCAAATACTTGGCAGGATGCTGCGCTGCGTCCCCAATACGAAATACCCGCCTCGTTGAGCGAGATCGCTGTGTTAGGGCGAAATAATTTTTTTTCTTGTTGCTTTACGCCTCGTCGACGGCTAAGGTAATTAGAGGCGGAATGGGACTGGGGGAAGGAATTCGACCATGGCCTTTTTGAGTGCATCCCGGCATTCGCCTGGAGTGACTTGGGGAAACCATGGAAAACCCAAATCTGGATGCCCGGACGGGGATTCGAACCCGCGTCTACATCTACATATATACTCTGCAATCCACAAAATTGTGGGTGGCAGAGGGTGCTCAGCACCAAAGCTAATCTCTTTGCTGTGCATTCCAATCCCTAATGGTACGAGGGGAAAAAAGAATTCATATAAGAATCAGTCCGGCACCTTATTTCTCTAATTTTATCTTTCCTGTCCTTCCGACTCAAATAGGTTGGTGGAAGAACAGCGAGGCCAGAACGTTAACCGTTCACCCACCACGCTCGGTGAAGAAATTTTCATCGTTAGGTAACTGACCATCAGGTAAGGAGAGTTGGTGGTTTACATACCCAATCTCCAGACTGTTTATCTGTATTAAATTCCAAAACCCTATGCACTGCATTAGAAAAGAGAACATACATCACTACTGACGATGCAGATTCGTGTGTCGGATGGAGACGAAAAACTTGGCAGCCCTTAAGGTTTCCTTCGGAAGATAAGGTCTGAATGGCGGGCACCGGCTTTCACCGTTTCCTTTTTTCCATCTTCTTATATACCACACTTACCACTGAAATCTGCACAACTGCAAACGCTTAGAAATACGTGGAGGGAAAGAACTGGCCGTGTTAAATCTGTAAACAGGCCTAGTACCCTTCCCTCTATAGAGCCCAACCACACACATCGGCTCTGTGAAATAATTAATGCTGAAGGTTGTTTACAGTGTTTACATTGTGGAACCAAGTTCCAAATAACAAACAATGCCAACAGTTCATCAGATTTTGTAATGCCTCAGTACAGACCTTGTTGAAACAATTCATTGTCTAATTTACTGCTTCTTCCTTACTAACACTGAAATCGTTATTTATAAGACTAGGATTCAGAGAATGTGCACTTTTCATTTTTCTTTAAACGTTTTTATTGCATTTGACGCACTAGCCAGTTGCTACAGCGCTGCCAAGTTGGATAGCGGGAGATGTAATGGGCCCGGCTAGAATGTCAACCTAGGCGTACATCATGTTCACGCTTTTAGGCGATTTTTTATAATTCCAGATTAGTGCTGCAATCGTCAGCGCTCTGCACTTCAACAACTACGCAGCATTGCTCGGATAAAACAACGCAAATCGCTTTTGCACAACGCTTACACTGTTCGCTGATAGGTGGCTGCACTTGCTACTTCCCTTAGGTTAGATCGTTCTCAATGAGCCCCTCCCCCCCCCCCCCCAATTTAAAATAAAAGTATTTTACTCGGTGTTGAAACGGAGTAACTACGGAAAGCTCCTTATCAGTGGCATTGCTAAATGTGTTTACCTGGCAAACACTGAATCATTTTTCATTCCGGGCAGTTCCGAGTTAAAAAGCACCTGACTGAAACTAAACGACGGAAAAATCGGATATTCATTTGAATCTCTGAAATTGACGTTACGAAGCTACAGTATCCTGACTTTTTGATGTGGTTATTGTCGAAGTTAAACTTTGAATTTTCTTGAGTGAACTTAATTTCATGGATGCCGCTTATCTCAGGCAACAGAGCATTTGATTACGTACTAGACGACCAGGGTTCGATTTCCAATGAAGCCGAGGGTTTTTTTTTCCAAAGATGAACGTCCGGAGTGGCTCGACCTGTTGTCGAATTAACAGTTCCTTTCCGCCAGGAATTTGAACTGTATCTGTGTCTATTTTCTGCTTTTATAAATCAGCCTGCCCCAATTGCGAGTTCACAAACCATTGTAACAGTTCCTGGTGTTGGTTTCTAGGTTAACCGGACGAACCCCAGTGCTGAATAAATTTTCATTGTTCCCGATTTGGCCGGCAGGGTAGGTGCGCAATCAATTATGACCAGATTGTTCCAGAAAACCACGAGTTAAATATCAAACCCTTCAACAGCGTGTATCTAGGACATTCGATACTTATGTGATGCTTCCTCCGGAGGGTAGGCCCTACTTTAAACTATGTGGCAACTGTAGGATTCTTTCCTCTCCCTTCTTTCATATCTCATCTACAACATAAACAACAAACTAATCTTAACTAACACACCTCCACCATAATCATTTACATATGTAATAACACTGGGGAAGAAGGGAAGGGGATACAACCTTACTTAAATATACGTAGGATAACATCATCCTTTCGTAAAATATCTGCCTTTTGAACGAAGAATTCAGTTATTCACATGAAAGCCTGACTAATTTCCTTGAAAAGGTACTTCTTTCATCTTTGTGACCACAAACTTCTTCCAGAGGCCCCACTATCTTTTCAAAATGGCCTTTTTTGGATTTGGAGTAAAACTCTAATCGGGTTCGTTTGACCTCCATTTTCAGTGAAAAGAACCTATAGAAACTGTGGATGTTCTGTCTCACTAAGGAAATATGCAACAGATCCGAAGTATGGATATCTTCTATTATCTCAACACAGGCAGAAGATTGTAATACCCGTGTTTCTTTTCTTAACGCGGGAAGAATAAAAGTCGGATGACTAGCGGTATGGTAGCTCAGATGATTAAGACGCTTGCTTTCTAAAGTTCAAATCCTGGTGGCGCTATGAATTTGTAAGTGTTTTTGCCTCCTTTGGAAGGATCCAACCAACCATCTGTTTGCGGACCGAGTTTCTAGTTTTACTTTTTGAACACGCGCCGTATACAGTTAGTATGTTCCAGCATGCAACGGTAGACATCTGACATTGCTCAACCAATGCTTGATTTGATTTAAAGCAAAATTACTTAAAGCAGATGGTCAAAGAGGAAGGCTGGACAGAAAAAAAGCTGTCTGGTCTAAGATAACTGATACAGATTGCTAAGATTTTCCATGCTTAACTAGGATGAGTTGTGACAATTAACTCTTGGAATATATAAACTTAAGCAAGGCCAATCATACACTCAAGAAAACTTGAATGAAGAATTTATTTACTCTCCTTACATACACTGTGAGGATTCTAATCTTAGTTCATTTACGATCGTGACATACAAGTTCCAAAAACTATAATATTTCGATAAAAACAGAGCAAGTGACATCAAATATATTCAATGGTAATGTCAATGTCAAGTCACAAGGGCTGTAGGGTATTGTGTATATGTTGCTTCTGTATTATGGTTTCTGGCTTACTGGCACTACAATTCAACCAAAGTAAAAAAAAAAAAAAAAAAAGGTTTTGAATATGCTTATATGCTACAAGATGCCACCAATGAAGGATGGTCCAGTATCGACTCTAATGAAGAAAGCATGGAGGAAGACAATCTAAAACATGTTAAAAGTGTCTGAAACTGTGTGATTATTTTCGATTATTGATTGTTTCAGATATTTCATGTATAGAAATAATAGTAGTAATAAACTACATTCATCTTAATCATGCATTTAGTGTTGTATTTATTATTGATTATTTTTTTTATTTTTTTTTGATTAAGAATAATGACTATAGTGTTTGTTAATTAATGTACAAAATACTTACTTATTTATTTATTTCTCCCATCAATTAAAGAGTTTTCATTTTTTTTAAAAAAATCTTATTTGTTATGGGGTATACTGATGAATAAAAGTCTTATCAAGTGGCTGATGGGTGAAAAAATGGCCTTTATCAACCCACTTCCTTTGTTTTAAGTCTGTGAAGAAAAATAAATTCCAATAAATCATTAACTTGTGTTTGAAAAAGCATTCTTCAATCAAACATCAAAGTTTTACTGAAATACTGGAAACTGAATTTCATATGAACTCTGAAAAACAACTTTTGCTTCAGGATGTATTTCATACGGTACTTTTATTATGGTTATATTTTATTGATGTTTAGGTATCTTTTAAATGTATAAGCGTTTTCCACATTTAGCATTAACTGGAAAATAACTTGTGTGTAAAACATTTGAACATTTTTAAAGCAGTAAGGGCTTTCTTTTGTAATTCTGTTATTTGTCAATTGTTTGTTCTGACACAGCTATTTAATCCTTTTCAGAATTTTGAACCTGTGGCCTATCCAAAGAATGACTATGGAAAATTCTATTCCGGTGATTCATATATAGTGCTACATGTAAGTATGGCAACTGAAGTAGTGAAGAGATTTATTCTTTAGATAACTAAGTTTAAGACCAACACTATAATAGTTAATGTTACAAACAGTATTCTAATACTCTTGTCTATGTAACTTTTATTTATTAGCTTGAACTGTAATCCATGGAGAGTATTGGTCTGGAACACAAGATGGCAAATGTGAGACCAGTAACATTTCTCTTGCTGTATTCTCTTGGGCTAATGGGTGGGAATAAATTATATTTTAAATGCTACACTACAAACTCGACACATAAATAAACACAAACACTGAATATTAACCTTTTTTAAAAATTTATTGAATCTCATACCTATTCCCCCTTTGTGGTACATGTCATCAGTGAGAATTTGGTGCAGTCAATCATTTACTGATAGTGTCACACTCCAGAACGGCAAAACATGTCTCAGATTATATATATAATAAAAAAATGTTGTGAACAGATAGTGTTTCATTAACAAACATTTAAGAAGCAGCTGCAAAAGAATGGCCAGCAACCAATTTACTAAACAAACTTACATTTGAAGATACTTTTATAAATTTTTTGTCATGTTCTACAAAATAAAAAGCATTAAATATGTTTACTATGGAACTGCTCTTCTGGAATAGATCATTCTAGAAGTGCTGAAATGAAAAAGTGGGAACTGTCAAGTGATTATTGTGTCACTATATATGTTTTGAAACAAAGAAGGATAGGGATTTCTTACTAAAGCTGATGGTAAGAGTGTGAAAACACACACACAAAAAAAAAAAAGACAAACACAATTCACCTTATCTTCGTTTATTCAGTTACCTGGCAGCTTTCTTGTGTGTTTGATTATTGCTTTCTAAATTTTTCTGTTTCCTTCTACATAACTAAGGGATTACGTACCTGAAATATTGTGAATTGTGTTCATCTTGATTAAATTTCATTGCAGTCCTCTTGCCCTTGATTTTGATAACTGATTAATTTACTTTTCTTGTACTTCTTTGTTTTTATATTGACTTGGAGCATTTTTATTCCCATTATTATCTTCATTGTAGCCTCATATGATATGGGCATCATTGCAGTGCATGCTGTTCATTGTAGTGAATTGTCACTGGGCTGTAGGAGAAAAGATGTTTCAGTCTATTCTCACTGGAATGTTTGTTGATTCAGATTCCTCTGCTCCGATTAATATACAAATAATATACAGTTGAAAAATGGCTGATTTGTTCTGAATAAATTGTACCATGAGTTCCCTTGATTTATAATAAAAACAGTATCCAATGCACTTACATTGTGGCATCTGAATTATATCAGTCAAGTTTAAATCGGTAAGCTTTTTATATGGTGAATGAAATACTTAATGCTGATGATTCTGATGAGGGTAGATTCGAGAAATATGTCCCAGTATCACATTGAACATCTTCATGTTATAATCCAGGCTTCACTTTCCTGCCTTGCATTCAACTGTATTTACTTGCTGTGGTTGTAAACTGTCCCCCATGTGGTATTATTTTCTGAGCTTGTTAGGTATCTGTTAAATTTTGTAACTGCATGACAAAATTTTATTCTCAGAACCACAAGTTAGATTGGATAGAATTTTAGTATTGCATTTCATTTCTAAAGTCAGTTTCTATGATAACTCAAGTTAGATAGCAGATTTGCAGTTGTTGAGATAGTATTTTCAATTTCAACATTCTCAAGCATTCGCCTGGAGTGGGATTGCGAAAGTTCATATCTAAATTATTTAGTTTTAGCTAAAGTATTAAAGTTAGGAAATTTTTTCATAATATTTGCTACCAGATCTAGCGATCTGTAAAATTTCAAAGAGATAGAATTATTTTTATAGTCAAGGTCAAATTAGATGATTCAAGGATTTCAGACATGCGATTTCATATCTGAAGTGCCCGCCAGCAGCTACCCATGTGAATGAGGAAAAGAATCCTTTCCCATGGTTCATGAGAGAGCGGAGTCGCCAGGAATCTTTGAGAAGCGGGGAGCGCAATGTGATATAGACTCATGCGTTCAGTTAGTCGCCCTCAGTGGTACACAAACAGTCGGTGCGGCATGACTTTAGCCCCCAGTCATCCAGGAACTGTGCATGCAATAACATGTAGCTTAGTAGGCCTGCAAGTTTCATATAAAACACTACGGCAAAGGTTTTATTTTGGAATAATGTAGATTCGTGTATTCAAGTTTTATTATAATGAAGTTTTGAAATAGAATTACGCCATGTGGGGCCTCGGGATTGTTTGAATTTACTAAACTGTGACACAATGCGAGTGTGTGATTCACATTTATTTAATTTCTCCAACTAGAAAGTGGTAATGTTGAACTTTGGGGTGTGGTCTGGCTCGAATGGTTAATTGAACTTGCAAACTTTTCTTCTGTAACATTGTCTGATTGCCTGTTCAGTTTCTGACTTTGTAAGATTTGAAGAATAGAGTGATTTTAATGGCATTGAACTCGTTAACATCATTTAGCTTTTACCTTTTTATAGCTTTTGGTTTAAATAAGCTATGTGGCGACCGGGTTATTATGTTTAAGTCAAAACTATAACATCCAAGGCTACGCACGGTCTAGGCTAAGATTCAAACTTTATGCAGAACCCCACTGCAAGCATGTTGTCTTACAATCTATGTTATGAGGGCCATTCAATAATTTCATGGTCTGACACCGAGGCACACAAGTTAAAAGAAAACTTGCGGTCTGTTTTTCAACATACTACTGACTGAGCTCCACCCTTTTTCAGTTGTGATAGAACAGAAGCTTTGATGGTAACTACCATACACTCTACCAACCACCTAATTTTTCCCTTTATGAATTTTAATTACAAAATTTTTCAGTATTTTTGGTGAAGTAATTTATTTCAGTACCTGACTCCCTTACCTAGAAAAGAAAATTTTCCAACTCCCTTATGCCTTAAATTAAGTGCTGGCTAGTGGTTGTGGTCACCTTTTCTCTTCCATGTACTATTCATTCTATAAATATCGAAGTATTATCACCAATTGTACACTCAAATCACTCTCTTCACCCATCACCTACCTTCCAATGACACCCAATCCACTGACTCTCCTTGTCCTTTATCTTCATTCCATGTTGACCTATCCAGCTAGTTATGTCTAGATCCCCCTGCAGCTGTTTACTTCTCTCCTGTTTTAGTCCTATTATGTAACATTTTCATTTGCAAACAACTTTTGACTTTAAACTAACAACAAACACTCATTAAAATAATGAACAGCAATGGCCCCAATAATTCCCAATTTTACATCCACCTCTTTTGATATTCCATTTCCTACCCTAACATTTGATTTCTAACCTTTAAGACTTTCTCCATCCAGTGTCACTTTTTCATCCACTCCAATGGTTTATTATTATTTACCAACATTTTATGGCCCACCATGTCAAATCCCTTGGATATATCTAGCACTCCACTATCAGCTTGGCCTCCCTTGTCCATTTCATCTGCAATATATTGCATATAGCCCTCTGAGATTCACACAAGAACCCTTGCCTAAACCCATGTTGCCATTTGGCAAACCAGTTACTTCATTCACAGACATTTTCATCAACTTACCCACCACTGATGTCAAACTAATTGGCCTGGAATTTTCAGCTATTTATCTCACCTCCTTTATGGACCGGTACTATTATGGAACTTTTCCAGTCCTCTTGTAAGCAACAAGTCTCCAAACTCGATCCAAGTAATATTAAAAGTTAAGGTACAAATTTGTTTCTAATTATCTTTAATACATCCATGCTAACATTATCCTCTCCAGCCCCTTCACATCTTTTTTTAGCTCTCTTATCTCCCTCAGGAATTTACAGTATTTTATTCTGCTAATACTACTTATGTGGAGGAGTCCCTCCTCTGATTTTTCCCCTCCCATCTCTGAATGATATTCCCCAATGACCCCATTAAATCACTTGCTGTAAATTTGAAAAAGGCAGAGATGTTAATTATCTTCATCCCCATCCTTATCAACAATATTGTAATGTAAACCTATTAAATATACTATCTACCAAACAGTAATTGCACATCTATGAAGATAGGTAATTCAGTAAATCAGGTATCTTGTGTGGCCACCATATGCTGCAGGCCAGTGTAAAACTAGTTGAGGAGATGGAATGAGGTATAAAGATACTTGAATTATACAAGGGCATTTTTGTGGGCTGCAATTTCAGTTGACTTTCTATTTGGACAATTGCAGTGAAAGTTAACAGCTCCAAATCAGTTATCACATTTGTCCTATGTAAGTGGAAGATTGATGTGGTTTGTGTCAATGTTGCATATTCTGTGCCACCTTCAGTTTTGATCGACAGATATTGCAGAATACTGAAACATAAAATTGTTAAAAATAGGGCACAATGCATGGCTACCATCAGAAATGAGTTTCATGGAACAAAAGGAGTATCAGTTTCCTTTGCAACATTGCGTACAGGGGCCCACTGACATGAATATTTTGGAAGATCAACTGCACATAAGCATCACATCGCGAGAAGCAATTTAGCTCTGTGACTTGGGTGGTGTTTGGACCATTGTAATAGGACACTGGACCATTGGAAATCAGTTCGGTGGAGTAACAAGTTGAGGTTTACATCATTTTGATCTAATGGATGCAAATTAGTGGCGTCTACCCAGGCAACAACTTCTGTCGGCGTATATAGTACCTACTAAGAAATTTGGTGGTGGTGGAGGAGTTAAGGTGTGGCACTGTTTCATGGCCTTCGGCCTTGTGTTTGTCCATGGCAACATGAACAGATGCCTGTTGCAGCATTCTGGATAATGAAATGCTTCCAATGTTGCGATGTTTTTATGGAATGTATCCGTGTTACTTCCAGGATGACGATGCCAAGTACCATGTTTCAAGGGCTACCATGCAGTGGTACACTGACACAATGTTCGCTGATTAGACTGTTCCACCAAGAGCACTGACCTCAACTTTATAGAACATCTTTCGAATAAATTGGATCCCAGGTAAGGGCTTGTCCGGAGTGGATAAAATTCATAGCTTGGCTCATGGAATGGTTGCAAGAACAATGGCAACAAATTCCATTGGAAGTCATGGAAACTCTCATAGAGAGCATGGCAGACAGGTTGACTGCTGTTATAGTGACAAGAGATGGCCCTATGAAAGTGTAATGGGGTGACAGCCATGTAGCAAACATTATGGAAAGATGTCCAATTACTTTTTGGTAGATAGTGTATTATAGGTGTATCTGATGTCAAAAATTTCAGCATCCAATAGGTGGAAGTCTTTCTCATGTCAAGCATCTGTTTGAATATAGTGTACTGTTTTTGGAATGAGTGATAACTTTTTTCCTTAGGACTTTACAGCTTGTTGATGTCAGGGTCATTAGAGCCAGATGGGAGTGGGGATGTGGGAGCAGGAAACTCTACCCATCTACTGAACTATTAATCTTGTGTTTATCATCATCTTCTTATACTGTGTCCCATGAGTGGTTGTTTCCACTGGCCTTCTTGTGTGGTATCGTCTTTCGTGCTGATTCTCCCCCATTTAAATATAAATGGCCACTTTTCTGCTGTGTTGTAGGAGAGGAGCCCTCCTATTTCTTTGATAACACCTCCTCTCTATTGAACAACAATTGTAATTTTTCTGTGAGATTGGTGGAAGAAAATGGAAATGTAACCAGAGGTTTATACAGGTCTAGTTATTCTCAGAGCTACTGTATTATCCACCCACTGTGTGAGGTCTTTTGAGTTCTGTCAGTTATGTCAGTCTGGTTTGCACTGCTATTCTTTACTTTCATTCAGCTTTTATGTTTATTATTATGTTTCTGTGTCTGGTTTAATCCCTTGGATGGACTAAATATGCTACTTTTTATTTGTACATGAAGTTTAGATCAATAGCAGCACTGTAAGGAACCAGTTCCTGAGAATTTGTGGTGAAATAATTCCTTTGAATCTAAACATTGGTACTACATGCCTCATTCCTATGCAATTGCCTTGCAGATCAGGTAAAATAAAACTCAAATTATCCAAACTCCGACTGTCCGAATCTCTGAATATTCCAATCTTTTTTTTTTTTTTTTTTTTTTTAAGACGTGTGTAGAACAGGTTGAAAGACATAGCAACTGAAGAAGAGAAGAAAAAGGCTAAAGAAATTCAAGAAAAGGAAAGAGAAGAGACAGCAGAAGATGGGGATGACATGACACTTGAGGAATACAGAAACATTCTTTTGAAAATTCCTGGATGTTCAGAAGTTAGTGCTGAAGATACCATCAGCTAGTCAAGCATTTGCCGACCTTGAAACTGCATTGAAGTGCCAGAGTGTGATCACGTGCAACTTCTCATTGTTAAGCAGATGCGAGACTTGGCAGATCGAAAACATGAATACAGTCAAACAGCTTACTTTGACTGATTGTGAGATGTTCAGCAAGCAATTACTTATTTACTGTGCGGTACATACATACTGTACTAATGTACAGCACTTGTAAGTACGCTCAACATGCAAAAGTGTTGCCTTTTCATTTAATTAATTGAAAGCTCTTTTTCTTTAAAAATAGTGTTTTCTCCCATTTTCAGTATACATACAGTAATTAACTAAAATAGAACATTTTCGGCAAAATCCGAATTTTTGATTATCCAAGTGGGGTCCAGTACCAATTGATTCAGATAATTGGAGTTCTACTGTATATTTTATTGAAATTTAAATTACTACAAGACAAGCAGGACTTCAATTGGCAGTTTGCCATCTGTCAAAATAAATAAAAACATGAAATACTATAGAATGCCCTTAGGATAGTAGCATAAAATGGTGGCTTTGAAAGGTAAATCGTTCTTCTTGCCCTAGTGATGGAGATATTAATTGACACTCTGATATTGTTCAAAATCCAATAACATGAAAAGTTTCTACCGAATGCAAAAACCAGTAAGCAAGCTATGTATTTTTATGATAAAATAGTCTTGGAGGAAAAGGGGGGGTGGGTTGATTTGATATGCAAACTACACTTGTTATTGGACTGCAGTAAAGGAATTTTTATTTCGTTAAAATGGGGGGAAATTGAAGCAAAAGAAACGTCTAATGAATGGAAATCTGATTAATCAGTCGAGGTTAATCAGGTTGCATAAAGCTCAACAGAGGTTCACCAAAGTCTCCTTGCAGAAATTTCAGCTCTTTGTTCCTGCTGAAAGAGGGTTGAAAGCTGTGTAGCTAAATCTACCTACCTGATTGCTGAGCTGAATCATATACACTACTTTCAAAGCCAGAGTTAACATAAAGGAGGAAAATGTGGCGTGAAAGTATATGAACATTGGATTCACACTTCATGAAGTATGCACCAGCTGCCTTGGCAAGCATCCAGAAAGTGTTTGGTGTAAGATTGAGCCCAACCTAACATATCGATCATTCAAATTTATCTACTTCATTCAAAAGTGCCCATAACATGAAGAGAACTTGTTAATTTGTATGATAAACTGGGAATTGTACAGGTGACAAAGTTATTATTCCAAGACCACTGCAGTTTTTGCGATAGGATGAATCATTCTATAAAAGTAATCTTGTAGGCTACTGATCTGTAGATACCAAAAATGTGTGGAAATGTCCCACTGGTGAAATGATTGTGATCTTTCTTAATGATGCCAAGAGAGCAAAATAGACTGGTGGTATCATCACAGTAAGATTTCCTGAACAATTTTAACAATTTCACTAC
This sequence comes from Vandiemenella viatica, assembly GCA_031002005.1. Classification (NCBI taxonomy): domain Eukaryota; kingdom Metazoa; phylum Arthropoda; class Insecta; order Orthoptera; family Morabidae; genus Vandiemenella; species Vandiemenella viatica. The sequence continues at coordinate 278,875,743 of CM061921.1, forward strand.
AAATGTTCCTTTTACACCTCAAAAGATAGTCATATGATGGACTATTGTCGCCATAAAAAGCCTTTGTTTCATCTTGGATTTGATATGTGCTGTTACCTGATCTTCTTGGGAGCTTGTCTTGTCCACATTACAGGTTACCAACATCTACTGTCTCATGAAATTAAACAAATTTACAATGATAGCTGTAATTAAAAATGTCGGCTACAAAAATATCAATTTTTATCCTGGTTAGAGTACATTCATATAGTTTGACAGTCAGGTAATTAAAATGATAACTGTTTATACCATAGTTTATAATTGATCTTGGTAAACACTTCCCAACATACCTACAAAAGTGTTTTATTCAGTTATCAATCAATTGGGTTTTAATAGTAATTTCACATCTATTATGTCCTTCAAAATATCTATAAAAATCAAAGTTAATGCAACATCTTAGTTCAAATTGCATCCATCCTGTTGCATTCACTATCACTATATTCTAATGTTAATATTTTTCATCCTAAGCAGTTCATTAAAACCCATTTAAAATACCTGAATTTCTTTAGCTTGTTATAATCTACACTTCTTTTAAATTTTCATATAATATGCAATACTTCGATCATGCCTTCAGATTTTTTATGAAGTGTAATTGACCTGTAATTTTTCATTGAAGTGTTAAATTTATATGCTTTATATATATAATAAGTTTTCTGAGAAAATCGTGATGAGAAATGAAATTATTTCAGACAAGTTAAATGCACCATCGAAGGATACATCTTAAAATCTTTTCCAGCCTTTACTATGTATGCCGCAGCATCAGTCACAAATAGTAAGACATGTTCTCACTTAACTTCACTGTTCCATAACAGTTTCATAGCGTTGTTGAAACGGACTGTAATTGTTGAGTGGTTTACTGATTCAAGAACTTCACAGTCCAGAAACAATATATCACCCATTCTGTCAGCAAGTAGGGTTCCAATGATAAAATTTACAATATATCTCCCACAAGCATCAGTACTTTCATCCATTGATACCCAGATCTTACTAATGCCTATCTTAGTTCTGATTATCTGCGATACATTTTCATAACAAGATGGCAAATAGTTCTTCCTCAATGTTGGTACGGTTGGAATCATCTGTGTTGTGTATTTCTCCAAGAAGGATTTGAAATGATCATTGTTCACTTTATTAAGTGGGATGTTGGCTGATACCATCATTTCAGAGTCTTTTAGAAAAAATTGACAATTTGGAAGATAACGAAGCTGTAGATGTATCCAAACAAGTTGCTGTTTGCTTTATCAAGCTGAATGCTGTGATAAGTTATTCTTGTGTCTTGATGTATGACAATGCTGCTGCAAATGAAATTGTTTTGTTGCAGTCACTTTAGTTTCACATAATTTCCAGAAAAGAACTCTTTCATCTGTACCAAACTACTCCTCTCCACATTCCTTTATGTAACTCCGTAACTTCGCACACTAAGAAAATTTTGCTTTCGGCATGGCGGTCCTCACTGATCCACTGCAGATTTAACACTGGCTGAGTGTGTCTGGTATGTGAGAAATGCCTGACCTTGGTAGGGATGGGTTTCCCGTTAAGCAGTATTTTGTCCGTACTGAAGTCCATAGGAAGTCAACTGGTTCCTTTCAACTCACCGGTGAGTCCCTGCAGTGGACTCAACTCTCGTGTTACCGTTGCAAGTGAGACATTGATTGACGCAGCTTGACACAGGCATGCTGTTGCTGCATTGTCGAAATTAAATGGTGGGTGAAACACTAACGTTTATAGAGTGACAATAATATGTAACTTTAATTCTTGACTGGTGAATTCTTACCAATTCAGTGACAATTAGTTTTGTTTCTTTTTCCAATGTATATTAGGAGTACATTTCTGTGAATATCTTAATTTCTTCTCATCTATAACTTCTATTAAAAAATTACCAGATTTTTTCCTCAAAATATGACCATAAATATTATTGTAATATGACAGAAATTAGAAAAATGGCCTGAATACACATTGATATGCTACATAGAATACATTTAAATAAATCAGAAATGAAATGTAGTATTCACGGGTTTTCCGCCGTATGTTGTTGAAATGCGACAACGAGCTTTCGGCGGCTGATTCTGCCGCCATCTTCAGGTTGCATGTTGTGCAGGGAGAACCAGAGTTGCACTGGCGATGTCTGGCCTCCACGCGCCCTTATAATGCCTGGCCTCTCCCCTCCGCTCGCTCCCTCCCGCGGCTGCCGTCTTGCAGCTTGATTGGCTGGCGGAGTGACTGTCCTAGCCAACGCCATCGATATGCCGTGAAAGCCTTTGATCTCACAATCAGAAATGTTGAATCAGTGTTTAATACAGCATTTCAGCTCAAAACGAAGCCAGGAAAAAAATATGACTTTTCTTAAAGATCCGAACCCTACTGATAATATATGAAAATGGTAAGTAACTAGTGAAAAAGAGGTATTATTGAAGAGTATTTTTTGTTGTGTGGAGTATTAGGACATCCTATTATTTACTGTTTTTTAAAAAATGAATGGTATTGTTCCTTTTTCTCTAACCATATCACATGTGCAATATTTCTTGTATTAGAAATTGTTTTAGCTTTCAAACACTTTTGACAACCGTAAATGGGAAGGTACTGTTTGCTGGAAAATAGGACAGAAATTATCTGATTATGATATTTTTCTTTAACTGTATTGACTTGCCCACAATTATAAGTTTTTCTCTAAGTAAAACCACCTGTATGCTGTTATTTTACTTGTATCATTCAAAGGCTTCTGGGAGACAAATGTTATGTTTCCTAGGTTGTTTGCAGATGATAATAATAATAATAATTCCATGTGGTTGTAATGACCTTGTGACAGGGTTTCTGTAGGCTGTGCATACCACCCCTGTCGTAGCCACCTTAATAACCCACAATCCTGCCGGGTACAGCTTAACTTGGAATCCGAAACACTGAAGCATTCTGGCATACTTCACATTACACAGCAAGCTGTGTCAGAGGTGAAAGTTGAGTTAAGTGTCCTTGAAAATCCCTGCCAAGATGGGTTAGAACCAGGGATGTTTTGATCTCCAGTAAGACACTTTAACCACTGAGCCACCAAACTGCTAATTTGCAGATGATATAATGGGATCAAATAGGGGGAAGACTGAGAACAGGCAGGGTGGCATGGACAGCTGGGTAGATAAATAAGGGATGAAGGTAAAGGCAAAGAAGATTCATCTTATTAAGTACACAGATAAAAAAAACCTGAAGGTTGAGAATGATTATATGGTGAGTAAGGAATTGCTTGTTGAAAACTTGAAATGTAACTACCATATCATAACATTTTATAATAAACTCAACTGGGTAGGACACATTGGGCAGGTAGCAGGAAAGTGTTTTAAATTTCTTCATTTATTGGAGAGAATGATGAAGCGATGCACCAGAGAAGTGAGGGAATTGGGTTAAAATAACTTTGGTCATACCATTGCTTGAAAGTGGGGCAGTATGTGACCCACATTTTAGGTATCAAATACAGGAGGCGGAGTGGGTTCAAAGATGTGTTGCTACATTTTTTTGACTGGAAATTACTGCAAAATACAATCGGTAACAGAGAGGACCTGGACTGGGATACATTGGAAGGCAGGAGGAGGGTAGTGTCATGGGAGTGTACAAGGTGTATATTGGTGATGAGGCATGGAAAGATATTGGTGGAAGACTTAAGACTGGTGCACTGAAGGTAAAAGATGACCATGATCACCAAATTGTACTCAATTTCAAACATAATCTTTTAGGAAAAACTTTCTTTCATAGGTAAGGGAGTCGGGGATTGGAATAAATTACCAAGGAAAGTTGTGAATAATTTACCAAAAATGTCGAGGGAATTAATAATTAAGTCATACAGGGAAAAAGTAGGTGTGAACAAGAAAGTGAATATTGTGCTTAATTTCAATTAAATGAAGTAAACAATTAAATTAAATTTTTGACAAATATTCCTACTTGGAATATAATTTTCAAAGCAAATTCATAGTAAACATCCTTCTGCTACTGAAACAAAGATAATAGTAAATTTACAACTGAGTTTTGTCCAGTGCCATCTCCAGTGGCATAGCTATTGGAGGGTTAGGCGGTACTGTGCACTGGAGCCCCCAAGCACAGCTCAGGGGTCCCCCAAAACTCTGGGAACCCGTGCCAGCAAACCTCACACCTCACAAGACTTGGGAGAGCTAAAAAATGGATGGCCAATTGGCCTGAGGGCCCCAATATTGTTTTGCACTGGGGTCCTTGTTAACATAGCTACACTACTGGCTATCTCCTTGACTTACCCTCACTGTTCCTGGTGTCCCTGAAGGATATTTCTATATCTGACAACCATATCTCAATGTGTTGCATTAGTGGTATACGTTAAATTTCATGGCAAGTGGGTATCTAGAAAAAGTAAATAAGAAATTGTAATAAAATGTTCTGAAAGATATTGAAAACACTCTCTACATATGTTGTGCATTAAACTTATTTTGCAAGCTTAACTGTTCTGATCGTTTTGCAAGAATGGTCAGTTTCTTATTTCTGAAGGTAGTCTGTCCATTAACACTAGTGCCATTAGTAAGTCGTCCTTAGTTTGTTATAAACAGCTATTATGAAGATGAAATTATATTTAATTTTTTATTGCAGACAAAATAAATTATGAAATGGTCCAAAATGAATTAAAAAATAATAAATGTTAAATGTGATAACATGAAATATAATCAATAATATAGAAAATTTGGAGCTGATAGTTCAGAAATAATTTCTTGTAATGCTGTAACAGAAGAGAGACCAAAAAAATAGGTCTCTTTTATTCAGGTTGACATTGTGTGTTCATATGATGATTTGCACTAAAAAAACTTTCCCCTATGCAGACAGCCGTCACCAAGGGTGGAACATACAACTGGGACATCCATTTCTGGCTGGGAAAAGAAACCTCACAGGTAAAAAAAAAAAAAAAAAAAAAAATACTGTAGTCACCATTAATAAGTAGATTATTAGTTTTTGCTTTAATAACTGATATTTGTGCATGATATGGGTCAATAGAATCCCATAATATTTCCTAAAGACTTGGGGAAATTCATTCTATATCTAGTTACAACATTGGTTTTAGGATGAGTCTGGTGCAGCGGCAATTTTGTCTGTGGAACTTGATGACTCACTTGGGGGTGCCCCAGTGCAGCATAGGGAGGTGCAGGAGTACGAGTCACAGTTATTTCTTTCGTATTTCAAGTCTGGTAAGTTGAAAGTTGTAGAGAAATTTTTTTTCGGTTGTTGTACTAGTTTTAATTTTTACTAATAGGAATAAGTAGCTCTGTACATGAACATGATGTATCAATAACTAATGGGCAGATTACAAAAAAAAAAAAAAAAAAAGTATCTATAGCAGATTATGTGCCCACGTGGGAAAGCAAAAATTAGTTCGTATTTGAAGGGACAATTACTGTGAATAAAATAATTTTAGAATGCTCAGTTCATTGAAACTCTAGAAGAAGAAATACTCTGGGATTGTCTCAGAAGTCTGGTCGTTAGCTTTCAGGTGCTGGCATACAACAGTTGTTTCTGAAAGAATGTAGGCTTTCTTGGTGAGTCAGTTGCATAAAATCTTCTCGAGATTTCCACCGGGATGGTGCATCAGTAAAAATACAAAGCGACATTTTGGAGCCTGCCCCTGGCTCCACCTTATGGTGAAGTGTTGGATTTCAGAAAATTCCCCGCTTGTAAGTCCTTTGGTTGCCAGGTGACGTCAGTCACGTGCGTTGGGGCCAGTCAGAGCACAGACAGTGGGGCAGGGAAGGACCTGGTGGGGCGGCCGGGGAGTGAGGGCAAGGGGTGTGGGGGCCAGAGGCGTGGTAGGGGTATGCACAGCGTAGGGGAGTGGCTGGAGGTGATAATCTTGCAGCCTTGATCTATGCCTCCTTAGATGATCTATCACTGAATTCCATGTCATGCTGAGGCAGTATCCCAAATCCCTATTTACAATCCTGTCAGCTAACTGAATCTCCACAGCCTAATTAATCACACTATCACAAAAGCCCTTGGCAGATGATAGTATTTTTGTCACCTCGAAATCGAAGGTATGCCTTTCCTTGATACTATGCAAGGCCACGGTCGACTTAGTGACCTGCCCCAACCACACACATCTTGCATGCTCTAAACACCGCTGGAATACAGTCTGTGTGGTCTGCCAAATATATCGTTGTCCACATTCATACAGAACCGATTTTTTTTAAAAAAAATATATATATACTGCTTAACGTCTCTCAACAGCGAGGTCTTTAGAGATGGGAAAGGATGGGGGGCAAGGAATGGGAAGAAATTTGGCCATGGCCTTTTGAAGGAAGCATCCCGGCATTCACCTGGAGTGATTTGGGGAAACAATGGAAAACCCAAATCTGGATGCCTGGACGGGGATTCGAACCGCCGTCCTCCCGAATGCAAGGCCAGAATACTAACCATTACACCACCACGCTCGTTCCAAATCGAATATATGCCAGGATGCCTAAGGCCCAACCCATCCTTGACATTGTGTAGTAGGTTCCTTACCTTCTTAAATGGCTGGCAAAAGTTTAAAAATACTATCATCTGCCAAGTGCTTTTGGGATAGTGTGATTAAGGAGGCTGTGGAGATTTAGCTAGCTGATGGAATTTTAAATAGGGATTTGGTATACTGCTTCAGCACAACATGGAATCCAGTTATAGATTATCCAAGGAGACAGAAATCATGGGTGCAAGTTTATCACCTCCAGCCACTACCCTCCACTGCGCATACCTCTACCACACCTCTGGCCCCTATTGCCAGGCCGCCACACCAGGTCCTTCACTGCCCCACCATCTGTGATCAAATTGGCTGCGATACACGTGACTGATGTCACCTGGCAACCAAAGGACTTGTAAGTGGGGACTTTCCCAAAATCTGACACTTTGCCGGAAGATGGAGCCAAAGGCAGGATCCGAAACGTCGCATTGTATTTCTACTAACGTGCTATCCCGGTGGAAAACTTGAAGATTTTATGCATCTGTTGTTTCTAGCCAAATTAAAATCCTGCAATTGCCTGGATGGGTTAATCACCTAGATCCATTCCTGCAATAAAAACATGTATTTTAACATAAAAACTGCAAGATGAATGTTAATCCAAAAGATGGCAACATTCACTTCCTCTGAGTAAATCTTCTCAACTGATCTGACAATATTTCAAATTATAATAAAAAAAAGCTTCACCCTACTAGGTGATATTTATTTATTCTGTTATTTTTGGGGCTTTAGAAAATGGACAATGTGGTCATTGTTGCCCTGATACCGATTGAAAAGAGAGTAATCCACTAAATTATTTTCTGGAACTTAGCAGAGTGTGAAAACAAGCATTATTCTCAGCAAAATAGTGACTTCATAGCAAGTTGTCATTTATCTTAAAGCCATCTCTAGTACTATTCTTCTTTCATACTTCCATTTATGAGTATTATTTGAGGCTGTAATGGAGTAGATTAGGGCCAGATCACATTAATTTCTGATTGTAAAATGCTTTGCAATGGGAATCCCAAAGACAACAGAACAGAATCAGAAGAATGAAACTCATAAAAGTACATTGAGAGCATTATAATCTCACTGTAAAACTGAATGGGTTTGGGCATCATTATTTGTCTTCATTGCCATATTCATTTTGTGGGACAAGCAAGGTGCCTCCATGAGCGATGTTATATTTTGTAATGTCCCCCGGTAACAGAAGGCAAGTTTCCTCTGGCCAAACCTTGCACCACAATGACAGCGTCTACAGCTTCTAATGCTAAAGCACCAAGCAATGAAAGAATATTGGCTTGGGAGAAGAGAGTGCAACATGATTTCTAGTGGATCAAGCGAAAAGAGGGTCTACCACCTGGTTCTGAAAAACCATGGCCCATATGGAAGTCATTAAACAGGCTTTGAGATGGAGTTGGCCTTTGCAAAAATACTCTTGTCACATGGGGATACCTGGGAGAACAGCAAGGTACCACATATTCGCGGTACATCTGCTGTCTTGTTCACAAATTGGACTGAATGTATCTCAATTTGACCTCCAATCAGCTACTGACAAAGCCATCGCATTGGCAGAACAACTAACACATATTTGATTCTGTCAGCAACTTGAGAAGGTTTAATTAATAATTAATATATTAATTAATATATTGAGATTTTCACTGTCCAGGTAAATTTTCAGGAAATGTTGGTGACATTTTGTAAAAAGGGAAAACTAAAATTAGTGAAAGAATGTATTCTAACAGAAAAGATTCCTTAGTCCATAATCAATAGGAATGCATGCCAATGTAATGTACCAGATACAGACCAATTCCATTCCTCTGAGTTGTACTGTTTAATGTGGTATTCAAAATATAAAGTATTCCTTACATGTACAAGACAAGCTTTACCAGAGGTACCAAGTGTGGTGGATGAGCAGTAACACTCTGGCCTTGCAATCAGAAGGACATGGGTTCGAATCCCCATCCGGGCATCCAGATTTGGGTTTTCCATCGTTTGTCCAAATCACTCCTGGTGAATGCCGGGATGCTTTCTTCAAAAGACCATGGCCAAATTCCTTCCTGTTCCTTCCCCCCCCCCCCATTCTTTCCCACCTCTAATGACCTCGACATTGACATCAACAAGGTGTAATGCAATAAACAAAAAAACAAAAAATACCAGAGGTGGAAGTCAGCTAAAGGAGCTGCAAAAATCGCTCTTGACTCATTTTTAAACAAGGAGATTCTCAGTTCTTGTGCAGAAAACTTATCACTGATTTTCCACAACTATTGTATGATGAAACTGCTCTTGAAAATATGTTTTAAAGTCAACACCTTATATAAAAAAGTTAATACAATAAGTTTTAACCATTTTCAACTGAAGCTATACTCTATTGTCATATACTGTCCCATATTTTTCAAGGAGAGCAGATGCAAAAGCTAAAATTCAGTATATTTCTTTAGTATTCTTTTTTTTTAACAGGTGTCAGGTATTTGCCTGGAGGTATTGCAAGTGGTTTCCACCATGTTGATCCTGATGCTTTTGAGAAGAGACTTTTCCAGGTGAAAGGAAAACGTAACATCAGAGTGAGACAGGTGATGGATTTTAAGTTATCTGGAGAGTTTATATCAGACCTGTTATTAAGTATGACTTAAATGATGTTGTCAGTTCCATTTCACATACATTACTCCTGATTGTTTTGAAAAATCGTACAAATATTACCTTTTTTTTAGAGAGGAGGGAGAGAAACTAAACAATACAATGGAATAGCCATGTTCTTTTTCTTTTACTATATTGCTGGCACTCTTAAACAAATAAAAATAACCAGCAATATAAATATTATGTCATATATACAATCACCTTTGTTTCACGAGCATTAGCTTTGTCATATATTTAATTTTGAAATTGGAGTTACTATACTCTTGATTTGTTTAGTAAAACTACAAATGGCACAAAATATAGGTTAAAAATAAAATAGAGACTTGTATTGTTTGTACATATTTAATTCACTTTGTAAGTCAGGGAAGTTTTCTACAGGAGCATGTTTCTAAATTTCTGAAAACTATATAAGTCATATGTATAAATGATATGAATCTGAATTTTTAAGATTGGGCTTGCTCATTGCTTAAAATACTTAATTTTATAATAGTAGCACTATCACTTTACCCTGGTTGTAAATGTTAAATTTTTGTCCTGGGTAGGTTGACTTGAATGTATCCTCAATGAATAAAGGTGACTGCTTTATTCTGGATGTTGGAAAGACTATTTATGTGTACATGGGTGCTACTAGCAAGAGAACTGAAAAACTGAAAGCTATTAGTGCAGCAAATCAAATAAGAGACCAAGACCATGCTGGAAGAGCTAAAGTCATAGTCATAGGTTTGTTTATTTTGGATTATGAGATGATTTAACATTTGTAGAAGTGCTCTTTTTAACAGATTAAAACTTATTTCAGATCAGTACAGCAGCGATACTGATGTTATAGAGTTCTTTGAAGAATTAGGATCTGGCTCACCAAATGAAGTTGCTGACGAAGAAGAAGGAGGAGATGATGTTGCTTTTGAGAAAAACGAAGAGGTACTATTGTCTTATTCCATCTTTAACTGTTTTTTTGTTTACACTGTTTTCTTCAACCTTAAAAGTTCAGTTGCATTAATCCTTATATATACATCTCTTTTCTACTTAGGTGACAGAAGTGATAAGGCAGTAAGTATTTTGGGGCATTTGTTTTATTGTCTGATGCTTTATTATTTTCAATAAGAAGAGCTTAAAAAAAATTCCTGTTTACATATGATTAAAAAAAAATATTATCTTTTTGAAATGCTTCCTGTGTTGATGGAATAAACTGAATAATGCAATGTCCATGTGATGGAAAAGTATTTTCCTGTACTATTTCATCATTTTCCTTAATGTTTACAAGGATTGGCAGTACATTTTGGTTGATTAAATTTTTGCTCCTATTATTTTTCCGTTATTATTGTGTACCAGCTGGCACAAATGGTGTACTTCTTTTCTGCAATTATAGTTCAGTTGGAGCAATAAATGCAATTCCCATACTCCCAGTCTATTAACTTTGAAGTTTGTTACTGCACAAGTGTAGCCAAGGAAGTGTTAGGTGAAATGATTTCATCAATCGCGACCTTCTCCACAATAAATAGGTACAAGGATTCCTAGTGATCTGAGTAATTTGAAGTTGAATTTTTAATTTAATATCCTCAAATGATGTCTCCATATTTATCACAGATATTTTACTTGTCACTAGACACATGATTTTTATCATTTTACAGTAAGAAATGTTTAAAGTTGCATCATTGTAGGTAAATACGTTTTTCTAAAACCCCCTTTCCTGCTTATTGCACAGAACCAAATTGGGCATGACATGTCAAAATTATGGTAATTTTTTGTGATAAATCAACTTTTATGAATATTCCTTATTAGAGAAACATCTCAGTATGTCAGTACAAATAAAATAGAAGTTTATTTTTAAATTAAAGCAATGTTTTGATATTCCAAGTCAGGTGCACCATTATCGGTTTTCTCTTGTGCTTCACCGGCAATGAGGTGCTGTTCGTATAAATGTTTATTGGAATTTGAAACATACATCACTAATTCTAGTACATCATTTTTCTTTATAGAACTCACTCCAGTAGGAACTAGCCTCTCAGTATGCAGATTGTTCATATTCTTTTCTTTGTTCTACACAGGGAAACTTGTTAAACAAAAACTTTAAAGGGGTTGTGACAAGATATGCTTAAGTTGTAACCATGATGTTAATCTGATACTGAAATCGGTCGCCAATCTGTTTTAGTTCTACTGAAACTAATAACTGATGAAAGGGTCCACATAGGAATAAGTCACTGTTGAAAGATTAATTGCTATATTCTTTTAATTTTAAGAATTGAAACTGGTATTGGATTATAATGCCCTAGGTTAGCATTGCATTATTTGAAGTCCTTAATTAAAATTGCAAGTTATCACAATTACTAATTTTAAATCATTCCAAAGATACTTTCACAATATCGCCAACTTTTCATGAAAGGCAAAGAAAAGTTCTTTAAAGTAACTTCATAGCAATCTTCACTTGTATAATCAAAATTCCACATCACTCGAAAGATTTTAGTTCTGAAACCCCTCTCAACCTGTGAATTTTCCAAGTTCCAAATTAAATGTTTGATAAAACTCTAACACGACACCAAACAGCACGGACTGTGCTATGTTTCAATCTGCTCAGGGAGGTAGAATTTCCTGGGTTTTTAAAGGATTCTGATGAGGTGGTGCAATATTTTATTTTCTATTTTTTTCTCCAATCTTTTTGAAACTGTCATTGTATAAACTGTTTTATGCTGAATACTTTGTCATTATAAAATTTTGTCTCAAATTGCCTTATTTTTCCAATATTAATTTCAGAAGTTTCATTTTAGTTCCTCATGAAGATTTTACTATCACCCCTACCCCCACCCCCCAACCTCACCTTCCGTTTATATTTGTTTCAACTCTATTTATTTTTGTTGGGTGTAATTTTTCCTTAACTAGGATATTGCTTGTCAAATTTATTCCATTTTCATCCTTGTGACATACTGCCAAAACAAAGAAATTAATATCTCACTTTATGCACTTTAATTTTAAATGAAATTTACTTAATTTCCTCAGAATTCGCTACCCTATCTTCTGGTAGCTGTTTTTCTTTTTTGCAAATCCTTTTTCATTATAATTTCTACATGTGTAGGTTCATGATGTACAGTACTAAAGATGTATGTTATGATGAAGTCGACAAATCCAAATACGAAAATCCTACTATTTACTCTTAAATTTGAAACTCGCTGTCAAACTATTATTATGAATTTTTCTCTAAAGTTTAAGCATATTTTTGTCTTAACTATTATATTTTTTATAAAAATATTTTCTTTATCCCTTAAAAAAAAAAAACACACACACACACACACACACACACACACACACATAGAATTTACTTATGACCTCTAATCTTGGTTTAGCTTAATTCCAGATCATAACTGTGTTTTTCAAGAATTTAAAACATGCTTTAGTATTTATTGTGTTATTATGGAACCATCAATGTTCCAATGTTAGTAATCTACACAAAGGTAAAAATATTGGGCCCATATAAGTTAGCGTTCTGCAGTATTGTTTTTAACAATTTATTGCTCCTCAGGTTTTAAAAGGTCGAGAAACACTTTTGTAAAGCAAAACTGTTGAAATTTACTGCAGTTAAAGAGTTAACAGAATCTTTCTGAAATCTTGAAGGGAAAGATACCACTTCTTGGTCTGGTCAATAGCTACAGAATTACATTCTGTAAGATAAAAATTTATCTCTAACTTTGAGTTTTGTCCTGTTGAGTTTTGCCGCAAAAATGTGTTAATATCACTAGCAAAGTGTTCAACTAGATATTCTTAATTTCATAGTTAGGAGTACTAAATTACAATTTAATATGTGAATTTAGCAGAAAATAATCCCAAAAAGAAACAATATGAAATAGATGAAAACAGTAAACCCATTCCATGCAATGCTAGTTGCAAAAGACATTATTTTAGGTTACTCCTTAGTAGTGTAGCAGTGCTTAATGTCAGTACCGGATTAACCACATGGCAGTAGTTAGCAAATGCTATGGGCCTTGCGCCTTTTGCGGGGCCCTGCGCTAATAGTCTCTGGGGCCTCCCCATCAGGCTAGATGGGCAACTTTTTTTTTTTTTTTTTTTTTCAAAGTTTATTGTGGTGTTGTATGAAGTATAGCAAAAAATTTGACAGTACTGTCAGAGAAAACATTGTAGGTGCTCTATACCCACAGTATTTATGAAATTTAAATTTAGGCTTAGTATTTTTGAACTATGTATCTTAATAATGTTTAACTCTGTCTGTATTTTGCACTTCTCTTTACAATTATGTGCATGTAAACTTATTTCACACATGTAAGTTGCTCCATTACATTTTGCAGGTATGTACAGAGGTTGGACAAAATAATACGAACACCATGGGATAGAGTACGGGTTGTTGAATGTTGGCACCACTACTTCCATGTGAATAGTGTGATGTGCATGTATGGCATAGTTGATGTGGCAGGTCTTGTAGGTTATGTGTCAGTGTATTACAAGCTTTGTTCTGTGATGGTTATAACAAGCAATAGGTGAAATGCGTTATCTCTCAGACTTCGAAAGAGGGCAAATTGTTGGAGCTTGGTTAGTGGGAGTGTCTGTGACAAAAACAACTGAACTGTTTAACATCTCATGAGTGACAGTATCGACGGTAATGACAGCATACACGAAACATGGTAAAACATCATCGGCGAAGAGGAATAGTGGACGAAAACCAAAGTTAACTGACAGAAACCGACGAACATTAGAAAGGATTGTGGCCAGACAACACAAAACTACCATGGCAAAAGTGACAACAGAACTCAACACACACACACCTGAGTCATACTGTTTAGACAAAAACACTGTGGCGGGAGTTCCACAAAACTAACATTCATGGAAGGGCTGCAGTTGCCAAATCCCTTATGGCTACCAATGCTAAGCTGTGAAACAAGTGGTGCCACAATCGTAAAAACTGGACACTTGATGATTGGAAGAATGTATTATGGTCCGATGAATCATCGTTCACATTGTTTCCTACTAACAGCCAGGTTTATGTACGGAGAACACCAAAAGACGACTACGATCCGGACTGCCTGTGTGCTACAGTCAAGCTTGGGGGAGGTTCTGTGATGATTTGAATGGTTATATCGTGGTATTCAGCTGGTCCTCTCATTTACATCACTGGCCGGATGACTGTAATTGAATATCTTGATATCCTCAGTGATGAAGTTCTTACTATGACTAGAATACTGCTGCCAATCACTGCCATCTTCCAAGATGATAATGCGCCCATATACAAATCCAAAAAAGTTTTGTCCTGGTTTGAGGGGCATCAGAATATCATCAAACATCTTCTCTTGCCAGCACAATCGCCAGATCTCAATATAATTGAACAATTATGGGGAGTTTTGGAGCAGAGAATAAGGAGCAGATTTCTCCCTCAACCATCATTGAAGCAATTGGCAAATGTTTTAGTACAAGAAGGGGACAAAATTCCATTGGAAACTATTCAGACACTCTACAAATTTATTCCAAGAAGAATTGCAGCTGTTCTTTAAGCAAAATGAGGCTCAACACCATATTACTAAATCAATAGTATATAAATGTCAGGTGTTCATATTATTTTATCCATTCCCTGTAGATTTTCTGGAACCCAGAACAGGCCAGAATTATTCACTGAAATTTCAACAACCACTGGAATAAGCGATCACAAAGCAGTAATTGTGACTATCAAATTAATGACCAAACGAAAAAGGGGAAATTGACGGATTGTATACAGATTCAGTAAGGCCTCAAAGGAGTGTTTTAGAACCTACCTGAGGAATAATTACCATAACTTTAAGTTAACAAAGGACACCGTTGAAGAGATGTGGCATCGATTTATACATATAGTCAGGGAAAGTATGGAAGTACATACACCAAAGCGGAAAATAAATGGGGAGAATGATCCACCGTGTTACACATGCGAAGTCAAAAGATTACTCAAAAAACAAAGGAGGATACATGCACACTACAGAAGGAAGAGGTCTTGCAGCGATTTAGAAACCTTGGCTGAGTTAAGAGGACATGTGAAGAATATGATGCGTGAGGCCTTCAACAATTTTCATTCAAATTCTCTCTCTAAGAGTCTCGCAGAAAACCCAAAGAAATTTTGGTCGTATGTACGAAAAATCAGTTGTACCAACAGCAATATTCCAGCACTAGTTCATGAAGGGTCCAAGGTTAATGAAAGCTGTGATAAAGCTAACGTACTAAATACTGTATTCAAAAATTCATTTACTGTTGAAAATAAGGATAGCATTCCCTTTTTTCCACATCATGTTGAGTTGGAGATGGAATCATTACGAATAGATACTGCAGGTATCATAAAGCAATTAGAGCTCCTGAAGTGGGGGAAAGCACCTGGCCTGGATGGAATTCCAGTAAGAGTATGCGGCAGAAATCGGGCCATTTCTGTCTCATATATTCAGTAAATCATTAGAAGAGCGAAAAGTACCTTCAGACTGGAAAATAGCGAGAGTAACTCGGATTTTCAAGAAAGGTGATCGAAGCGATCCTGGAAACTACCATCCCATATCTATAACATCTGTTTGTAGTAGAGTTATGGAACATATTATATGCTCGAACATTATGAATTTTCTAGATGAAAATAATTTGCTTACAAAAAATCAACATGGATTTCAGAAGAAAAGATCATGTGAAACACAGCTGGCCCTATTTACACACGACGCAATGAAAGTTATTGATGCAGGTTCACAAGTAGATTTTCAGAAAGCCTTTGACTCTGTGCCACACAACCGCTTTTTAGCGAAGCTTCAAGCGTATGGTAAATTGTATCAGCTTTGTGAATGGATAAAGGATTTTCTAACTGGTCGGTCGCAGTATGTTGTCATTGAAGGAGAAAGTTCTTCTAATCTAGATGTTACATCGGGTGTACCTCAAGGAAGTGTAATAGGATTACTTCTTTTCTTGATTTTTACAAACAATCTCAGAGAAAAAGTGAAAAGCATTTTTAGATTGTTTGCTGTATTTATAAGGAAGTAAGAAATTTGGCCGATTGCTTAGAAATTCAGCATGACCTGGATGTTATTTTGGCATGGTGCACTGAGTGGCAACTTGCACTAAATTGTAAAAAGTGCAAGACAATGAGCATAACTAATAAAAAGAATCCGATTGTTCAGAAATACGAGGTAAACAGTTCAGTTATTGAAATGGTCGATTCTATGAAATATTTGGGAGTAACAGTACAAAGGAACATGAAATGGAACTTGCATATTAATACGTTAGTAGGTAGAGCTAATTCTAGGCTGCGGTTCCTAGGTCGAATCTTGAAAAATTGTAATGAACAAACAAAGGAGATAGTGTACAAATCTCTTGTGCGTCCACATGTGGACTACTGTTGTGCCATCTGGGATCCGTTTCATAAGGGGATGATTGAGACTATAGAGAAAGTACAGAGAGGAGCCGCTCGATTCATGACCGCTTGCTACAGTCCTTACGAAAGCATTACAGAACTGATTAGTAGACTAGGCTGGGAGTCTCTGGTAGATAGATGACGCACGTTTTGTATAAACTTATTGGTAAACATGTGTACTCCCAAGTTCACTTACGAGTGTAATGAAATACTTCGTCCACCAACCTATTTGGGTCGGAATGACAGGAAAGATAAAATTAGAGAAATAAGGTGCAGCACTGATTGTTATATAAATTCTTTTTTTCCTCATACCATTAGGGATTGGAATGCACAACAAAGAGATTAGGTTTGGTGCTGAGCACCCTCTGCCACCCACAGTTTTGTGAATTGCAGAGTATATATGTAGATGTAGATATGTGCCACAATGAGTAATAAAGATAAAGCATTTTTTTCATTGACTCTGGTACCATATATTAAGAGAAAAAAGTATAGACATTGGTCTAGAGAATGGTCAAAAATAATATATCCACGGAAATTTATTACAGAATCATATGATTACACTAACTTCCTGGGCATGGACCATATAAATTTGAAGAATTACTATCATTACTATGTCCTCATATTAAAAAATGAACACCATTATGTGCAATTCTATACCAGCTACTCAAAGATTATCAATTACTTTGAGGTACCTAAATAGTGGTGCTGAGTTTGAAGATTTAAAATTTCAAGCCTGCATTGCACCTTATACACTGAGTGGAATTATCATTTAAACTTGTGACAAACACATCGCCAATCAAAATTTCTATCAAACAAGTCGCTTGTTTGTCAAACAAGGCCACAGACTATCAAATAGTTCGACAAACATTTAAAATTTGACAAAAAATTTGATTGTCTACAGCCCACTTTTTCCTTCCATTTAATGCATCAAATTAAATATGCTATTAGAGTATGTGTAATAGACAATACAAAAACATGACATTAATTACCTATACTTTATTATGATGCAACTTCTCTGAAAAAGTGGAAGTTATCAGAGAATATTAGTGAAATTTCATGTTCCTAGTGACAGTCTTGTTTTACACAGTCCTGTACAGCCGTACCAATATGTTACAATATTTATGCACATATTTGGGTGCAATATTTGTAAAGTTTGGTTTTAAATATCTTGCATACTTTTTCAAATTCAAAACCAGCGTGAACATTAAAATCTTGGATTTCACAACTTTTTGGATAGAAATATGTTTGTCATCTAGAAACTACTGAGTCATGTTACCCTAGTAGTAGTCCCTTCCAGATCTCTTGTACCAAATCAAGCCTTCTCACATTGCTGGGATGCTTCAAAGTTCTGCTAGGGAAATTAAATCAATGGCATCACTGGATTTAAAAGAAGGCTTTTTCAGAGTAGCTTTTCATCCGAAAGCCAAAAATGAATCCTGTTAGAGTTTAGTCAGATGAACATAGAAGTTGGTAACAACTAGTGTCCTGTTCTTGGACCAAAATTCTTGCTAGTAATGATGGACTGTGAGATAATTGCCATATACAATAAATATGTGCACACAAACTATAGAAACAAAATAATCAAGTTGCCAATAAAATGGCTGTGTTTGGAAGATAATGAATAATACTAATTACTTAAACATTTAAAAATTGTACTAAGGTTCAATGATTACATTTATTGTATCATTTAAAGCTCGCATAAAACAAATCTCCTCCTTGTAATTCTTACAGTCAAGATGGTAAGAGAAAAAGCCCTCCAAAAGGCTCTTCAAGCAATCCTGGTTGAAAAGCTCATAAGTTTAGCTATTTATAAAATTTTCCTTTGTTTTATCAGTAATTAAGAGGTGGCCTGAATATTTGCTGTCCCCAATCATAAATATAGCAGTACTGATTGTTTTATGTTCCTGTGGTAAATAATTTATAGCCTGCCATAAGCTATTTGTTTGTGGGCAGAGGGATTAATAACTTTAGAGACTTCATGTTCTGTAGTTTCTTGTATTAAAATTTCTTTTCATGGTTGTGTGGTTTTCATACACCTCATACTGTATTTTTTCCTGATATGTTCTGTTAAAAAAAAATTATTTGTGCTTCTGTGATGAGGAAAATGATTAAATTTGTACTGAATCAGGCTCATGATAAGGGAAAATATCATGCTAACTTTATGCAGTACCCCATTACCATAGTCTCACTAGTTATAGTGTCATACATTGCCTTTCCCTGTTAATTTTTTAATGGATAGTTTAAAATAATGTAGTTTCAATCTCCTGTATGCTGATCAGTAATATGGCCAAATAGTTCACTGTTCATCTTTCAGGAGAGAATGAAATTTAGAGAATTTTTTGTTTTGTGAATTTTAATTTTGATTTCTCAGTTGTTTCAATAAGTATTTTCTTACATTTGTTTACAGGCAGTTGTAACACTGTACAGAGTCAGTGATGCTGGTGGTGAAATGGAAGTTGAGAAGGTTGGGGTGAAACCTTTACATCAGGATTCGTTGCAGTCAAATGTAAGTAGATGTAAAGCAGGCCAAGCAAACATAATTTCGAGTGTTATAACTAATCATAGTGTGTTTTAAATTCTTAAATAATTTTTAATTTTTAGAGCAATGAATGCAAATCTGCATGCACTAATTATTTTTATTATTTTTCATTACTACAGGAATTTGGAGGACAGGTATGAATTTAAATATTTATATTTTGGCTGTAAATGGGATAACGGAAGGCTTGGTGTTGGTGAGCTTGTAAAAGACTAAATTTTAAAGGGTTTAACATAAATTTTTTTAATGTAACTTTCCAACTCTGTTAATGTGCAGGAATCTGACCCATTTACTTGTTTATTTATTTAAAAAAAAAGAAATGATTGATATGGAGAAGTAATTTTTTTCATCAAAGCCTTAATTTCTTTTAATACAGAAAAGCTAATAAAATTGTTTCATGTTATGAGCATGCAAAACTAATTTTGCTTTTCACAGATTGTATCTGTTTTTGTTTCCTAAAATTGTTCACTAGAATATAGAGAAGTGCAATACTCATATTCTTCCACTTTTTCCTTTGCATCTTTTCTATCATTTTGTAACTGGAAAATGTACTTACAGTGTTTAACTACTATTGTCATATTCTGCTTAACAATTCAGTTCCCATACTTACTCTAGCTGTTTGTCTGGGGATTAACGCTCAAATTATAGACCAGTTACATGTGGTGTCATATGGTAATAACTGAAGTACTTGAAAGCTTTTTCAACGTAAAATTAGGTAGGGAAAAGTTTACTGAAGACAGGATAGCTGCAAATATACAAATAAGTAAATACACGAAATAATGAACACACATTCTGTTTGGGATTTTTGTTGAGAGAGATTCATAAAAGCAAAATCAGTCTACCCATTTTCAGCTTTGTTAATTAATCACATTGCTATACTTAGGTGCCCTGAAGTGGTACAAATGTGGGGTTATACGATGAAGGCAGAAAAATTCTAGGCTTGGTGTTGGTGAGCTTGTATAAGATAGATTGGTTAGAAAACATGGAGTAGCAGTTCTGTATCAACAGTACCTTTTGCAGCAACAACAAAATTGGAAGGAGGGGAGTAATAACAAACCATCTGAAGAAGGTAGTTGTTAATAATCACTGAAATAAGTTTTATGATTCAAAGAATGCTGTATGTTTTGGATACTTAAAATATTATTATAGCATTCAAAATATCTCGCCTTAATTCAGTCAGCTTAGAATATTACCGAATGTTATGCGATAAAATTGACACATTCTTACTGCTACCTATACCAGTCAGTTTGCCAATGGAATCTAACTGGTTAAAACATTTCTCCATAACTATTAAGGAATTAACATTCTTATCTACCTTAAGAACCAAATAACACTAAAACTCTTTAAAAAAAATAATTGATGGTTGGCACTGTTTCAAAATCGCACACCTCTAAAATGAAAATTTGTGTGTTTGTATTATTTTCATATTGTTGTTGCTCAACAGCCTGAAATGCTTATACAAATGATACTAGCTTGTCTATATATTTTGCAGTGAAATATAATAATATGATACTAACTTCTTAGATTTCACTGCAAAATGTATTGACAAACACTGATAGAGAGTGAGCAAGTATAAGAAAAACAATGCTTCTAAATTTAATCCCCTTGTCATATAACCTTAATTTTGCCAATACATTATCAAAATTAGTTAACAGAGCTGTGAGCTCATACGATATCAACAGTAAAACACATTTAGAGTTATTTTCTAGTAGTTTACAAGTTAAAAGTAACAATAGACAGTGAAGTTCTTTCACAATGAAAAGTAAACATATACTATAAAGGAAGTTTGGCTAATCGTTTAACAGAATTTGTTACCTACATGTACAGATGTGCAGAAGGAAATTATAATTCAAACAAGGTATAAAACTTTAGGTCAATAAAACTGTATTAAGGAAATATTCGAGATTTAGGGATACTCTGATACATGTGGGAAAAAACTGTGCCAAAAGAGTTTTTTTTAAAAAAATTAAAAACTCAGATTTTTAAGTTACAGTAAAGCTTTATAGCTCAGAAGATGTAGAAAAAATTAAGACATTATATAGAAAAATAGAATATGTAGCTTATATAACAGAAATGAGCTTTTTGGAAGAAGATATTTTGGATAGTTTTCACGTTTCAGATTGTGTGGAGTTCAACTAGTTACAACAAAGAGAGTATATTCAAATCAAAATAGGATTTTTACTGTGCAGGGAGAGTGATTTTTGTAAAATGTTTAGGCTGAAAAGGTGAAAAGATGATTTAAATTTCAAACAAGAAAATGGTGGTATGACATCATAATGCATCAACAACAAATTATAAGATCAAAAGAAAGCTGTACAAAAGAGATTAGATAGCAAGTAAATAACATAACTATCAGATAGAAAATGTGGATTATAGATAGGTATAATCTGTATTTTCGGAAATAATATTTAAGTTTTTCAACTAATGTGCAATTACAGTTAATAGTAGTTTTTACTATGAAATACATTTAGAATCAAGCCATTTTATACATCAAAAGTTAGTGGATTTTCTGTAGAATGTTTTAAATAAAGAATTAGCACATAGGCTTGAAGACTTTTTGAATTAAAGGAAATTTCATCTTGTATATCTTCAAGAATATTTTTATTAAAGAATGGCTGCTCTTGTAGGAAAATTTATAACAACTTAACTTGATATTTAGACTGAGAGTTATAATATATAAAAATTTCAGTGAGATTGGAGAAGAAATTAGGATAAGGATTGCACAATACCCTAGAAAATTTTGTAAGAGAGACCATTCTCTATGAAGGACGCATGAGCAGCCATGTTGAGGTCATGGGTCAGTGTTTCGACAGACTTTGTAGAGAGAGGATGCACATGCATGGAGGAAGTCTCGCCATATGCTAGGTGCAAGGGAGTGAATGCAGTAGTATTGTGATGTAGCGTAGTCCTCCACAATAGCCTAACATTAGCATCTGGTGAAAGTGATGTCGTGCTTTCAATGATATAAAACTTTTGATAAATTTGGGGGTCTTGGAAGCTTTTTATTGCGTGTTTCATTGGTTTAACCTGCAATCATTATTTTGGAAAGAAGTCTGATGTCTTAACTGTTGGTACAGCATTTTGTAAAGAACATTGAAATAATACAGTTTTTGAAACTTCATTAGTAGTCTACAGTGGAAAATTATTCATGAACATACCTCTATCTCCTGGGTTTACTACAGGTGATTGGCAACCAAGACAAAGAACCATTTGGTACTATTCACAGTTATAGTTTAAACATATGCTGAATGCACAACCCCTATGCAAGCAGTAAGTTTGACACCCTAAGGCTTCAGTTTTAACTCTATAGAAAGGCATGCAATGTTAAAACAATTATTTAGCTTTTCTGATCCACAGAGTGCACAATTTTATTTGCATTCTTGGTTAACAAGATTATCACTGAAGATACAAATCTAGGCGTGTGTCCTTTTTTTTTTATTATTTGAGAATATTTTGTATTTATTCTGATGTAGGTAATAAAAAGAATGTAATTGTGTCTTCGGTTATGTGAATTCTGTTGTGTAAACAGAAGTTCTGTATTTACAGGATTGCTTCATTTTAGATACAGTTACATCAGGAATATATGTATGGATTGGAAAACGGTGCACAAAAGAAGAGAAAGTGGAAGCTATGAAACGTGCTCAGTCATTTTTAACTACAAAAAACTATCCTGCATGGACCAAGGTAACTTAAAATGGACAAAATCAGTATTTTGAATCCCATCATGTTATCATACTATTATTTTGTTTATATATAATTATATGATACATTATATGATTCCTGTAACTTTCAGGTACAGAGAGTTGTAGAAGGAGGTGAGCCATCAACATTTAAACAATACTTCAGTGGTTGGAGAGAAACTTCAGACCAAATAGGTCTGGGAAGGATTTACACTATGGAGCAAATTGCAGGTACTGTTAGATATATAATTTATACTGGTATCTTCTATTACTTGCAGCTTTACTGCACACAGTTGTATTAATTTCTTTTTCAAATAGTACCTATTTATGAATGTGAGTACTGGAGAGTTGATGATAAGACATATAATGATATATAATATGATAATTAAATAAATGCAAACACATAATTTGGGGTGACTTCATAAACAGCTGAGAGATAAAGTGAAACATACAATAAGGTAACTGGTGCACATACATTTAAACCTTCCATTTGAATTCATCTGGTAAGGTTTACCATCTGTTTCTCACATGACTAACAGTAAGGTACCTCCCAAAATATTTTGTCTTTGCAGCCCTCCTGCCTATAGTTCTGTTTTACAATAGGTTTACTTTCTCTAACCATATGAATGTTGCTTGTGGCATCCACCCCACTCTATTGCTATTTATGAACTATAATGATATGCTGTTTTACTCCTGTATATTTCAGCCAGTATGCCTGAACCTGATTTTGATCCTGGTTCACTTCATGCTGATAAACTAAGGTTGTTAGCCAAGAATGCAGGAAGAGCATTTGGTTTTATGCCTGATGATGGTTCTGGAAAGGCTGAAATATATCGTGTTGAAGATTTTGAGCTAGTTCCTATTGATCCAGTTACATATGGAATGTTTTTTGGTGGAGACTCTTATGTAATTAAGTACACATATGAAAAAAATGGACGTGAAAACTACATAATTTACTTTTGGCAGGTAAGATGAAAATCTTATATTTGGCGTAGTGGTTAAAGATGCCCTGTAATAGGGAATGTTCCGACCCAGTTTTTAGATGCTTTGTATGATTTGAATGCACTATAACATATCAGAGCTATTGCCATAGTCTATATTTACTGAAAAATTATCTATTAAACTTTTAGATTCGAGTGACAAATGATAATGTTTACATGATCACACCAGACGCTTTCTTTCATAAACAGAAATTATTGCTAAAATCTTTTCAATTTCTGATGCCATTTTCTTCATATCTTTAGGGCAAAGACAGTTCTCAGGATGAGCGAGCTGCCTCTGCAATTCATGCAGTCAGATTGGATAATGAAGTGGGTGGAAGGGCTGTCCAAGTGAGAGTCACTCAGGGAAATGAACCAAGACACTTCTTACGTATTTTCAAAGGTAAACAAAACTGAAAAAATATTTTATGGTTGCTGATGAACTCTTCGAATATTTAGTATACATTTAGCATTTCTCTGTAATCATTACTCCTCATGCAAAAATTTAATATATCAAATCCATCTGGGAAATATCAGGAGTCTGGTTGAATGGAGTTCCCGGTTGACGGTAGATGGCTCACCAGTGAAGGTAGGCTGTGAATATCCCTCGGACAGCAGAGAGTAACTACGAGTACACAGCTGGTACAATGATCAGATTTATTAGACTCAGTCTGACAATACACAATGACAGTGAGGTTCCATTCCTGGTGGGTGCCATGAATCTGCCTGCTGCTTGCTCTTCTTCCCCTTACGTACCCACCTTGTAGTTATCTCAGTAGTCGCTGCGGCGCTCACGCGTTGCTCGCTGTGCCTGTGGCGCCATCTGGTAGTGTAGTCCTGTACTCCAGACCTGACATGGCCAGCCTGCTGGTTTTTTAAGTTTGCTACACAAAAACTAGCCTAACATCTATAAATACAAAATTGGGCCCTATTACACAATTTAATACATTTTAAATATATCTTAAAACGAATTTTTTTTTTAACAAAAACAAAAAATAAAACTGAGGAAATATTTGCTAAGCATAATAATGTTCTTCATTACACAATAACAACTTACAAACAACAATCCATAGTTAACAATTAAACCTGACCACTTAGCTCTGTGGCAATGCCACAGGTCCCATCCCTGTCAAACGGGGAGATCGGTCAGGCCCACAATCTAGCAAGTCCACTGTTTTATAACATGTACTGTAAGCATTAACAATGACTATCACAATGACCTTTGCAAAGTTTTCCATTTATACAGTTGCCTTACCACTTTTCCTCAATTCAGACCATACAGCTTACAATTTATAGAAAAACAACAAGAAATCAAAATACTACTATATAATATTTCAAACAACAATATAATTTGAATTATTCTTACTTCTACTCTAAAACTACAATTTTATTAACTATAACATAATCTTTAACATATGTATTTTACACTCCTTCATTAAACAGTTTACAATTTACAGTTAACAATTTATCTAATCAACATCAAGGATTTCCTCCCCGGCCCTGCTGCCCTCGCATGACCACTGGTCTTTCAATATAAATTTCTTTTTGCAATTGTGATACTTTGTTGGCTAATTTATCTAGTAATTGCCATTTATTGTCATCTCTGGTAATATCCCTTGTTATCATACCCTGAATCAGTTGTTTCCGCTGTTCTCTCTTGTGCTGTTATGGGACACGTTCAGGTGTTCCTTCAATTCCACAGTCACACTCCACAGGATTTTTTAGACCAAGTTTATGTAGGGTGCAGTTATATGGTCCATGTACAGTTACGAAATGCACTAATCCAGTTGAAGGTACGACATCTGGAGTCTTTCCTGAGTATGTGGGAAGGTTTCATATGTTCCCCTTCCGGTGATACCGCTATCCCATTGAGTTTGCCACTCATCAAGCAGTATCTGCTAGATTCTTGCTGCACTTCCATGCTGCTGTCACTCATAGGCACTGGTAGCGTGTGCCAGGTGCATGACTTGTCAGAGCTAGGAATGGGAAAAAAGGTCAGCCATGGCCTTATGAAGAAACCATCCTGGCATTCGCCTGGAGTGATTTCGGGAAACCGTGGAAAACCTAAATCAGGATGGTAGTTGGTTGTTGCAATGGAGTCTTCAAGAATGCCCGTCTCAGGCAGTGCTCTCTGTTGCTTTTATTGTGATTCTGGAAGGGTCTGTAGGATCAGTCATGACTGCCTGGTTGCCCAGCTTGGTGAGTGCTGGTATGGTGCTACTTCACGGCAGTCTCCTTATCGCAGCATTCATCAAATGAGTGTGAAGATTCTGTGAACTAAAGATGGTTAACCGCAGTATGTTCGGCTATACTGACTTAAAGAACAATTTTGTTGAATAATGGTGGATTGTCAAGGTAATTAGGAAAAAAATAAGATAATCCAGGTTTAATGTATTCCTTTGCTATTTAACATGAAAAAGAATTTTACTCTCATTTTAGAAACTCATTTTCTTCCTGGCGATGTCCATGGGAAATTAAAAAATTGTTTTCTGGACACTGACGCGAACAAATTTCTTTCCAAGACTTGTAAAAGAGTTAAATTAATTTCTTGATAGGACCCTCCATAGAATTTCTAGTGGCAAGGTCTGATGACAGTAAAGTTTCATGGTAGCAGATTGTAAAAGTTTGGTCTTCATGGTGAGGTCCAGGTAAATTATAAAATTTACTCTTCAAGGTGAGGTCTGGGTAAATTATAAAATTTTGCTCTTAATGGCGAGGTCCATATAAATTATAAAATTATGCTCTTTATAGTGAAGTCCTGGTAAATTATAAAATTTTGATGTTGGCATCAAAGAAATTTTAAAATTTCATTTCTGGAAATTGTCTGACTTTGATGCCAACATTCAACATGGATTGAAAAGTTTACTTTCCTTATAAGAGATGTTGATTGAACCATCGTTCTTCATTGGGTCGTGCGGGTAACTCTTATGAAAAAGAATCACTTTGCACAAGTTAGTGTCCAGGTAAATTTTCGTTCTAGGCGCTGTCAGTGACAAATGTTTTAGTTCAACATGAACTGCTATTGCTGAGAAGTAAATCAAGTTGCTGAAGACTCGATGTGAAGCAGCATGTGCATTATATTGCTGCATTTTACCTTTGTGCTAGAGATTGTGGACTGCAGAGATGAAAGGTGAGAATCTCTTTGTACAGCTGGGTGGGTCAGGGAGGCAGTGAACCCCTTGTCATTATTTTTGATTTACTCGTTTTTTCATTTATTCATTTTTGATTTATTTATTTATTTAAGCAGATGAGTAATATAAATTTTGCATTATTGTGGAAACACTCTTTTTGTTAGCGCTTGCTGCAGAGATTTTCGGACTCATATCGGCTTTGAACTTTAAGACTTTCGGATCTTTTTCTTACACTGTGGGTAGCCAATTGCCTAACAAAATTGGTTTTCTGTGGTGTGTAGGGGCAGTTGATTTATTTATAGCAGCACGGCTGTTTTTCCCGTCTGGAAGTCAACATGTGTCTTTCGTTTTCCTTCCCAGTACTGTATGTTGAAATTGATAGCCTGCAGGTGCGCTCACCCTGTGTATTCGTGGTACCCATTTAGCTTTGCGTACAGTCGCTTTTACCACGATGCAGTATAATGAATTTTCAGCCGAGTAAAAGTTGCGGAAATGTTTAGTTGTTCGTACCAGTGAAGTTGTGGAAATGTTTAGTGTTCATACCAGTGTTCATACCATTGTTCATACCATGTTAGTTGTGTCTAGATCAAACAAGAGGTATCGAGATTCTGTGTTGGTTATGTATTTTCTGGGGTATGCAAAGATTCTTTGTTAACCATGCACTTTTTCATGGGTGTAGCTCTCAGCACAACCGTCGGTATGGGTTCGACTGAATGCGTTGGGTTAAATATTGCTAGCACTGGCTCGCTTAAGAGTTGGACACTTCCCATTTGCAGATTTCCTCATCCTTCTTTTGCTAGTCTAGCATCTTGTTGTTGCCTCCTGCGAGTTTGAAGAGTGGGGCCAGAATTTGGGAAAACTGGGGTATGAATTGTTGAAATTCAAAGACAAGCACTATAAGCTATCGCCGTTGCATGATGACCCATAGGGGAGGGAGGGGGAGTTGATATGTGTGGACAGCTATCTTGTTTAGATTGGGTCAAACATTTCGGACTATTCTGACAAATCCTAACTATTTGATTTGGCTTTTAAGAAATGTGTATTTGGTTGAATTAACAAAGACACTCTTGATGGTTTAGATTTTCAGCACATGTTGTAAACTATCAAATCCCTAGTCGGCGGTGGATGAGAAAGTAGTCGAGGGTGTACTCTAGTGGGCCTAAAGCTTTTATGACTGTACTTTGGAAAACTCCGCCTGCCATGGATTGTGATGATTTTTGTGTTTAGTTTCATTCTATAGGGCAGTCACTCTATTATACTGCACAGGTCTATGAGTTGAATGTACAATACGTCCATGTTGATGTGTGTGTCTAGAGTGTTAGCAATTTAGCGAGGGGTGGGCGATATTGGGGTCGGATGTCTGCAATTATTTTGGCGGTTATTAGACTGGTTGGGTTTCCGCAAATTTACTATATGAATGGACTTTTCGGCTTTTGCTAAAGGTGACTAGTTGACTTTAATCTAGAGTCCCTTCCATGTTACAAGATTTCTCACCCTAGTAATATTTTGTTTGCTAGTGTGTGGTTAGAAAGCATGTGGAAAAACGTGTCTACTATCATATCATCTTTTCCTGGCTCGAGATCAGGCAGTCAGGGGGGGGGGGGGGTACCATGCAGGCCATAGTGAAACTACATCCAGGTGTATCTGTTTACCAGACAATATGGTGGTGCTGCTCTCTGACAGGGAATTGTTCAAACCCGAAGGCAAAATAAAATGGGAGCGAATCACCGTTGTTGCTCTGCATCGCACCAGGGCCACTCCTGACGAGTCAGTCCACTTGCTTGTTGGCTACAATCGACGCGGCTGTTCTGCTGTCTCAAGCTGCCTCTCACCAGGCACCTGCTCTCATGGGCACTGTGCTGTATGATGTCCTCTCAGCCCGCAATGGTTGCAAGCTGCTTGTCTGATGGATGGCCACGGTTCTGCAGCTCTGCTTGGGTCGATGATTTCTCGGCCTCTCGTCGATCAGTGAAACTGCTTTCCCCAACACATCCTTTGTTGTACCAGGCAGTCGGTGGCATTTAGAATGGTGCTATGCAGCTGCTGATGCACGTGTCTGTAATCGGCTTCCTCTTCCAGCATGTGGTTGCATGTAGTTCTCGCATCAGCAGGTCTCTGGTAGTTGTTTCCCTGTTGTGTTGTGTGTTGTTATTGGGTTAGGTGGTCCACAATATTAACCATGGCTATTTGATCTGTGGTGCGGCCCTACCAGCATGCTGTCAATGTTGTCAGACAGACCACACAGGCTGCATGTCCCTCATCAGTGCTGGGTTTCCCTTGCTGTGCTTCCTTGACTATTGGTTCGCTGCTGGCAGTTTGGGATCAAGTTCAGCAAATGTGCCGGCTGTAGGTGGCTTATTCGCCATGAAGATTTCCATCAGGTTTTTCCGCTTGGCATACAACAAGGCTCGACTGCACTGGGCTGTGTCATTCCGCAGCTCTCCCCAGTCTAGGGACGATCCCACTTCTGATATCAAATCCATCCAGGAAAGATCAGGAGTCTGGTTGAATGGAGTTCCCGGTTCAAGGTAAATGGCTTATCAGCGAAGGTAGGCTGTGGATATCCCTCGGATAGTGAAGAGTAACTATGAGAACACAGCTGGTACAATGATCAGATTTATTGGACTCAGTCTGGCAATACACAATGACAGATAGTGGAGTGAGGTTCCCTTCCTGGCGGGCGGCATGAATCTGCCTGCTGCTTGCTCTTCCTCTTATCTCAGTAGTCACTGCGGCACTCACGCGTAGCCCACTGCACCTGTGGAGCCATCTGGTAGTGTAGTCCCGTACTCCAGATCCGATAAATACATATTCTTTTTCTTTGTTGCTAAGCATTTGTTTCATTTGCAGAAAATCTTAAAATTATTCAATTGGAAAATTGAAGACTATAGTATATATAAATCTGTGTTGGATAACTGTATGATAAATGTAACTGATGTTTACATATTTGTATAGTTTCACTCCTCTGAAGCTTCTTAAAGAAATTATTACCTGAGCAACTTAAATGTTGGCATCACATTGTTTAAATAGCTAATATGAATTGCAAATATTATGTGGTTTTTGCAGGCTGTTATAAATTAATTTCAAACTAAAAGCCAGTAATAATCCATAGCATGCTATGAATTCTTTATAAATAGGCTATTTAGGTATTGTTAGTATTGGTTCTGTTTTCAGTTTCTTATACCTTGTGTTACTGAAAGAATTTCACGTATACCACCATCTCAGCCCAATGTAAACTACTTGTAAGTTGCCATAACATTTATAGTCAGTCCTTTAAAACTTACCAGTTTTTTAAACATACTAAACAGTTCATAGGTAGCTGTTGTTTCAGATTACATGGTTCTTGTACACTACACTAAGGAGGGAATAACTGTTCCACTTTTTCATCAAATCTTCTGCAATTAAAAATGGTTACATAACATAAAAGCCATTTTCAACAATTATTTTTTTTAAACTTTTAGTATTAATGCTTTTTGTCTAGTAAAAATACAATTAGTCTCACAGTGGTCTGAAATGCTTATTACTCTTCACTTTCCAGATACCTTTCCATTATGGCAACCATTCTAGGGAGTCCTCTTTTTGGAAAAGAATACCACTGAGCTACCATGTTCTGCCATTATGGTATTTTACTCAGCGGTATCTTATACATTGATGATAATGACAGAAGTAAAACAATAGACTGTTTACAGAGAGTGGTGGGTGAGTGGTAATGCTCTGACCTTGTATTCAGGAGGATGAAGGCTCGAATACCTATCCAGCCATACAGATTTTGGTTTTCAGTGGCTTCCTGAAATCACTCCAGGTGAATGCTAGGCTGTTTCCTTCAGAAGGTCTTGGCTGAATTCCTTCTCATTTCTTGTACCCCAGTCCTTTCCATTCTCTGACCTCAATTTCAATGAGGCATAAAACTGTTTCAACAAAGTCTGTTTACTCAGTGAGGCAGGAATAAAAATTTATTTAAAGGAAATACTTAAAAGTAGAAAAGTCACTGTTAGAATATCCTATCATACTTCAATTAGGGGGCAATAAAGTGCAGATAGCATAGCATTCTAGCAAACCTGAATTATTTGGCATGCTTAGTTTGATTCCAAAGACTGAGCAACTATGGAACAGAGAGTTTCCTTGTAGCACAGTTTGTTCCACAAAAGAACTGTTATGTTTCGTATTGGCTATGATTGAATGTATGAGTGATACATATAAAGAAAGTTTACTGGATAGTCTGAATACAAATTTATTTAACAAAGAAATTCATCAGGTATAAACTGTTGGTGGCTAAGATGCCTGAATAGTTTCCAAGATCTTTGTTTAAAACCTGTAAGTGCTTTGATTTTTAAAGGGCACTCTAAATAGTTACCTCTCGACAAAAACCGTTTTGTAAGCTTAAATGTTGATACGTAGGCATCTGTTACCTTCTAGCTTTACTTAGTTCAGTCATGATGGCATTTGAATGAAAACCAATACTAGACTCCATCTTTAGGTGATCAAACATCTGTCCCAGGTCTCCCAGTTAATAATGCTGCAAGTATTTATTTTTCCTTGCATAAATTTTGTCTCAATATTTCTTAGTTTATTTCAATTGTGAATAGAAGTACCAATAAGACTTCCAGTAATAAAAGTAACTGAATGAAACTTTCATGATATACTAGCAGAGTAAATCCAGTGATAAGTTTCAGCAGTCAAATTCTCTGTTGCCACTGTCAAGTTGGTGACAGAAAATTAATCACTGAAGAATGTTTTATCAGTTTACTTACTTGACTACTATCCTGACAATGTTATATGTTTATAAAACTCTGAGGAAAATCTTGTCCTGATTATGAAAGTAGTTGTCCATATGTACCCACAAAAAATTGCAGTTGCCACAATTGAAGACAAGTGTGCTACAACAATGCAAAGTACAAAGTGAACTCAAATAATGAATATAATGTTCTCGGCTACTCGTCCAAGATTCTTGTATTAATTTTAACTGCCAAGAAAAACTTTATTCTTATGAACACATATACATTATGTCACATCACAGAGCAGATGAAACACGGTGAGACATACATGGGTGCCCAGAGTAATTTCTTTGGCATGAATAGGACTTAGCCCTGGGCTTCTACTTGCAGATCATATCTACTGTTTGTTGTGAGTAAGGAGTCCTTTGATTTACTATGTATTTGAATTCATCTTGTATTTTGTTTTGCTGCAACTCTCCCGAGTTCAACTTTGGTAAGCTATATATTTACTACCTCTATCCCTTGTTGAATTTCTGTTGTCTTTACGTAAGATTCATTTTCTATTATTACAGTAAAAAAAAAAAAAAAAAAAAAAAAAAAACGATAAGCCAAAAGTGAGTACTGAATTCTAGACATATTTTAAGACCATAATTATTCTTTTTTTAATTTTACGTAGAAGTAATAATGAAATCAGTTATTACTGAATATTTTTAACAGTAAATAACAGCTTTTTATATGAATTTCAGGTAAAATGATTATTTTTCTTGGGGGAAAAGCCAGTGGATTCAGAAACCTCCGGGATCATGATACTTATGACACTGATGGAACCAGATTGTTCCAGGTATGTAGTAGCAAGTACGTTTATTTTTTTTTTTAAATATACATAATATACAAGTCACCAGTGTCGCTGCATACATAAAGGCAACACTACACTGTATTGGGGAAATATAATGGGCTAGGCTCATATCCTGGGACTGGAATACTGGATTGCCTGATTGGTTTTTAGGTGGTTTTCTGGAATCTAGGTAAACATTGGGACAGTCCCTATTCTGTGCTTCATAAACAACACATTTCACAAAAAAAAAATACATTTAATACACATAACACAAGTTACACATTTCCTGGACTGATGGCAGCACATTTGCTCTCCCATCAAGACTACAGCAGGCCTATCAAGCTGGTGCTAGATGGAGCCTCACTTTCAAATAAGTGCAGCCTCAGAAAGACAATGTTCTGAATGACCAGCAAGGAAACATAAGACACACATTTCTTGTAATTTAATTGTAATTATGCTGAGGATATAGAGAGAATCAGTCTTCTAACATATTATTGTGGTGGCAAAATGAGTGGACATAAAATCTTTGGGATCGATTCTGTATCAGTAAAGAATTTCTGCAATATCACACTGATGTGAACACTATCCTTGCTAATGAAGGTTATTGCCTAATACGTTCCCCAAATCACTTCAGGTAAATGCGAGGATGGTTCCTTCAAAAAGCTATGGCAGAATTCTTTCCCATTCATTGCCCTTGGTCCTTTCAGCCTCTAATGACTTTGACACTGATGAGTTGTAAAGCTGGAAGAAGGTAGTTACTGCCTAAAATTTATAAAGTTATTTTATATTTCCTATGAAATGAGTCATTTTTTGCAACTGCAAAACTTTTGTGGTTTTCTCTTTCCTTGATATGATTATGCCACCAAGCATCATTTTCTTCTGAAATAGCCTTTTAAATTTATTTTCTAGGTTCGTGGTACATGTGCAGATGATGTGAGGGCTGTTCAAGTTCCTGAAGTAGCTGCTTCTCTTCGATCAGATGATGTGTTTGTTTTGGAAACACCTGGGGCAACATATGTATGGCTTGGAAAGGTAATAATTAAAGATTGCAGTCTTCATGAGTGTACGACGGAGCTAGTCATCGAAATATCATGTTGCTACAACACAATCTGGCGGTACACCCATGAAGACTTCATTGCAGTTATACACCGGGAAAGTCTCTGTTCTTACAATAATCAAAGATTATTTGCTATAAGTATTTTCAGTATTCTGTTAATGACTTTTGAAATTGTAAAGAGATTTGAATAAAATTTCAAATTTCTTCTAGGCTTCAAATGACGAAGAAAAAGAATTTGGTGCAAATGCTAGTGTACTTGTTTCACCTGATGTTACTGTAACAACAATAAATGAAGGAGATGAGCCTCCAGAATTCTGGAATGCTATTGGAGGCAAAGGAGACTACTTATCAGAGTTTGATGCTCATGGCGTTCCTTTGCTTGGTCCACGACTATTCCACTGCCGAATTACAGCTAACGGGAAATTCAGAGTAGAGGAAATAGCTCATTACAAACAGGAGGTAATTTTATGAAATGAAAATTCAGTATTCTTGTATAATTGATATCAGTTTCATTTTGTTTTTTCTACAAATTTACATTTGTTTCAGCTCATAAGTGTAGTAATATTTTTTTTTCTTTCTCTATTTTATACTGTTATATTTAATTACTACCTTAAAATGTTCACAAACTAAAATTTTCTCCTCCTTACTAGTGGAGCTACTTTTATTATGTTTACTGTAAAATAGTATCTGTTTCTCATCAAATTTAAGGAGTGAACATATTTCAAAACATTTAAATTGCTCTAGAATTTTAACATGAGTACTATGGATTTAAAAAAATTTCAGTAATATTGTTTCTGCAGGATCTTGATGAAGACGACATAATGGTTCTGGATTCTGGAGATGAAATATATGTTTGGGTTGGGAACAAATCAACTGCTGAAGAAAAGGAGAAAAGTCTTAAAATGGCAGAGGTAATTTCAGTTTGCTAGATTATTTGCCTATGAGTCATAAAACGAAGAACCTATTCAGATGTGTGTACTATAATTTTAAGTTTTTGGAAGTTAGTTAAAGAATTATGTGCTTATTATTATTACATTAAGAGTTTTTGCCCAAGATTACATTATAAATTTCATAGTAAAATTTTTAACAAAATTTTTTTTACCAATCATGAGCATATAATTGAAGCATGAAAATTATATTAGTCATTCAGTCTAATATTTGTTTGTATTTGTACCATAAATATGTAGCGTTTATTTAACTTTCTTCGATACAATCCCTTACAAATATCCATTTCAGTGATATGAGGCAGGGCCCATACAAGAATTGCAAAATGATTCTACCTTCATATTAACACTTCCTTCCCACAGTATTAATCTATTAACTATAGTTCAGTATGCTCCTCCAAAAATGTGAAGTTTTCCATGATGTGGACATTATATGGTGATCCAACTTAATGTTTTTACTCTTACACATTATTTCATTTTATGCATAAATGCATCGTGGTTTGCACAATAAAATTAATGCAGATGATACAATTTTTTAAATCTTATCTGTAATTGTAAACATGCTTTTTAGTAAGTGAGATTTACCAAAACCCATATGGTGAAGATAAAAAAATATTTTTGTTTAGTGGCAATAAACTTTACACTGATCTAAAATTCTCTTTCAGTGAATGTTGATAGCAAAATTCAATTATTTTTCATTAAAGTGTCTATCATCATTTTTTGAAGTTAGTAAATTCCCAGGTACGATCTTCTTTGAATGACTCCTATAGTATATTCAGCCAGTGAGTACTGAGGAGAAGTAAAGAACTGCCAGAACCTAAAGCTGACATGTTGCCCCCTACCTAGTTCTGGAAAGTCCTGGTTGAAAATATGGAGCTATGCTTCCATGAATCACACAATATAGGCCAACTAGTTGCTATCAACATATATTTACTCTTTTTAGGATGGTCCATTAGGTGTCTTCAGAAAATACAGAGAACTTTGGTCTAAGGAATAACAATTTTTTGATAACATAGACTCTTCATTGAATACCTTGTGTGAAAGCTACATTTCAAACTAGTGATATATTTAGCATGTACTGAGAATTGTGAACCTTTAAGTCCCTACTGTTTGTTGCTAAAAATGTACTATATGTTGAAATCTCCACTATATAATAGATTTACTTGCTGCTCTGGTGTATGATTGTGATTTTGGAAGTACTGACTCAATATATAATTCAAAATGAGGCATTGGCAGAAAGTATGATACCAGTTTATCTGTACGTTTACTGTGTTATAAAAAAAACTCTGATATTTTTAATTCTTCAGTTACGATTTTTTGAAAAACTTTTAAGGAACACCAATATAACATCAGGAATAATAAATCTCCCTTCTGAAATAATAATCTTCATATAATCTTGATCACAACAGATTAAATCAATTAGCACACCATTTTACTAGTCACTTTGCTTAAAAATGGTAAAGATGTAATTTTCCTTGCTGCTGCTGGCTTAATAGATTTTGATTGCCGTAAATAATAATAATGCGACTAAACCGTTTTCATGAAGATAGTCTGTGTAGCTCATAAAACCAGTTGGTAATTGATATTATGAATTACTGAGACTGAAACTGGCAACGAACATTCAGTTATGAAATCTTCAGTATAAAAAATGAGGCATTTATATTTGATTTGCAATGAAGAAATTCCAATAATCATTTGTAATGAATCCTATTACTCTAAATTTTCAATGGTAAGTTTGTATAGATAAAATTTACTATTGAGCCACTCGTGCCTTCTTCCTGTTTATAGTTATACAAATTGGACAAAGAAACATGTCATTACTCATCAGTTGCTCCACAACCCTATATTCAAATATGAACACTGCTAGATTTCAACATTTATTTGGTCTCGAATAAGATTAAAACTTTTTCTCACATTAAGTATAAGTATCACATTTTGAAGTTAGTTTAAACAAAAATAGTGTTAAAATAAGCAAGTTATGGAATTTGTCAACAACAGGCTGTTAGAATAAGATTAAAGTGATTTATAAGTCTGATTGCAATTCTTTTCACTTTCAGAATAAACAGTAATTCTTAACATGTTATGCGAATAAATCTGACATTTTTAACAAAAAAATAATAATTTTCAGAACTACTTGAAGACTGATCCAAGTGACAGGCGCCGTGACCAATCTGTCATCATTACTCTGAAGCAAGGAGAAGAGCCCAAGAGTTTTACAAGTTTGTTCCCCGAGTGGGACCCTGCCATGTGGGAGGTATGTCAGGCTTAGGAGGATCTTCCCTGCACTTGAATAACCTTTTCCTTTCTCTCCATTTTAGAACAATGAAAGGGAAATATGAACTCTATCTGCTTTAAAAAGTAACTTGCTTAGAATTCTCTTCTGTGCAGCAAATTCTCATAACAGTATTGAACTGGTATACCCAGAAGAGTATTGTATTAATGTTAAAAGTAAGCTTCCCACATGGTGCTCAGTGTTGTAATTTCATAAGTATTCTATTTAGATATTTAAAGCATGTTCTGTATAATTACTACTGCATGCAATATTTCCAGAGGGAGAAATGTGGATATGTACAAATTTTGCTACAGTTGCATTGTGCTATTGGGTTGCAAAGAATTTATCCCTGCTAGATGTTATCCAGTCTTTCCCCTTACACTTCTGCTAATGACATGGGGAATTTATATTAAAATTTGATTATTAACTAGATTTTCACTTTCTTGTTTGCTTTTAATGTGTTTACTGTCCATAGAGTTGATTTTTAGTGAAGCAATTAAAATTAATTTTGCACTTTGGTTAAACCATTGGTTTACTCAATTGTGAGGTCAAACTGAGACATGTACAGTTGTATTCAAAGACTGAAAAACAAATACAAAAACAGCTGTCAGTATTATCTAATTACAGCATATTGGTATTAAGGATTTACACAAATGCATTCACAATTGATAAAACGTTAGTGGTAGTATATATTAAGCTACAAAAATTAAGTGTAAATGTTTAGATCATAGGATTTTCATTGTGTTTATAAAATTTGATAAAGTTAAATGCCAAAAAAATTGTAGCAATTTTCTCAGAACTAACAAAATGCACATTTGTTGAATTTAACTAACAGAAGTCTTTATCTTCTACCACTCAAGTTCAATACGGGAAGTACATTTTTGAAACTCAAGACAGCTGCTTCTTTTGAGATAATATTTTTTTACTATAGCTTTAATGTATTCTTTGTTTCTCAGGTTTTGTTTCCTGGTATTACATATAATGTTCTGTTGACATTTTGTTATTGTATTGTTAATAATTGAAGTTTTATCTGTCTAAATAAACACTCTACTGAACTCCATAGATGTAGTAAACAGTTTCTCTTCTCTCCTTCAGCACTTATAAAAACAACAGGTTTCAACCTCCTGCTTCAAAATGTATTTTTAAAAGTAAATCTTATGGGAAATTGTTATACTTTCTATATGAATATATTTTATGTTTAGAAAAAATCTTTTTGATTTAGGAATCAATTGATTCATTCATCTATCAATTATTTAAGCAGTTGGAGTTAAATAAATTTGGTAAGAAAAGTACATGATTTTTTTTTAAATAGGGTACTTGACACTGAAAGGAAAACAGTGAAACTTTGTGTAAGACGAAAAGCTTGCAGTGGGGTGGAGGCAAAAAGGCTTTGTCTTAACTCTGACCGTGTGTAGCCTTGGATAGTCCAGCTATGGCTTTATACTAATGATACAAGGTCGCCACTTAACTTCATTTTTTACTACCTCAAGTTAAGGAAAGGTATAGAGAGAATAAATGTTCATAAGTCAGTTGGAATTAAAATCGCTATATGCTGGAAAATGTTGTAAATTCATTAGCTGGATAGGCAATCAAAGTAACAGAAGAAAATTTGCAGGTCCGACTAACCATTCAAGCCAGACCACACCCCAAAGTTCACTGTATTATTGATTATTACTTGAAAGTATGCTAAAGTTCGCCATGCCCTTCTACTGTTACACTTAGTTTGAAACCGACTGACACTTAAGTAATCCTGAGGCCTCTCATTACTTCACTGCTACATTGTAATAAAACTTAAATACACAAACCTACATTGTGCCAAAAATAAACTCTTCCACAGTAGTGCTTGATATGAAACTTGCTGGTCTACTAAGCCTACATCTTGTCACGCACGCGTTTACTGACAGACTGAGCTTACATCTTGACGCGCTCACAGTTTCTGAATGACTGAGGCCGACTGACTGCACTCGCTGCTGCTGCAAACCAGGAAAGTTCTGGTACTCACGGAGCATGGGAAAATCCCAAACTTCCGTTTCACATGGGTAGCTCTTGGAAGGCTAATCTATATCAAATTGAATATCAGAAAGGTTTCGCCATCCAATTTTGACCTTGACAACTAAAATAATTCTATCTCTCTGAAACTTTGTAAATCACTAGATCTGGTAGCAAATGTCAACTTTAGTTATTATAAAAATTTTCATAACTTTAATAGTTTAGCTGAAAATAAATAATTTAGATACAGAGTTTCGAAATACCACTCCAGGCAAACGCTGATGAAACGCAAAATACTACACAGACGGAAAAAAAAATCCCAACACCAAGAAAAAATTATTGTAGAGTAATGAAATTTGGACAATGCATTTGTCAAGTTAACATGTTTAATTGATTAAATTTTCAAGATCACAGGTTAATTTAAGCTCAAGAAAATGCATTTCAAATGTGAAATACTGTTAAATTAATAGCCGGTGTAACCTCCAGAATTTTGAATGCAAGCCTGCAAACGTGAATGCATTGTGTCATACAGGTTTCGAATGTCACTTTGTGGTATGGAGTTCCATGCTTGTTGTACTTGTGCTGTCAATACTGGGACGGTCAGTGCTGGCTGTGGATGATGCTGGAGTTGTCGTCCAATGATATCCCATACGTGTTCAATTGGAGACAGATCTGGTGATCTCGCAGGCCAAGGTAACATGTCGACACTCTGTAGAGCACGTTGCGAGACAACAGCGGTATGAGGGCGAGCGTTATCCTGTTGAAAAACTCCCCCTTGAATGCTGTTCATGAATGGCAGCACTACAGGTTGAATTACCAGACTGACGTACAAATTTGCAGTCAGTGTGTTTGGTATAACCACAAGAGTGCTCCTGCTGTCATAGGAAATTGCTCCCCAGACCATGACTCCAGGTGTAGGTCCAGTGTGTCTAGGCCGCAGACAGTTTGGTTGCAGGCGTTCCCCTGGCCTCCTTCTGACCAACACTCGGCCATCACTGGCACCAAGGCAGAACCTGCTTTCATCAGAAAACACAACAGATCTCCACTCCGTCCTCCAATGAGCTCTGGCTTGACACCACTGGAGTCGCAAACGGCGATGGCTTGTAGTCAGTGGAATGCACGCTACAGGGCGCCTGGCTCGGAGCTGTCCTTGAAGTAACCGATTTCTAACAGTTCGTTGTGTCACTGTGGTACCAACTGCAGCTCGAATTTCTGCCGCAGACGCAGTACGATGCGCCACAGCTGTACGCCGAATACGGCGGTCTTCCCTCTCAGTAGTGCCACGTGGCCTCCCGGAACCTGGTCTTCTTGAGGCAGTACCATCCCTTGACCACTGCACCCAACAATCATGCACAGTGGATACATTCCGGCCAAGTCTTTCTGCAATATCGCGAAAAGAAAATCCACCTTCTCGTAGCCCTATTACACGACCTCGTTCAAACTCGGTGAGCTGTTGATAATGGCTTCTTCGTCTTCTTAAAGGCATTCTTGGCTAACATCAACTCACTATGTCAAATCTCAGCGGTAAATAACGTTCACAAACTTTACAGCGCGTATTTAAAGCAAACCTGATTTGCAAGCTCTGAGTAGCGCTACTAGCGCCACACTTATGCGCGAAGCGCGAAATTTGAATCGATGTCATCTTTCAGATGTATAAACACGCCTACCAAATTTCGTTTATCTAACACAAGTCTTTCTTGGTGTTGGGATTTTTTTTTCCGTCTGTGTATCTTGAAACCGTGAAAATCTGCTTTCTCACTTAAGTTAACATAGAAACTGACTATAGAAATAAAATACAATATTATCCAATCTAACTTACGGTTCTGAGAATAAAATTTTGTCAGGCAGTTACAAAATTTAATAGATATCTGATATTTAATAGAAAATGATAGAGTAAGTTGTAAGGACACCAAAAATCAACTTTGATTGATAAGAGATAAAAACATTATTTTTAATAGAATTCACAAATGTCTCATGATGCAAAACACCAATCGGAGAGAGTGACATGTCTCGGTATTCACCAGTTTTGCTCCGTATGTTAAGCATCTGTCGAAAATCTCTGCATCATATATTTAAGTCAATCCATTACTTGTCTCTGGTTACCAATCCATAAAACAAATATTTGCAATGAAAGCTGGATTTAACATAGAAAATGGCTCTAATTTGCCCAAAAATCATTTGAAAATGCTGAGAGTTTTTCACATGAAACGGTGATTTTTGCACAGCAGAATTCCAGAACGTCAAACCTTTCCTTAAAGTATAAGTACTCAAAAATTGAAAATATAGTTTTTGTGCTGAAAAGTGCAATTATTGTCATATAACTGAGATAAAGTCTTTGTCATTGTATTTGAATGTTAGGCATTAGAGGATATAGCCTAAAAAGAATTGTTATTAATAAGCTAAATATTGTTTTATAGGTCCAATATTAACAGGGCAGTAGTTAAGTTGAAAATGTTGCTTACTTGCTGCACACATAAATAGACAATGAACTAGCAGCAAGCATTCTTTTCAACAATATTCAAATAAGATATATTAATTGTGATGATAAAGTATAGACCAATCTGTCAAAATTAACTGTATTTGTATTAGCCATGGGCTATTTGAAGACAGTAAATAACTAAATCTCAGACAAGTGATGTTGAGATTAGTTATGTTCTTCTATTCATTTAAGTCACGTAATATAGATGTCTAATTTCAACAGGTTATCAAGACATAGTGTTTATGGGGACACACTATATTCAACTTCAAAAGTGATAATATTTTTTTCTGTGATAAACTTAAATGTTTATCAATAAATGAATTAAGGTACACAGATTATTGAACATGATAAAATATCAAGAAAAACATATATCAAAGAGGTCTTCACAAAAATACATTGAATACTTTGTAGACAAGTAAGCTTCGTCCCATCAGGAAGTTTCAGATAGTTTTGTTAGTTTTATCAATTTATTTTTCTTGTTTTGAATGTAAATAATTTGTTTGGTGTAACTGATTTTTTTTTTCTTATTGAGACACTATAAACCACTTTTAAACTGTAGAACTTATTTTACCAACAAAATAAGCAAACAGCTGCTTTGCTTACAAAAGCACAAAATAATGTGTTTAGGTGCCAATAATCAAATCAATATATCAAAATTTTGCATTTTTCCATAACAAAATTAGTCAAGTACCCAATTATCCTCGTCTTGTTATAGATTGTTTTTTCATTGTTCTTTTATTTTTTATACGGAAACTATTAATTCTTGCATTAAATGAATTATGTCACTGTACGGGAATTGTTTTAAAATATCAAAATGATCATTATGAAGTATTAATATTTGTAAAACATCACAAAATCTTAAAATGAGATAACCCGATGTGCATTAAACAATTTAATTCAGACATTAGGGTATGTTATAATGCAAAAGTACCATATTCATTATGAGTATGTAGCATAAAATTAATCTATGCCATCTTTTATTACCATATAATTAATTACAATAATGATGCTTGAAACCATCCTACTATATGAATTTACCCAGTGAGTTGCTACATAGAGGTAAGATCCTCCATTGTAACACAGCTGAGCAGGAATAGCACATGCTTTCACTTTTTCATAATGTGCCCACTACACTATTAGTCAAGGGCAGAGACTTAGACCATACTTGTATGATGTGTTAGTGAAAATTAGTTATCCTGTTCTCAATTGTACCAGAAGATTGTTCCTCTAATTTATTTGTGCAGATCAGGATTGTGAATATAATAGTAATGTCATTAACTGTGCTAGTATTATGTCTATGTTTTTATTAATGTTCTTGGTTTTTTTTTTTTTGGTCAGTGTAGTTCTTGCTTGCAATAAATGGTAATAATTCAGGTTATACAATTAAATGCAAGTATAAAGCTAACTGCAGGATATTAGTGCTTAGTCATTTATGTTACAGCTTCTTGTGGTTCAGCATCTATACTGGATCTTAATTTGCTTGTAGAATTTAGTACTTCTGTTAATGAAATGACTAATTGATGTTAAAAGTCTTGTTTGATTGAACTTTTAAGTCCTATATTAAGCTGATGATTTACTTTGACCAGTAAAATTTTAAAATTGTTTATTGTATTTGAGCTGTAATATTTGTTGCCAGGATTTTGTTTCTGTTCCTTGGTAATGTGATCTTAGCAGCACATTTGATCCAAAGTATCTTTCTCTGTATCACACAGTATATATAGCAAAGATAATTAATCCTATTGAGATTTTTTAACATAATTTTGTTTATTAGTATTTATAGGTTAATATTCTTCACTTTTTATACACATACATTTTGTATCAGTAGTAACTGTTGTAGCAGCAAATGTAGTGTTAGTCAAAAGTGAAGTGCCTTTTTACTGAATTGATACAATTCCAGAACTATAAATACATAATAAATTTTTCTTTTTCTTATGGGTTAACTGATCCATTAAATTATGCTTTATATTTTATGTCTAACACATTTAACATTTTTCTCTTTACCTGTTTTTATGGATTTTTACAAACTGTATGCTTTGTTGCCTTTATGCTTTAGCG
Source organism: Vandiemenella viatica (assembly GCA_031002005.1). Lineage (NCBI taxonomy): Eukaryota > Metazoa > Arthropoda > Insecta > Orthoptera > Morabidae > Vandiemenella > Vandiemenella viatica. Next base: position 278,918,897 of record CM061921.1, read on the forward strand.
ACAGAAGACTTAGGCGTATGAATGGAGACTTCTTTGGCTTCTTCTTCACTATTAATTTTTTAACAAAATATTCACCAATATATTCCAGGTAACACAACCTAATACTACAAAGATTTCCTAAATATTTCAAGATAATATCTATGAAAGTCAAATGTTTACCTCTGTCATCAAGTTACTACACTATTTGAATACAATTTTTTTCAGGAAACTAGCTAACTGAGTCCGTCTGTAAAACATGACATTTTGGCGGTCAACAGCTCTGCCACCATTGTTAAGTGACTGCTGCTGGTAGATGTGGGACCTTTTTTTATGCCATGTGAAGGATGTGCCACATTGATTGTCAGTGGGAACTGTTGAGAGGGGCACACATTCCAGACGATTCCCAATGCTGTTTCGGCTTACAAATTTTGTCACTATCTCAATGTCTGATCAATGGGTTCCAGGCTTTTCTAAGCTGGAATCCAGTATCTTGGCTGGCTAAATAATCTGACAGCTTCGGATATAATACTTTCCCAGTAACCTCTATTGCATGCAAGTATTTCTTTAGCTTTTAAAGTTGAAGCTGTGTCAGCCACTATTGACTTCAGTTTGACTTAGGCAAACATAGAGTGCATATTCAGAGCACCTATGGCTTATAAATCATATTGTTTTACTGATGAACACCTTCACATATTGTTAAGGAATGCAATATACCCTGGGTGGTTAAAGTGATAAATTGCTTTTGGGTGAACACAGTATGTTCCTAATCTTGGCAGGTGGGCAGAAGGTGGTTTTAAGCTTTCTTTTCATAAACTCCTGTTAATTTTTGTCATAGTTGATCCAAAAAATTAAAGAAAGGCAAAGTAGCTTGGCTCTTTTGTTGCTGGATTTTCCACTTCCTGCTTTTCTTCCCTGATATTCTAAAAGCTGAACTTATTTGATTCCGACAATGAGACGGCAGCATATTTTGTATGTTGGAATGTTGGGCATGTATATACCTGCCAACAGTTCCTACCAGCAGTCCCTACCAGCAGTCAACAGTTCCTGCCAATAACCAACAGCTGATCAGAAACCGTGGAATATCCTCAACATGGTAATCTAAGCAGATCCCACACCTAGTGCCAGCTGTCACTTGACAATGATGAAAAAGACTCTGACCATTGAAACGGTGTTTTATAAACAGGCTCATTTGGCTAGGTTCCTGAGAAAATTTTATTACAGGACACTTCTGTTTGATTCATAATGAATGTGACAAACCCCCCCCCCTCCCACCGTACTAAATTCATAAAAAATAACATTTAAATAGATGAGGGTGTCATCATCGATGTGCTGTAAAATTTGAAAACAACAAATCAACAAAACAAGTAAGTAAATGGTACAATGGTAATAGAATATTTGTTCATAAGTGTGTGTACTAAATTTGTTAGTATGTAAACATTTTTTTTTACTATCAGAACAAGAACGTATATTCCGCCTATAGGCACAGTAACAGGAACTTTAAAAAATACACAGTAAGTGATTATGAATTTAAAGTTTTCAGTGAAATTTGAATTCCTTATAGCAGAAATTTTTTGAAAGTGTACTTTTTGATGAGTTTCTCACATTAACACTAGATCATCAAACCCAATACTGTATGTTTATTTACAATTGTAGTATTGTGAACATTTTTAGTTTGAACACTGTAGTCCTCTTTTATTTTAATGTAAATGAAATAGCATATAACCTTCATAATGCTCTTGAGCAGTATATGTCATTGGAAAAATGGTATAGATTCATAACTAACATGATATTTAATTTAGTATTTATGTGTTTGTGATTGAAGTTATTTGTAGTGCTTTCTAACACCATACACACTGCATCCTTATAGGGTATGCTCCTGTGGGGAATGGGCATCCTTATTTTGCAAATCAGTTTTATTCCTGGTTGATAAGTACAAAAATTAGCATTTTCAAGAAGGGATTGTTGCATGACTGGTGCAGGGAAGATGCATGCTTCATACGGTATGATTAGAAAATTGCAAATAATCTATTTAACTTCTTATTGCAGTCATTGCCTTCATACGAGGATGTGAAGAATCGGCTAGCAGAACATAATTCCACCATTGAAGACTGAAGAGCCAGTGCCACTATATTGCAGATACAAGCTTGTCACAGGCTACAAAAGTTTCAGTTAGACTTAAAGTACTTAGTCATACTTTCCATAGAGAAGCACGACATGCATAATATTTGTGTTGTAACATTTATAAAACTGTAACTACTGAAATCCATTATATTTGCACAAAATTAAATATGTTTCTTTTAGTTTAGTTACCTGATGTGCCTCTTAAATCAGTAAGTAAAATATTTGCTTAAAATATGTAATGACACTTGGTACTAAAAATAAAAGAACCATTCTCAAAGGTGTGAACTTTCATTTATAAACAAGTATACAAAGTGATATTCATAAAGTTTATGTAGAGATCATCATCCATTTTGCATCATTCGCAAACTGTATTTCCCACAGGATACAATGTTTTACGTGTTGCATATTACAAATTCTTGAAATAAATTATGTAAGCAATTTAAAAATTAATTTGTTTTACAAAAAAGGAGAAACATTAAATAAATATTCAGATCAAATGACTGTTGTTCAAATGTCGTTTTTCCAGTCAAAATTTTAATGTTATTAATTTGTTGCATTCTTAGTAAGGTGCGACTCTTGACATGCCTCAAAGGATTTTTATTACTATTGTTTTTGAAGTATTTCCTCAGATATTTAAAGTCAATCTTTTCACATAGTATTCAATAAATATCTCTATAGTCTAAACACATTCAACACTGATTTGTTGCCTTGCATTTTTCAAATGCTGACTGTGTGCTTAGATGTAGATTGCCTCCTTAGTTTCAAGTACAGTCTCCAGCTACAAATCCATAGAACTCGGATTCCTGATATTCCCTCAGATATTTTTATAATGAAGTCCCATCAATATATCAGTCACCTTACATCATGGTTGCTCACTAAAAAAGGACACTCAAGAACCACTTGCATGGAAATATTGTGTAGCTATTCATGTGGTTAATCCACACCATTGGGCAACCATGTTTGTCCTTGAGCTAAAACTTTTAATGTTGGCGTCATTCAATTTTTATTAATATAATTATTATTACGGTAGCCACATTTTTTCTCATGAATTACGATTTGCTTGGTAAAATTACTGCCGTATTGGCAGAGGTTCATCATAATTGCCCTGAAGTCTTTTTCCATTAGGATCGAAAGGACTTTTGATGTATGGAACAGCATCATAGCGATTCCCCATCACTTCAATTTGATAGAGACCATTTTGCAAAAAATCTGGTGTCACTTTCCGGCCATCTGGATGTCTAACATACCTGCAGGAAGACAGTTTTATTTCACTTAATCTTAGAAGCAAATATGTTATTACAAAAATCTGTTTGAGTATTCCATAACTACCAAAGGATATTTTTTCACATGCAGTAATAAGTATTAATCTTATCACTGGTGTCTGTGCTATACCCTTTTTAGACTAGTCAAAATGTAGATTGCCAGTAATAGCAAAAGAACATTTAAATGAACCATCCAAACAGATAGGGCAGATTTATACATTTTTCAGTTTAAAATCTGTTTACAAGCAGTCAGCATTACAAAAAGTTGTCACATTAAAAAATAGGAAAAAATCATTCAAGGTTGTATCAGTGCAAACAGGATGTAAATATAAATTTGGTTGAAAACATTTCTGATAAAGAGAACCCACTTCAACATTTTGTTTTCTTGAAACATGAATGAAGAAATGATTATCATTTGGTTATAAAGATTAAAAGCTGAACAGAAAGCATCTGTAAGTGATAAGTCTTCAATTATCTTGTAGAACCTGTTGGAGTTGGGAAGGCATGTGTAACGCAGTAAAGCTTCTGTGCCAAGAAGACACGAGCACGCTCGTGTGTGAGAGAGAGAGAAGTTTTGGAATTGTTTCCAAAGAAAACCAAGGAAGGCATGTCATTTATCACTAACAATATCAGAGATTCCAAGGGAGAATGGAAGTATTTTAACATCTCTCTTATTGCTGGGAAAAATCTAGAAGAAAATGATTAAGAAAAATAAAGTTGGAATTTTGACTCCCTAAATAGGAAACAAAAAACATGGTTAATGATGAAAAATTAAAGCTAAATCCAAAAGTACAAGAAAAAATAATGAGTATAAGCTTTTAACTTTCAAAGAAGTTTGGGGGTGAAACACAAAAGAGTAAATGTTTTATAAATAGTGTTTAAATAACAAAGGAAAATATAAATTAATGGGGAGAACTAAACAATATTAATGATGGTGGTTTAAGGTATATAAAACGTTATAAACGAGAAATGTGTTTTCCATATTGCGATAAATTCATAGTGGCACAGTGGATTTGAGAAGTCCTATTAATAGAGGAGAGGGTTGATCTTTGAAGGCTTTTCTGTGGCAGCTGTGAGACAGTGAAGGTAGGTGTGGTGTCGGTAGTTAAAATGGAGTACACAACATTTGAGTAGTGGATCAATGTAGATGTGAAGGCAGCCTTAATGCGTAACTCTAATTTCCTGACTCTAAAAGTAACTTTCCAGTTTCATAGTCAAGTCATTCAAGAAGGAAAAGAAATAGTGACCATTTAAGGGGAGGGAGAAATAACTTTAAAATTTGCTTGCTGTTAATACATGAAATTTAATTTTAAATGAATGTTGGTTTGAAAATGAGGAAAGATCCATGCAGTCAATTTTATTTAGGAATGAAGTACTGATGGGTCATTCACTATTGTAGATATTGGTAAATTGGAAGCGTTTCTTGCAGCAATACGTGAACAAATTTCAGTGAATTGAAGGAGAAAACTTTTTTTCATTTCATGACCCCTCCGACAATTTTTTTAACAGAAGCAAATATTTCTTAGTTATTCTGAGTTGTGACCAAATTTTAAATTACAGTGTTGCAATAACTACTTGGGAAATTATGGCAATAAGCATCAACTACTGTGGCTTTCTAGCATTTCAGCATTTAAATAAACCACCATTACCAATTATGCAATAAACCACCATTACCAATTATGCCATAAGACATGTAATCTTCACATTATTCACACTATTCAGAGCATTATTTATTTACGAACAACAATCTTGTGATACTTGTTTCCCCTGATCACTCCAGGCAAATGCCAGGATGCTTTCTTCAAAAGGCCATAGCCAACTTCTTTCATGTTCCTTGCTCCCCTCCTTTCCTGCCTCTAATGACCTCAACAAGGCATAAAGCCATAAAAAAAAGATATTTGTTTGATGATTTCTCTCTCAAATTCAATAGTGTCAGATGAAGCAATCTGTTGTGAGACAATAGACTGATGATTCTATTCTTTAATAAATTGACCATTGCCCTTATTAAAATATGAATTGGAATTAGATGCAAAGAAATGAATGACGTTGGATTATAGATCACAGCACAATATCTTGCTGGTAACATTTTTACATGATGAAGCCTCGTGGTTTTTATCTATGCTGGACTGCCAGATAATTTTCTCATTGGAGTAAGTTCCCCAAACCATTTATCTCATGCGCTCTTCATAATGAAACTCTATTTTAACCTATGGAATATACAATTTATTGGAACAAAATATTTTGCTCCATAATGACTAAATTATCTATCTTTGCTGGACATCATTAACAACTTCATCTGCGGTAAACAAAAATTATTAGCAACATAAATATACTATTCATTTTACAACATACTGTGTTTGTACTCCTTGAACTTAATAAAAGCTATACTGAAAAAAAAAATGAGTTTATAAACAGTCCTCTAAGTAATTTTGGTTTTTATAAATATCTTAAATATTTGAAAATTTGACCAAACAATTAAACTAAATTTCTTTTGAAATATATTGCTTTAGACACTTCAGTGTTTACTGAAATAGAAAGTTATACAAGTTCCAAAACCATTAGTACGAGTTGCAGTTGGGCATGCAAACTGCTCCTCGTATAGCCACCTAACCTAATCCAGTAATCCTAATGGGTGAAAGGGGAATACTTTCTTATGTTTGAATCAAAGAATCATTCTAGCATATTTAGCATACACAGAACAATATTTGCCGAAGTAGTAGGACAAGTGAAAAACATTTGAAGATCTCGGCCAAAATTAGTATTCAGTAAAAGACCTTTAATTTTGTACATTTAGTTACCATACTGATCCAATGTCCCTAAAAGTATTGTATCATTACCAAAGACATATTTTCCACTTCTGAATAAACATGGGCACAATTTAGAATTGGTCTGTGAGGCTGCCTGGGAGATATGGTATCACATCTTTATAAGCTACCTGCAAATTCATGTGTTCCTTACATTGCTGCAATGTCGGTAATTCCTTTTTTATGATCAAATGCTACATTTTTTTAATTAATTTTGTGCAGAACTGTGTTGTGATCTCAATGAAAATAAAATATTTAAAACCTGAATTACAGTGCAGAACAAATTAATTAAACTAAAATCACTGGCTTCAAGTCTGGTTTTCTGAAAATTCAAAGGATATTATCTAAATTAGATACACATTTCCAATTATGCTTTTTAAAAAAGCAACAAGAAATGAATAAATGCTTGTTTCAAATGACTTGTTAGGCAATTTGTTACTTTTTTTTGTTCAATCTAAATTATGGCCAATAATTTTAAGACTAATTGTTGTGGGTTAACAGTAAAGTTTAGACCTGAAATTTTGGAAGATGTACATTCAGTCCTAGACCCAGTCTCCCAAAATCACTTCCCCTACATAAAGGCCATCAACAATTTCCATCCCATTCCTTTTTAATTATTCCATCTGGGCACTAAATAAAAGTCAATGAGCCATTAAATTTCCATTTAAAAAAAAATCAAGTTATAAAAGTAAAGAATAAATGTGTCAACCAATGGAGAGAGACTGAGCATAGCCTCTAGAATTTCCATCTGCCCCTGATTGATTTACCTCACCCTCCCCAAAATTACCTCCTCCATCTGTTCCAGGAGTTCCTTACTTCAACTCTGCCCTCACTCTCTTTCATTATTTCATCTGTCACTTCAACAACCTCATCCCCTTGAAACCATGAGCAAACCAAAGCAATTACATAATATTCATACCAAATGACAAGGACTCAATCACTGTGGTCATGGAGTGCAACAACTTCAAGGCTAAAGCCCTATGACAGCTCTTAATCTACCAACCACGTACCATAGATGCCACCATTTGCAATGACATACATATACTGTGGGATGTAAAGGAGAGCAGCTATATATCTTTTGTGCAAATTATCTGAAAAAACAAATGGCATCTCGTACAATAAAGTATCCGGTTTTTGAGTCACTGGAAGACAGGAGGCAGTGAAGAGAGAGCTGAGGATTTCTAAGGTACACTAGTGCATTGAAGCTTGGACAGATATTGAGTGAAAAATTAGGAAACATATGTACAAGGGGAGAGATGACCATGACTATAAGCTAGTACTTGATGTCGGGTAATAGAGAATGTGGAAGTTTTCATTGATAATTGTGGGACGAATGAATTACTGAGGGAGGTGCTGAACATCTGTAATCATTTTTTCCACAAGCGATTAGGGAATGGAATAGGAAGTACTTAGAATCCTACAGGAGTAGGTCTCGAGAAACAGCTCTGGCCATCCTAATCTGGGTTTTCACGGTTTTCCCAGATCACTACAGGTGGTTCCTCAAAGTAGCCCATGTGTGCTTCCTGCCATATCCCGCATATCCCTGCCAATGCATAAACGATTACATATTAGGCTAGGTGCAGTGCACCCTCTGCCACCCACATTTATTGAATTGTGGAGTAATAAAAATAATATTAATAGAACTGTAAAAGAATTTTAAGTATAAATTCATGTAGTGTGAAACTAAGAATGCTGGGTAATTGTCACCAGAGCATAATCATCAATGTAAATAATAATAATCAATATTTTGCTGTGTTTGTCAGTAGTATTTTTGATTTCAGCAATTTTTAAAGACACATTTCTACCATTCTGTGGTAGCTGATGGTTTAAAACAATTTTCATTTACTGTACATACCCTTGTCCAATGCTTGATCCTAAAGCATAGCCATAGTCTCCTCTCCTGAGGAATCCAACCACCTGACCATCTCTCCAAATGGTTTCCAATCCCCATACTGGTATTTGCCTGGGAAGTTTAAAATTTATGATTACTGTATTTAACTTTCAATATTTTTACAATAGCATAATGTAAAATAAATAAATTACAGTTAATAGAAATTTATATTGTAAATGACAGACATGATACACTTACTCTTGCAGCACAAAAAATGTTAAACGTCTTCTTAAGCCTTTGCGTCTCTCAACCTCAAGGGCTGCTTTTCCCACATATTCTCCTTCCTCTCTGCAGGTAACTTCAAGTCCACACTCAGTTGGCAAGTCATCAGAACGCAAGTCGTAATTCCACAAATGGTAACCTGAACATTACTCTTGTAATTAATACAGTAATTTAATACTTTTTTCTGATAGGTTGAATCTACAGAAAAATATACTTGTGATGCACAGTATTTGGTGAATATTTCATATTTAATTAATTAATATTGCGTTTAGAAGGTACAAAGCTATTACATTAGAACCAACTAGGTGTTAATTCCATATATTCTAGAACTTCATAGATGGCAACTAGCTTATCAAAGTAACCCGGATACCAAACATCCACCTGACCTCCAGTCTCCGATAAGACCCTGCTAATAAGCCCATCACTTACTGTTTGATTCTTAATATTTTTTAATAATTTTTGTTTATTTTTTGGTGTTTATATTCTATTATTGCTCCCCTATTTATTCATTATTAAATTTTATATTTTTGTATGTATGCATATCTACTTGTGTATTCCACCACAGTCTGTAATAAATTTTCTTCATAGGGTTATCGATAGTTTACTTTGCATTACTTTACCTCTACCACCCTACCCTGTACTCCCTGGCCAACCCAGTCATGTGGTAAGCTTTGGTATACACATATTCCCTGTTGCGAATTTTTTTTTTTTTTTCTGGACGGCTAAAATTTTAAATTGAAATATTGTGCAAGTGTGTTTACTTCACTTTCTGTGTGTTCATCACAACACTACTGCCTTCAACTTTGGTGAGTGATGGGTTTATTTTCACTATCTTCTGTTTTTTACACATATTTTATCTTTAATAAGTAACAACAATTTAAGTGTGTTGGTTCAAAAAACTGTAAAATTCAAATTTTAGTTATATTATTCTAACACGTGTGTTGTGTTTCTGTGAAAGTCATTAAAGAGACCTACACATTCAGGAAAGTGAGAGAGTAGCACCATCTGAAAGTATGTCACAGCATTCAATAAATTGCTTTATTTGCATGTTGTGTATTTCTATCAGAAATCAAAAGTACTTTCCTGTATTTGATGACAGCAATTTGTGAAAATTGTAAAAATATTCTATCCCATAACATTCACATTACTGCTATGAAATAATTTTCCAACAATTTCTTATGGTATTGAAATTTGTGGATCCTGCAGCAATGTGCCAATCAGTTGATTGCTACATCCACAGTAAAGGTGTATTGGAGTATTAATCAAGCTGGGTAGGATGGTATAGTTACTATTATTTGAAACAACATTTTAATACCACGAACAGTAAAATTCAGCACTATGATGCATGGATAAAGACTACTTTTACATATTAAAAGTTATGATGGTAACAACTGCAGATATAAGGGCTTATTAAATGATAGAAAGACTATATAACAAACTTCAATAACAACTAGATTCTTTTATAGGGAACTTTAATTAAATTTAATTTCAGTTGTGACAGAGTGCACATGCTCTGATGGCAATGTCCCTACAACCCCAACCTCTCATGTAATAACTATTAACCATCCACCTACTCGAATTCAAACTTTAAACTCCTCAAGTGTTTATGGTAAACTGTTCATTACTTCTCTGATAATACACTCCTGGAAATTGAAATAAGAACACATTGACGCCGGTGTGTAAGACCCACCATACTTGCTCCGGACACTACGAAGAGGGCTGTACAAGCAATAATCAAACGCACGGCACAGCGGACACACCAGGAACAGCAGTGTTGGCCGTCGAAGGGTGCTAGCTGCGCAGCTTGTTGGGCAGTCCGCCGCAGTCAGTGTCAGCCAGTTTGCTGTGGCATACGGAGCTCCATCTCAGTCTTTAATACTAGGTAGCATGCCGCGAACAGCGTGTACGTGAACCGTATGTGCAAGTTGACTGGACTTTGAGCGAGGGCGTATAGTGGGCATGCGGGAGGCCGGGTGGACATACCGCCGAATTGCTCAACATGTGGGGCGCGAGGTCTCCACAGTACATCGATGTTGTCGCCAGTGGTCGGCGGAAGGTGCACGTGCCCGTCGACCTGGGTCCTGGACAGCAGCGACGCACGGACGCACACCAAGACCGTCGCATCCTACGCAGTGCCGTAGGGGACCGCACCGCCACTTCCCGGCAAATTAGGGTACATTGTTACTCCTGGGGTATCAGAGAGGACCATTCGCAACCAGTCTCCATGAAGCTGGGCTACGGTCCCGCGCAACAGTTAGGTCGTCTTCCGCTCACAGCCCCAACATCGTGCAGCCCGCCTCCAGTGGTGTCGCGACAGGCGTGTATGGAGGGACGAATGGAGACGTGTCAGTCTTCAGTGATGAGAGTCGCTTCTGCCTTGGTGCCAATGATGGTCGTATGCGTGTTTGGCGCCGTGCAGGTGAGCGCCACAATCAGGACTGCATACGACCGAGGCACACAGGGCCAACACCCGGCATCATGGTGTGGGGAGCGATCTCCTACACTGGCCGTACACCTCTGGTGATCGTCGAGGGGACACTGAACAGTGCACGGTACATTCAAACCGTCATCGAACCCATCGTTCTACCATTCCTAGACCGGCAAGGGAACATGCTGTTCCCAACAGGACAATGCACGTCCACATGTATCATGTGCCACCCAACGTGCTCTAGAAGGTGTAAGTCAACTACCCTGGCCAGCGAGATCTCCGGATCTGTCCCCCATTGAGCATGTTTGGGACTGGATGAAACGTCGTCTCATGCGGTCTGCACGTCCAGCACGAACGCTGGTCCAGCTGAGGCGCCAGGTGGATTGCAGCCTGCATTGCTGCGAAAGGAGGATATACACGGTACTAGTGCCGACATTGTGCATGCTCTGTTGCCTGTGTCTATGTGCCTATGGTTCTGTCTGTGTGATCATGTGTTGTATCTGACCCCAGGAATGTGTATATAAAGTTTCCCATTCCTGAGACAATGAATTCACGGTGTTCTTATTTCAATTTCCAGGAGTGTATATTCCAGGGATGTAAGGGTTTGGGAGAGACTGTATTAGCTTCTTACAACTAAATGTGAACTTCTACTTCACATGGTGCACCCTGTTTGCATGGACGAGGATTTGGCAACTGAATGATTCCTGGTATAATGTATCACCGACTGCTTACTGACAGCCTCCTTTCAGGAGGTCGGAAGATCAGGGAGTGGTCCAGGGCACCCTCCTGCCCTTAAGGTTGGAAACAGCACCTAAAGATGGATAAATCAGAAAAAATCCACTGGCATGGGGATGAAGAAGGCAACAGGAAGTCACTGTATTAAGGATCCAAAGAGTATCCTGAGGCTATGTAATCCTCTCAAATAATATATAGAATGATGCCTTCTTCTTGGTTAAAATATTCAAGCAGTAAAATAGTCCCCAACTGGATCGCCAGGTGGGGACTGCACATGGAGGAGTAATCAGAATGGATAGAAACATTCTTTGAGTCAGAGCATATAATATTAGATGTCTGAATAGAGCAGGTAGATTAGAAAACTTAAAAAGGGAGCTGGAACAACTAAAGTTAGAAGTCATTGGGATTAGTGAGATTAAATAAAAAGGTGCACACTATTTCATGTCTGGGGAACACAGAATAATTGAACACTAGCTGTCAGTGGAGTTACTGGTGCTGAATTTGTAATGAATAATAGAGTATGGAAATGGTTGAGTTATAGTGAACAGATTAATGACAGAATTATTTCGATGAACATCAAAACTAATAGTGCTCCAACAACATTAGTACAAGTATATGTGCCAATATCTCAGGAAAATGATGAATAATTGGAGAAAATATTTGATGAAAAGCCTCATGCATGAAGAATATAAATCTACAAATATCCAGGAGATACAGGTAGCTATCAGCTAGATTATATCATGGTCAAACAGATATTCAGGAATCAAGTTCTAGACTGTAAAGCATTCCCAGGAGCTGACATTGACTACAAAATAATAGTTATGAGGTACTAGCTAAAATTCAAAAGAATAAAGAAACAATACAAGCAGAACAGACTGGAAGTTAATAACTTGAAACAATCAAACATATAAAAAAAAATCTGCAGAGATGGCTACCATGGGTCCAAGAAATAACCCTTTAAGGAGTTTAACTGTGGATGAATGGAATACATTGAAGAGAGAAATAATTAAAGCTGGTAAAGAAACATTAGGCTTTAGGAAAAATTCCACCCAAAAAGCTTAGATTACAAAAGAAATTTTTTGATTTGATGGATCAGAGGAAAAGGCAAAAAAAAAAAAAAGAAAGAAAAAAAAAAATTGCTTATGATGAAGTAGTAAGAGAGCAGTACAATCATTTTAGAATTCAAATAAACTGGAAATGCAAGAAAGCAAAAGAAAAGTGGCTGCAAGGAAAGTACAAAGAAGTTGAAAAGGAAATTATCATATGCAAAGTAGGTGTGGTCTGTAGGAGGATTTAACAAAATTTTGGAGAAATGAAGGAAAGATGTATAAACATTAAAGCTGCCAATGGGAAGAAATCGAAAAACTATTCAAACAGATATCTAACAGTTATGAAAAAGGAAAGATTCCTACAGATTTTAATAAAAGATGATCTTCACACTTCGAATGAAAGCACAGGTATACAAATATGGGAATTCACACACTTTAAGTCTATCATAAAATGCTTCAAAATTATTGACCAGAATAATAGACAGAAAAATAGAAAGGATAGTAGAAGAGGCAGTAGATGATCATTTTGGGTTTAGGAACAGGAGCGGTACAAGAAAAGCAAATATAGCTTTAAGATTAATACTTGAAGGGAAGATATAGGGAAAGCTATTAATAATGTTACATGGGACAAGATATCCAAAAAAAATTTAAAATTCAGGTATAAAATATAGTGATACTTTAAAATCTATATAAGAATCAAGTGCCTATAGTAAAAGCAGAGAATCTTGAGACACACATATCAGTTAAAAAAATGGAGTGAGACAAGATTGTAGTGTATCCTGATTAATATTAAACTAGTATGTAGAGGAAATAATAAAGGAAGTGAAATAAAAATCTGAATGTGGTGTGAGTGTACAGGGAGAAAAAAATCTGCATGCTATGGTTTGCTGATGACATTGCCCTGTTAGCAGAAAAGACTGAGGATCTTGAGAAGTTATGGAATGGCATGAAAGAAAATTTTGAACTAAAATAAATCAAAGCATGATAAACTGATAAAATGTAGCAGAAATGATAGTGATAATAGTCAAATCAATATAAAAATAGGATCATATGCAATAAGATAAGTATGTGAATTCTATTACTTAGCAAGTAAAATTACAACTGATGGCCTAAGCAGGAATGATGTTAAAAGCAGAATAGCACTAACGAAAAGAGCTTTCTAGAAAAAGAGAATTCTTTTAGTTTCAAATATTGATCTGGGACTCAGAAAGAACTTTTTAAAATTCTTCATGTAGAGCACAGCATCTTATAGAAGTCAAGCATGAACTATGGGAATACCAGATACAAGGAAAATTGAAGCATTTGAAATGTGCTGCTATAGAAGGATGGTGAAAATTAAATGGACAGATGAAATGAATGTGTTTTGGAAAAGAAGAGTGAGGAAAGAAGTTTGTGGAGTGTCTAACAGAAGGATGGTTTGTGGGATTGGTTAAATTGTTTGTGGAGAGGACAGTCAAAGGTACGAATTGTAGAGGGAGACAGAATTTAGAATATATGAAGCAGACAATTGAGAACATAGGGTGTAAGGGGTATGTTGGAAGGATTGCATCAAACCTGTCAAGAGACTGATGACATCCAAAAACAGATAATAACCCTTTGCACCCTCTCCAACACCAAGATATGATACCCACAACACTCCACCATATTCAGGCAGTGGTCTGCCCAAGGTTATGTAACCCAATTCTCTCACTTGCCTGGTATATTACCTAAATAAATTATTGATTTTGAATCTCTGTTTGGCTATATGCATGATATTTCAGATGAATTGGACAAGGGAGACCAAGTTGAGAGTGTAGTATATCTTTCTAAGGTATTTCACAGAGTGAGCCATAAAACGGTTTTAGATAAGTTGAAAACTATTGGAGTGGATGAAAAAGGGACTTACTGGGCAGAGGAATTTTTAAAAGGCAGAAAGCAAAGTATTAGAGTAGGAAATGAATTATTAATAGAGGTGGAAGTCAATATGGGAGTGACACAGGGTAGTGTACTCAGACCATTGCTATTCAACATTCTAATGATTGATGGGGTGTAAGGGTTTGGGAGAGACTATATTAGCCTCTTCCAACCAAATGATAACCTCTCCTTCACATGGTGCACCCCGTTTGCACGGACTAGGCTCTGGCGACTGACAGATTCCCGATATAAGGAGATGCCCACTGCTTGCCAACGGCCTCCGAAAGGAGGGCGGAAGAGCGGGGAGTGGTTCAGGGCACCCTCTTGCCCCTGGGGTTGGAAACGGCCCTAAAGGCAGATGAATCAGAAATGATCACTGGCACGGGGATGCAGAAGGCAATGGGATACCACTGCATTAAAGACCCTAAGGGTATCCCAAGGCTATGTAATCCTCTCAAATTACATATAGCATGATGGCTACTTCCTGGGTAAAATATTCCAGAGGTAAAAATAGTCCCCCAATTGAATCTCTAGGTGGGGACTGCTCAAGGAGGAATCATGAGAAAGGACAGACACATTCTACGAGTTGGAGTGAGGAATGTTATAAGTCTGAATAGGGCAGGTAGGTAAGAAAACATAAAAGGGAGATGGAACAACTTAAATTAGATGCTGTTGGGATTAATGAGATTTAGTGGAAGGACATACAGGATTTCTGATCGGGGGAATACGGGATAATTAGCACACAAGCTGTCAATGGAGTCACTGGTGTAGGATTTGTAATTAATAAGAGAGTAGGGAAACGGGTAAGTTATTGTAAACAGTTTAGTGACAGGATTATTTTGATGAGGTTAGAAACTAAACCCACCACAAACACCTCAGTACAAGTGTACATGCCAATTTCATAGGAAGATGATGAAGAAATAGAGAAAATATATTCAGATTGATAGAATTTTATGAAAGATGTAAGTTAGTCTTGGCAAACACACCATTTAAGTATCATGCTAGAAGTATATAAATCTGGAAATGTCCAGGCAGATATCAGCTAGATTATATCATGGCCAAACAGAGATTCAGGAATCAAGTTCTAGACTGTAAAGCATACCCAGAAACAGACATAGACTCTGACCATAATCTGATAGTTACGAAGTGCAGGCTGAAATTCAAGAGAATAAAGAAGCAACACAAGCAGAACAGGTTGGAAGTGAATAAACTGAAACAATCTAACATGAGAGAAAGGTTTACAGAAATGGTAGACATGGGTATAAGTAGTATATCTGAAAAGGGTTCAACTGAGGATGAATGGAATGCATTAAAGACTGAAATAACAAAAGCTGGTAAAGAGACATTAGGCTTTAGGAAACAAGCCACCCGACAACCCCCGATAACAGGAGAAATTTTGGAGTTAATGGATCAGAGGAGAAAGCACAAAAATATTCATGATCAAGCAGGAAGAGAGCAATACTGACAATTTATAAATCAAATAAACAGGAAATGCAAAGAAGAAAAAGAAAGAAGGCTACAAGAAAAGTGTGAAGAAGTAGAAAAGGAAATTGATGTAGGTAAAGTAGAAGTGGCATATAGGGAGATCAAACAGATGTTTGGAGAAATGAAGATTAGAAGTATAAACATTAAAGCTGCTAATGGGAAATCTAAGTACAGAAAATAGAGCTAACTGATGGAAAGAATACATAGAGAATATGATGGAGATGACTTGAATAACAGTGCATTAAAGAAAGAAGTTGACGTCGACATTGATGACTTAGGTGATCCAGTTTTGAGGACAGAATTTGATAGAGCTTTGAATGATTTGAAATCAAATAAGTCAGTTGGAATTTATGAGATTCCTGCATAACTTCTGAAATCCCTAGAAGAAAAAGGAACACACAGATTGTTCAATCAAAAAGTTATGAAACAGGAGAGATTCCAACTGATTTTAATAAAAGTGTTATCTTCACACTTCCAAAGAAAGCACAAGCTAGCAGGTGTGAGAATTATTTCACTATAAGTCTAACATCACATGCCTCAAAATTATTGACCAGAATAATATACAGGAGAATGGAAAGTGTAGTAGAAGGGATAAAAGGTGAATATCAGTTTGGGTTTAGAAAAAACCGTCGCAACAGAGAAGCAATTCCGATGTTAAGATTAATACTTGAAGGGCCAAGATTGGTCCTTATGAGCCTAAGGAAGTTTGAAAGGAGGAGTTGGAGGACATATTAAGGCATAGCTCCAATGTGATAGAGAAAGCCTGTGATTGGCAACACCGCATCACGTGATTCTGAGGAGAGAGTGGATAGGCGGACTCAGGAGGTCAGGCAGTATGGCATGTGTTGTTGAAGTGGCCGGTTGGGAAGTTGGATTACCCTCGAAGTGATCATCATCAAGGGTAGAATGAAGTGAATCATAAAGGGCTATCACCTCTATGAATATATAAAGGATCACTGTGAACACCAAAAGTGAAAAATGTGTAGGACCATATCAAGAATAGCGGTGAGAAGTACACCCTGGCCATGTGCGTAAGTTGTTGCGAATGTGAGTGACCAACACACATGTGTTCCAATTAGAACCTGTGATCTAAAGTTGAAACAAAGTTCGATCTTAATCTTAATAGGCTGTGTTGACGAAGACTTTCGGTAGCATTAAAGTTGGACATGTTATTAAACCTTGGTGTTTGATTAATTATCATCCAACCATTTAGAAATTGTTTTTAAGTGTTTAAATAAGAAAAGAAAGGGAAATTAACCCACCACATACCAATGTGGATGGATGCGATGAGAGGGAACACTAATGCTGACAAACAACTACACAATATTTCGGCATCTGCCTTGTTCACAAATAGAAAAACGGGCCATTAGGCTCGGAACGTGTGTTCACAACGAACGTTACCTAATGACTAACCATTTAGTTGGGGAGGGGAGGGGGAATGGCTAAGGAGTAGACTATCAATATTGGTATGCAATGTCTGAGATAATATGTTTAATATATTGCAGGCGATGGTAAAATGAGCAAATGTAGTAAGGGTACGGTATAAACACGGGAAAAAAAAAAAAAAAATGTAGTGATGGGTTAATTGGATTTTAACGGTGGTTAAGTCCAGGTGGGTGTCTCGTATCCAGGATATTCTGGAACGCTAGTTCCCATCTCCGGAGTTCTGCTGCATTTGTGCTGTCAGGGATAACTCTGACTGCTCTCACAGTAAAACAGTCATTGAGGTTGTTGGAATCATGACTATTGGCATGTTCTGGTACAGGTTGCGAGTGTGGACTGTTTGTCTGTGGTCATTCATTCTAACAGAGAGTTGCTGTGTGGTGAGGACTATGTAAGAACTGGTGCAATAACGGCATGTTAGTTGGCATATAAGATGAGTGGTTGAACAGGTGGCATGTCAAATAATGAGGAAAGTTTCTCCTGTGGTGGGATTGGAATACGTAGTGGTGGGTGGATGCATGTTGCAGGTTTTACAGCGGGGTCTATTGCAAGGATAAGATCCATATGGTACTTTTGGAAAGTGTAACGGAGGGTATTTGTGAACTAAGATGTTTTTAAGATTGGGTGGTCTGCTAAAACATGCACGAGGGACATTGGTTAGAATTTTGGGTAGGAGAGTACGCATTTCCGGAAATGAGCGAAGGAAGTCATACCCCTGTCACAAGATATGGTTGATGGACTCGAGGCCAGGAGAGAACTAAGTGACAAAGGCAGGGCTATGGTTGGTTTTTGTAGGAGACAAGTGAGAGTGGTTACGTGGAGGGTGGTTGATCACGCAGGAGATCTGTTTATGTACAAGATCCCAGGGGTAACAACGGAAAATAAGGGCTTGGGATAGGTTTTGTGAGTATTGATGGAGAGAATGAGCATCAGAGCAAATGCGACTTTTATGTATGGCAAGGCTGTATGGGAGGGAACGTTTTGTATTGAATGGATGGCAGCTATCAAAGTGTAGATACTGCTGTAAATTTGTGGGTTTGATGTGGACTGCGGTATGAAGGACACCGTGCCTGAGCATGATGTCAACATCGAGGAATGTGATGTGTGAGCGGGAGTAAATCCAGGTGAAATTGATGGAATTGTTGCTATTGTTAAGGGAGTGGAGGAATTCAAGGAGGTGGGTTTCGCTGTGGGTCCAGATCATAAATATGTCATCTATGTATCTGAATCACACAATGGGTTTAAAGGAAGTGCTGTTCAGGAAACGTTCCTCCTGACGACCAAGGAATAAGTTGGCATAGGATGGGGCCATGCGGGTGCCCATGGCGGTACCGCGGATTTGGTGATATACTACAGAATTAAAGGTAAAGAAATTTTTGGAGAGAACTATATGGGCCAAGGTTGAAATGAAGTATGTACTACGCAGGCTATGTGGCGGTCGTAGGTCTAGGTAGTATTCTAGGGCACTGAGGCCCTGACTATGTGGAATGTTGGTATAAAGGTAAGTTACGTCAATTGAGACCAGGAAGGAGTCTGGAGGTAGAGGTGTGTGGATTGTGGATAGGCGTTCAAGGAAATGTGGAGTGTCTTTCACGTAGGAGGGAAGATTTTGGACAAAGGGTTGGAGATGTTGATCCACAAAAGCTGAAATCCTTTCAGTGGGCGATCCATATGCTGCAACTATAGGTCGCCCAGGATTACCAGTCTTGTGGATCTTAGGAAGAAGATACAGTGTGGGAGTGCGGGGATTCTAGGGAGTCAGGAGGGAGATGGACTGAGGCAGGGCCGGCGCTAGAAATTTCGGGCCCGGGGTAAAATGAGTGACCTTTTTTTTTTTAGCTCTACAAACTGGCTGACGACAATGGGTGGATTCTTAGCATCATGGCCTAAGGGCCCCTACATTTCGGTTTCGGGCCCCCCATCAGCCCGTGGGCCCGGGTACTTTTGACCCGCTTATCCACCCCTAACGCCGGCCCTGGACTGAGGAGAGAGGCCTTGCAGGGGGCCTTGTAGGTCAAGAAGATTTTTTATTTCCTGGCATATGGAGGTAGTGGGATCTGTAGCTTGTGGAAGGTAGGTGTTAGTGTCAGACAGTTGCCTTAGGGCTTCAGCCACATAGTCATTGCGGTCCATCACTACTGTGGTTGAGCCTATGTCGGCAGGGAGGATGATGATGTTCTGGTTTTTGGACAGTTCTCTCATAGCTCGAGTTTCCATATTGCTGAGGTTTTTAGAGTGTGGATGGAGTTTAGGAAAGAAGGTGAGGAAAGAGAGGATGTGAGGAATTCCTGGAATAGAATAAGGGGATGGTTTTGTGGGAGCCGGGGAGGATCCAGACCAGAGAAGATGCAGGTTTAAACTGTTGTAGACTGGGCTCAATCTCGCTCTGTCGACTGGTGTGTTCTCTTGTGATGGTAAAATGGTACCGCCAGAGAAGAGAGCGGCAGAACGCCAATGAGTCACAGACCAAAGCAGCATGGTCGAACTTGGGGGTCGGAGAAAAAGTGAGTCCTTTGGATAAGACCGATATTTGAGGTTCAGTCAAGGGGGTGGAGGAGAGATTAATCACTGACTGTTTAGGTTTAATTGGAGGAGAGGCGGGGGGGTTTTCGAGCAGATGGTAAAGGGTTTGGATGGGGTAGATTGAGGAGGTCAGCCAAGTATGGAGTCTTCGCAACTAGGGGTGGAGTTGGTGTGTGATTTACAGCAGTGGAATGTTGATAGGGGAGGGACAGGCCTAGAAATAAATAGCTCCTAACAAGAGCTGAAAGCTTGTGAAGATGTTTTTGTGCATGATGGGCCTGCAATTGTCTGCACTCTGACAGGATCTGTATGATGAATGAGGTGAGGGAATGAAAGGCAGAGGATTTTTTGGAGTGAGACAAGTTGAGAGGAATGTTGATATGCCATGTGAATATACTGTTGACGAACCAGCTGGGTGAGAGAAAGGGATTGTGTGAAACGGTAAGCATGAAGTGATGGGTGAATTTTTGGATGGCAGCCAGAAACTGGAAGTTTAATAGTTAAACCATTTGGCGGAATATTTAGAGAGAGGCAAGACTGAAGAAACAGAATGTGAGAATTTAGTTTGGCCAAATGTGAGGCGTGGAAATGGTAACTGGACAGATAGATTTGTAGCATATTGGGTTAAAAAGATAAGGGTCAGTAATAAGTCACAAAAAGTAAAATTACAATTCTACCGATAGCCTATGTATAACTAGGGGGGAAGGAAAAATTAAAAAAAAAAATCTTGCAACGTCCAAAACGCCGAGTATAAACGTCCAAACAGAAATGTTTGTTGGTTTTTATGAAGTCGTGATGCTAATAATATATAGGGGGGGGGGGGGGGGAAAAAAAAAATTGAAAAAAAGTTTTTAAAAAAATTCTTCTCACAACGTCAAAAACGTGGAGTAAAACTTCGTAAAAACAAACAGAAAATTTGCACTGGCTAAGGCAGAAGTATGTTTTACTTGAGATCGCGATGCTAATAATATCTTGCACCACAAACAAAAACCTGTAAGATCTAATAAAACAGAATTGTTTATAGGTTAAATTGAGAATAACCACTAATTAGGAGAAACAAAAACAAAAAATTAAACATTTAATGGAAGACTCATGGGGAGTATTCGGACATTCTCGTCCTGAAAGTAAACAGGAGGAAACTCCAAACAAAAACGACAATAGGGTCGAACTGTATTGAAAAAAAGAAATCGGAATAAACGAAATTAAATTTAAATGGCCACAGACAAGCAGTTTTTTAAAAAGTGATTTGGAAAAATATTTGTAAGCTAATAATGGAAAAATACCCAAGTAGGAGGCTAAACAGAGCTAAAAATATAAACATGGGAACATGGATCAAATGTCGGGAAGTTTTTAAGTGTTTATAAACTTCAGGACACAAGGATTCTCAGGGTGCAATTCCCTGGGCAGCGACCAAGAGGCAAATGTTTCAAATATCGGGAATACGCCAACAGGTAAACGCCACACAGTCTTAGTTGACAGAACGGTTGATATGAAGGGCAAGGAACTTAAATGAACTTGCTGGTTCCACCATGGGTGGATCAAGAAAAACAAAGATACATTTATGGCATTTTTTTGATTTAGAAAAATCTTTTGATAATGTTAGGTGGGACAAAATGTTAAAATTTTAAAGAAGTTGGGTCTAAAATACCGAGATAGAAAGATACTTTATAATATTTACAAGAATCAAGTAGCTATAATAAAAGTAGAGAATCATGAGAGACATGCATCAGTTAAAAACGTTATAAGTCAAGGGTGTAGTCTATCCCCATTAATATTCAACATGTATGTATAAGAAGCAATAATGAAAGGGAAAGAAAGATTTGAATGTTCAAGGAGAAAAAAATCAGTATGCTATGATTTGCTGATGACATTGTCTTGTTAGCAGAACAGGTTGAGGATATTGAGAAGTTATTTAATATCATGAACAAAATACTGAAGGAAGATTTTGGACTAAATATAAACCAAAGCAAGACAAAAGTGATGAAATGTAGCAGAAATGATACCAATACTAGTAGATTAAATATAAAAATAGGGTCAAAGGGGATAACAGAAGTTAGTGAATTTTGCTACTTCCAATTAGAACTGATGGCCAAAGCAGGAATGATAGGAGACTTCATGAAAAAGAGAAACCTTTTAGTTTCAAATATTGATGTGGGACTCAGAAAGAACTTTTTAAAACTCTATGTGTGGAGCACCGCACTCTATGGCAACGAAGCTGGGACTTTAGGAATACCAGAAAGAAGGAAAATTGAAGCATCTGAAATGTGGTGCTATAAAAGGATGCTAAATATTAAGTGGACCCATAAAGTACGAAACAAATGAGTTTTGGAAATGATGGGCAAGGAAAGAAGTTTGTGGAAGAGTCTTACAGAAAGAGACAGGATGGTAGGTAATATTTTGAGACATGAAGAATTGGTTAATTTGTTAGTGGAGGGAACAGTCGAAGGTAAGAACTGCAGAGGAAGACAGAGATTAGAACATATGAAGCAGATAATTGAGGACATGGGTTGTAAGGGGTATGTTGAAATGAAAATGCTGGTGCAAGATAGGAATGGATGGAGGATTGCATCAAACCAGTTGAGAGAGTGATGGGAGCAAAAAAAAAAAAAGAAGAATGATTGTGCTGATTGATTACAGTCAGAAGTTAGATTGTTTGCTGATGACATAATGCTTTACAAGAGGATCAAATCAGGAGAAGACTGAACAGCTGCAGAGTGACCTGGACAGAATATCTAAATGGGTTAGTCAACATGGAATGAAGACAAATGCAGGTGGTTGGAAAAGGTTACAAAATTCTTCATTTACTGGAGAAGGTGATGAGAGGATGTACCAGAGAAGATAGGGAACTGGGTTACAAAACTTTGGTCAAACTATTACTTGAATATGGTGGTGCAGTATGGGACCCACAATTTGGGTATCAAATGCAGGAGGCTAGATTTTTATGTGTAAATTATCACAGGGCCCAGTCAGTAAATGATATGATAAAGGTGATGGATTAGGAGTCAATGGAAGACAGGAGGAGGGTGAAGAGAGTGCTGGATGTGTACAAAGCATATGTTGGTGATGGGGCTTGGAAGGATATTGGTCAAAGATTTAGGAATAGTGCATGGAAGGTAAAAGAAGACCATGACCACAAGCTGGCACTCAATTTTGTGGGTTAGGGTTGGTAGGGTGTCAGGGATTGTAAAAAAAATTGCCAATGATGAATTATTTACCAAAAATACTGAAGTAATTTAAAATTTGTAAATTGCAAAAGTAGATAGGAAAGAAATTTAAAAGTATATAAGATAGTTAAAAAATAAGAAGAAAGAGGTAATTAAATGACTAAGGAAACTGCCACCAGGGCATCGAGAATATATTCATTAGTCTCTGCATTAGAAATCAAGGCAACCTAGATATCCCACTATGTTTAGAAACATTTCTGTGTTTGCCTGGGAGATTCAGTATCAGGGCATAGAAGACTTGTTACTACATTTAGTCACCAATGTTCTTTGATTAGGTAGTTTCAGTGGTAATAATGTTAAAGAATCTTCTTTATTATGAATAGTTTGTTAGATTTTATATTCAAGAAATAGTGAAGCAAATTCCTATCTTGATTTTATATATATTTAAAAGAAATTTTGCTGAAAACCATAAATGGCCTGAGGCAGTGATTTCTGATTTTACATGCAGACATATCGAATTGCCTCAAATTTACTAGTAAGTACGTTGACATTTCTATTTGATTATCACTGTTAGTTGGGTTTATTATTACACTGTAAAATATGCTAATTATTGACGTTTTTATTGTTGTGTTTTTTTTCTGAATGTATTGTAATTCCTCTCTTACTTGCAACACATTAACATATAAGTACCTTTGTTTTTCAACAGCAGTACATTTTTGTTTAGGAACTATATTTCTACATCTCCCCTCCCCCCCCCCCCCATTTTCCTTGTTCATTAAATTTGCTCTCTTAAATATTGTATTTTATGTAATAAATCATTAAAAGAAAATCTGAAAGACAAGTGCAAGATATTAGCAACATACAGTTGAAGGCTATACTACTTGGTTGTAACTTTATTTTAATAAGTTTAAGGTTATTTATAGCTGAGAATTTACCTGTTTCACAACCAAGGGAGTTTAAAGCCCTGAATCCAGCAAGGTGGAGGCCATGTTTCTTGCCATGCTCTGTAATTACTTTATAGATTGGGAAGCAGGACTCCCATGGTATATGTAGTTCCCATCCCAATTCACCTACATAACTTATCCTCAATGCTCGACATAAGTGACCTGCCACACGAATCAGCTGTGTGGTTGAATAAGGAAATTCGGCATCACTTAGATCAGTATCTGTGATAGACTGCAGTAAATCCCGGCTGAAAATATTTGGGAAGATTTTAAAATTTTCTTGAATATTACAAAAACATCACATTTTATACAAATATAAAGAATATTTCACATTTTCCAAATTTTGTAACAGAAGAAGCTGAATGTGGATCATCAATCTTGGGGGGGGGGGGGGGGGAAATGGGACGGGAAATTAAATGGTCACTGCAAGGGAGTGAAGTAGGAAGATGGCAGGATTGGAGATGTGGTCTGAACAAAGATATACCACCAGAAGAATTGACACTAAGATGACTATTTAGAAACACATACTAAGTGAGATTTCTACAAAAATTTATCATTACTATCCATTAAAACATACTTTTTAGGTAAATGCAAACAAAGAAATTTGTGATAACTAGTCTTCAGTGTATAAAAGCAAAGCCAGCTTTTAATAGTCTTCATATGGATAAAAGAAAAAAAATATCAGTGCTTTCACTAAACAAAATGTTGGAATATGAATAGTTGACAAATTAACCTCCAATTTTACATCAGAACAAAATTTATCTAAACTTTGAAAAGATGTGTGTGTATGTGTGTGAAAACACACCTAACTTTAATCTCCATTGTGATTTATACCCTCCTCAACATGAGTAAATGTGTTTGTGTGGCACAAGCTGTGCAACTAGTAATCTCCAAATACAATTCCATTATATTTCGAGATTGAAAAAAGAAGAATTGTCCATTCAGAAAGCCACAAAATAACAAATCTTAACAATCCTGGCTGTTTCAATGTTTCTAGTGTGAACTTTTGGTTGATGGGGCTATACTGATTACTAATGTGAATGAATGTGCATTTTTCTCAGCTGTGAAGTAAAATTCTTGAAACTTGTGATTCAAAGAAATTATGAAATTATCTTAAACAAAGCTGCTTCATGTAAGTTTCTGGGATTTAATATCAGCAAATAAGCTGATTTTCATAGGATAAAAAAACTTTTGTGATATAGTTTTAAAACACCACTTTTGAAAGCCTACTGACGGGAATAAAGACAAAAACTTACGAGCAGGCCCGCCGCTAGCTGTTTCAGCGCCCGCGTGCAATACCGATTATGCCGCCCCTGTCTAACTACAGCCAGTGGTGGATTTAGGAAATTTCCGAACCGGGTCAAAAAACTGTGAGATTCCGCCCCTTTGAACATTATTTGCCGCCCCCATTGTTACCATTCCAAGTGTCGCCGCCGGCCGCCCAAAGCAGCTGTTGAGCTAAAAAAAAAATAAAAAACCCTCGATGTGCCGCCCGCGTGCGGTGCACGCATTGCACGCCCGCTTACGGCGGCCCTGCTTACGAGTTAGTAATATTAGTCTTTTAACTTCCAACAGATATTCAAAATAAGGTAAAAATATCTTGCCAAATCCTGAGAAAGGAAAGTTTCTCACAAGGAAAGTGTCATCCTCAGATTAACACAGTTTTGGTACAAATCCTTGAATTCCACATGTGAAGTTTTTCTTTTCTTTTTACGCATTTTTCATATTTTCCATGTGAGATACGAAAATTAAAATAAATTTTGGTGTTTATCCCTTTACGCCCCAACCCTCACGATCGTGAGGGTAAGGTATGACCTTATACTTTTATTTTCCTGGGGGTTGAATGTAGTTGAGGCCGGAAACGTACGATCGTGAGGGTTACTCTAGATCATTTTGTACCTCAGGACGCCACTAGATCGCAGCTTTGTCCACTCTGCGATGTTGCTATGCTCTTTTGTCTTCCAGTGTCGTTGTGTGAGATGTTGTGGCTTTGTTTTATCTGTAGCAGATGTATAAATGTATAATTCTGAAAAAGTGCTGGACATCCCTAAGTATCTGTGTATTACCGAAATATCTATTTTGTGTGATTATTGCGTCTGTGGTGCTTCAAAGTGTCTCCACCATCACAATCGTGAGGGTTAGGCATTGCTGCAGTCTTCATTGACCTTCTGTGGTCCGCAAATACAACCTAAACATAGGTGGAGTTGATGTTTCTGACCAGCAGATGGAGTGCTATAGAGCTCGGTTGAGAAGTAAAAAATGGACATGGAAAGTAATTTGCACTTTGTGGACCTCGCTGTGGTAAATTCAAGTAACCAATACATGAGAAGCATCAAAGGGAACAATATTCCAAGAAAAGAACATAAAGATCTATTATATTTCAAATAATAATAAGGGATAATTTGCAATACCAAATTATTTTATATCTATGCAAATGTTATTTGATATTATTATATGTTTCCACAGCAGAAGGACTGCCTGCAGTTCCTCCTGTAGATAGAGGAGTATTAATTGATAGTGACACTGGACAAGGTGAAAATGTATTTCCTGTGTTCAAAAGGTGTAAATTATTTAATGCAACTGTTAAGCTTCAGTGGAGTGATAAGCATTATGATAGATATGAACTTTTTCCAAGCGCTGACGATATTCCAGCACCACGTACTTGCAGATACGAGCCATGCAAAAGTTGCAGCAAAATGCGGTTCGAAAAAGAAATGTATAGAAGTGTCTATCGAAGGACAAGACATGATTTAAGGACTTTCATATTTCTCACAATTAAAAACCAAGAAGACAAATATCCATTTAAAACAACTATAACAAAAGTTGGACTTAAAAATTAAATAATGTCAATTTATGAAAGCACAATAAGTTTTGTGCACTCTAAAGTATTTTGTGTTAGTATTTACCTGACCCTCATGATCGTGAGGGTGCCCCCTTCCCAAAATTTTGAACTTGAGAATTTTTTTCTTATTTTTCTAGTGACATTTAACGCCAAACAAATTACAAAAAGCAATGGGAAATGAGATAACTTATTAAAAATTCTTCAGGTCGTAAAGGGTTATAAGGGTAATTACATTTTTTCTAGTTATTTAATCACCAAAAACCATAAATTATCGTTACAAAAAAAAAATGTAATCTACTAATAATATTATAGGACAGGAAAACTACTTGCCTCAAGTATCAGGTGAGAGAAAAGGTGAAAATTCAGTCCCAAGCATTACAAAATGGCATAACGGTTAGTGAAGTAAAAAAAGATTTGCAAGTAAGAGCATCAATCAAATTACGGCTAACTTTGTTTTATCGCTTATCCAAGCAAGAGTTGAGCAGCTATGCAGGAAATTCTGAGCTGTTTAAGACAAATGTTTTCATATGCAAAACAAAACACAAAAGAAATATCTGTCACAAAGATGCAAGTAATCAATAACACTATGGAAAATATTATGACAATGTGTTTGATGGAAGAAATTATTTGAATGATTATTTGGATAATGATGCTAAGACATGTATCATGTTGAATTAAATTTAATAAATTTTTGAATATTTCATGACAAATATTAGTCAATGCTGAGAAAAAATGACTCAGATTGTTCAAAACAGTTATATGGAGAAGAGACAAATAAGACTTCACATTATGTTAGACACCTGCCTGCTGTTGGGGTTATTATATACAGCACTTCGCCGAAACTGTGATCATGTCTGGTACCTTTACAGATTCGGTTTAGCGGTTGCAAATCCCTCGTAATTACCCCAAGAGATAAAGGTATGATCTGAAAAAATAAAACTTTGTAGACTTCTTGATAAACTCAAAATTATGTTTCTACAAAAAAAAAAAAAAAAAAAAAAAAAAACTCTCTTACATAAACTCGGTACCAGCATAATAGAATAGCATCAGACTGCTATCCGAAATAAATGATTACAGGCTAAATCATCCTCGCACAGTAAGCAACTTCCTCCTAACTGCTATATAGATGTGAAAGTTAAAAGTTCATCTCAAAGGAAGAGTGAACCTGCAATCCTGTTGCATCACTACTAAAATTTTCTACATCTCTGCGAACGACGACCAACATGCCATCCTCCCAGTTCAATTTCTGCCAGAATACTGCTGCCTGCACCTTGTGCCAAGCATTGTCTCCTTATATTCATATTGGGCCCAGCTGATTCAGCTTACGTGTGGTTTGACAAAGAGAAACCTTATTTTTATTCTGATCATTCTGAAATTTTGATATGTTGTGATGCATGTTTTAAATGTCAATTTCAGTTTTGAGAGTCTTTCTCCTAGGTGTTGTGGTTTCCGAGATAAAATTTCCTGAAGCTTTAAATCTGTCACCATTCCCACAATTCTTGAGTCTGTGAACTGATTCTGCTGTCAAAATATTCTATAAAAATTTCCTCAACTTTTGAAATATAACATGGCTCGATCCAAAATGTATTTGACAGTGAAAATATACTCCTGACTATAATTGCAAAGTCAGCAGAAACTTTGATGTTGCTTATCTCCAAAAATATACCAATCTGTAATATTTGTCAAACTTTGTTAAATTTAATCCTCTATTTCATGTTAATATTATTTCCTCATTATCTATTTCCTTTAATGCTAATCCTTTGTTTCTGTACTGATGCTTTGCATCCGCCATTATGTTTAAACTTTAATTTCCCTTTTATGGCTTATGTATTGTTGGAATCTTTAAGAAAACTGCTCTGTGTGTTCAGTGAAAATTTTTCTTTAATTTGAATGTGGTTTTTATGCCCTCAAACCCACATTTGCGTAGAAATGCCTGAATTGCAAAGTCAGTGAAATCTCATGTTTTGTCTAAAACATACTTTCCTATTAGTTATTGACTCTATTTTTTCTTATGTTGCATATTAATTTAAGCCAAACATTTTGATCTATGAATCTTTACTGTACCTTGAAAATTAAGTTAAAATTGTTTCTGGTACAATCTTTTCCGTGTGCTTGCGAGATCACTAAGTTCACAATATCTCTTTCAAACAATTTTCTAGACACCAAGGGCTCAACCTGATTTGAATTGTAATATTATTTTACACCTCTGAAAATGAATGTGGCCAAAAGGCTCCTGAAAAATTGTTACTCCCTTTATACTACTTTCAAAAACTTACAAAATAGATTAAAATCTCATTACTAACATGTTTTATGACTCTCAAACTACTGTAAAATGCTTCTAAAATGATTTTCTGTTGGTTTTAAGTGTTTAAATGACTCTTTAAAGTGTTTTTGAAGCTATACTGACAAAAGTAAGGTTATGAGACAGTTACTGTCTGGGTTTACTACAGAGGAGGAAGAAATAGTGTACAAAGGGACATGAAATACAATTTTTCCAAAACAAACCACCATAATCAAGTTTTACTGAAGTTTATGCAGAAACCACTATGTTTCTAATGAGTAATTCAGTGTTAGAATGATGAATAACTTATTGAACATTGTGATATCAAATGTTTCAAAAGGAATAACTGTTCTGTGAATGGAAGATATAACTGAGTTGTGGAGGAATGGATTCTCACATTTCAATCTACATAAAATAACACACATACTTCGATCCATTGATTGCAGTCTGTGGGCTAGCTATGCCAAGTGTCAAGTTTATTTATGTGCTAGTTTTAGGCAAAAATTGGAGACTGAATCCAGTTCTTCTGTACTTTTCTAAGTCCATTATTACATCTCTTTAGCATTCTCAGCCAAACTGGTGGAATATCTACACATGTGATTATTAAAAAATAAGGAAGGATAGGGAAAGTATATACATAACTCACCACAGATTTATACAGAAGAGAAATATTTAAAAAAAAAACAAAAACAAACAAACACACTTTACAATATTTAAGTATAAGCCTTGAGCATGTTTAGAGGTGAGATTATGGCAAAGAAATCAGATGTGCACATTCAAAACATCCAAATTTCTCATGATTATTTAATTGCTTAATGGTGACAATGAACTGCCATTAAGCACTGAAAATAAGATAGGATAGGGAAAATAACCCATTACCACACATGAAGGCAAGAGTGCCAGATGAACACAACATTTCAGTTAATAGCCTTAATAATGTAAGAGATGAGACGTATGATTCATGTGGTAAGTCGGATGTATACACATCTTTCCCTCTGCCATATGACTCGCCTTTTAAATGATAGGGTTAATGACTGAAATATTGTGAAGTGTATTTTATGTTTTGTTTTTTTCTTGTCTTTGTCTGGCCCTCCTACTTTCACCTGTAGAAAGTGATGGGTTATTTTCCCTATCCAATATCTACTTTCATGATTATTTAATTATTTTGAACTATGCACCTAATTAGATACCAAGAAAACTGACTTTAGTACCTAAAAAGAACCAAAGAATTTATCTATCAATGTTTCTTGTTACTATGGAACTGAAAGCAATGACATACTGACAGTTGTTACTGGGAACTCATTGTAGATATATCAAAAAACTAGATAGATTATCAGTTCCATTTCAACCAAACAATTCAAGACTGTGTACCCAGTAATTTGAAATTTTAATATACTATCATCAGTGAATTTCAAGAATTAAGGTTGAATGAGAGTACAGGATGAAAATGTCATACTTTACACAGCTCCAAACACTATTGCACATTTTAAACAATTGGTAATCAAGAGATTGGGTACATTCATACTGATGGAGACTGTGTTGGGAAATGCAATAGCAGTTTGGGGATATAATGAGTCACATATTATCAAAGACAATTGTGGCAGACAAGGGAATTAAGAAGCCAGATCAGTCATGACACTTAATGCAAACTGTTGAATGGAGGGAATTTGCAAGCTACTTGGAACGATGAACTATACTGTAGGTCAGGTATGTCAGTGATTTCCAGTGAGTGCTTAGCAACTGGGCTATATAATGGCATCGGGACGGCTTGTGATAGGACGATCATCACCCCTACATCTAGAGACATAGAGGGATGAGTGAACACAACCCAGATGTCAGCATCGATTGAGATCAGTTTCAGTATTATCTATGATGGAGTAGCTCGGAGATGGAGGCTCGATGGTAGTGCAGCGCCATTACTGCGCAGAGGGAGACATTGGAGTCGAATATGGCTGTGAAAATCTGAGCCATTGTCCACAAGCGGCTATGGTGCCAGCAGCCTCCAGTGGGTTGTGTAGAGTGGAGCAGCAGTAAAACAACAGGTGAGAAAAAACCTGCACAGATGTCAAGAGCTAATTGGGGATGGTTCAGCATATTATTGGGGTTTCATGCCCAAGGCTGACCTGGAGTGAAGGGTAAAATAGCCATAGTAATGGGTAATGGTTGTGAAATACAAGCAATGAATAAATGTATAGAACTGTATATAACCATCTGGTGTTGTTATTAGAATAACTACCTCTCACATTGACAAGTAGGATTCCTACCCACGCGAGTCTCCTCACTCAGGTAGTGGCAAAGGTAAAAATATAACAAAGTAACTGGTCCACCACAGTAGGACAATTATTTGGTTGTCAAGTGTGGCACCAACCAGCACGAGCACAAGTGTTGGACATTTAGGTATGCGTTAATACTGCAGTAACCCTGTGTCTAATAAAAATACAAATAAAGAGCGCGTGAAATAAAGCAGAACATGCCTCCCAAAAAAACAGTGTTACAGAAAACATTCAGTGAGCAGAATTGATGAAGCAGCATATGCAGCAATCAGCAGAGTTGGCAGTTGCAGTCATCACAACACAGCAAGCACAGTCAGCTAAGGAGGTTGATAGCAGCAAGGGGACCTAGTCAGCATAACATGAAACTTCAGCAGAATACAGGTCATTAAAAAAGTAAGTAGAAAGTGCAATTGCTGTTATGCCTGCTGCTACAGTAAATGGCGAATCTTCTGAAGGAGGAATCATAGTGAAAGTAGAAAAAAAGCGAGTTAGTTTATCGGATGCTCTAAGTTAATTCTTTTTGCGGAGAGAAGAGAGATTTGGATGAATTTCTTGACAACTGTGATATAGCGTTGACTTTGCTAGATGCTGAAGATCATGATATATTGTTGGACTTTGTAATGTTTAGGAAAAGCCAGCTAAACATCGAGTCCCGGTTCATGAGAAGGTAAAGCAGTGGAAGAATGTTCGTGCAGTGTTAATAGAAAATCATAGGCCAAAGTGTACAATTGATCACTATGCAATAAGTCTATTTGCAAGTCATCAAAGAGGGGGTGAATCACTTGTTGAATGGGCCAGTAGGTTTGATGGAATTGTGCATGAGGTCAGGGTCAATAAAAATGGAAGTAAGGGGAAGTAAGTTAACAGGAGCCTTAAAGTTAATCCACACATTACTCATGTGGTGTTTGTTCAAGGATTATTAGGTGAGAAAATTATGACAGTACTCAGAGCAAGAGGAACAGAGCTTGTATTACTAGAAACAGTAACGATTGCATTGGCAGAAGAATCAGTAGTTGTGTCGGTGACAGAAAACTGGCAGTGCCAGGAAAGGGACAGGAGGCAGCGCATAGAAGTGAACAGAGGAGGAAGGAAAGAATATTGTAATGGGTCAGGCAGAAGGAATATGGAGGATGCCAGAGTACCGAATTGTCATTTCTGTAGAACGGCTGAACATAATGCAAGATTGTGCAAAGAAGTATTGGCTATACAAGGAGATGCAACTGCACCAAGACTGGTATGTCAATTGTGTTGGAAAAGAGGTAAAGTCGCAAGTCAACGCATAGGTGAGCCATAAGTGTGAGAGGTTACTGCCTAGAAGGAGAGACAAACAGATGCTAGAAGAAGAGTGAAAAGAAGCCATAATGGATTCACGACAGTTGAAACAAGGCCCAGGTCAATTAGGACCTACTGATGAGAAGACATATGGAGGTCATTGCAGCATTGACACTAAGGTGAAAGATCTGATGCTATGGAGAAGATGTAATTTGTTCAGTTGTACAGGAGCATGTCACGCTTATGAAGTGATGAGTTGTAGCAATTGTCAGAGATGGAGGCATCATCCAAGAGATATAAATGTGTGCCCATGAATTGAACAAGTATACGGAACATGGAGAAGAGCAGAAGACTTGTAAAACTAAGAAGGAGCAAATCCAGGCAGTCTGGTGATGCTTGGAAACAGGGTTTAAAGAACAGTGACTACAGCACTGATAATAGGAATTATTATATTGAACTAGAATGTGAAGAAAGTAAACACAGTCCAATAAAGCTCTTGTTGGATTCAGGAGCACAGGTTTCTCTTCTCAGATCACACCGTGTAAGGGAAATGCAGCATCATGGAATGATGGAGGGTGTCAGAATTAAAGGAATAATTGGAGGAACAATTCTGATGGAAGGAGTGATATTGGTTACACTGAAGGAGGGAAGGGAATTAGTAATGTGGCAGAAGATTGTTTTGGAGGGTGTTGATACCCCATACTATGTAATAATTGGAAGAGATTGGCTGAAGAAATGGAAAACCAAAGTGGATTATGGAAAAGTGGTATGATTAACAGAAAGAGTGAAGAAGAAGCTGAAGCAAGCATGAGGCAAGAAGACAGACAGGGAAGAGCCCAAGTCAGAAATATCTGAAGAATATGTACTGGTGCATGGTAAGAAAAAGTTGTGAAACTCGAAGTTGAAGGAGATAAAATAGCTGTTGTACTGAAACAAATATTGCAAGAAGGGGTGCTGATACCAGAGTCATTGGTATCAGTTCATCAGGGAACCTGTCTTCTGACTGTTTTGAATGTTACTGAAGAGGAAGCAATGTTGCTTAACCTAAAGGTAGTGGTAGAGGAATATGTGGAGCAGAAGCAAGAGAAAACAGAGTGTACAGTGGCAGGAAAGAGTGATTTGTGGATGCAGGAGAGAATAAACTTTACATACTAAGTGTAAGCTAGAGTACTCAATATGCACTATTAACAATTACAAAATACATTAACACATAAAATATAAGTGCAGCAGTCTGTCAGTAAATATTGTATTAGTACGAGAAAATATATTCAACATGTCCCAGGTTTTCAAACATGCTAGAATAAATCTTGTTTAAAAACTAGGTTTGTGCTCCAAGTTGTTAAGACAATTAACAGCAACAATTGAAATTCAAAGGTGAATATTTTTAATAATATGTTCAGTTGGTAAATATGCCAGTGCTGTTTCTATTCTGTGACCATCGCCATTACCTGTTAGGACCTTGTAATGAGAGTACTCCCATCTTGTCTGTGTGGTCTGTGAGCGCAACTTTAAAGTTCTTTTGGCTAATAATTGAATTCATGTGGGCCCATGTGTGATAAGCAGATACTCCACCACTTATAATATAAAATCCATTTCCCTGAAACCAATAATTTTTTATCGTGGTTGTTATACATGAAATCAGTTTCATGAATGACAGAGTCTACATATAATAAACAAGAAAAATATGTAACTAAACATATTTATTATTTTTAGTAATAGTAAATAATTTCATTTTTAGACCATTTGAATGTTTAAGTAATACAATGGTGATCCTTGTTTTAAGGATATTGAAGAGTAACCAAAAAAGTAAGAATGGCATTGTAATTTAAATTATTATAACATAAACTAAGTAATTAATACTGTTATTTTCCAATATAACCTCTTTGCTTTATAGTAAACTGTTGCCATATTTCTTGTAGATTATGCACTGAAGTGCCATAGGTCAAGGGATAGGAAAAAGTAAATAATCAGACAGATAGCACTGTGGAAGAAACATATAAATGTGTCGTACAGTATCAGGGCTTTTATTCAAACTCTTGTTAGTCATGTGTAAGGTTTTCTGGCATGATTATGGTCACACAATATGAATTAACAGATTTTTAATATGGAATGGTAATTGTACTCGACGCAAGAGGGATTCCATTTTGGCAATTGTTCATGAATTCAGCATTCCTCAGTCCACAGTGTCAAGAGTGTGCCGTGAATTTGTAATTGTCCAATTACTGACCAAGACCAATGTCGAGGTGTCAGTGTTGAAAGACAGGCAATAGTGCATCAGAGAACAACATAATGTAGGACATATGACTGTGCAGACTGCGGAGTGAAATTTGGCGTTGATGGAATGTGCCAGCAGAAGACCAATGTGAGTGCCTCTAATAACCAAATACCATTGGCTGTAGAACCTCACCTAGGATCATGAATATATCAGTTAGACATTACATGACTGGAAAATGTTGCATGGACAGATGAGTCATGATTCCAGTTGATAAAAGCTGATTGTAGGGTTTGAGTGTGATACAGACCCCATGAAGCCATGGATGGAAAGTACTGTGTGTGCTGGAGGTGGCTCCATTCTGGCATGGGCTGGGGCTTCTGGTTAAACTGAACTAATCATTGACTGGAAATAGTAATGTTCATCTACTTGAAGACCATTTTCAGCCATTTGTGGCCTATTTGTTCCAAAAAAATTATGTACTTAGGCCAAAATCATCATGATGGTTTGAGGAATATTTTGAACAATTCCAGCGAATGATTAGGCTACCTAGATATCCAGACATAAAATCGATAGATCATATCTGGTACAGATCAGTATGTGCACAATGGCCTGCACCAACGACACATTTGCAGTTATGTGTGGCTGTATAGGAAGCATAGATGTATATTTCATCAGTGGACTTTCAATAACTTGTTGAGTCAATGCCATAACAGATTGCTGCACTTCAACACACAAAAGGGGGTCCCATGTGATATTAAGAGGTATCTGATAACTTTTGGCATTACAGTGTACACAGGTCCGCCACTAGCTGTTTGAGCACCCGCGTGCAATACCAATTATGCCGCCCCGTGTCTAACTACAGCCACTGGTAGATCTAGAAAATTTCCGGGTCAAAAAACTGTGAGAGATTGCCACCCCTTCGAACATTATTTGCCGCCCCCATTGTTGCCATCCTGAGTGTCGCCGGCCACCCGAAGCAGCCATTGAGCTAAAAAAAAAGGTCGCCCGCTACATAATACGCTGAAAATTTCGTCGCGGCGACAATGGAGTGGCAACTATCACGGGGGGCGACTGTCAATCACTCGTTTTGCTGCCCCCCTCAATGTGCTGCCCGCATGCGGTGCATGCCTTGCACGCCCGCTAAAGGCGGCCCTGAGTGTACATTCATTGAGAATAAAATCATTTCTTTTGTTGATATTTTTAGACATAGAAAGTGTGATTCATTGCTGACAATTTCTTGCCCACTTTTAAAGCCTCACTCAATTTATAGATGCTCATATCTGACAACATTTCCTGTTGTGTCTTACATCTTTCACAAATTTCTAATGATATCTTATTTTCTTTTACAATATCTTTAATATCATCATTCTGGATGCACTTCTACTACACTTGTACCTTTCAAGCAAATAAAACATCCCTCCAGTGCCTCAACAAGCGAAATATCTGGGAATATTATCCTCAGATGTGTGTATTTTCTTTAAATCATTTGTTGAATTCAAATTATAATTTAAATTTGAATTGTTCTTACAGCCTTGAGCTGAAAAAATTATATTTCCTGATCAAAATTTTCAGTTTCACACAGTATCAAATACTTTTAGTTATATATTAAAATAAAACTAATTATTGGGGTAAATAGTGGGGTATTATTCCAGAAAATATTTAGCTAAGCAATATTCAGCACATTTTAAAATGCAATCCAGAGGGAAACAATAGTAGTTTTAGAATCTTTCTGTATCTAATTATTGACCTGGTAGCAGTGTTTTCCAAAGAATTAAAAACTCATAAATCAATAACAAAAATAAATAACTCAAACAAATTTTCTTGCTAATATTACAGGGCGTTCGCCGGAAAACGCAACCCTCCCAGTCTGTTGCCGTCGGCAACTTGCTCGGACAGCGGGGCCAGCAGTTTCCGCCAGCGGCACCGTGAATCACCGCACTGTTTAACACCTCCGCTGCCCCAACAGTGCAGTGCAGTGACCCTTACATTGTTAAGAACGGTTTCTTTGCATTGTAGCTAGTTTGTGACTTCAGTCTCTTATTAATCAGTGTTGTGAATAAACGTTTCTTTGCGGTTTGGCTGGTTTGGGGCTTCATACTCTTACTAATCTGTACCGTGTTTGAGTGTGAGTAAATTTATGGTACGTTACAGTTTGCAACAAAGAAATTTCTCTACGATACATATGTGAAGAAGAAGTCGTTTAAAAAGTGTCGCAGTAAATTTCGTCGCGAATATCCTGGCGCTTTACTGCCAGCTAAATCAACAATTCTGCGTCTGGTTAAAAAAGTAAGAGAAACGGGTTCATTTTTTAACAAAAAGAGACTGTCGGTCAACCGTATTCTCACAGAGGAGAAAATTGACGATATCGCTTTTCGACTAGAACAGTCACCCAAAAAATCATTAAGTCAGTTAGGGCAGCGTGTGTCTCGAAATATGTTCAGAAGATGTGAAATGTGCATTACACAAGAGTGTCAACACTTCCAGCATCTTTTATAAGGTAAGCTAATGAATTACGTCACATTTAAATGCTTAGCACATACAAGTTTATTAAATAGTCCGCGGCCGACGGTCGAAAAATGCCGGGAGCTGACCGCTCGCTCGCCGCGAGCAGTTTCTTCCTTGTAGCGCTAACAGTGGGTTGCGTTTCCCGGCGAACGCCCTGTATATTTGCAATAAAAGCTATTTAGCATTACATCTCCCTCACTTGATTGCTTCAGAAGGGAATATATAATTTCAAAGAATGGTGAAACTGTTAATGAGACCCTGAAAACTGTCCTATTTCATGCAGAATGACCCAAGAGCAATTAATTATTCTAATGTTCTAGGGATCTAACTTCATTAATGGCCTAATAACCACAAAATAAGAAATTTGAAGGATTTTAAAAAAAATTGTTTCATGTCTATTTCTGTCAAAAAGTCAATTTTATATTCCCTGACCTTGCATTATAAAAAAAAAAAAATTTTATTCAAATAAATTACTTAAAAATAGATTACATTTGCTTATTTTCTTATAATTCTGAAATATTGCTGACTGACACTTATCTTAAAATAATTAGAAACAGAGTTATATGGAAAGGAAGGATAAAATATATCCACCACTCACCATTGTTGAAGTGAAGGGGGCAGCAGCAACTAAAAACACTCTATAAATGTACACAAAATAGAACATTTTAGTCTATGCTCTTATTCATGATAATAGAAACACATGACTAAGATTGCACAAGCACCCATGGTTAACGCAGACACATGAATGATAATTCTGACTTTTACAATCAGAGGGGATGTGGTGGAAATGTTAATCATTGGAAAGAAATTAACCAAAATAAAATTAAAATGAGAACATGTAAATAAGGTGAAAAGTTATTTTAAAAAAGCAAAAGATAAATAAAAAATAAAAACAATAGAAATTTTTAGGGATAATGGAAACAAAGAAACTGCCATTGGGCACTAAAAATAAGATAGGATAGAGAAAAATAACTTATTACTTACCACAGATAAAGGCAGGAGGACAAGATGAATACTTAAAAACCAGAAAAACAAATACAAATTGCATAATATTTCAATGAGAAACCTTAGTCATGTTATAGGCGAGACATATGGCAAGAGGGAAGATGTGATCACATCCCGACCGAATGAAACAAAGGGGGAACACACGGGGTATCAGTTTCACCATTCAACAACTATCCTACAGGATGAATGGCCACAGGCAAAAA
This sequence comes from Vandiemenella viatica, assembly GCA_031002005.1. Classification (NCBI taxonomy): domain Eukaryota; kingdom Metazoa; phylum Arthropoda; class Insecta; order Orthoptera; family Morabidae; genus Vandiemenella; species Vandiemenella viatica. The sequence goes on from CM061921.1 coordinate 278,957,436, forward strand.
GTTTATACTTCCAACCTAGACCATCCAATGGCAATTCAAGCCAACTTACATGATTCGAACAATTTTGACAACTGGTTCACAGTTAGAGCTGTTAGAGTTTATGCAAACACTATCACCCCTTCAGAACTCTGCAGATGGGAACTAGCCTACCAGACATACCCCTGGCCTAAACCTACGTTAAACCTGTCACCTACTATCTTTAAATTTATAGTCAGTTATATATATGAGATGTGACATAATACAAGGAGTATGGCCTGTGACAGGGTAGGTTTCTCCAGTGGTGGGTTTACAATAGGTTGTGGTGGGAGGATGAATACTGTATATTCCTATTGCAATGGAAGGAGCCATCTTACTCCACTTCTGCAGAGAAACAGAGTTACGTTGATGAAACGTATTTATAAAAATCTCTGTATAGTCACATTTATTTACTATCTTTAAATTTATAGTCAGTTATATATATGAGATGTGACATAATACAAGGAGTATGGCCTGTGACAGGGTAGGTTTCTCCAGTGGTGGGTTTACAATAGGTTGTGGTGGGAGGATGAATACTGTATATTCCTATTGCAATGGAAGGAGCCATCTTACTCCACTTCTGCAGAGAAACAGAGTTACGTTGATGAAACGTATTTATAAAAATCTCTGTATAGTCACATTTATTTACTATCTTTAAATTTATAGTCAGTTATATATATGAGATGTGACATAATACAAGGAGTATGGCCTGTGACAGGGTAGGTTTCTCCAGTGGTGGGTTTACAATAGGTTGTGGTGGGAGGATGAATACTGTATATTCCTATTGCAATGGAAGGAGCCATCTTACTCCACTTCTGCAGAGAAACAGAGTTACGTTGATGAAACGTATTTATAAAAATCTCTGTATAGTCACATTTATTTACTATCTTTAAATTTATAGTCAGTTATATATATGAGATGTGACATAATACAAGGAGTATGGCCTGTGACAGGGTAGGTTTCTCCAGTGGTGGGTTTACAATAGGTTGTGGTGGGAGGATGAATACTGTATATTCCTATTGCAATGGAAGGAGCCATCTTACTCCACTTCTGCAGAGAAACAGAGTTACATTGATGAAACGTATTTATAAAAATCTCTGTATAGTCCCATTTATTTACTAGTTTATAATGAAGAATTTTTCGGATATACCTTCAAAATAGGGTCTGCTTGTCCTCCTGTACCTGTCTCAATGGCACTAACAGTAACATCTGCTTCAACTCCACCCAACTGATTGAGCAGACATGTGAAAACTGATTGACCCACAGCAATTCTAGTATCAGCTGAAAATAACCAGTTTGCTGCTTGCTGTGCTTCAGGTCCACTCAGATACAGCTTACCAAGATATGACATATCAAAGAGAGCTACCTGCTCTCTGCATGCAAGGCATTCTTCCCCTATCTGTAAAAATCATACATTTTTTAAACATAAACTGTAGCATATGAAAAAAAATCATATAATAGGACTGACTAAAGAAGCAGTATCTTAGGATAAGAGAGAAATATATATGTATATTCAAATCTTTAACTACATTTATTGACATTTTAAAAAAATGAATATTTATTAGAGGAATTATCTAAACTTGAGAAATCAAAACAATTTACACTCTATCACCAGAATAATACATATCTTGTTTAAACAGCAGTAATTATGGAAAATAAGAGAGTACACTGAATGAAGAAGAATAGTCAATGTATTACTTATTTATGAAATAGTGTATATTATAAAATTGGATCACAGAAAGAAACCAAATACTTGAGTTACAATCCAGTCAATAAGACTGAAGTAAATTAAAAAAAAAAGAAACTGAAGAGGGTGGAAAGAAAAACAATCATTAACAGTGAGATATGTTAAACACCAGTCTGTTGGTAAAAGATCACCGGTATGACTATGATCATCATCATCATCATCATCCTCAACAGTTTCCAGCCTCTGGCTGGGTCTGCTTGATGCAAAAGCATCTCAATTTTCTTCTTTCATCCCATCACCTCTCTGTCACCACTTTGTTCCAGTCCTCTCCTCTCTTCCGCACTCCCTCCTCCACTCCTTTCAGCCATCCATCTCTTGGTCTTCCTCTGGGTCATTTACCATGCATCTTAATTTCATGAATTTTCTTGGGATTCTATGAGCCTCCATTCTCTTTACATGTCCATACCATCTCAATCTGGTCCTCTCTACCCTTTCCTGTATGGGTTCCTCTTTTATGGTGCGTCTAATCACTTCATTCCTTATTCTGTCCCCATTTCAGTAACTCCCATTCTACATCTTAAAAACTTTATTTCGATTGCTTGTACTCTGCTTTTTCATGACTATGATATTAATTTTAAAGAGAGAGGAGGAAATTGTCGACTGTCACCAATGTAAGTGAAGTTAAACATTCCCATTAGATATGTATAGCAGGTAACACAAATGGATAGCAACTAGTATTATCACGAAACTATTTTTTAAATTGTATTTATATTGAAAAACTGTGAAATAATAATCATATTATCAATGTTGACACCGAGTCAACAGAAGAATTGCTGTATCATAACCAGTAACTACTGGTTTAGCAGGTAAATAATAATACTCATACATAGTTATAAAATTTCCCTATATAATAAGTATTCTTGCCAGGAGATTAATAAATATTGGCATTACATATCTGATATTTCTGTGTTCAAAACATCTCAATCTCAGTAAATATGTGGGAAGGCATCAGGGATCAAAGCCACAGTCTCCAGATCCACAGTCATTTTCAATGACTGCAGGGGTACAAGTTTAACAACTGCCCAATTAATGAGTGAAATTATCTACATACAGGTTAAAAATTCAACAAATAAAAAAATCTATATTACTCTAAACTCGAGTATTATATACATTAATGACTTGTATCTGTATGACTAAAATTACCAAATGATGATGTTTTGAAAAACCAAATGTATGATCTCCTTCCAAAAGTTTTTCATATGTGGATTCTGTATTACGAGATGTGCCATACGAGCCAAACCAATCATATCTCTGAACAGGTGCTGACCCATTTTCAATAAAATATCCAGGTCTTTCCCAGCCTTGCTTTTCTTCAAAGACTGCACCAGCATCTAACAATTCCTAAAAGAAACATAGACAGTTAAGCATATTATCTGTTTTAACAGGGGAAAAAAATCAAGTATAAGGACAGAGAAACAAACCATTGCTTATTACTGGCGACAGCAAAATAGTGTAATTTTTTTATTTATTTTTTTAAACTGTTAACACAGTACAACAATCAGGTTTGAGGTCTTTGTAAGCAAAATAACACGATGTGTTCTAAGTGGCAGTGAGAGAGTTTGTTTGCCTGATAATATTTGAAGCTGGTAAAGTTGATTTATATGAAAACATGGAGAAAGATCTGCCAGCTAAGTAAGTTCCAGAAATTTGGAAAATTGCTCAAATTTTCACAGCCACTACAACTGAATAATCATCTTAAGGTAAATAGGGAAGCAAAGTTCAAGATTGAATCTTCTCTTTATAAAAAGGGCTTAAAAATGAAAATTCGATTGATCTCTTCTCCCTACCCCCTCCCCTTTTTGATGTTGTCATATAACCTAAATTTTGTTTATAAATTGCCAAAAATTATTTTAAAGAGTATCGACCTAATTTCAGTACAACAGCAAAGTAAGTTTAGAATAATTTTATTGCAGTTTTCAAGTGATAAGTAGAAATAGACAGTAAGGTTTAGTCAAAACAATTTGTAAACATTGGTCATATAAAGGAATCAGCCTATTTTGAAATAGAAAATGATAGATTTATGTTCAGACATACAGTAGGTCATAAGGATTAAAATGAAGTATGACACTTTGTAGATATAAAATATTACATACAAGATATTTGATTTTGTAGCTCAATCACCCACGTGTGGCAAACATCGAAAATAAACAGTTAAAGAATTCCTAAGCCCTCAGTTTTCAATCTACCAAAAATATTTATAGCTTAAAAGATGAACTGAATTTTAAAACAAATAATATAAAAATTTCAAGTCGTTAGGTAAAAGCTAAGCAACGTTTTTGTAGGGTTTTGTACAAAAATAAAGATTTTTGAGAAGAAAAATTTATTTTCATGTAGTATAAATACAGAGGGGGGAGTGTATTTAAAACAAAGTAGATTTTTTTCTGAGCATGACACACAAGTTTCTGTTAAAATCCATGCAATACTTTGGCCAGAATAAAAAAAAAAAAAATTAATGATAATTTCATGGAAATGGATGCCAGAAGTTTAAAGATTCGGCAAAATAGATTTATAATGAATTTTGTAACTATATGAAGGAGACTAGTTAGCGGCCGGCTACACAACTTCATATTATATAGGAAATTGCATTCTGAAACATTTAAATCATACTTTAGCTCTGTAGCATCAATACTTTCAGAGACAGAGAATTTTGAAGTTATAAGTTTTGAATTACTCTAACATAGAAAATAGTAAACAGCCCGGTTTATACACCAAAAGATCGGGAAGAATTAGTAGATCGTTTTAAACTAAGGGTCAGCACCATAGCTCAAATACTCTGAAGGTGAGAGAGACTATTAGGTGTCATTACTTCAATAATTTTTCACAGCCAAACTGCTAGAGCTAGAGAAATTTTTGTAAAGATTTATTTTGACGTTTATGTAATGGACTACCTCCCACAAAAATTTCAAGGTGATCGGAGGAAATAGATACGGATAATTCACAATTTCTCGGATAATTCTGCAATGAATCGGATCGGAACTGGTCATCTATAAAGGGAACCCTGGAGGCCAGAGTGGGGACAGTCACTGGAAAACACTTGTGGTGGTAGGTTACATGCAGCATACAGCCGATTTGGCGCAATATGTAGTGGGTAGGCAGCCATCTCTAATTATTTTCAAATGATAATGTAGCAGTGGACAATTCAGTGGCATATCCAGGATTTTGGTTTTCGGGGGGGACTTGAGTGGATTTGGTTTGTGGGGGGGGGGGGGGGGGGCCTTGAGCGGAATTGGTTTTTTTGGGGGGGGGGGGCTTTAGTCGGGCAAGCATATCATTTATAGTCGTGCTGTCCATAAAAAATAAAATAAAAAAAATTACGATGTCAGGGGTGGACCTAGATACTTTGGGGGGGGGGGGGCTTGAGCCCCCTAGCCTTCTTCCCCCTGGATCTGCCACTGGTGGACATGCTCTCAATGTAACTGACTTTTATATAGTTAGAAGTTCTTGGGAGTTGGTTGCAGCTTGCAACACAGTTCATATATGCAATTTTTACTTTTGGAGAGGAAGTTTCGATGCTGTAGATTGGTCACCGTGTTTTACTGGAATTTTGAAGAATACATTGTTTTGATAGTCTATAGTGAACATTATTTTAAACCTACCTTCACACACTGAGGTTATCTGTTTGTTGGCGACCAACTGACAATCTATCGTTAGGCACGCTAATGATCAAAGCTCTGGATCGTCTGTTATATAACAACCCCATATCAGCTTTGTTTCTGACATTGTGTTATCACCAAGCTGCCATATCTATAGTAAGTGACAGTCCCATTCCCTCTCAGTATTAAAATGTTAGCAGTTGTATTTATATTCAGACACCTGAAAAAAATTATGTTACAACCTCAATCTAAAATGTTCTTAGGCCTCCAGGGCAGCGCATCAATTTGGTATGACATTTCGAAATCTTCTGGCAAAGCGTCGAGCTCCAGGAGAGTCTGTCCTTACATAGACTGTGCCAGGCAACGGTTACTGGTGACATCATGGTCAGGGGTGTAGCTACCATAGGGCTGGGCGGTGCATTGCACTGGGGACCCTATGGTGAGGGGGCCCCAAGCCCAGCTGAGGGGCCCCCTAGCCAGATGGGCGACCTTTTTTTTTTTAGCTGTACCAGGTCTTCTGAGGGACTCCTAAGGCACAGGGAGCCCCACTTGGTACAGCTAAAAAAAATACAGGTCACCCATCTGGCCTGTGGGTACAAAATAATTTTTTTTAGCACAGGGGCCCATGTTGACCTAGCTACACCACTGGTCATGGTCATGACCGCAGAGCGCCTCTCAGTGCAGTGGTGGTGGGGTAGGAACCCTGGTAGGATGAGTTCAAAACATTGTATCAAACTGAAGTATTCCCACTTTATGAGGCCTGAGAACATTTTTTACAGTTAATACTGTTGGAGAGCCTCCATTCATTCAACATCAATCTAAATTTAAGATTGGTAGTGAAAGGTTTAACCAAAAATAATTGCAATAAAATTACTGCACATGTTAAGGTGTCATCAAACTGGATTGGGGAGGTACCACAGGACCAGGATCGAGACCTGGTCCCAGCATAACAGCTGTATTGATGCAGTTGTTAGGTAGCTCCCCACGAACATCCAGACAAATGCTGGGATGGTTCCAAATCTTTGCATCATAAGCTACACATTTTATAAATAAATATACTCTTATCACACACATTTTGCAGAGAGATGACAACAAAACATTCCTCCAATAAGGTAATCTGACAAAACAGATTCCATGACTGGTAGGGTACATGTCTTCCCACCTCTCGTAATTACACACTGGATGCCTGCACAGTATGTGATGGTGTCTCCTGGTCCACAAGGAACAATACAAAAAAATTGCAGTAAAATATTTAAAGTTTTTCAAAATATCCAACACAGTTTCAAAAAAAAAAATATCCAGGGGATATACTTTACTGAATTTCTGCCTCATACAGGCAATAGTCTAAGAGTCTGCACATTGAATGAAATTGCCTCAGTTTGTTTATATATATCTTCTTAACATTTAGGTCATTAAAGGTAGTACTGTTCTAAGTTAACATTATCATCTCTCTGACTTAAGTAAGCTTGAACTAACATTATTCATGTTAGTCTGCCTGTAAAAAGTGTATCCCAGCATTTGTCAAGATCAGTGTTTTTCAAACTTTTTGGTTATCCCCTGGGTTTGTAAAAAAAAAACTTTGGTGACTCTCAGATCCTTAATAAAACTAAGTTAGTGATTTCAAAAATGACGTATATATATATTTTGTATTGAGACTATACCTGCTGATTGAGAAATCAAATGCTGTGCAAGGTAGTCGCTGGCAATCTGCGGACAGTGATATATTCTTTGGCACGGTGGCGGTGTGGGAGGTGAGAAGGTGGCTACAGGAACAGTTTGTTTTCATACACTGCAGTCAGTTGTCCAAGTATGCTAGTGGGTATGGACTCGTTTCGCTGTGAGCGAGGATAAAATGGAGTTCTCGAAAGATCTGCACAACCATCCATGGCTGCTACAAGTGGCAGTGGCGGAAGTAAATAATAATAAAAAAGGACTTTATGATTACAGTTACATAAAAAATGGTAGAAAGAAGAGAAACAGGCTCCAATTACAACTGTTTATATGCATTTCAAAAATACAACCACAATTCGACTATTTGTTAAAAAACAAAAATAAACTGTCACAGCCGTCTTACTGAAAATGTTGAATTTTTACTGTAGTGTAAGGCCAACAAACCTTGCTTTTAATTTTTACCTATTTTGTCACTGTGACCCCACTAGCAAGACTTGGTGACCCCCCTGGGGGTGGCGACCCACAGGTTGAAAAACAATGGTTTGGATGATTGCTGAAAACTGTGTTAAAACTGCAGTCAGAATGTTGGGAGCATCAATGAAAAGATTCCAACTTTTTTTAAAAAGAAAAACCTACATAAATGTCTGGTAGAAATAAAAGGTGCTGCTGGATAATTTTAACTTAAATTAAGATGGAGAAAGGAATCATCATCAACCATAGATAATGGAAAGAAAGACTCATAACTCAAAATAATAATAATAATAATAAAAAAAATGCAGAAAATCAAAGTTTTCAGGTTTAAGCACCCATTCAGAAAAAGAACAGTATGTGCACTGGATAGAAATATGTAAATATGTGAGGAACTAATGTGAATATTCCTTGCTTCTCTGAGATTTTATATATATAAAAGAAAGGATAGAATAAAAGTAAACCCAACACTTAAAGAAGATAATCACCTTCCACAATGTTGACATGTTCTAATGGAAAGTTTACTTTCATGCCTCTGTTCATAGGTTTAACTTGTTGCCAAAGTCAGGAGGAGAAGAGTCTCATGTAACTGTAGGAGTAGGTAGGGTGCAGCAGGCCTTAGGAATAAGGACGTGCAAGGCAAGAATAAGAAAAAATGGTTCTGATGCTAGGTAGTAGCCATGGGAGGGGTGTAGGCCCTCTTCTGCAGGATCAGCTAGGTACGGGTTACCAGGTCACAAGTTTTTTTACACCTAGTGCAACATTAGGGCAGGTTATAGAGGATATAGATTCACTTTGTATCAGTTTCACTAAGGACGATAGAGTATTGGTAGTGGGAGGTGCAGGGAATAGTATTGATAGAAACATGAGTTATAGTATAGAGAGTGACCTGAGGAAGGTGGTGAAGGAGGCACAGCATACCAGGGTGGAACTCGTGCAGGTCCTAAATCGCCATGACCGGCCACAATTGAACTATGCTGTGAGGTGGGTAAATGTGGAAACTGAAGTGCTACTTGGGAAAGGTATTAGTTCTGTATTGGGGGTTGTGCCTGTAAACATCATTGGTAGGTGGGTTTTCACTAGGCATGACCTACACCTAAATAGTAGGGACAAGGGGGTACTTTCTGAGTTGTTAGATAAAGCAGTAAGGCAGTCCATTTCCAGTGATGATGGGGTCAGGACCGTACCTTTTTTAGGTTAGGGGCTGCTGGTGAAGGGACGGAAATAGATGATCAAAGTGATACTGACTGCAGATCCACGATGGGCAAAATCACAGTTGTTAAAGAAATAGATGAAGTTTCTGAAACAATAACTGGCTTGGGTTAAACTGGGAAAGAGGAGGTTAATGCTGAAAATATAAGGCCAGTTATAAGGGTCTTAAAGGTGAACTGTAAAAGTATAATGAACAAAGTAATCGAATTTGCAAACTTAATAGAGATACACGAACCACAAGTAATAATTGGGGTGGAGAGTTGGTTAAAAGAAGAAGTACGAGACAGCAAGGATTTTCCTGATGGTTACAGAGTGTACCACAGAGACAGAAGAGCAATTGGTGAAGGAATTTTCATGCTAGTTAGCAAAAATTACCACAGTTCACTGGTGTTCATAGATCAAAACCATGAGTTACTTGGGGTAGATTTCTAGGGTAATAAAAAAGATAAAATCAGGGTGTTGGCTGCTTACCACAGTGGAAGAATGACATATGAAGATGAGACTCTTGGGGAGAAATTAAATTCATACTCAGATTTCAGAGGTGAGAATAGAATGGTCATGATTGGTTGGGATTTAAATTTACCACGTGTATACTGGGTAGGAAATAAGATTAATAATACAAGGGAACAGAGATTTGCAAATACCTTAATAACGGAAAGAGGATTTACACAACTGGAAGAGCAAAACACTAGGGGACAAATTATTTTGGATATATTCCTAATAAGAGCCCGATGATAATCATGTGAAGTGTCAAGTAACTGAAGGAAGCAGTTCTTATGGATATTAGAGGATTCAGTGAGCATGCAGCCAAAATTGAAGGGGGAATAGGTGCAATTACAAAAGGCACAGATTTCAAATTTGAAGAGATATTTCAGAGAGCGTTTCAGCAAATGGAAGGACGGCACAAGTACAGTAGATTCAAGGTGAGAAGAGTTCAAGGAGATAATAAGAAAGGGGGAAGTATAATTTATTCCAAAGCAGAAATTAAAGAGAAGTAGAGAACCCATGTACTATAATAGGGAAGTGTGGAGGCTAAAGAGGTTGCTAAGAAGAGAACAGACTTAAGCGACAGCATGGTAGTAGGGAATATTTAAAACAACTAAACAATGACTTGATAATAGCAAAAAAAGTGTCTAAAGATGAGTTGATGAAGAGTATTGTCAGTGCAGGAGGACCATTGGCCGATGCATATAGAAATTTCTATGGCTATGTTAGAAAACTGAGGGGAAGGGAGGATGTTGAGACACTTATAGATAAGGATGGAGAAGAAGTTACTGAGGATTAGAAAAAGGCAGAGATTTTAAGTAACTGGGTTAGTGAAAGCATTAGGGACAATGAATCAGAAATGGAAGGGTATAATTCAGAGAATGAGCTTAACAACACATTTAGAAATGAAGATACCAAAAAATTTGAAATACACAGACGGAAAAAAAAATCCCAACACCAAGAAAAAATTATTGTAGAGTAATGAAATTTGGACAATGCATTTGTCAAGTTAACATGTTTAATTGATTAAATTTTCAAGATCACAGGTTAATTTAAGCTCAAGAAAATGCATTTCAAATGTGAAATACTGTTAAATTAATAGCCGGTGTAACCTCCAGAATTTTGAATGCAAGCCTGCAAACGTGAATGCATTGTATCATACAGGTTTCGAATGTCACTTTGTGGTATGGAGTTCCATGCTTGTTGTACTTGTGCTGTCAATACTGGGATGGTCAGTGCTGGCTGTGGATGATGCTGGAGTTGTCGTCCAATGATATCCCATACGTGTTCAATTGGAGACAGATCTGGTGATCTCGCAGGCCAAGGTAACATGTCGACACTCTGTAGAGCACGTTGCGAGACAACAGCGGTATGAGGGCGAGCGTTATCCTGTTGAAAAACTCCCCCTTGAATGCTGTTCATGAATGGCAGCACTACAGGTTGAATTACCAGACTGACGTACAAATTTGCAGTCAGTGTGTTTGGTATAACCACAAGAGTGCTCCTGCTGTCATAGGAAATTGCTCCCCAGACCATGACTCCAGGTGTAGGTCCAGTGTGTCTAGGCCGCAGACAGTTTGGTTGCAGGCGTTCCCCTGGCCTCCTTCTGACCAACACTGGAGATCTGTTGTGTTTTCTGATGAAAGCAGGTTCTGCCTTGGTGCCAGTGATGGCCGAGTGTTGGTCAGAAGGAGGCCAGGGGAACGCCTGCAACCAAACTGTCTGCGGCCTAGACACACTGGACCTACACCTGGAGTCATGGTCTGGGGAGCAATTTCCTATGACAGCAGGAGCACTCTTGTGGTTATACCAAACACACTGACTGCAAATTTGTACGTCAGTCTGGTAATTCAACCTGTAGTGCTGCCATTCATGAACAGCATTCAAGGGGGAGTTTTTCAACAGGATAACGCTCGCCCTCATACCGCTGTTGTCTCGCAACGTGCTCTACAGAGTGTCGACATGTTACCTTGGCCTGCGAGATCACCAGATCTGTCTCCAATTGAACACGTATGGGATATCATTGGACGACAACTCCAGCATCATCCACAGCCAGCACTGACCGTCCCAGTATTGACAGCACAAGTACAACAAGCATGGAACTCCATACCACAAAGTGACATTCGAAACCTGTATGATACAATGCATTCACGTTTGCAGGCTTGCATTCAAAATTCTGGAGGTTACACCGGCTATTAATTTAACAGTATTTCACATTTGAAATGCATTTTCTTGAGCTTAAATTAACCTGTGATCTTGAAAATTTAATCAATTAAACATGTTAACTTGACAAATGCATTGTCAAAATTTCATTACTCTACAATAATTTTTTCTTGGTGTTGGGATTTTTTTTTCCGTCTGTGTACATCCTGAGGAAATCATGAAGGAAAAAAGAAAGTTGAAAAAACATTAAGGGGCTGTTGTAGATAATATTACTACAGATGTCTTAAAGATAGCAGGATGTGACATTGTACCTTATCTTGAAATATTATTTAAATTGAGTCTAGATATTTGCTGCTTACCACAGGACTGGAAAAATGTGATAGTAGTGCTGGTTCATAAAGGAGGGGTGAGAAATAGAGTTGAAAATTATAGGCCAATCAGTTTGATATCAGTGGTGGGTAAATTAATGGAATGATTGATGTGCAACCACATCAGAAATACATGTGAGGAACATAAGTGGTTTTCAGGTAGGCAACATGGCTTTAGGCAAGGATATTCATGCGAATCTCAGTTGGTCGGATATATTCAAGATATTTCAGATGAATGGTCAAGGGAGGCCAAATTGATAGTGTAGCACTATATCTGTCAAAGGCTTTTGACAAAGTGACCCATAAAATGGTAGTAAATAAGTTAAAAACTATTGGAGTGGATGAAAAAGTGATTTGCTGCGTAGAAATTTTTTTAAAAGGTAGAAAACTGAATGTTAGGGCAGGAAATGCAGTATCAAAAGAAGTGTAAGTAAAAATGGGAGTGCCACAGGGTAGGGTATTGGGACCATTGCTATTTATTATTCTAATGAATAATTGTGTTGATTGTTTACTATCTGAAATTAGATTGTTTGCAGATGAAATAATGCTATATAAAAGGATCAAAATGGTAGAGGACTGTAAACAGTTGCAGGGTGATCTGGATCTAGTAGTGTTGGTAAACATGGGATGAAGATAAATGCAAAGAAGAGTCAGCTTATTAGATACACAAATAAAAAACAAAAGATTGATTATGATTATAAGGTGGGGAAAGAATTGCTTGCTGAAGACTTGAAATATAAATATCTTGGCATTATATTTGATAACAAGCTTAACTGGGCAGGACACATTGGACAGGTCGTAGGAAAAGGTTTCAAAATTCTGCACTTGTTGGAGAGAGTGATGAGGGGATGTACGAGAGAAGTAAAGGAACTGGGTTACAAAACTTTGGTCAGACCATTGCTTGAACATGGTAGTGTAGTATGGGACCCACATTTTGAGTATGAAATACAGGAGTTGGAGAGGGTGCAAAAAAAGGTTGCTAGATTTTTTTGATTTTTTTTTTTTTAATTACCGCAGAATGCAATCAGTAACAGATATGGTAAAAGAGCTGGAATGGAATTCATTGCAAGACAGGAGGAGGGTCATGAGGGTCATGGGAGTATACAAGGCATATAGTGGTGATGAGGCATGGAAAGATATTGGTGTGGGTATGAAAAGTTGTGCATGGAAGGGAAAAGATGACCATGACCACAAGCTGGCACTGGATTTCAGGCACAAGGGTGTGGGAAGATTCTCTCTTTTAGGTAAAAGTGTCAGGGATTGGAATAAGTTTCCAAGGGAAATGATGAATATTTTACCAAAAATGTTGAAAGAATTTAAAGTTAAAATTTGTAGAGGGCAAAGGTAGGTGGGTGGAGGAAAAGGGAAAGATGGGTGTTAGGGAAATTGCCACCGGAGCGTGTGCTCCATTGCAATTTAATTAAATTAAATATCAAGCCTACAAATTTACAATAATACTTTAACATTGATAATTGTCATCCTTTCTACAATTGTTCCCTTCTCATAACCTTGCCATCTATGGCAAACTCATCTTTTCCAACCAAAAAAATTTAAAAAAAACTGCCACAAGCACTCATACCCCACTGCTACTTAGCTGGTATTGTACAAAACCAAATCTCAAATGCTACAAACCAAGCTTCACACAACTCCCTTCTTCCACGTCTAAACTTTAACTGTAGCCCTGTATTAAACACCTGTTTCTCTACTAGTCTCAAGTTCATTAACCAAAGCCTTCAATGTGAGAATGAATTCCTTCATTTCTTTCCTGAAATGTAAATTTTTCTCCACAAAATCCTGCCCAGTGCCCCCCTCACATGCTTCAAACACACCTCCATTCTCAAGAACATCTTTTTGGTCGACAAATACTCACCTTGTGACTGTCCCAAACTGCAGCATGGATCCTTCTCATGCAAAAGACATCACTGCAAACTTGCTGTGCATTCATTCACTACTAACTATTCCAATTTGACTACAGGGAAAATTTCAAGTTGTTGTACATGGCACATGCACTACAACATACCATATGCACTTCAACATACAACAAATACACATCCCCTGCCTCCACTGCATCAATTCATGTATAGGCCTCACCACTAACCAGCAGTCCATCAGAATAAATGACCACAGACAAACAGTTTAAACCAGCACCTAAACCATCCATTGGCAACCCATGCCAGTTTTCACATCTCACACAACATAAACCAATGTTTTACAGAGAGCTGTGTCAGACTTCTCTTCTGAACTCCACAGATGAGAACTAGATTATTAACATGTCTTTGACATTAGGCATCAACCTGGCCTCAACCTACAGTAAGAAAGACCCTACTTGTAAACCCAACATTTATTGTTATTATTTATTCAATTAAATTTAATATCAATGCGATGTTGTTGCAGGCCATGTTTCCACAGTTGCTTAATTAATTACTAGTTGAAAGAACACGCCAATGCAACTGTTCAGTTTATTTATTGCTGCGTCGTACCCGTTTCACCTCTCATCGAGGCATCATCAGCGACGAATCTGTGTTACAGTTTTTATATACAGTTTTATCCTATTATTACATAATTATGGGCATGAGATATGTTATAGCTACAAGTTATTTACAATTTACATTAGTTACAGTGGTATGCAGCTGCGCATCTCTGTTTTTATATGCAACGCAGAAAAAACAAAATAAACACAAACTGTATAATAACACCTGTAAGCACCTTACTACCGAAGAGGTTATGGAAAGGGAAGCTCAGTTTACCATGCCGATACCGATTCTAAAACAATGAAACAAACCGTTTATAATAATATCCTGTACATTTCTAATGGTTCCAGAACGTTTTAATAATAAATATCAAAGTGATAATAAGATTTGGTTATCATTCCCACGTTGCGACTTTTCAAGAGTAAATTGTAGTTCATTGGGACAACCTCAGGACCTTAAAAGTACATTTAAACACGTCCCGTAATAGTCTCTCCAATATTAAATAAGTTCTAAACAAGGTCATAAACATTTAACAGAAGATATTAGCAAACCTAAAATTTGAATGCTACTACGCAGTTAGCCACTAAGACAGACATGGATTTCAGCTAAAATAATATATTTCAATAAATAAAAACTTTTGGAAAGTACTTAAAATTAATAAAGGAACGTTGTACAAGTAATACCTTGGCCTGAAAAGCTGTAAATAAAAAGTCAAATTGTAGGATGAAAAGTAAGGAAATTACCGATTCTAAGGAAGTCCATATCTTTGAAACTACCGAACAGATTTGAATAATTTATACACCAGCATAATCAGCAGAAACGGGAGAGCACTTCTAAAATAGTTTGAAGCCCGAAATCTAAAATTTTTGACAATACGGTTTTTGCTGACAAAATTTGAAATAACTGCAATGTCCAATGTAGCAACACTTCACCAACTAAATAAATCTATAACTCCGTTCAGAAGCAATTAAAACATTATTACAAAGAGACACTAAACACGTATTTTTGCGTGATCTACACACCATGAATTTCTGGTAAACATCGGGAGATAAATCAAAAATTTCTATGGTTATTTTGACCCCACTAGTCCGGATTTCATATAGGAAGTTGCGCCGCCATGACGCCCAGTCTGGCCTTAATCTCTCGAGGAGTAAGATGTGTGCGGGCTAGATTGAGACGAGCGAGCCCAAGGGGGCTTAAGCCTGAAGCGAGTCTTCACCTTGGCGGGCACAATGGACGATAGACACCATCTTTGAATTTTTCAGTTTCATAGTAAAATGTTTGGAATTTGAACTTTGATTTTATCGGGGGAATTATCGGTTCTGGTTATGCTTCGCTACTTGCAATTTTCATGTGATGATATTTCGATGCCTTGCTAACTGAACATTTGTAATACAGTGACATTTTAGAATATATATGAATTGTGAAACCTTCAAGCCCGACTTTTATTTCTATAATAGCACCTTTCTTACAGGAGGTTAAATCTGTAAGTGGCGACTGTGGTCTTTTAACAGTTAGCATTTTCCATAGGCAATATACGGTCAACAAACTATGTTAAGGACTTCAAGTATTTTCCAGTGATAAATAAGTGAACTATAGTTGAGGAACGTAAAGCTGATATCTACCCCCGGGTATCCAGTTTGGTTCCTTACAAACCCCACACACATATACATCACACATAAATATAAAACATTCTAACAAGACCATCACACATACACACACTTTTCAAAACTCACGCTATCAGCCCGAGACATGACATATACAAACAAAATGGCCACAGCAGACAACCGAAGGATGCGACAAGACGTAAACAAACCAGCTGACACTAACAGACGACTGAACGATGATAACAAACAATATTGTAAATATGATACAGGCAAAACACATGTTGTATATAAAAACGGAGATGCGCAGCTGCATACCACTGTAACTAATGTAAATTGTAAGTAACTTGTAGCTATAACATATCTCATGCCCATAATTATGTAATAATAGGATAAAACTGTATATAAAAACTGTAACACAGATTCGTCGCTGATGATGCCTCGATGAGAGGTGAAACGCGTACGACGCAGCAATAAATAAACTAAACAGTTGCATTGGCGTGTTCTTTCAACTAGTAATTAAATTTAATATCGATATCCCCTTATTCCCTATCTAAATGTTTCTATTTATTTATCTTTTTCATCTTATTTTCATTTTTTCAGTTCCTATATTTAAGCGGTAATATTTCTCCACAGTTTTGATTATCACTAAAGCATTCGCACATAAATTTGTTTGATAACCAACCATATTTACTTTTTGCAATGAATTGATTTGTTAAAACTATTAGTTGATAAAAATAAAGACATATAAGCAGATAAATAATTGAAGGGGAATATTCATTGCTGAGGACACCCACCTAGGATTTAATGAGGCATTGTTTGTCATGGATTTGTATTCAAGGCACTACTGTTGTTCTGCTTCCTTTTTGTGATGAAAAGCACAATAAAGAAATATTCCATTAAAATATCAAGTAAAACAGCAATACCTTGGATAAATTAGCATAAAAATAAATGTGTGAGATCATTTAGGTAAGAAAAGATGCAAAATATAATCATTCATATAAATACAATTCTGTGAGGACCAAATTCATTCAAATCCATTAGAAGTTTTCTTTCAATAGTACACCTGAACTGTCAGAAGTTACCAGGCTATATTTCCACTTTAAAATTTATATTTCTTGTAATCTCTACTCTTAAAATACTATACTGTTCAAAGTAATCTACAAGTTTAGAATGCTTAGTCATTAAGAGTTCAAAAGAATCATTGGTATTATATTTATAAAACAACATTTTACATTATTGCTTCAAATAATTTATTTTAGGTTCCATTTGGAACATTACATTGTAGTTATTACTGGTAATTTTTCATACCCATTTATTTTTTTGAAATTAAAAATATTGTTAGCATACTGTTTGCTGATAGTGGAAATTTTGGTTATTCATGGGCACCGGCAGTACTCCTTTAAGGGATGTGCATCTTGTAAGACACAGAAACCTATACTGCGGTTGGGTATAGGCTTGTACTTTAACTAGCAGTTTACTTGAGTTGAAAAGTTCTGTGCAATTTTGACGAAATAATTTTAAATTGACCATGTGCCTGCCTGGATACTCAACTAAAATGCTTACTGGTTGTCACCAAATTTGTTTAAACCACAAACTTAGAAAAGGTTTTCAGTTTGCTATGAAATCACTTTGATAGAAATCTGAACTTTATTTTCAAAAGTCACATTTAAAAAAAATTTGCATTCTACAGTTGAGTAGGCAATCGAACAAACATTTCCAGAAAATTGTAGGTTGTGGAGAGAACAAGATAACGAACAAAACCCCTTTTGAAAATTAAAAGTTCTTAGTAGTAATTGAAATCACGATCAGTTACAAGTGCACTCAACATGGCGGGTACAAGTTTCCAGGCTAGCGCAACTAAACCGACCCGCAACAACTCACTTGACACAGAATTACCTTACATAGTGTTCCCGGAATAAAGACCGAAGACAAAACAAGAGAAAGAAAGACAAGAAAAGAAAAGAAAAGACAAGACTAGACCTCCCCCACCTCAGGGCTCCCGCTTATATAGATGCCAGCTGTACACCAAATGTATACTGCCACTTAGCAAAAAGTATGTAAACGATCTAGATTATAAAAAGTGTTCAAACTTTGACAGTGTTTAGTCTTATCTGCAAGATGCTCAAAGGATGTTTAGTAAGAAATTTTGAGTGATTTGTTTTAATTTTTGTTTAATTTTGCGTAGTGATACGACCTCCTAACGCAATTGGGGAATTACCTAAACCTTTGAATTTATTCAGTTTTTTAGGAATACTGCTGAATTTCAAATTACATGGATAAGATTAGTGCCAAAATGTTCTACAAAAATTCCTGAGTTCAATGGTATAAATTTTATGAAAATCGATGGCGAAATAGCGAAGTTACAGCTTAGACAAGATTTGGTAAAGTAACTGTTTAGAAATTTTATGGTTTTTCGTTAATAGTTATTAACATATACTTTGTATCGAAAAGGAAAAATTATCAGGATTTTCTTTGAATTTAGTTACGTGTTGTAAGCTACCTTACTCTCTATTTTCAATATTCAGTCAAAATCTGGCAAAGTTTGAGGTTAAAGTCAGTACACGATACCATAGTTGAAATCGAAATAACAATACTTTAAGTTTAGAAAAGTAGATAAACAACACATAGTAACCATAAATAAGAAGTTTCAAGTAAAACATAAACCATAAACTTACCTAAATGAGCGTAATCCATAATAATCCTGAAGTAGAAAACACAGGTTTGTTTACCCAACCACAGCACTAATATTCCACTAAATTAAACACTGTAAAGCACTTCAATAATGAGAATTTCACCATCTGATATTAAATTCACTAATAACTCGCAGTTCCAGACCGATTTAAAGCAGTAAATATGGTTTTTAAAGCATTTCCACATGGGAGTTATTTCGATATTTAATTCCACCACATCTAAATAGTTTCAGAGCTTTAAAAGTAGATTCAACCAAGTAAAATAACCAGCCAGTTAATATTCCTTAAGTTTCCGGTGACCATCAACTAATAGAAAGAAAATATAAGTAAATAAGAGACAACTGGTAATGGCGCCGTAGCAACGAACTTTTAAAATTCAATTATTTCCCAACTAACATATTTAACAGACTAAAAACTTTTCTAAAGTACTTAAAATAAATAAAGGTTAGATTTAAATTTAGTTTCAGGCCACGACCGGCTTTAAATAAAAAGCGGAATATTTGGTTGCACAACGGAAAACAGTAAAATTTAGAAATTCTATAACTTCCGATAGACTAAACCAATTTAAAAGATTTTTACACCTCCGGATTCAGCAAAGGCTGGGGAATACTTTGAAAATAATATTAACCTGATATTCTAAAATTTTGCACATTCACAATTTTCATGTGACGTATGATGACGTATAACAGTACGCGATACAAATGTGCTTTTAAATTAACCAAACTTCAAAATTCATTTTCACCGGTCTGGAAGCTTTAAAAACAAAACCCAACACATCACTACACTTGTCTCATTACGCTCTTCATCTTGTGAATTTCTGGTAGCACTCAGTTGAGGAAAACTTTTTACAGATAGACTATTGTCTAGGTCAGTAGGTCACTTTGACAAAAGGGACCCGGCCGCCATTTTTTACATAGTTGACTGAAGTATTTTGTCGGGGTAAGATGTAGAGCTCTCCTAGACCAGTTTGAACAGGACCAGCTCAAGCGCGCGGTGGTTCATGGGTAGGGCAGGTCAAAAACAGTATGGCCGACCGGCGCCATTTTAAAACCGGCATGACCAAGGTAACATCCTAAAACTTTCCGACATGTGGTCCTAATAGATTTCAATTTCATTTGGGGTGGTGCGGTCTGTTCTGTTTCACGACCTGTGATCTTCGGCAAATGATTTTCTCCGATTGCCATTGCTAACTGTGACTTTTGTAAATTCTGTGCAAAATTTTGAGAATATATAATTCAGTTATCCGGATTCAGACTTTCATTTCTACTTTAGTACCTTTCTTACAGGAGGTTAATCTGTAAGTGGCGACTGTGGTCATCTTTACAGTTAGCATTCTACAAGGTTTAACACGGTTATAGAACTTTTTACGAACTTTGACAACTTTTTGGATGACTTTGAGTTTAGGTGGAGAAGCCGATACTAACCCCATATCCAGCGTATTCCCTAACAGTGTTTTAAAAGTTATTTTATCTCTGGAAATGACTTGGTTTAGTTGCAAATAATTCTCAATTGACCCACGTGTGTACAGTGATGAAATAATCTTTAAACTGTCTATAAAATCTGTTCTACTGCATCGAATGTTCTGAAATTTAGATATGTGATACTAGATTTTTGGCTCTTTTAGAAAATCTACTTTTTACTTCAGGAAATTACTAGGATCATATGATAAAAAATGTTGAAAGTGAAGTGCATTTATTGAAGTGTTTAAAAATTGATTTACGTCATTTATACGGTCAGTAACTACGGAATTTTAGAGAATTTAGCTTTCTTTTGAATTATTATTATTTTAAAATTATATCATTTAAATTGTTCAGAAATAGTGAAATGGTCATGTAGCCAAAATCTATTGTTAACAAGCTGGATAATAATGGATTAGCCTTTCCCAGGTTACTTTAAAGTTTCATTACCCTTATAAAATGTTTATTTAGTGCTTTTATTAAATGTTGTGGGTTTTTACTACTTTTAAAATGGTTTATTTAATAAATTAGGTTGTGGTATCAGCTTCTTTATGAAACATTCCCATCATAACCTGTGTATGCAATGAAAACTATATTTTTAAATGAAAGCTTACTTCCTCCCTTATACTTGAAGCTAAGAAACTAGAATTTACCAAAATTCTAAGGTGCTTACAAACTTCATCTTCACATTATATTTTTTACACATTATACAGGGTGAGTCGAAAAGGACTTTGGAATGATATAGAAATTTATTGAGATGAGTTACAGAATCGGTAGATGTGTCATTTTGTAGCAAACAACCTCAAGTTTCACATAAAAGTGTTGATTGTTATTTTGGTTTGATGTGACTACTGTTTGTCATGTGGCAAACATCCCACCAGTTGTAAAATATATAACTTTAAAAATGATGAAAACCTTGATGCTAAAAAGAGCCTTTTGATCTGAATGACTTACAACTGCGATTATGCCATGATGGAGTTCGCAGTTACTTTCGAGAAAGCTCGAAAATTTAAATACCCTCAATACGATTTTCTTCTACTCATAAAAAAGTATTTCAATTTATATAACTATATCCAGAAGATATAAGAAAATTGGACAAACCTTCATTATTAGCCATGGCAGAAAATATACAGAACCTTTATCGATATTTTCTATAGAATTTTATTGCTGAGGTTATCACTTGGTATGAGACTTTCAAGTTATATGAAGTGAGTGATACGACCATAAATGAATCCCACATTGAATATGCAGATTTGATCCCTAAAGACATCCTCTTTTAGCAAGCCATATGTGAGGCAATCAGGATTGACCTAACTATTCCAGTGACAACATATAGTACTGAACGGTCATTTAGTACAGTATGACGAGTCAAGACGTGGAACTGGTCAACGATGGGAAACACAAGTTTAAACAGCCTGTGAATGCTCAGTGTTTATAGGAAAATGGTAGAGGAGGACACTAAATTTATTGACAAGGCGTTGAACAAATCTGGACAACAACCTAGATGCATTAAGTTATTGTTCAAATGGTGAATATAATAATAAAGTTTTTTTTCTTAATCTTTTTCTGTGCATTTTTTTCTCATGGCAGGGGGGTGCAAGTGCATACCCTTGCACCCATTCCCAGCTCCAATGTGGTTATTTAAACTCACCCATATTTTCTAATGTGCACTTACCTGATGAAGAGGACATTTGCGGAAATTTCTGCCAGCAAGTGGTTGATCATTTGGAAAGACTATTCGGTAATTCATTGCATAACTTTCATGACTTCTCTCACGTATCCAAGCATCATTTTTTGTCTGATCTGACCGAAATCGTCTAAAATTGACAGGCAGTTACTATTAAATTAAGCAATGCAATTAAAGCAATGTTTATAAATAAAGTCTTTATTGAACAAAATTTCTAAATGCTGTAATTTTTTTAATGTTTTCTTATAATTTTCAATAGAATCATTTTTTATTTTAGGAATTCCAACAAATATTTCATAGTTTCTTCTGTAAAATGATAAGATTAAATTATTAATCTATAGATTTATTCCTAAACCAAAATTCATTTCAATACATATTAAAATTTTATTTCTGCAAACAATATTGCTATCAAAAATAATAAATTAAATTGGCATATATATCTAATAAGTTATGTCAATCAGTGCTACTTTATTTATTACTCTTGTTCCATAGATCCTTGCTGAGGAAGGACTTCAGAGATGTAAATTGTGTTATCGTTAATATGTATACATACAAATGTATAATAATCATACTGAGAAAATATTATATGTTGCAAAGCTGAAAAAATAAAATAAAAGAAATTTTAACTGATTTTTTCAAAAGTAATATTTGATATAATTAATTCTTTTGTTCAAACTCTTGAATGGTTTAGGAGTTTACAATAAGATATATAGTTATTTATTTATTTCTTAAATATTTGTATAGGAGAATAGCCACCACTTACCAAAGTTGAAGATTGGTGGGGTGTCAAAACACAAAAAATACATGTACACACACAGAGCATTGAAATTTTCAGGCCCATATACCTTCTTCATCACTAGAGTGAAGTAGCTGCCTGACAGCTAACAGGAGGTGTAAACCATTGGCTGGCAACTTGTGTTGGGGGAAAGTCAACATGGTGGGAAGTATGACTGAGAGTTGAAAGGTGTAAACCCAGAAATTGTGATACATATTATGGGAACAAACCATGGACACACAGATAGAAGTTGACAGAAAATATTAACCAGTAATTTTTTTAGTTAATATGAATATAAAATTTCTTTTAAAAAAACCCAAAGATATTACACACTACTAAAAGATCAGCTCTGGTGAGCAGTGGTTCATGTGGGAAGAGGTAGAGGGCATGAGGAATGAGTGGAGAAGGAGGAGGATTACTGGGTGTTATTTTCCATTAAAACTACTCAGGAGCTGTCTGGTATGCCAGTTCCCACCTTCTGAGTTCAGAGAAGCTGCTTTGGTCTAAGAGGATTCTGATGGCATGAACAGTGAAACATGAATATTTGTTGGTATCGTGTGGTGGCATGACGAGATACTGAGCAGGCAGGGTACTGGGTAAATACCATTTGTCTGTGTCCGTTGATAGCTTGTAAATTCATGGTGTAACCTATATACGAGGCTGAAATATGGTTGCAGGTTAGTTGATACATTAGATGGAAGGATAAATGTGTGGAAATCCCAAGTCCTATGATGGTGAAGCTTTCCCCAGTTACTGGGTTGGTGAAGGTGTTGGGGGCATGGTGCATGCTGCACAATTTGCAGCAGGATCTGTTACAAGGAAAAGAGCCTTGTGACTGTCTTGTAAGACAGGGAGGCCCATGTTTATGGATTAGTGGCGACCTGGAAGCCTATTGAAGTAGGTTCTCAGCAGGCGAGGGAGGAGAGCTCTCATTTCTGGGTAGGCTTGAAAGAAATAATATCCTTATCGAAGGACTCGGTTAATTGATTCCAGGGCTGGGAATTAATGGGTGACCAGAACTGGACAGTAGTTGTTTTTTGGGATGGTTAATAGGTTGAGCGGGTTATGAAGTGCCATGCAAAAGTTGTTTATAAACTAAATTTGGTGGAAATTATGGGATATCAGAGCTTGGGAGATGTTATTGGAATACAGTTTGAGAGCCTGTGTAACATAGCAGCTCATTAAAATAAATAAAATTATAGACTTAGACTGATAAAGTTTAAACAATTAATGAAATGAATAGCAGGTTTAATAAAGATTGTTTGCTCCAATATGTTTGAAAACGTAGGATCTCTGGAAAAAGAAGAAGTTAGGAGAATTGTTGGTAGAAAAGGCGAACGAGCAAGACAGGATAATCGAGCAGAGGATTAAGTTTTGAAATAATAATAGTTCCACAGTGAGAAGTTCGAAGTTAATATTTGCGGAGAGAAAATTTAATAGATCTTGAATATATAAAAAAAAAAAAAACCTGCTAATCTTTGGGAACAAATTTAATTAAAGAATATTTCAGACACAGTCAAATGCTGTTGGTGTGAGAGGATCTTAGACAGAGCAAACAAAATGAAATAAATTGCAAAAGATACAATATTAATTCTGTGTATAAAATCTATTTATTTCAAATAACAATAAACCATAATATGGCAACACCTGGTGGTTAGAACATATGAGCCTAGCCTGAATGACAAGTCTGTAGGGGAGAAGCATTTGATGTTATAAGGATGGCAGCTGTCATAATGAAGGTACTGTTTTAATTTATTTATTACTCTTGTTCAATAGATCCCTCCTGAGGAAGGAACTCTGGGATGTGGAACATGTCATAGTTAATATATATGTATATGTATACTAGATGAATAATAATCAGTGTTCTAAAATGTAGTAATTCATATGATTATATACATAAAGACAAAAATTGATCTTTTTCTAATGCATGTTCTCTCAGGACACATTTCATTCTCATAAGGTCTTGAAATACTAACCAACTTAAATAAATTACAAGGAAATGGAAAATGACTCATCACTCACCAAAGTTGAAGGCAGCGACAGGGGAAGGACATGTATCTCAAACACAAAAAAATATACACAATATTTTGGTCTTAAACCTTCTTCATGATAAAGAGAATGAATCATGTGGTTTGGCAGGTGTGCACACGCTGAAGATTCCTACATGACTCTCTTTCCTTGTAATTTATATTGCCTAAAGCTGTTTCCTTTTTCCTTTGTTTAACCAACTTAAATGTAACAGTTCCTCCTTCACTTCTGCTAGTTCAAATAAGCACTTAGATCCTCCCAAAAAATCAATTAAAATTAGTAAAGGCATATTGTTTATAGTCTGCATATCTGCATCTTCTGGAAACTCAATGTTTCATAGTATTATGTTATGATTTTAACTTGCCATTTACCTGATATCATAGCTGAACATATGAAGTTCAGGCCGTCCATTAATGATCCATTGGGCCATCTGTTCTCCGCACCCACCACCAAACATCATACCAGAAGAATTGTAACCACAACTATAATAAAATCCTAGGAGTCTTGGATCTTCACCTGTTATGACAAGAATTTTTTAATGAACCTTGAAAAGTGCATTATGGTAAAAAAATAATACTGGCATTTTTTCACTTCTAAAACAATCAGATTATCTATTATCTAACATACAAAGTGAAAATAAATTTTATTTTTCTATGACTGTTCTGTCTGTAGTTTAAGGCTTATACAAAATAGGTCTTGAATTGTATGAGATATCTTAGTTCCAAGGTAAAAAAAAAAAAAATCTCTCTTTTCAGTAACATCTACTGCGAGGGGTGCTTGCAAAGTGAGTTTTGCAAGAAACATACAGATTGATGTGAAATACTATTGTCTTGGGTGGTGAAGTCTGAATGTGGACAGAATTTTCAGAAAGATTTTGGAGTCAATTAAACACACACAATGTTTTGCTAAAAAAAAAAAAAAATTGTCATATGGAAGGTGTGACATATAATAAGGAGAAAATGTGAACACACCTTTCCCCTTGTTTATGTTTTTGTGTTTCTCCTGGCCCTCCTGCCTTCATTTGTGATAAGGGATGGGATATTTTTCCTATTCTTCTTTGTTTTCAGTGCTTAAAAGCAGCTTCATCATAACCATTATCTAACAGAAATAAATAAATGAAGATGGTAAAAGGACTGTAGTAATAATTGCAGTGGATGATTGCTTCTATTTGGAGGGTATTTGAACAAATACAGGTAAAAATAGGTGGGAGATGGTATTAGAGGATAAGAAATGAAGGCTGACAAATACAGAGGAGTGAGAATAGGAGGCTAAATAAGGTTAATGTTAAGGTGGTTCTAACTTCCAAGATATGTTGGTATGCCAGTACCAAAATTCTGTATTCCAAGAAACTGCCGTCTTCAGACAGTGTTCTAATTATTCTGACAGCATATGTCCAGTTAAGTGATGTTATCAGTGACAGCATAGTCTAATAATAGGTGGTCTACACTTTGAATGTTTATTATTTCCTGTTACCAGTCATCTCAGTTAACAAGGCTGTGGGGGTGAGACCAATATAGGAGGCAGGACAGTGTATGGGGAAGTAAGGTGTGTACACATCAGCTTTTAAATGATCCTAGAGGTATCATAACACATGGTATATCCCATTATGGGGAACATATTTCCAATGGTAGGTTTTGAAATAGCGGTGGAGGTAGCAACAGGATACAATTGGCTGTTTTTGCAATGTGAACTGTTGCAGGGAAAGGAGCCGCTGCAAAAGATGGATTTGTATAGTAAGAGCCAATGGCAATGCTCTTCTTCCAGCTTGTTCCCTGACTGGAAGCACATGTTGAATCCATTACTCGCTTTTTATAATTTTATCGTTGTTCGTATAGGGTCTTCACAACTGATAAGGTCTCATGATTTAATGATTGAACTGGCTGATGATAATGATGAGTAAGAGCCAAGGTTTAGAAGTATACTGAAATCTAAATTCCAAACTAGCAACTCTCTCTTTTTTGCCAGCCGCTCCCATTTTTACTTCACTCCTCCTACCACCATTTTCTCTTGAACATGCCATACAGCCCTCCAAATAGAGTTCATCACCCATAGCACTATTACTATCAAGCCCTTCACCATCTTATACTTATTTATAGTTTTTATTCTTTAATGTTATTTATTTGTTTCATTTTAATTTAATTTGTATGTTGTATATGTGACAGAGTATTCACCCCCCTCCATTTTTTACTCCAGCTTGTTCACTGATTGGCAGTACATGCTGGATCAACTACTGGCTTGCTTCACCAGAGCTCTATCAGCTATCATTGTTCATATAGGGCTCTCACAACTACAGTAGCGGTCCTATGTAAATATCCCCTTTACGATGTTACCCATCTTCTGGCATGTGGAGGAGGCACTGACCTTTGGGAGAATTAAGGGAATAGAAAAGAGTGTGCAAGACATAGGAGCAAACTGAAATGAAGTAGAAGAGGAGGTATAGTTGAGGGACAGGAGAGGACTGTGTTCTTGGCAGACCAGGCCTGAGGCTGGAAACTGTTAACAATGAAGATGATGAATGACACCCTTCTCACATTTATTGCCACCAAAGCCCTTTTCATGTTCCACAAAAAATTTTCAGTAACTCCAATGTAAACAGCCTCCTTATTGAACACTTTTTTATGGTTTGTACATATTTTTGTCTCTTTCTATGCCATCACATCTTCTGCTATGGAAAGTAGTTGGTCTTTGTTCTACCATTATCATCAAACATCATTTGAAGTGATTTTAATTTCAAAACACTGTGTACAATTTGCAGATAACATTACTTATTATACTCTTAATGACCTGGTGACAGGGTTTCTTATTGGCTGCGCAGTCTGCCTCTATCGTAGCCACCTTATCCTAACACATAACTCTACTGCATATAGGGTACTTACAGTCAGGGTTGTGTGCTAGGATTCTTGGGTTCTTGGGCACAGGGTAAGCATCCTTTGCAGTGACGTAGCTGGGTAACTGATGGGGAATGGGGTGAATGATGAATTCATCAAATGGGCGCCCTCCCTCAGGCTAGATGGGTGACCCTTTTAGCTCTATAACTGCCTGGGCGACACTGGGTGGATTCTTGGCCAAGGGAGCCCCTACAGCCAGGCAAGCACTGGGTACATTTGCTTTACATTCCTCTCTAGGCTACTTCTCATCTACTACCAGACTGTTTCCTATGTCCTTCTAAACCTTTTTCCCAGAACATGGGCTGAAAATACACACCAACCATAAATAATACCCATCATATAATACATCCCAAACTACATTTCCATAATCCTGATGAAACCACTTGATCTTTTGACAAATTTTACTAAAAAGTTAGGTGTTTTCTTATTACTAACATTCTACCCCTGGTGTAGTTTCAGCAAAGGCAGATAGTCCTTCATATTTTTCTAATACTCATTTATGTAATAATCATTCAACCTGAATTGTCCAGTATAATGCCTAAATACTATATACTGAGGTTTTATTTTTCTATTTTCTTCCAGCTTTATGCCTTGTGAATATCCAGGTGATTAGAGGCAAAAAAGGACAGGGGATAAGAAACCAGAAGGAATTTGGGCCATGTGATTTTGAAGGAACCATCCTGGCAACTGTGTTTTTTGTAGACTCGTATCACATACCAGTAATTATTAATTCTGCACAGAATGCAAATGGATTACCACCCGCCACCCCCAACCCCATGTTTTTGCAACTTCATGAAACTGAAATCCTTAATTATTTCGTTTGTAATGATGTCTTCTTTAAAACCCAATTAATCAGTTTAGTGGAGAAGAAAATTTAATATAAAAAAGATAATGAAAATAAATAAAGAAAAGAAAATGCCGGAGATTTAATATGCTGCCTCATAGAAACCTTGACTCGACTAAATGTTCTTTGGAATTACGGTTGGTTAATTCTAAGTCTTACTCTTTACTTTCAGAAATTGTGGATACAAGAAAACACTTCCATTATCTTGGCTATGAAGCTAGTGCAGTTAACAGTGACAAAGATCTGTGTCATGAAAAATTACTTCCATCATATGAACTAACATAATCAATAACATTCTGAATAACTGTATTTAATCAATATTTGCAGGAATAGCCTTCCTTGATGAGTGTTGAGGAAATGTAACATTCATACCAAGCAATGGTTTGTGGTCAGGTGTAAAACTCTCAGGTCCACATACTGTACTCTTAATACCAGCAGTTTCAAATACAGGAACAAGATTCACAGCACCTCTAACATGAGAGCTGAATACTGTCCAGTCCAATTCATAAAGAGCAAATTCAAAGTCTCCTGCTACCTGCAACAACAATCATAAGCATTTTTTCTTTTAAAAAAATGCATAAAATTTAATGAAAACCATTTTCAGAAAAGTAAATTAAAACATGCTATCCAGATAAAAATATTTTTTATTTATCAAAAATGAGCTTCAGTGGTATGTAAAGTCAAATTTTTAAATGAAACTAAATATATTGTTATATTTGTAGATACCTTGTCTAACATGACAGGATTGTGTTCGTAACCTCCCATACATAGAGAGCTACCTTGTGTACGAAAATAGATGGAGCCATCATGATCTCGCACATTAGGAAGCCCTTTAACCTGATCTATTCCTTCTGATACAACATAAGCATGCTTCATTGGCAAAAGTGGAATCTGCAGACCCACCAATGCAGCTATTTCCCTTGACCAAACACCTGAAAATAAAACACATTAAAAAGATTTAATGGCTACAATTTGCGAACACATCTTACAATGTGAAGTGATATATTGAAATACCTGGTGAAAACAAATAAAATAGATCAGTTTAATAGAAGAAATTTGATGCAGTAATGGAGTAGAAAGAAGTGCCATGTTATGGAAAGAATAGAGAAAGTAAATCAATCATTTCCAGCATTGAAAGCACAAGGACTGTTAATGCGTATATTTATAGTGGAAATCTAAATGTTTATAATAAGCCATGAATTATAGCAGTGTGATAACAATTATCCTCCAATGACAGAAGAGAGTTACCCTAAAACAGTCCATCAACATTTCTTTATGCATAATAGAAAAAGAAACTCTAAAAACATAGAGGCTGTTATTTGTCTAAATATCTAAGCTTGAAATACATGATACAGAGAAGAAAGAACAGCTGTGTAAAGCCCATCAACATGCACTGAAACAGATTAGTGGTCACATTACACAACAATAGTGTTTCACATATTTTAAGTGCTTCTATGAATCAGCATAAAGTTCTCAAGAATAATTCATTACAAGAATTTAAGGGTAGAACATTATAAATCACTGGTGACAGTAGAAATACAGAAAATAGAACTAAGATGAGGCGCATGTTTTAAATCACTTATCCATAAAGTGGAAGCAACCTTCTCAAGTGGATGTCAATATGAACTTCGAATTATAGGCCTATTTAAAATATGTTTTCCCTGTATCCCAAGAATTAGAAGCAAATCATATGAACTGGAACTTCTGGTTTAATAATAGACTTTGATAAAGGAATATTTTATGTGTATTGTTACCTTTAGTCTCACAATGTGTTACAGTTTTAAGGTATTTTAAGCTGTTGTATCATCATCCCGCAAAATTGTGACAGAGTAATTTAAAAAAAATGTTACCCTACTTTATTGCTCAGATGCAAGGGAACAGAGCTAACTGCAACTTAAGGCTTTACTGGTTTGTAGTCCCCAAGGCAGTTTTGCATGGTACAAGAGCCAATGAAATGGAGGCTTTAGTATGGTGAAAACTGAAAATTGCAAGGACAGTGAATGAATGATCATGAGAGTAGGTACAGCCTGTAATATAAACTACATTTTGCTCATATATCACCAAAATTGATCCAGAGAGTGTCAAAACAAATTAAATTCTATTGCAAAACATTTTTGGAGTAATTTTCTTATAGTTTGCAAGGGTTAAGTAAATGTATATAGTGTAATCAGATTGTAACGGTTTATAAACATTGCTTCTATATAGAGTTTAGACTATTTTTGCATAGGAAATGCTACAT
Source organism: Vandiemenella viatica (assembly GCA_031002005.1). Taxonomy (NCBI): domain Eukaryota; kingdom Metazoa; phylum Arthropoda; class Insecta; order Orthoptera; family Morabidae; genus Vandiemenella; species Vandiemenella viatica. Next base: position 278,987,845 of record CM061921.1, read on the forward strand.
TCATTTTCGGAGGTACAGTAGGTTGCAAGAAGCAAAACAAGTTGTGTAACTTAACAAGTAGAAAATTGTACTGAAAAGATAATGGGTTTTGAAAGTTGAATCAAACACATTTTGTAAAGTCACAATAAACAGTTAAATAATACCTGAGCTCCCACTTTTAAAGATGGGAAAATTATTTATAGCTGAAAAGATGTGTTAAATTTTGTGGTACATGCTGTGAAAATTTGAGGTTGATAGGTAAAAGCTAAAGGTTGTTTTTGGAAGATTTTAGGAAAAATTATTAGACATGTGCTAAAAGCTTAGATTTTAGGTAATACATTTCTATTAAAGTCGAGGGGGGGGGGAGATGTAAGAACCTTAGAATTTTGGCAAATTCTAGTTTCCCTAGTTGCTTATGCTGGACTTAGAAATTTCAAGAAGAGTAGTTTTCAACTTAAGGAATTTTCCTGTAATCTTGCTCACAGTTACAATTCGTCATACAAATCATTTTAAAGTGTATTTATCATATCAGGACACGTTTATTTAAAACACGTGATCGGAAAAGTAGAAATTCTAATATTTGTAATACGGTACCTTTAAATCGAGTAAAGCTACAACTGATCTTTAATCACCAGCCATAGTCAGCATTGTTCCCGATATTTTGGTAGTAAAATTAAATAATTTGGTAAAGTTTAATTAGCGATTTTAACTAAGAGAAAACAATAAGCTTTTTAATTAAATTAGATATTAATTGGTTTGATTTCTATCAGTAGATAGCCCTAATTAAGACGATTACGGACATATAATGGTTTTGGTAAAAAGTTAAAACATTTGTCTAGTAATTAAGTTTTTGAAAATAAATTGTCGCGGATTGTTGTTGACATGCCTAAAAATCCAGAACAGTTAGGGATTTTCCCCGATCGCATTAGAATGTGTCACTACGCGAAGGTTGAACAAGACATTTAAAACTAATCACTTAAAAATACTCACTAAATATCCGTTGATCTTCTATTAAATAGGTCTAAACACTGTCACACTTTAATTGCTTTTTATCCTCTTGTTCATTTAATTTGATGGGTCATATTTTGACTAGGCCGCAGCAGAAAGTTGTGTTTCGGCTGTGACGTCATTGAATCTATTTAAACTCGTGCTTACATGTGACCGGGTCTCTCCTTTGGTTTGATTTCGTCTTTCTGTATCCTGGGAGCATTATGTGAGTGAGCCTGCGTCAGTCTTGTGTCGCGGGTAGGAAATCTGTTGAAGGTGAAGCTACTGAGTCGGCCATGTTGGGACTTTGGTGTGATAGCCCGCGAGGATAACGGTTAACATGAACTTATAATCTTTCAAAAGGTGTGCGGTCGGTGAAATTTCTCTCCACAATCTGCAATATTTTTGGAAAAGTGTGTTCGATTTGCCTACTCAACTATTAAATGCAAATTTTGGTAAATGTGACTTTGGAAATAAAACTGAATTTTCTGAAAGTGAACTTTTGTCATTTCGTAGTTATCTTGAAACCTTTTCTAGATTTGTGGTTTAGTAACAGATCTAGTGGCGACCTTCAAGCATTTAAGTTGAGTTTCTGTCAGGCTACATGGTCAAATTCAAATTATTTTATGAACTTTCCGCAGAACTTTGAATCCACTTAAACTGTTAGTTGAGGCGCTAAGGCGATGCTACAGCCCCGGTATCAGCTTTGGGTTTTACAGAGAATAATTAAATAAAAGTAGAATTTTTTCTAAGCAAATTGAAATAGATTTTATTATGCAATACTTTGGCTAGAATAGAAAAAAAATTATAAATTCATGGTAATGGCTAACTTCCGATTGCTAAATCAAGAAAATCTGGTTAAAAAGACAAATCACCAAAAATTGAAAATACATGAAGGAAGCTAGGTAGTGACTACATAACTTAATATCCTATAGGAAATTTTATGCAGAGTCATTTAAAATATATTTCAGTTTTGTAGCCTTAATACTTTGGGAGATATTGATATTTGAATGTTTGTATCAGAAATTGCACAAAGTTAAATAATAGTAGATAAGATGGTTCATATATTAAAAGAAGGAGAATAATTAAAACATCCCAAAAAACAAGTTTCCATACAGTTGTACTAATACTTTGAAGAGGAGGGTTGTAAGCTACCTTACTCCTTATTTGCAATATTTAGTTAAAATCCGACGAAATTTGGGTCAACATTTGATACATGATACCGTAGTCTAAAATCGTGTCAACAATACTTCAGAGTTAGGAAAGTCCTATTGGACATAACAACAATAAATAAATAGTTTCTAATAAAATATTAATTGTAAACTTACCAAGTTGAGTGTAATCCATAAGTATCCAAAATTGCAGGTAAACAGATTTGGTTAAGCATCCATATCACTAATATTCCACACATCTCGACACAGTAAAGCACGTTTATAATAATAATTTCACCATTTTATATTAAATTCACTTATAACTCGCAGTTTCAAATAGATTTAAAGCAGTAAATATGACTTTTAAACAAATCTCCCATGTGCTAATTTCAATAAAATATTTCAATCCAGTTAAGTAATTTCAGAGCTCTAAAAGTAGAATTAATGACACTAAATAACAGGCAGATAAATATTCTTTATGTTTCCAATACCCATTAACCGACAAATAAAAGATATAAATAAGTTAAAATTCGGAATTCTACTACGCAATAACAGCCCACTTGTAAATAGAATCTTGATCTGGCAAACATACTTCAGGAGCTAGAAATTTTTGTAAAGCACTTAAATAAAATAAAGGAAGACTTTAAAAATAGTATCAGGCCAAAATAAGTTGTAAATAAAAAGTGAACAAAATTGAGTAATGCTGCAAAACTACCAAATTTTAGAAATTCCATAACTTTCAATACCCTTAACCGATTTGAAAGATTTTTACCTTTTTGGAATCAGCAGACCTGTAAGAATAGTTTGGTAATAGTTTAAACTTGATATTTTAAAGTTTAGCAAATTCACATTCCGGATATGACGATTTTCAGTTTCAAAGTCGGTTAGCTTTCCTATTCATCAAACTTCATAAATAGTTTACACCAGTTTGGAAGCACTGACAGGAAAATACACACAACACAACACTTGGTACAAAATGCTCTTCATCTCGTGATTTTCTGGAAGCCCTCAGCTTGAAAAAATAATTTAGTTCCACGGTTGATCATCGCAGTCTAGGCATTTTACATAAAAGAAGGTCCGGGTGTTGTTCTCAAGGCATTTCGCGGAAGTCTCTGGTCAGGTTAATATGTATTAGTGTTGAATTGAACTCGGCGCTAGCCACGCATGTGGGGTCATGGGATTCCGGAAACCATGATGGCAGCCATGTCAGGGAAGCCAACGTTCGGACATTGAAATTCTTCGCCATGTGACGCTACAGTAGAACTTTTATTTTCTGTTTCGGGGTTGAAGCGGTCTGTTCTGTTTCATGACTTGTGATCTCAGTGTGATGATTTATTCCGATTGCCATAGCTAACTGCAACATTTTTGTAACTTCTGTGAATTTTTAAGAATATATCTTTTTTTTGTGAATCGAACTTCAACTGTGTTATTTTTCAATTAGTACCCTCCTTACATAGGGTTTGTTTATGTAAGTGGCGGCCGCAATAGAGCAGTTAGCATTATCCAAAGGCTTTTCACGGTTTCAAGACATTTCTTCAACTTTTATCAGTGACAGCAGGTGAATAAGTTCAGGTGGACAAGCCGATACTTTAACCCCGGTATGGGTCAGGACCCTGACAGGGTGAATTAAAGATGCACCACTTTAAAATAAATTTACAGCTAAACTATTAAACATAGGAAAATTTTTATCAGAATCAATTTTCAAATTTAAGCTTCAGACTACCTCTCACCAAAATTTTGAGTCAATTGTAAGAAAAAGTAATTTGGAAAGTTTCAGATATTTTGTAATATCTGGGAAACTTGTGCACCACTTGACCTCCTCTCTTTAAGGGGCTCCAGAAGGAGGAGTGGGGACAGTTGCTGGACAGAGCTTGTGGTGAGTGGTCACACTCGATGGAGAGTCAATTTGGTGTGAGGTTAGGTGGATAAGCAACAAGAAACCGGAAGCTTCATGTAGACTCGCATCTAGTCTCCGGCCATGTTTGGTCCAAGTATCACATATGGTGCCAGAGTAGATTTACACTCTATGTAGCTGAACAGTAATCAGTTAGGGGTGTGACTTGTATCACTGTTTCAAACCTGCAATCATTTTTAATTTGGAAAAGAAGATCCGATTGCCGTAGATTGGTCTACGAGTGATGTAAAATTGTGAAGAATACAGTGTTTTTAAATTTATCAGAAAGGCTACAATGAACTTTTTTTCAACCACATACATTCTCTAGTAGAGGTTATCAGCTAGATGGTGACCGATTGACAATCTACCATTAAGGCTACGCTAACAGTCGTTGCTCAGACTACGCTATTGTGTACTAACCCAACATGAAGCTTGGTCATGACAAGGCAGTGATTAATTTTCTATCAGCAAGAAACCAGGAATGTACCATCATTCACAGGACAACTGAGTCTGTATATGGAGAGAAAGTGATATTTGTTTTGACCTTTTGAAAGAACCATCCTGGAGTCATTTCAGGAAATCACGGAAAACAAAAATCTGGATGGTTGGACTGGGATTCGAACCTGCACCACCTGAATATAAGGACAGAGCATTACCACTCACCAACCATACTTGATAAAGTGATATCTATCCAGCAAATATAGATATGGCGCTGAAAATTTGTAAACGGTCAAATGACTGTAAATCACTTGTAACCAAGTTGCTTCCCAGCTACATCACATTCATTTAGTAATATCGTTTATCAAATGATGTAGGAGAACAGATAAGTGTTGATGGACTGATTGAAGATGTATTCATATATTTCACATGGCACTGTGTGAGACATTATCTAAGAATTTTGGAGCTATCAGAGTGTGCTCCTGGTGAATCACACGCAATTTGTTTGTACAACAAAACCTTGTGTAAATGACAACCTCACTAATTGATGCACAGTATTATGCTGTAGAATGTGGGTCTTTGTGGAACACATTATTGCAGATGATAGACATGTATCAGGAACAAAGCGTTAGTGAGGTTCATACATACCAGCTTGTCCACAACTATGACCGTTAGTGTGGTCTATATATATTCTGTTTCTCGGTCACCATCCAGCTGATAACCTCAGCAGGAGAAGGTAGGATTGAAATAATGTTCCTGTAGACCTCCAAATAAATTTCAAATTATGTATTCTGAAAATAATTACTTCACTCAGTGACCAATCTACAGCATCGAAACTCCTTTTCCGAAAATAAAAATTTAATTTGATTGCAGGTATAAACTGTGAGTCAAGCCGCAACTAACTATTGAAAACCCCTAACTGTACCAAAGTCAGTTACATCAAGAGCATGTACATTCCTGCACTATCACTTGAAAATAATCTTGTATGGATGCCTATCCTGCCACACTTTCGATGTAACTGGTTGTCTACCCACTACATACTGTGCCAAATCAGCTGTACACCACATGTGACTGCTCTTCATGTGAGTTTTCCAAGGACTGTCCCTGCTCCTGCCTCCAGGGGTCAATTTATAGGTGGCCTAGGTGATTTCACAATATCTCGGGATTTACTTTGACTTGAAATCGTATTTTTCCTCTGATCTACCTGAAATTTTTATGAGAGGTAGTTCATTGCCCAAACGTCAAAATCAATCCTTTTGGAAATTTCACTAACTTTAGTATTTTGGCTGCAAAAAATTATTTTAGTGGTAAACCCTAAAATTCACTCTCACCTTTAGAGTATTTGAGCTATGGAGCTAAATCTTGTTTTAAAGTGATCTACATCTTCTCCCCTATCTTTTGGTATGTAACCTGGCTGGTTTACAATTTTCTATACCAATTTAATTCAAAACTTAAAATTCCAAAATTCTAAATCTCCCAAAGTGTTGATGCTACAAGGCTAAAATATGTTTTAAACATTTCAGAATGAAATTTCCTATATGATAGTGATTCTAACCTACTGCTATAACAACTCTTTAGTTGCCTACATAATATCTAAAAAAAAAAATCCTTTTACTTCTTTCTAAGCCTATTTCGCCGAATCTTCAAACTTCCAGCATCCATTTCCATGAAATTACCCTAAATTTTACTTTTTTTATTCTGGCCAAAGTATACTACGGATTTTTGTAAACACTTCTGCATTGTGCTCAGAAATAATACTACTTACTTTTAAATACAGTCCCCTCTCTGTATTTAGCTGAATTATACTTCGTGAAAATTAAATGTTCTTCTTGAACTTATGATTTTTGTACAAAATCCTACCAAAATGTTACTTAACTTTTACCAACAGATTTGAAATTTTTACATAATGTACTAAAATATTTGGCTCATCTTTTAAGCAATAAATCTTTTTAGTATCTTGAAAACTGAGAGCTTAAGGATTATTTAACTATTTTTTTTAGATCATATTGACCATGCTTTCATTTCAATTTTCAAATCAAATATCTCTTCAGTACAGTTTTCTACTTACAAAGTGTTATATCTCATTTTGATCCCTATGGTTTATTGTACCTCTGAAAATGAATGCAGCATTTTCTATTCGAAAATAGGCAAAACCCTTTAAAGCAGCAGTGTTTCCAAATTGTTCTGATCAAATTTCACTATTTACTTCAACTTATCGCTTGAAAAATGCAAGAATATGATTCTAAACTTACTTTGCTGTTCTATTGAAGTTAGCTTGAAACTCTTAAAACAAATTTTGGTCATATCTTAACAAAATTTAGGTTATATGACACATGATGCAACATTTCAATCCAGAATTAAAAATGTAAAGAATGGAATGGAAACATCTCAAATCACTAACACACAAAAAGTATACAATAGTCATAAGCACAGAGAAGATGTAATGTAATATATTGGTACTTGTCAATTTAATGTAGCATAGAGTGACTGTATGTGTAGCTGCATGTCACGATACATTAATTTATAATAAGGAAGCTATTCTTTGGTGAAAACTTATGTAAGGTATCCCTCGTTCTAGTTTCGAGATATTCTGTTAAAATCCGGCCAAGTTTGAGGTTAACTTCAGTACACAATACCACGGGTAAAATCAAGTTAACAACACTTCTAGTACAATAAAGTAAATAAATAAACACATAGCCAACATAAATAAACCATAAAATGCAATAAATCAATGATATTTCAGCAGGAAATAGGTTATTACATATAAAAGTAAACTTTCAATACCAGATCCTAACATTGGTTAGGTAGATATTCTGAACTGATCTAAAAGAAGTAAATGTTAAATAATAGTAAATAGAGTGCCTAAACAAACTTTTTATCATGATTACTAAACATCATTCCAGAGATAAATAGTTAATTTCAACATAAGTTAAATCTAACCCTAAATTTTGGCATATACCAGATTTTGGTATTTCTGAAGAGGTTTTTATACAGTAAAGATTGTAAAGAGCTAATAAAAGCCAGGCCTAGACCTACAATAACAATAACTTCACAGTAATATGTAGTTTCAGTGAGATTTGAAGCAGTTTGGAATGTTTGTAAACACATTTGCATAAGCTATTTACATAAACGATTTGAGACCTTTTAAATAATTTCAAGACTTAAAAAGTAGATAAAAACATAGTAAATAATCTTATCTTTCAGTTTTAATAGGTTTCAGGTAGTTTCAGTCCGTAAAATATGAAATATCAATGCAAACAGAGAGCCGGTAAAATAGACGAAATTATCGAGCCTTTCAGAATTAATTCCAATAAAATTAAACCATTTTAAAAGCGCTAAGAGCAGTGAAATGCCAATAAATACACGTAAGTAATTTTCTATAAACATTAAAAGACATTTTACTAACCTGTAGTTTGTTAATCCAATTACGAAGTAACTTGCCAGAGGCACCATACATAAAATATGCTTTTTCACTGATTTTAACCACTGTCACACGACATAAAGTAAATAATAAATTAAAACAATCCTAAAGAGAAGTAAATTCAACTAAATCTAATAGTTTCCAACCGTCTAAGTATTTTTAAATGCCATCTGAGCACATAAAATAGATCACTCAACTTTAACATTTTCTCATTCAAAAGCCTACTTAGATTCCGGTTTAAAAAGTAGTTTTTCTTAAAGATCCATTCTTCTAGTTTCATACACATTAATTTCATGCCATTTAAAGCAGTAAGTTCAACCTTTAAAATACGCAGTTTAATATAGGCTACACATTGGTAATTTTTCTGGCTTAATAATCAATATACCTTCAGAGTTATACCTAAAAACATAAATAATAAATATGGCGCCAAGACGAATTCACTGTTTATAGCAATAACTCAATCAATTCCCGACCGATTTAAGTAAAGTTTACATTTTTGAGAGACTAAAATCGGGGCCAATATTTTGAGCATAGTTTCATGTTTGTACTTAAAGCCGATTTAAAAATTCTAAAATTTCTGGCCTGTGGTGTAATACCGTAAGGATTTCCATATTTGGTCATGTCATCGGACATAAAAATTAAAGCTAAAATAAATTAAAATTTTGCCACCCTATAATACACCCATAAACTCCCATAACTTATTCCGTTTCACATTTTAAATTAAACACTTGGTAGAGAAGTTATGAAATTAAACACGAGGGAATGTTTGAGAGCGCACAGGAGCTCAGCAAGAGTGCGGCATCATGTGAGGTAAGCCTATATAAGCGAGACAGCACGCGCAAGCAGGGCCGGTAATATTCAGTCTGTCGTCTAACGTGTAAGAGTGCGGACGCGTGGGGACACGCGGGGACGCAGTTGGAGTGGGGGGAAGTTTTGGCATTATGGCTGACAGCAACCACGCTTGATGGGCGCCATGTTCAAAGTTGGGCACAGCCTACATTCAGACTAGCAATTCTCGACATGTGACTTTCAACTTTCATTTTCATTCTTGGGGTAGTGCGTGTTTTGCTCTGTTTCACAATCTGTGATTTTCGGTGAACAATTTCATCCGATTGCCTTTGCTAACTGTGAACTTGTGTAATTAATGTGAGAATTTCAAGAATATAATTCAGTTATTCAACTTTTGACTTTCATTTCTACAATAGCACCTTTCTTACAGGAGGTTAAAGCTGTAAGTGGCGACTCTGGTCATTTTAACAGTTAGCACCCCATATGGTTTAACATGGTAACAGAACTTTTCAGGACTTTGACTAATTTTGGAATACTTCGAGTTCAGGTGATGAAGCCGATACCAACCCCAGTATACGGCTATGACCCTGACACTTATTCTTCTTAAATGAACTATGGAGTTGTTGCACAATGATGATAAGCTTAATGTTTACCACACACTTCAATCTTGTTACACACCTGTTGATTGCATTTGATATCCATTTCCCATTCACTATTCAGCTCAGGCTTCAATCCTGTGCTCCACAGGGAAAAGTAAGAAAAATCTATAATGCAGTTAATTTCTTCTGATGGCAAAGTAAATGATGAAGTGGAGGAATGATTCAACAAGGATACCACTTTCTATCATCATGGAATAGAAAAGCTAATTTCATCATATAACTATTGCTTGAGTAGATGCGGTTATTATGTTGAAAATGAAACAATGATATTGAAGTCAAACTGTTCTTTATCATGGCCTGTCCTTTACCATTTCTATACAGTAAATTAAAGAAACTTATTTTTTGATTTATCATTATAAAAATATGGAAATATGTACAGTTGTTAAAAATATTAGGGATACTTCTTGGCATTTATAACTCTCTAATTACTGAAAAAGTATATCAGGATCTGAACTTATAAACATAAATGTTTTCATAATATTTATTTAGAAGACAGATGGACACACATTTTTTTGTGTGGATAGAAAATAAAGTGAGTAAAACTAAATATTTAATATCTAAATTATGCTGTTTCTTTTGAAAAATATAAAAGCACAACCTTCAATATACATCAACATTTCTGAGAGATATAGCTCACGTGTTTATCAGGAAAACAGCAAATATAAAATTCTCACTGAAGTCATGAATGGCACGGAATGCTACTGACTATAGAAAGATACAGTCACATTGCCCTTGTAACTATTTTTAAGCCATAGACAACTTACCACTGCAGTTAACAACACAATCAGTTCTTATTGTTCCATATGGTGTTTTCACTCCTGTCACCTTCTTGGATCCAAAGTTATTCTCTCCTGTTAAGATGCCTGTTACAGGGCACGTTTCAATCAGCTGTTAGTTTAAGGAAAAGTTCAATTACAGACAATGTTTTTTTTTTTTTTAATTATTATTATTGGCACAGTGTAAAGTATTATTGTGTAGTCATTGACAATACCTTAGCACCTGCTTGTACAGCTGACCGAGTAAGAGCTGTACAATACATTGATGGATCTACTGTCCCATCACCTGGGCAATACAGGCTTCCATGTACTACTTTTTCATTTATCAGAGGGTATATCCTCTTGGTCTCTTCGGCAGACAGTATGGCAGATTCTACACCAAAACTTCGCCCAACTGTTGCTAAGCGCCTGTATTCATCTAGTCTTTCCTGGGGAAAAAAAGCTGAATTGACATATCAAAAAAAAATTAAACTTGACATTTCCTTAGTTCAGACTCATACTTTATGTTTATAGGATGAGCTTTCTGCATGAAAATTTAGCTTGGCTTCATGATTTCTATTAATATCTTCTATCTTATAATCTTGTATCATCTGTCTCTGAATTTTACTTGCTTAGTAGTTATTTTATGAATCCAAGTTTTAAAACATTTCGGTTCTGGAAGAATTTAATGCACTTTACTCATGAGATAGGTAGCCAGTAACGGATTAACCACGTAGCAGGAGTTAGCAAATGCTACGGGCCTCGTGCCTCCTGGGGGGGCCTCGTGCCTCCTGGGGGGGCCTCGCGCCTCCTAGGGAGGCCTCGTGCCTAAGATTCTCTGGAGCCTCCCCGTCAGGCTAGATGGGCAATCTTTTTCTTAAAATAAAAATAATAATAATAATAAAAAAGGCTCTACAATTATTTCGGACGGTCAAAACCAAAGGCCTCTTCTTCACATTTGCTACAAGCCCTGCACTTTCCTAATCTGGCCCTGTTGGTAGCTGAGTGCAGCTTGTGATATTATGCATTAAGGAAGCTACTGATTCAATTTTATATCAAAGTGTGTGCCATAGTCAGTATCCAAGTGTATGTGGCTGCTAGAGAGTATGTTACCTCTCTGTACCAACATCCCAGACAGATGAAGTGGGATTGTTTCCCATAGCCTTCCCCAGTGCAGTGGTGCTCATAAGCATTGGTAAACATGAGGATGAGTGTAGAGCAAGGCTGCTCAACCTTTTTAACAGTCAGGTCAAAGGGACGCTCCAAAAATCTGTAGTATGCCACAATTCCCATTTTTGATTCTTTTAATGAACAATGAGTTTAAAAGTCTGAAATTTAAGTGTTGTTTATTTAAATAACACAATAAATAGCATCTTCTGCCAAATAAACAGACAAAATTCAAAGTAAGAAGAATCAAATTTAAAAAAAAAAAAAAAAAAACATAAGGTGATTGGTATAATCAAAGTGATTTTTGACATTGTTTCTGTTTTAATAATTTTCTAATGTTAGGCATCAGATCAGATATTGAAAGTAACAACAAATCAGAAATATGTTGCTCAGTTAGAGATGTGCGGTATTTATTTTTTTACATAATTAAGATCTCAAAAAAAACTTTTCACAAACACGTGTTGATTCGAAACCACTTAAGAACTGAAAGGCCAGGTCACTTATTGCAGAAAAGTCTTCTTTTGGTACCAGTTTCCAGAAATCTGCAAAATTTTATGAAGAATTTTGTAACTTTCAAGATACTCTTTCTGCAAAAATGTTTTCAGCACAGAGTGATTTTGCAATTCAGTGAGTTCCAACTGAATATTGGCAGGATAACTGATCACTTCAGTCAAACTCATTATGAAGGGATCACAAACAATTCTATATTTTGTTTTTACTTTCAAAATCCTGGAATCTGCTCTGAAACGACCGTAATAAGCACCTAAATTTAAATTCGCACTTAGAACAATTGATAGTGACGATATTGAGCTTCTACAGTATTTCAAATCTTTGAGTATGGGGAGAAGGTCAATATTTTCTTTGTCTAAATTAATTAAAAACAGATTTAGCTTTGAATCCACTATTCAAAGTAAACAATGTTGGAAGTGAACAACCTTTGCCTTATAATTTGAGATTTAAAATATTGAGTTAATTTGTTATGTCACCAAGAAATGCAAGATCACTCAACCAGGATTTATTCTTCAGTAAAGCAATTTCAAAACATAATGCCTCTTTTTCCTCTAGAAATTCCAGCACCTGTTCTCTCAGGCTGAAGAAATGTTTCAATGTGTTGCCTCTGGAAAGCTATTGCACAGTGCAGTACAGCTGTAACTCTCCAGGTTCACTGATTTCTTCTTCAAATAAAACTCTGAATTGATGTATGTGAAGAGCTTTTGCATGTATATAGTTTATGAAAAGTACTATTGGGTCAATAATATCATCTAACCTCATGTCTTTTGCACACAAAGCTTCCTGGAAAATGATGCAGTAATATGAAACTAATATTCGTCCTATGTAATTCCGTAACAAAGCAGTTATTGCAGGTGCACCATCAGTGCAAACAGATATCAGTTTGTCCCATGAGTAACCTTTTCTTTTCAACGCATTCCTTAATTTTCATAAAAATGTCTTTACCTTTGGCTGTAGTTTCCAGTTGACTGAATTCTAATAAATCTTGAAATATATTCCAATGTTCAACAACACACCGCACAAAAATAGCCAACTGAGATTTACTTGTTCAATCCCAAGTATCATCTAATTCCAACGAAAAATGTTTGCACTTTGGTATGATCTCTTTGATATGACCAATGATATCAACTGACATCTATTCCACCCATCTCGTAACAGTGTGCCATGAAAGTGAAAGACTGTCAACTTTAGCTTTGACATTTCGATCATCACAATTTTGTGCAAAGATTGTCAAAGTCTTTAAAAATTTCTCCATCAGAAAAAGGTGTCTTTTTTTTTTTTTTTTTTTTTTTTTTTTTTTGCTAAAAGCAAAGAAGTCTCGTAAGATGTTTTGATCATGTATTCAAGCTCATCATGCCTTTATACGAAAATATTCTGTTGGTTGAAAAGTACCAATTTTTCTTCTTTAAAAAATATTCTCTAATGACACTGCCAACAGGATACTCTTTGTAATGCCTTTCCAAATTACATATTTTTTACAACAGGCACTGTATTGTAACAAAGTAAACATGTGGGTTTCTGCCCCTTGCTTTCAAAGAAACAATACTTCTTTTTCCACTCATCATGAAAAACAAAGTAGGACTCTGCTGATTTCAACATACTTAGTTCGCTGTGATCCATTGAACACCCAAGTAAACACTCTTTATTGTTTTAACAAGAACTGACCAGGTATGTCCAACGTTTGGTGCTGCCCAGTCTTTAAAATCACACAAAACACTGTTAAGTAACTTTCAAGGAGGATGATTAAAAAGTACTGTTGCTCCTTTGAGAACCGACTGGTTCTCAAAGCACAAAGTGACCGTGATGCTGCCAGTGTTTGACATTGCAAGCAGGAGAGCGCATCACTTGATATTCAGAACAGTTTTTCAACTAGACTGGAATTTTAAAACTTGCTCACATGGACCATTTAAAATTCATCTGTGGGCCGCAATGGGTTGAACAGTCTTGGTGTAGAGTGTTGTTTGTGTAGTGAATGAGACATGAAAAAAGGGAGAGATTGAATTCCAGCGCAATCCCATTCATCCCTATCTTTACAAAAGACACCAGTGAGTCCATCAAGGTTTACATCCCCATTCGAAGGATGAATCACCATCAATAGTAATATATGCCTTCACTCCTTATGCTTTGCAGAGTGGTTTGGGATTTAATCTAGAAATTTAGTGTACAACCCAGTGATTAGGAATCATTCTCTCAGGTGGAAAGGTTCATTGGGGGATTAACAACACTTTCACCTGAACTGTGAACAGCTATGTTCATGACCACGTGTAGCCTTCTGGTACCTAAAATATTATGAATTCGGCCACCACGCACTCGTATTAAATCCCAAATGTGAAGGTTAATTGAAATAAAGTCACTTGACACAGTTTGAGAGTAACACAATACTTATATTCTTGCAAAAGTTCACTCGTACATTGTCGGTACCAGATACGTAGGTAAAGCAATCGAACAACAATTTCATAGAAGATTACAGATTGAGCACATTCGTACGAGAAGACAAACACTCACAAAGTCCCTCTAACATTAGTGAGTACTATGGCATGTTTGTATTTGCCAAAATCGCTCGGAGCAGTTCGCCCTGCTAACTAGCGTGAAAGTGGTTTGGGATTTAATCTAGAAATTTAGTGTACAACCCGGTGATTAGGAATCATTCACCACTATCTCTCCTACCTTACTGCACAGTGATGATAATTTCTTCCTCCAATGGGTCATGATTCAGTTAACCTCATGTCAGAGCCTGAACACCATCATGATCTCATAGTGGGTTATAAATCATGTGTATGAACAGAAATAAAAGATATTTTAATTTTCTTAATGATCTGAACCAATATAAAAAATTCAGCTAGTAGTTTTAAAATTATTGTTTAGTATGTAACTGAAATGGAGAGCATGCTTCAGGGGAAATTTCCATACACAGCCTTTTTCCCCTTTCCTGTACCCACCTGCTTTTGTCCTCTATGAATTTCAACTTTAAATTTTTTCAGCATTTTTGCTAAATTATTCATTATTTCTCTTGATAATTTATTCCAATCCCTGACTCCCTTACCTATGAAAGTTTTCCATACACTTATGCCTAACATCGAGTGCCAGCTTGTGGTTACAATCATCTTTACCCTTCCACGCACCTCTCTTAATTCTTTCAACAATATATTTCCACAGCTTGGATCCAGTTATGAAAAGCAATGCTTGTCATAATAAATAAATGTCATAAGAAACCAATATTTACTTTTAAGGATTGATACAAGATTTTTATGAAATTTCATGTTTTGTATATTGCCATCTATAATTAAAGCCATCTTCATAAAATATAATCATATACTTATAAAAGATAATTGTGACAAAAAATGTCATAATAATATTCTATATCTTTTAAATTAAGACTTATCAAAACTGTGTCTTCTAATGATGTCACAATTTTGTTGGGACTCTCGCTAACTGGAGGGAGGAAAATGTGAGTGAGAAGGAAGGATGGAAGAACAAAGAGACCACAAATCTTCCAGAATCCTTGAAACAAATGAGATGGTGACTGTTAATACACTTAGTAAAAACTAAGTTCTTAGTTATCTGCTTCAGATATCAAAATCATTATTCTTCCCTCTTCTTTTTTACATATTCGAAGTGGGGGGGGGGGGTTTATTTATCCATGTCTGTGAATACTCAACTCACAAAAAGCACATTTAACTAGATACATTATTACAATTCCTTCACAGTTCGTCCTAATCTGTATATAATATAAATTCTTCTGCAACAATATTTTAGCACTGTTTTCATTTTTGCAGATGTCATGGAATTTGCACTGGCTGTTTACTTTCCCTTCAGCCTTGAAGACCAAGGAGGGAATTCGGAGCAAGGAACGGGAAGGAACTCAGCCATAGCATTTTGAAGGAACTGTCTTAGTGCTATTTACCTGAAGTGATTTTAGGATTCATTAGAAAATTGAAATCTGTTTGGCTGAACAGGGTATCCTGGCTACCAAGCCCAAGTGTTTATGACTCATCCAACAGGCTTGTTAAAACCAATGTAAATATTTGCAAGATGTAATGAAAGTTATTGATGCAGGAGTACAAGGTGATGACTTTTTTTTTGTATTATCAGAAAGCTTTCACCTTTTAGTTGATATTCAAGAGTATGATGTATTGAAACAGATTTACGAATTGATATAAGATTTTGTATTTGGTTGGTTGCCATGTTACATCTGGTGCCCTTCAAGGAAGAATAATGTGACCACTTCTTTTCTTAATTGTTATGAACAATTTTGCAGACAATCATAATAGCAATTGGAGATTGTTTGATAATGATGTAACCGAGCATGGTATGTGAGCAGTTAATGCTCTGGCCTCGCAATTGTGAGGACGCTGGTTCAAATCCCTGTACAGGCATCCAGATTTGGGTTTTCCATGGTTTCCCCAAACCACTGCAGGTAAAAGGCCATGGCCAAAATCCTTCCCGTTCCTTGTCCCCAGTCCCATCCCACCTCTAATGACATTGATGTTGGCAAGTAAAAAAAAAAAGAGAGAGATAATAATGTAGTCATCTGCAAGGAAATAAGGAATTCTGACAATTACTTAGAAATTCAGTGCAATCTGGATGTTATTTTGTCTTGGTGCAATCGGTGGATACTTGAAAAATGTGTAAGGGAATGTGCATAAATAACAAAAAGATATCCATAAGTCCAGGAGTATAAAGTAAACTGTTAAGCTATTGAAAGTGTTTGAGTCTTTGAAATATTTGGGTGTAACAGTACAAAGTAACATGAAATTGGACCAGCATATAACTTTGGACATTGATAAATCTTACTACATACTGCAATTCAAAGATAAAATTCTGAAGAATTGCAACAAACACTGATGAGCTAAAACATTATGACCACCTGCTTAATAGCTTGTTGGCTGATCTTTGGAATGCAATACTAAGGTAGTTTGGCATGGAAATGATCTGGCAAGTACTTGGTAGGTTTATGGAGGTATCTGGCAACAAATGCCTTCACACAGATCACTCAACTCCCTTAAATTAAGGGTTGGTGGTTTGTGAGTGCGGAGATGGCATCAGATAGCATCCCACATGTATTCTTTAGGATTGAGACCAGGCATTTTTGGTGGCCAAGGCATCAATGTGAGTTCACTAACATGCTCCTCGAACCAATGTAGGGTGATTCTGGCATTGCAAAATTGGCAGTTAACCAGGTGGAAGATTCCATTGCTGTAGTTGAAGACATGAAGCATGAAGGGACCTACTTGATCAGAGATGTCATGGTATCTTTGATCACAGCAACAGGTACCAGGGAAGCCCAGGTGAATGACCCCATAGCATAATACTGCCCCCCACTGGCCTGCATCTGTGGCGTGGCACAAGTTTCGAGCAGCCATTCTCCTGGAAGACGGCGTATCCGGACACAACCATTGACCTGGCATGACAAGAAATGTGATTCAGGCAACCAGGAAACACATTTCCATTGATCCACTGTCCAGTCTTGATGATCTCATGCTCACTGCAATCGTAATTGTCGACATCGTTGGGTCAACTTGGGAACTCATATGGACCGTCAGTTGCAGAGTACCATATTCATCAATGTGTGCAGACCAATATGCTCCAAAACACTTGTGCCTGCACCAGCATTGTACTCTGCCATCAGATCTGCCACAGATAGCTCCGTATGCTACTTTACAGAGCAAAGAAGCCTGCGACCTTCATTTTCTGTGATGAAGCGTGGACATCAACCACCTTGTAAGCTATTCATAGTGCAAGCTATCTATTAAATTTTGTAACTGCGTGACAAAATTTTGCTCTCAGAACCATGAGTTAGATTGGATAGAATATTATTGCATTTCATTTTCAAAGTAATTTTTCTATGTTTATTCAAGCTAGAAAGCAGTTTTACAGTTTTCAAGATAGTATTTTCAATATTTTCAATTTCATCAGTTTTCGGCATTCGCTTGGAGTGGAAGTTTCTATCTAAATTATTTATTTTCAGCTAAAGTATTAAAGTTAGGATAATTTTCATGATAACTAAATTTAACATTTATTTAAAGATCTAGCGATTTGTAGAGTTTCAGAAAGATCGAATTATTTTTAATTTCAAGGTCAGATTAGCCAATGTTAGGACTTCAGACGTGTGATTTCATATCTGATCAGCCACCCCTGGGAACGAGGAAGTAGATACATTCTCTCGGTTCACGTGAGAAAGCAGTCGCTAGGAATCTTCGAGAAGCGCTACGTAATATAGATGCGTGCATGCAGTTGTTCGGTCTCAGTCTGCCAGGAACCGCGAACGCGCTAGCACGTAGCTCAGTAGGCAGGAAAGTTTTATATCTAGCACATCAGTAAAAGTTTTATTCTGGAATAATGACACTTCTTTTATTCAAGTCAACTATTATGTTGAATTAAAATAGTATTTCTCCAAGTGAGGCCTCGGGATTGTTTGATTTTACTAAACTGTTGAACAATGGGAGCGTGTGATTCTCTTTTGTTAAATTACTACAACTAGAAGTTTGAACTATTGGGGTTAGGTCCGGCTTTCGTCGGTATAATCTTCATTGAAACTTTTCTTCGGCAACATTTGTCTGATCTACGGTTGTTTCAACCTCAAGGACTATGTTCAAATACCTAACTTCGTCTTACATGACGACTAGTTGTGACGAGAATCGATTAGATTCTCTTAACCGGATCGAGCGGACTACGATTTTCGTCAAAACGAACTACTTCAAGAAATTGCCGCCCCCGGAAGAACCGCCCCCGAACGACGCCGCCTCCGACGCCGCCCCAGATCGACGCCGCCTCCGACGCCGCCCCCGAGCGACGCCGTCTCCAGGCGTAGCCGCTGCCTCCGACGACGCCTACGAGCGACGCCGCCTACGAGCGACGCCGCCTCCAGGCGTCGCCACCGCCTCCGACGCAGCCACGGTCGACGCCGTGCGCCAGCAGCGACTGCCCAGCCGCCAGTTCACACCGGCCGCAGGGAGTGATGCAACAGGCGCCAGTGGGCTACAGCACGCCGAGAGACACGAAGCCAGTATGCGGGCTTTTCTTCGAGCAAAGTCACCAAGATAAGTACAGAACTGAATATGTTTTTTCTTTTCATCCAATGATCCTACGAGACCTTCCATCTGTGTAAGAACATTTAAAATCAGTGCGATATTTTCGCTTGTACCTTGAGATTATCATGCTTGCTATCGTGGCAAATACGTTTTTGACTCTTTACAATCTTTTTAGAGCAGTTATATTCATTTCGTAAGTGGCTCGTAATAACTTTTTTTCCTGCGAACAGTTCATGTTTAAATGTTGAACTTTTTGTAAGACATGTTTTTAACATATTGCCAAATGTGTGTGCCATCATATTTATTTTGTTCAGGTTTTGTTTAGCATTTTGACTATGCCATATACTTTTCTTATTATTTTGATGTGACAATTAAAATTTTTTTTGTGATTTGGGTTCTGTTGCTAAGCAACCGATGCATAATTACCCATCGGCTTTCGTGCGTAACAGTTGACAATCGTGGCAGGGCTACCAACTCAATCTTGTTGACGTTCAACGTTGGTTTTTCCTATTGCAATCTTAAGTATTGGTTTTCGCCATCATGGGATCTGTAAACAATACTAACATTCCTCTGGATGACAGACTAGTCTTTCAGTGGCAACCTTTTGAATCGGACGTTGTTAAGAAAATAATACAATCTCTTAACGAAAAAGATACCGCACTATTAACAGCTGCTCATGATCATTATTTTACTTACGCCACAATCCGATACTTCACTGATAGTGTTATTTATCATTGCAAGGCAGCCGAGACTTCTGTAAAACTTTATATTCATGTACTGTCCAATAGGCTGTCCTATGCAGAAATGTCTGCAAATATCGGTTATGACGTTGACTCTACAAAGATTTCTCCAGCCAATCAGTTGGAAGAACTTGTTGTTCCCTTTAAACAGAAGCTTGAAAATTCTTCAGTCCTGAATAAGTGTACCATGGGTACTCATTTTAAACACCTAATTGATACCAAACTGAAGTTTGAAACACATTTTAGTACTTTCTTGGATAAGGTAACCCCTATTGCTAAAGTTGATGTACTACAGACCATTAATGAAATGTTACTGTCTATTTATCAAGAGGTTAATCAACTGTATAATTTAGCTACCTCTTACATCCATGGTCTCCAAGAATATGAAACTGTGACCATTGAAAAAGTAAAGGCCAATTTTCAAACTTTCTGTGAAAAAGTACTACACGCTAGGCGCACATATATAGAATCTCACTCACAGCTGACAGCCTCTGACTCACAGCTGATTGATAAAACTGACACACAATCATTACAGCCTACTCCCATTCAAAAACAACAGCTGCAAACAACTACAACCAGCTTTATTTCAAATGAACAAGTGCTACCACATATTTTAAGTGAAGAAGAGAACAATTTAGTAACTATTTCACAAGAAACAGAACTTATAGTAAATGAATTTGTTACTCCAGCTGTTATTGCCACTGTTGAAAATACTGTTCCTAACAGTCTTCCTGAAGCTCAAACAATTGATTTTTTTCCGTTAGAGGATTTATCTGATGGTAGTATTTGTGGACAAGAAATGAAGAAAGATAGTGAGCCTAACCTATTACATTTTGCTACAGAAGAAAGATTAGATCATAACACAGAAACAGTTGAACCTTGTGTTTTTCAAACTCAGGATACTCATGATACTACTGTCCAAGTTCAAGTAGAAGAACTTTTTGTTGCTTCAGCACAATTACCTCCACTCACCCACTGTACTGAACTTGTTCAAGCTACACCTGAGGGTATTAATGAAGTTACTAATGTACATACTCCTGTCCATACTTTGGTTAGAAGCAAGTCTATGCCATGTTTGCTAGTAACAGACCATACCAGTACTACTACTTCCACAAGTGACCTACAATCAGCTGACTCTGTGCAGCCTACTAACTCACCTCCTGTAGAGGTCAAACTTGTTGATGTTTACACAGAAACATCATCTCATATTGAACTTATTATCTTCAGGCCCTACAGCATTACAATTGCTTGAAGATATTTTTGGTAATAATGAAGATATTTTTGGAAATTCTGATGATTTTTTTCCATCCCTGGGAGAAGGGGAGGAGTTAATAGATTTTACCATGGACTTAATTCCTGAAGATATAACAGTCCAATCAGCTGATTTTGACCTGCCTACTACCTCACCTCCTGTAGAGGTTCAACTTATTGATGTTTACACAGAAACATCATCTCATATTGAACTCATTATTGATACTTCAGGCCCCACAGCTTCTCAGTTAATTGAAGATATTTTTGGACATTCTGATGATTTTTCTACATCCCTAGGAGAAGGGGAAGAGTTAATAGATTTCACTGTTGACTTAGTTCCTGAAAATACAACCTTCCAAACAGCTGATCAGCTGCCAACAGCTGTTCATACATATGACAACATTGCTGCCAAGCACTATTATAGGAGAAGACAGTTGTCATTTATAGACAAGATGAAATTAAATTTACATGATCAAATGTTTCCCAGCAATAATAATAATGAATTCCAACTGTGTTTTTATTCACATTTGGAAACTTGCAACTCTTCTAAATCTGTGGTGAATTTCTTTTTATATAATGAAGCAATCCCACATTTTTATTTGACTTTTGAAGATTTCATTGACATGGTGAAGAGGCACTTACATTCACAGAACAAGTGTCAGCTTATGAATATGAAGAAATTACGTAGTTTTTTCAAGAAGTTTCAATTTGGAAGGGCACCAAAGAAGAAAACATTTATTATTGATCCTGTACTACACACATTACTCCACTTGTTTGGAGAAAGAAGAAATGTTTTGAAGCTCAAAAATTTTATTAAAGACATTTACATGGAACCGCAAAGACAAGACCCCATGAAGAATTTTGAGGAAATTTATTTGATATATAAATATTTTCTACAGTTTTGTATTTCTGATTTCTTTGTTTTTATGTATTATTTTCCTGAGTTATACACTCAGCTGATTTCAACTTTGGCTTTGTTACCAAAGTGTTGTGTCTTGTGGAATCTGATCTGTTCTATAGAGTATACTATTATTTTCAACTGTCACCTACTCTGGGACAGCATACTGCAAGTTAGTCTTGAATTTGAAATGGATTTGACAATGGTCAAACTTATTGAAGATGACTTTGGATTTCAAGGAGTTGAAGTACTTTATACAATGGACAGTGTAAATGTCAATTTTGAAATAGCAGTGAGATGCTAATTGTTTATTCATATTTTTCTAATACAGCAGAGAACAGAAGAGAGAAGGAAGAGAAGAAACAGAAAGAGAGGGAATATTAAATGGGGGTACTTTACATTTAAGACCCACCATTATTTACTTATTTTGCTCCAGGGACAGCTAGCAAGAGACAGCGCCTGTGAATTATATATAACCCTCTATATTATTTATAAAATATTACTCTAACTACCACCAGCAGCCAACGATAGCATATTAAAGACAACTAGCCAAAGGAGCAGTTGGTCAAAAATTATTTTAGTCCAGGGACAGCTAGTGACAGACGGCGCCTGCGACATAAGCAACCACAGCAAAGACTGGGTTAGCATTATATTAGCATCGTGTGGACTTGCGGGTTAGCAATATTATAATGAAACAAAATAGGAAAACATTAGTGACCCACAGTCTATGGAGACTGCAACAGCTACATTGAAAGTTGAATGAAGATATGGATGCTTTGAGATTGATGGAGGAAGCTTCGATCAAGAGAGATTGATGTCATTGAAGTGGATATGGATGACTGATTTAAGGTTTTGTTGTATCTCAGATGTTTTTAGAAGATACCATAGAATTGGATTTGTGGAAACAATGCACTCATGGAGGGGCATAACTAATTTTGAAGGAAGCGAAGTGCTATAATAAGGACAATAAATACATATTTTTTCTTTTGCTTTTGTCCTTCACACTTTGACAGTTCTACATTCCAAAAGTTTTTCCATTATAAGGATTTTGCATTATTTAACTTTGTAATAACATTTTGTAACACTTCATTGTATTTTAACTTTCAATGTATATACTTATATGTGAATTTTCTCATTATATCCCACATGCTGAGGATTTCTTTGTGCTTCTATGCACCAAATGCACTAAGTGTGCCACAATTTGAGACATTTTTCAGGCTCTATGCCTATTCTCATTGTATAATTTCCTGAATTAGGCAAGACACATCGAATATACTGAATTACTTATACACCAGTATACTGGTGCCCCACAACTATGTTGTGTTAACTAAGAAGATTATTTTGAATTATTATGCAGCAGTGTACTGCTGGAAGGAAACTGTGTTTCCATACCATTATTAATAAAATATTTGTGTATATTGTAAAACCATTTAGTAATTTAACTTTGTATAATATTAATGTCATTAGCCATAAGGCTCTAATATTTTCTAGACACTGAAAAATGATTTTGTGAGATATGCTATTGCAATACCAGAGACATTCAACAAAATGCTCTTTTGAATAAAACTCTTGTGTCACAATGTATTTGCAAACTACTTGTCAATATTTTCACTATAGCAATACAACTTATGCAATAAGTTTTGTCATTTGCTACACATATAGTTTATAAAAGATCTTCATGTTTTCTTTCGTATTGGTAAAAGGTTGAAGAACTTACTCATTTTGTAAAACTTTGATTTCTCGAAACTTTTCACTTGTATTTTATATTCATTTTTCTTTGTGTGTATTTACTATAAGAATGGAAACTAATTCTTTCCTTTTTGTTTGTTGACAGGTGGCTGACTTGAGGTCCCATGGCAGCTCTGCTGTGACAGGCACCAGGGACAGGACTGGTACTCAACAGCCAACCTGTGGGGCTTTGCATTATATTCTTTTCGCCCCGGTTAAGGTCACAACCGTGACAGGACTTGGATATTTTACCCCTTACAAGATGTTAAGTGAAATTTTTAGCAAAAATGACACATTTTTGGTTATGTGAAAAGTGATTTTTGTGATTTTCTGTCAGTTTTAGGGAACCAAAACATTTGACTTGAACACTTAAAATGAACATTTTTTCAGTTGTGTAATATTTTATAAGAGTGTTTTTTGTGTTTTTCTCTCATGTTTATAGATGACAAAAATATTTAACATGAACATTTAAAATGGACCCTCAAAATGAACATTGACTCAAACAAAAATATTTTGAAATTTTTCAAATATGTGCCAATTTAAAATGTTTATTTGATATGATTGATGATATTATTGATGCCATAATATTTTGCAAATTTTTGTGGTATAAGTGAGAGAGAGTGAAAGAAGTATGAATGGCAGACCAGCCCCAACCGTAGGTAGATAAAGGGAGATTTTTAGGTTTTTCAGTTTTTTTGTTTCTTTTTAGAAAATTTCAGTTAGTTTTCTGTAGAAAATAACTTCAATTTTGGAGGGGCATGCAAGCTATCTATTAAATTTTGTAACTGCGTGACAAAATTTTGCTCTCAGAACCATGAGTTAGATTGGATAGAATATTATTGCATTTCATTTTCAAAGTAATTTTTCTATGTTTATTCAAGTCAGAAAGCAGTTTTACAGTTTTCAAGATAGTATTTTCAATATTTTCAATTTCATCAGTTTTCGGCATTCGCTTGGAGTGGAAGTTTCTATCTAAATTATTTATTTTCAGCTAAAGTATTAAAGTTAGGATAATTTTCATGATAACTAAATTTAACATTTATTTAAAGATCTAGCGATTTGTAGAGTTTCAGAAAGATCGAATTATTTTTAATTTCAAGGTCAGATTAGCCAATGTTAGGACTTCAGACGTGTGATTTCATATCTGATCAGCCACCCCTGGGAACGAGGAAGTAGATACATTCTCTCAGTTCACATGAGAAAGCAGTCGCTAGGAATCTTCGAGAAGCGCTACGTAATATAGATGCGTGCATGCAGTTGTTCGGTCTCAGTCTGCCAGGATCCGTGAACGCGCTAGCACGTAGCTCAGTAGGCAGGAAAGTTTTATATCTAGCACATCAGTAAAAGTTTTATTTTGGAATAATGACACTTCTTTTATTCAAGTCAACTATTATGTTGAATTAAAATAGTATTTCTCCAAGTGAGGCCTCGGGATTGTTTGATTTTACTAAACTGTTGAACAATGGGAGAGTGTGATTCTCTTTTGTTAAATTACTACAACTAGAAGTTTGAACTATTGGGGTGTGGTCTGGCTCGACTGGTTAAGCGAACTTGTAAAACATTTCTTTGGAAAATTCGTCTGATTGCCTGTACAGTTTTTGGCTTTGTGAACTTTTGGAAGAATATACTTATTTAAATGGCAATGAACTACTTATCCTTATTGAACTTTACCTTTTCATAGTTTTCTGGTTAAAAACCTATGTGGCGATCATATCATCTTAACTAAGTCAAAACTGTTACAACCAAGGCTACACACGGTTATAGTTAAGACAATGTGTTTATGCTCCACCCCAAGCATAAGCTTTTCGTCTTACAATAGTTTCACTGTGCTTCAACCACTTCTGATAGATGCTCACTACAGTAGCATGTGAACAGCCTTGCCATTTCCAAGATGCTCATTCCCAGGCGCTGCTCCATAAGACTCTGACTTTTGTCAAAGTCACTTATGTCAGAGGATTTCCTAATTTGCCACATGTATCGTTGGCTCATCAGTGAATATGGATAGAAGATGGTGTATTTCCTCTCTCATGCCATTCAAGGTTGGAACACAGAGTAAAGATTAGTTTTGGTACAAAGCACCCTCTGTCATCCACAATTTCATGAATTGAAAAGCAGAGGTATGGATGTAGATATGCTGCTGTCGGCAGTCGAACATCCATTATTCCAACAAGCACTTGTTATCTACTATTATTCCCTGCACAGACATCCAAAGTTCTTGCAGCACCCACCTTAAAATACTCAAAACCAATCATCTAGTTCTGCATAGCAATAAAATAAATCCACAAACCGAAAGGATTGATTTAAAATCCATATAATCCACTAAAAATATTTTTCAATCATAGAATGTATCAAATATAGCGTATGCCACCTCATATACCAGATTGCTTACAATAATTATATATTCTGTATTTGTCTCAAAACAAAGTAGCTTGACAAAAGGTGAATGATTGTAGATATATGATACTTACCTAATTTTCAGATGCTTCAGTTAATAAAAATTCGTTTATTCAATATCATTAACTTCTACATATAGCTTATATTTCATTGGATTAGGATTATAACATTTAAATCAGCCATTCAAAAATTGTTTACAAGTGGAATTTGCCTACCTGTATACCTTGCATACAATAAACAATGATCCTAGGTAAGTTACTTGTCCTTCTTTCTTCCTACATAGCACCATAAATGAACCCGGTCACACTCTGTTTTTGCTTTGGAAGTCCCCCTTCTACCTACAAAATACACTGACTTCCTTCTTCCTCTGCAATACCTGTGGTGTAGTTATTTCTGCATAGTTAACAGACAAATATAGCACTAATTTTCCAGTTAGGGTAATGGCTGGACAGAAGTTATACTGCCATTTTTCTGTTTCTTGATTAGTGTCTGAGACAGAAAGTTTAGCATTTTTCATTTCTACTTGAAGCTTTTCTTATACCACGAATATATTTCTAATAACTTTTGTACTATAGTGTTTAGTCTGATATAATTAAATAGCAAAACTTAAATACCCTCTAGAAATATTACAATAATTACTTGGTAATTTCATTTCTATAAAGAGTACCTTATTGTAAGCAATATAAAGGCCTCCATTGTTGATCCATCCAGGGTTAAATCCAGTTTCGATTTCTAACCTGGATAGTAAATTTCGTGTGGAAGCCAGAAGTTCGATCTCAACATCATTAGGGCGAAGGCTCCAAACAAGACCCGCTGAGTGCCATGTAGTGCCAGATGTAGCTTTTGAGCGTTCTAAGAGCACTGTGTCAACTCCACGTTTCGATAGCTGATAGAATAAGTTACAGCCTGCTGATCCTCCACCTGCAAAAATTGAAAAAAAGAGTGATAACATTTCTTGATTTTCTTTCAGTTTATCAAATCCATTTGGAAACAAGGTTTGTGTCCCTTTACTAGCATAAAATCAAAGAGTTTTCCTCCAGAACTAAAGTAAATCAGTTCTGTTAGGGAATGATTCTAATTTATAATCAAAGAAGACAAGAAAATGTATAATTATAAATAAATGGAAGCCAAATTAATGGCGCAGCAGGGATAAGGAAATTTGGATATAAAGGAGGCAGTGGAAGGATTAAGATATGTTCACAGTGGTCAAAAATAAAAGAAAATGCAGAAATGAATGTGAAGGAGTGGTAGATTACAAACATTAATACAATGGGGAACATAAATTACTTAAAAATGAAATGGCAGGAATAGTTTGAAGATATAAATGAGGTATGGATTAAGAAGGAAGGAAAGCATGTATTTTGGAAGATGTCAATAGTGTACAAATAATTGAAGAGTTAACATATGAGAAATTGGAGATGCTATGAAGAAAAAGGGAAGGTGTCAAAGCACTGTATGTGAATGATTTATCAATTCACATAACTATAGTAGCAGATGTTACACTAATACTGTGCTTTTACAGAGTGATGAGATGATAGTTGAAAGAAAAAGATCATGAAGTCTGTAACAATAGCGTTATCATGCTGATCATCAAGAACTTGATCCACAGTTTCAAGAGTGTGCTGAGACTTGCAGTATCTGTTTTGAGGTGTCCATGAGGACAGTGCAGCGAAATTAATCATTGGATGGGATATGGCAGCAGAAGACACAAGTGCCTCTGCTAACAAAATACCATCAGCTGCAGTGCCTCTCCTGGGCTCGTAAATATATCATTTGGACCTAGATGACTGAAAAAAGGTTGTGTGATTAGGTGAGTCATGATTACAGTTGGTAAGAGCTGATGGTATGATTTGAGTGTGGCACAGATCCTATGGAGCTATAGCCCCAAGTAGTCAGGAAAGCAATGTGTAAACTGCTGGTGGCTCCATTCTGATATGGACCATGTTTACATGGCAGGGATGGGACCTCCGGCCAAACTGAACCAACTATTGATTTGAAATTGTTATGTTCAGCTACTTACAGACTATTTTCAGTCATTTATTTCCTTCAAGTTTCTAAATGAAGATGAACTTTTCCAGGACGACATTGTGCCATATCGTATCACTGGCCCAAAATGATTCACAAATGATTTGAGGAACTTTCTGGACAGTTCCAGCAAAGCACACTCTAGATTGCCAGACTCCAACTGAACACATTTGGGACATGATCGAATGGTTAACTCATTCACAATGTCCTGCACTGGCAACACTTTTTCAATTATGAATGGCTGAAGAGGAATCTCAGTTCAATATTTCTTCAGGGGACTTCCGACAACATGTTGAGTCAGTGCCACATAAGTTTGCTGCACTTTGTCAGGTTTGATGGGTTCCCACAGAATATTAGGAGGTATCATATGACTCTTAACACTTCAGTGTATATATATATATATATATAACTAGGTATATAAATAGGCAGGTCAGCATTATAAAAGGTTCAGCTTATTAGCTGCACAGATTGGAACGGAAAGGTTTTGTATGATTATACAGTGAAAGAGAAGTTGCTTACTAATGGCTTAAAATGTAAATATCTTGGCAAACCAATTGATGATAATTCAGTTGGGCAGTACACTCTCATTAGTTGGCATAAAGATGTTTAAAAATCTTTCAGCATCATTGGGGAACACACAGGAAACGTGAAAGAACTGGGATACAAATTTTTGGTCACATTCTTGGTTAAATATGATGGGGAAGTATAGTACTACATTATGAATATCAAATACAACAGTTTGAGGAGGTTCAAATGAGGGCAGCTAGATTTTTTCACAGAACACAGTCATTAGCCAGTATGATAAAGGAGTTAGGTTGGAAGTAATTGAAAGAGATGAGCCAGGTTGTAAAGGTCATTTTGAATACCATTACTACTTGGGGAATTATAGGAATATTCAGTCGTCGAACTATTGGAAATAGGTGATCATTGCAATGCAGAGCGCGCTTGAGCATTGACTAGCCACAAATCTCCTTGCTTGTAGTCAGCACCTCAGAGTGCACACCTCTTCCTAATTGTAGGGCAGCTGAGGTGGCTTGGGACATACTAGCTATCAAGTAGTGTCTTTACTGTCAGGCAGTTGTCAAGGGTAGTCGAGCATAACCACCAGTTAGGAGCCTGCCACCCTCCCATGAACCTCCCATGCACCTCCCATCTGGGGCGACAATCTGCCTAACAATTAACTATTACAGTTTGCATTAAGAGGCTCACTAACAACCATACAAGGGCTTAGATAAATTTGTGATAGTTGTAATCCTCTTTGGGGCACGTTATCAACTGTATTGTTCAGTCTTCAAGCAAATAAACTGTTCCATTGCAAGTTCACCTTCCTTCATGTAGTAAGAACTTAAATGTTCGTAACCTTCAGTCTGTCGCCATCAATCGACAGTGGTATCAATCATTAGCCCAAACAGCCCAACGGTAAGGTTCTAGTGGAGCTACCAGAAGAACAGAAGAGACGCTTCGAGCAGAACTGGAATTGTCTAAGGTTAGTTCATCAGCAGACCTATCCACACACGCCCACTAGCCTTGGCCAATCAGTCCTTGACAAAGTGGCATCATCGTGGCACCGATGTTTTAGAACATCAGTGTGGATAGAGTCTGACGAATTAGCAAGAAGTAAACGATCACCATCTGAAGAGGAAGATGGGGGGGTGGCAGGAAGAACAGGTGGCTGGATCAACACGTGACTGGGACAATGTATGCGGGATGTGCGTAGGAACAGCAGCAGAGGCGCGGTGTCAGTACATGGCTGGAAACATGGGACAGTGGGCTCAACGCATGAAGTTGAGACAGTGACGGAGCCCAGTGCAGAATCAATACACGGAGCAGATCACGGTGGTGCAAGGCAACATGTTGCGGCAGGTTCCACAGGATGGTCTTCAGACGTCAACAGCAAAGACGATGATGGCGGCAACGAGAACAAGACATTAGGGGTGAGTGGACCTCAATTTTTATTGTAACTATGGCAGCGAGTAAATATACAACAGTTATTGGGCATTGAACGCAAGGATCTCAGATTTGGAAACATGGGTGAGCGGAGTTATAATGGTGAGTTTAGCGGGGTAGCTTATTGTTAGTAAATGCATGTTTTCGCCAGATATATATTTGAGTGAGGCAAAAATATTTTCAGAGCCCATAGCAGCGATGGTGTTTATGAACAGATCGAAGTGAGTTCTCCAGGTAAGTCCAAAATTAAGTGTATGAGGCAAAGGTTAATGTTAAGAAACTTCCGGATACTACTGATCAGAGTAGGAAATTTCAAAAGAGATTGATAGGCAAATACCAGTCAAATTAGTAATGGGTGACTTTACGAATTTACCGATGTAAAAATGAAACTGGTTGATGTCGTGTTAATGTAAGTGTAGCAGGAAAGCCAATATAATAAAGTGAAGCAGAATATTTTGTGGTAAAAGGCGGCAAGGGACCACCCGATCTAGACCCAATAAATAAATGTGTGGTGAGTTGCGTCATTTTGGGGGCCAACATTTCTGAAATAACTCCCAGGTACAGCGCAAGAAGTTTACCTGGTGAGGATGTAGGTGCTCCATTCCACCCATTTGCATTTAAGTAGTGCCAGTAACTCATGCTGGGACAGGCAGAATGGGGTGGGTTGTTAGGGCTAAGAGCCTGATTTAATAATTAAAAAGGGGGGAAAAGAGAGGATGATGTTTCTTGATGGGTTCTGGTGCACAATTCTTCATTGTTGGAAAGTTGTCTGCAGAGTGGAAAAATTAGGAGCCACTAGTCTGCAGGTTACCAGTCAAGGTAGGGAAATGTTAAAGTGTCAGAGTTATCTACTGCTGGATTAGTATAAGCTCCAAGATGTTCATAGCAACCGTTCAGGTGGTTCCTTATTTGATCAGAGCTTACAGCAGGATATTAGGATTAAATTTTCCACAGAAATATGGTGCAATCCTGGACGTGTGAAATGTACAGTTGTTAATAGGACCACACAAGTGGACACTTTCAGCTGACGTTCTAAGACTTCTCACGTGTTTAGGTTGAGGAGCAGACGTGTTTCCACCGCTATACGAACATAGACAAGTCAATTGCATTTGTTAACATTGCATATCATATTCTAGAATCATCCACAAAATCATATGCAAGTACCTCTAATGGGAATTTTTGCAGAAGATTCAGTTGTGTTAACTGAAATGCTTAATAAGACGGGACAGTTAAACTCAAGTAGAGTGTATAGAAAATGAAGTTTTGCAATGGCAAATTAAAACAGAATACATGTCATGGTTGGACCAAAAGAATAAATATACTACGAAGTATCTGCCACATCAAATCTAACATGTATTGCGATGCACGGAATGGTTGAACTCGACAGGAATAAATTAAAAAAACACAATAATTACTATACCAAATCAGTAAGCGGCGTGCAATCGAATGTGAGTCTGAAGTTATGCATGGGTAAAATCCTAATAGTACGGTAACTTGAATGGAATCGAAACTAATCATTTTGAAAAATAATAATTTGAAATTATTACCAATATTGTACTAGTCTTGCATTTCATTTAGGAAAAATATAGCCTCAGTGGCATGTCTTTCATGTGTCCACAGTAATAATACGTACTCACTCAAAGTAAGGAGTCAAATTCTGTGTCACATGTTAGAAATATTTGGAACACCAAGTATATTCAAAAATTGGGTGATGTAAAAATAATCCAAACAGCGTTGGAAATTGGTGAACTCTGATTTTCAGGGCAACATCATGTGCATACCCATCAATCAAGTTAAAAAGGCAAAACATGAGTGCAGTCTGTGCAGAGGAGTCATGAACCTTTCCTTACGACACAATACGTGCTCAAAAGCCTACCGTCAAATCCATACATTTATGGAAACAAACTTACATTCTATGCGAACCTCATTGCTCATAAATGCAATCAGTTTACAAACCTAATCAATTTGCCAAACCTACATCCATTTTATAGGCATTTTAAAATCTGAACATTCAAGATAGTTGGGTGACTTAGGTCATATTCGATGTGTAATCCCAAATTTATAGTAGTACAGGGAAGTCATTGCTAAGTGGAGTTACCTAGGATAGTTAAGTATTAAAAATCAGGAACTATGTATAACAAACAGAAAGGGAATGAAATATCAATTTGAAAAAGACAGGGGAATTAAAAGCAAACAAAAATCAATAATATCAACAACAGCAAAAACCGGCTAGTTAGTCGAAACCAATTATAAACGATTTCCATTGTTATATGCAAATGTATATTATCCCACGTTAGTTACTCGATATGAATGCTATTTGAAGATAGTGAAATTGCTGTATTTGTAAACAGTTTTAACACAAGGAAGATCCATACACCATTTTAGTAACTTTGAATAATTTTGTTACCTTCCTCTTCCGTACACCACATATATAGTATTTCTCCAGTAATCCTCAGTTACCAATTATGAGGAGAAGATTCTTTCACAGAGTAAAAGGGTTTCTGAAGCAAAAACAGTATTAGTTTTGGTTCAAAGTCATTAAGTTTTCATAAACAACATTTCTTGAATAGAAAAGCTAATGTTATCACTTTCTGTCTAAATGGATTTCCGAATACGATGTATGTGTTTTTGCTGCACAAATAATTCTTAGAGCACATTTTCTTGATTTAAATACCTTTCGTACTTGTGTAGAAGTTCACCAGAATTAGATGCCATGAGTGAATCAGAAGTGAAAGTATGCAAAATATACCAACTTCTTGTTTCTATATTAGCTGTTATTTTCAGTGGAAATGTTGCAGAATTAAGTTTTTGACTATTGGTAATTGTTGTATGAGAAAAATGAGAGCAAGTAAGAGTAACACAATTGTAACATAAGTAAACCATCCAGCTAGTAAAAATAAGTCTATGAATAGGAGTTGGTGTTAGGAAGTACGGAACTACGCACAAATTATAATGGAATAATATGTAAACAGAAAACATCAAGGGTTGTGTGACTATTCCTAGCGATTTTAAATTATCACTAATCAGGGTGATTATACATACAGAGTGTAATCACAGTGTAATTAATGTAGCAAGCAAGTATAATCAATTGTTAGATAATAAGCAGATTGCACTAATAAGGAGAATCCATCTTCTCGTTCCACGAACTGTTTGTAGTGTTGACCTTGCATGAACAACCTAAGTTTGAAAATCTGTTGCTAACTATTGGAAATTATTTGTACCTTATCAAATTCTTCAGTGAAAAATCTGTCAAGCCTAGAGTTTTGAAGGAAATTTCACCTCTGATCGAGGGAAAAATCATGTAAATTCTGTATTATCAATAGCAGCTGCATGACATTAGTAATGGATCGACTCACGAAAATGGTAACTAATATTTTTTAAGCTTTACTGGTGAAACAAAAACTGTGGCTTCCATGTAAGGAAATTACCATACACAAGAATCGAGAAGAGGGTAAACTCAGTAAATTAGAACTTAAGGGGAATTCAAATGTCAAAAGAAGTAAAATACATAACTCATATTATAATCTCTGCAGCCCACCAATTGCTAAAACTATTAATAAATTCATTCATACCATTTGAGAGAAAGTATTTGAGCTCATAAATTGCATACAGAGACATGGTTATTAATTCAATCATGATATTCGAGAATTTGAGAAACTTCCTTTTCAGCGGCGGTGTGTGGACCAGCTGCAGTTGTTGCATGATACCATATCCTAACAAAACTAACAAACCCTTCATACATCCAATCTTGTAGCATAGAATCTGTTGCGGTACTGGCAGTATCTTAGCCAGCCGCTCTTATTCCCTACCTAACTATCGCAGAGGTTTTTTTCCCAGGGGTAAAACCTTGGCACTTTTTTTCCCTCTGCCCTGTCTCTTCTTTCAAAAGTTTCTGTCTATCTTATCCGATGGATCCATGTATACGGGCGGACGCCTGGACGCATGGAATACATCACAATCCCATTCCTGTGATCACCTATAGAATTACTAACTTAGTGCATGTGCAGAGGCGAGCAGTAGATAACAGGAAGGCCGCCATGCTTGGAGGAGCGGGTTTTGGAGTTCCCCAAAAAAAAAAAAAAAAAAAAAAAAAAAAGAGAGAGAGAGAAACTTCCTTCAGCAGGATATGAACTGTTGTCTTTATGTTTAAAGGACAAAGTGGACTCCATGTTAACCATTCTTGCAGTTTGCCCAGATAATTCGCTGTTGTACATCCACTATTGAGGGCTACCTCTCCCCTAAGTCAAAATTATGTGTAGTTTACTTTTAAGGCAAAGTACTACCAGAAGTATAAATTTTCCAGGAAGAAGTTATGGTGAGCGAGCAGCCAGACTATGGCCAGTGACGCACAGAGTAACCTGATCTGCTGAGTCAACTGGTGAAATGCAACAAGACAGCACAGCACTTCGTACACATAAGTATAGTAAACAGAACTGTTAATAATTTTAGTGTGGAACAAATTTAGTAATAAAAACAGGAACCAATCAGTTAGACATTAAAATATACCAGCAGCATATAAAAAATAGTAATTTACATGTAATATATTTCTTTTGCTCAAAACATATTTCTGTTCATGGAACTTATAAATAATATGAAAATATAGTTGCTTCAGACTAAGCAATTTAAGAATGGAGTTATCTTTACATTATTTTAGTAGACTCTACATTAAATTAGGTTTACAGGAAAAACTGCAACAATTTTAACACTTTGAACATATTTTCAACTTAAATTTACTTCTTGTTGATTAGCTAATGTTTTTTAAAAATAATACAAATGAGATTCAAGCATACTGAAGTCCTTAGCATAAGGTTGGAGACAGGGGCAGATCCAGGATTTTGGTTTGGGAGGGGCTTGAGCGGACTTTGGTTTGGGGGGGGGGGGGCTTGGCTTGAGTGGATTTCGGTTAGGGGGGGCTTGAGTCGGGCAAAAGATAGTATTTATAGTCTCCTCGGATCTCAAATTCATAGAGTTAAAAAAAAAAATCTCCAAAATTACAATGTCGGAGATGGGTGGAGGCTTGAGCCCCCTAGCCCCCCCCCCCTGGATCCGCCCCTGGTTGGAGAAATAGTTACTTGTAAAAATAAGTAACTGTAAACGAAGTCCTTACTTACAGTTCTACAACTAATTCTAAACAGTAGGGATGAGAGAACCATATGTTACTCTAATGTTCAAACAAGACATGCCTAAGTTTTATCAAATTACTGATGTAAGTGTTTGTCCAGTAGACTAAAATATTAAAAAATAGTTTGTCGATGTAATCATGGGATCATCAAACTCTGTGTTAGAGCAATATTATGTTGGTAATCACGTTGGATCATATTACTCCATAAGAACCACACATTATAAGTGTTAAATTAAACATAGAAATTTAAGCAACTGTAAGCAATCTGTGGCAATCATATGTTCTTTCATCTAGTGGCTCAACAACCATGTTTTCCAGACAATTTGCTGGATACTTACCAAGAGGAACAGTAAGCAAGTCATATGTAGGAGAATCTGTAGTAATTTTCCCATTACTATGCTGTATCTGACTACAGTAACAATTAATTCTCTTACGATTCATGCAGGACTTAATACTAATAACATAATTCTTTCAATTAAGGCAGTCTGGCAAATGCGATAATGTGTAAGACAGTAAGCAAAGATTTTACCAATCATTCATATGGTGCATAAACAATTTAATCTATCAGCAAGGATACCACAGTTCATCATTTTGAATACCTTAGAAAACACCAGAATAATTGTAAATTTGCAAGACGTGATAAAATATAATTGAGTATCGAACCATTATAACAATTCTAATTTAACTGTACTTACTTTAATCAATTTGCACCAGAAATATTCAGCCAAACTGGAACAAAAAACTGCTAATAGCATGAACCAAATGCTACGCAAATAGTGGTAGCCATGATGAACCCAAATGAAAAGCACATGTTGAGAATGAACATACCCCATCTACTTCACATATAATAGTTACTTAATATCTTTTGCATGACTGATTTATTGTTTTGGTGTTATAAGATTCTAACTGATTTTGTTTATCTTCAGGATTGGCTGACCTGCTACACCAGAATTGAAAATAAATATTTAAGATTGTTGCAATATTTTTGTGAGCTTCAAAGTGGAAATCCAACTATGTCACATTCTGTACTTTTTGGCGTTATTTAA
Source organism: Vandiemenella viatica (assembly GCA_031002005.1). Lineage (NCBI taxonomy): Eukaryota > Metazoa > Arthropoda > Insecta > Orthoptera > Morabidae > Vandiemenella > Vandiemenella viatica. Next base: position 279,023,777 of record CM061921.1, read on the forward strand.
AATGCCTTCTTCTAACAGGGGAGGTATGTAAATGGCATTATGAATACCATTACTATTTGGGGAATTATAGGAATATTCAGTCGTTGAGTTATTGGCAATCAGCGATCATCGACATGCTGAGCGTGCTCGAGCAGTGATCTGCTGGCTTGCAGTCAGCACCTCAGAATGTACTCCCCTTCCTAATTGTAGGTCAGCCGAGGTGGCTTGAGAAGCACTAACTATCAAGTAGTGTCTTTACTGTCAGGCAGTAGTCGAGGGTAGTTGAGCCTGCCACCCTCCCATGCACCTCCCATCCGGGGCGACCATCTGCCTAACAATCAACTATTACAGTTTGCATTAAGAGACTCACTAAGTATGAGAGCTTAGATAAATTTGTGATAGTTGGAATCTACTTTGTGGCACGTTATCAACTGTATTATACAGTCTTAGAGGCCAATAAACTATTCCATTGCAAGTTTCACCTTACTTCTTGTAGTAAGAACTCAAATCAGTTCCTAACCTTTGGTATGTGGCCATCAATCGACAGTGGTGTCAATAGTTAGCCCAAACAGCGCAATGGTAAGGTTCTAGTAGAGCTACCAGAAAAACAGAAGAGACACTTCAAGCAGAACTGGATTTCCCTAAGGATAGTTCATCAGCACACCTATCCACACACATCCACTAGCCTTGGCTAACCAGCCCCTGACAAGGTGAAGAGAGTGCTGATTGTGTATTGGGCATCATTGAAAGTGAAGCTTGGATTGTTATTAAGTGAAGTATGAGGAGTGAAACATGGATGGGAAGAGATGAAGTAAGATATCTGTTAAATTTTGTATCTGCGTGACAAAATTTTGTTCTTAGAACCACGAGTTAGATTGGATAGAATATTATTGCATTTCATTTTCAAAGTTAATTTTTATCATTATTCAAATTAGAAAGCAGATTTACGGTTTTTATGATAGTATTTTCAATATTTTTAATTTCAACGTTCTTCGGCATTTGCCTGGAGTGGGAAAGTTCCTACTTAAAGTATTTATTTAAAGATCTAGCGATTTGTAAAGTTTCAAGGAGATAGAATTATTTTTATAGTCGAGGTCAAATGAGATGATGAAACCTTCAGATGTGAGATGAGAAACTGATCAGTTATTGGAGAAATTCTCATGGGAAGTGCAGCCGCTAGGTTTTCCCATGCTCCGTGAGTACCAGAACTTTCCTGGTTAGTAGCCACAGCGAGCGAGTCAGTCTTCAAGTAGCAATTGGCACGACAACACGTTAGTTTCAGTAGTCAGTGCAAGTTTTATTTTGGGAGTAATGTCTCTTCTTTTATTGAAGTTGACCATTATGTTGCGTATTTCCCCAAGTTAGGCCTCGGGATTGTCTAAATTAACTAAACTTTTGAACAATGGGAGTGTGTGATTCTCTTTCGTTTAATTATTACAGCTAGAAGTTTGAACTTTGAACTAATGGGGTGTGGTCTGGCTTGCCTGGTTAATCGAACTTGTAATACATTTCTTTGGAAAATTCGTCCGATTTCCTGTACAGTTTTTGGCTTTGTGAATTTTGAAGAATATAATTATTTAAATGGCAATGAACTATTTATCATTATTGAACTTTACCTTTTCATGGATTTTAGGTTAAAATCTGTGTGGCGACCGTATTATCCTATTTAAGCCAAAACTGTTACATCCAAGGCTACACACAGTCAGAGTTAAGATTCAAGCTTTATGCAGAACCCCACTGCAAGCTAGCGTCTTACATGGCGACCATGACAGGACTTGGATATTTTATCCCTTACAAGATGTCATGTGAAATTTTAGTGATAATTACCTATTTTGTGGCTTTGTGAAAAAGGGAAATATTTTTCTGTCATATTTGCAGGTGACATGAACATTTAAAATATGAACATTGATTGAAACAAAAATATTTTGAGAATTTTCAACTATGTGACACAATTTAAAGTGTTTATTATTGATGATGCTATGATAATATTTTGCATATTTTTGTGGTATAAGTGAGAGAGTGAATGGAGTATGAATGGCAGACCAGCCCCAACTGTAGGTAGATAAGAGGGAGATTTTTAGATTTTTCAGTTTTTCTTTTTCTTTTGAGAAAATTTCAGTTAGTTTTCCATAGAAAATAACTTCAATTTTGGAGGGGCATGTAAGATACCTGTTAAATTTTGTAACTGCGTGACAAAATTTTGTTCTTAGAACCACGAGTTAGATTGGATAGAATATTATTGCATTTCATTTTCAAAGTTAATTTTTATGATTATTCAAATTAGAAAGCAGTTTTACAGTTTTTATGATAGTATTTCCAATATTTTTAATTTCAACGTTCTTCGGCATTTGCCTGGAGTGGGAAAGTTCCTACTTAAAGTATTTATTTTCGGCTAAACGATTAAAGTTAGGATATTTTTCATAATAACTAAAGTTAACATTTATTTAAAGATCTAGCGATTTATAAAGTTTCAAGGAGATAGAATTATTTTTATAGTCGAGGTCAAATGAGATGATGAAACCTTATTACAACTAGAAGTTTGAACTTTGAACTATTGGGGTGTGGTCTAGCTTGCCCGGTTAATCAAACTTGTAATACATTTCTTTGGAAAATTCATCTGATTGCCTGTACAGTTTTTGGCTTTGTGAATTTTGAAGAATATAATTATTTAAATGGCAATGAACTATTTATCATTATTGAACTTTACCTTTTCATGGATTATAGCAGGGGCGGATCCAGGGGGGGGGGCTAGGGGGCTCAAGCCCCCCCCAAACGTATCTAGGTCCACCCCTGACATTGTAGTTTTGAGACCTTTTTTTTAGCTCTACGAATTTGAGGCCCGAGGAGGCTATAAATACTACCCTTTTTTACGACTCAAGCCCCCCCCAAAACAAAAATCCACTGAACGCAAGCCCTCTGAACCAAAATTTACTCAAACCAAGCCCCCCCCAAAACAAAATCCTGGATCCGCCCCTGGATTATAGGTTAAAATCTGTGTGGCAACCGTATTATCCCATTTAAGCCAAAACTGTTACATCCAAGGCTACACACGGTCAGAGTTAAGATTGAAGCTTTATGCAGAACCCCACTGCAAGCTAGCGTCTTACAATGACTAAGGCCATAAACTATTGCTTGATTTCAAGGATAAGGTAGTGTGAATGTTTTGATTCATAGGTAAAGGAGACGGGGACTGTAATAAGGTATCAATGGAAGTGCTGAATAATTTATGCAAAACAATGAAAGAACCTCTTTATTGTTGGGAGGCTTTGCAGTTGTCACAACCCTCAGAGCAATTTCAGAGTAAGTGTGAGCTTCTGGTTGTGTAACCCTTGCTTGTGAGGTTGATGGTATGCAGTGAAAAAAAGAAACTTCAAATAGAACAGGTGCAGCTCTGTGGCCATGGAAAAGGCAATGACCTAGGGAATGAGTGTCAAAAAACAGTGCTGTATTCCAGAGGCAGTGAAGATGGTAGATCCACCACTATTCTAACTGTACACATTATCTGTAATGCAGATAGTATACATTTTCATTACTGATGATCCAATCAAAACCAGATGGACATAGCAGACAACAATGCAGCAGATGGAAACAGATTACAGAAATTGATATCTGAAATATAAAAACATTAGGAAAAACAAAATATGGTAGTCAAAATAATATATCAATATATATTATTAATTGAATCAAATAGAAAATGAGGGAACTGAATTCCTGTGTGAGTATATTCTTAATAATAGTGGTTTAGACAAAGCAGCCAGGAAAAAAGCAGATGATTTGTTATTAATTAGAGAAAAGTATGGCAAAAATGTCAGTGACTGGGATGTAGTGGATTAATGTATCTAGATTGAACTCACACTCACAGGACATTAGATGTTTGTAGCTGGAGTGTTTTCCCATCTGGTAATGAGGCTATCATTGTTGATGATGCACAGCACTGAGCATGTACTGATTAGTAACAGGAAGTAAATAATTTTGCCAGGAGATTTCAGTGCACTAAAACACAGGGTATTAAAAGACATAGAAATGATATTGGGGAAGAATATTTTAATGACAATAGAGTGAAGATTGTGGAATTTTACCATAAACATTCATTGCAAATTCAAAATTGATTTTATAAACATAAAAATATTCATAGTTATATATGGACTCAACCAAAATTATACATAATATATAATAGATTATGGTTACATAATGTTAGTATATACACAGGAGCAGAATACAATACTGATTATTAACTACTAAAAGGAAGAGCATAACCAGGAGATTAATTAGAGAAAAACACTTTGAGGCATGGAAGTAATGATGCATATGGGAAGTAAACACAACAATTATCAAAGCTGAAGGCAGGAGGGCTGCAAATAACTCACATTACAATAATTTTGTAGTAAACCTAGTTCATGCAAATACATGAGACAAATGATGGGAGGATCATATGTGTATACATCATGGTTCACCTTGAATGAACTCTAGTATGGCTACATTACACAGGGTGGGAATGGCAGTGGTGTTGGTGGGGATAATACTAAGTAGATAATTGTTAACTATGGAGTATTACTATCACTGGGGGATCATAGTAAAAGTGCCGTAATAAAAAAGATTAGAAAATAAATAAATAGGCAGGAATTAAAATTTATATGTTAGTGAATAATAAGTGATGGGTCTATTGGTAGGGTCTTACTGTAGGTTGATGCCATGTGGATGCCAGGTGTCAAGGATATGTTGATAAGCTACATAATTACCATCAGCAGAGAACAGAACAAGTTGTGGTTTCTGGGAAGACTATGACAACTCTCACTATAAAACAGTTGTTTAGGTTTATTGAGTTGTGGGGACTGGTATAGACTGCCTCTGAATCATATAGGTTGCTGGTGTAAACAGTTTGCCTGTGGCCATTCATTCTGATGGAAAGTTGGTTAGTGGTTAGGTCTACATATAAACTGGTGCATTATTGGCAAGTGAATTGGTACATTAGACATGTTGCAGTGCATGAGGCATGTCCAATGGTAGAGAAAGATTCCCCTATGGTCACTGGAAGCTTCTGTGAGGTTATTTGGGAGAATCACAAGGTGAATGTTCCTGAGATTGATTAGTCCAGCTGCAGACAGGAACAGCTGATGAGATGAAAGTGGGTCAGCAGTCCACCAAGTGGCGACAAATTATTGCATGCGTAGAACAGCTGGGACCCAAGGCGACGTGGCATCGTGCAGCAGACGTCGCTTGGCGTTGTGTAGTAGTCATGATGCTTTCTGAACCATAGCATCATGGGCAGCAGCGGTGGGGGCATCTACATGCAGCATCACTCAGAGGCAGCAGAGTTGTCCAAGGAAGTGCATGTGTCATATCGTGAAGCAGGGCCGCATTTAAGCATAGGCTGTAGCCTAGGGGCCCGCACCACAAAGGGGGGCCCGCACCACAAAAAGAGGGGCCCCTGACCACCACAACCCTCGCCTGGGCAGGTAGTAGAGCTAAAAAAAAAGGTCGCCCATAAATTTTTTAGGTCGAATTTCGAATATTTCAAAATTTTTTCGAAAATTAAGAATCCAGCCACTGCCAACAGGGGGCCCGCACCACATGTATAGCCTAGGGGCCCACAGAGCCTAAATGCGGCCCTGTCGTGAGGTGGCAGAAATCTGCACATTGTTTGTAGATTCGACCTGACTCGCTCACTGATCTGATTTTATCCAAAATCACGATCCCAGTGGGTGCCATGTAAAGACAAAAAAATCGACAACTGTGGAATGAGGTTTGTAGAAATTAAAGTCACTGCAGCTATTGAAAAATTGAATCATCATTATATTCATCAGAAAAAATATAGAAGTTCGCAGAACAATTCTTTAGGCATCAGAATTATTCATCAAATTAATTGATTGGGAGTACTAATAATTGATTCAAATCAGTCCAACCTCATAACACCTAACTGCGTACAGTAAGATGAGGATTCGCAAGTGTTTCACATGTGCACCAAAATTTCTGTCTGCCGGAAGTGCAATTTCATGGTATCATTTGTTGCCTAACAACTACATCCTTGAGACCAACACTGGCCTGACCTACAACATGCCTGCTCAACTGACTGACCATGAGTGGCTCTGCTGTGCCTCTATTTATTACAGTGGCATGGGAATGAGGAAAATTTTTTATTCTCATGAAATCACCCAAAACTTCCAGGTATCCAAACTATTCTAAATGACTTGAAATTTTTACAGTAGATAGCTAACCTCCTAAACATTAAAATGAATCCTCATCAAAAAAATTCTTGTATCTGTCCTAGTTTTGCCGCAAAAAATAATTTTATTTGAAATTCCAAAAAAATTTTGTAACTTCCAAAGTTTTAGAGTTATGAAGTTGAAATAACCCTTAAATTGATTTATTTTTGCTCCTTTTTCATGTTGTAGCGGTACCACTTTGTGTTTGAAAGTAGCGCCGGTTTGTGACGTCATCGGCACCATGTCCGTGGCCACGGAAGGGTGAGCCCCGGGGGCCGCATGGTGGGTGCTGTGGTAGCCACAAGGTGGGCAGTCGGTCGCAGGACGTGGAGAAGTGCGGTTGGTGTTAAGTTGGAAGTTGTAAACGTGTGAATGTGCGTAAAAGGTGTAAAAATAGCCGTTCTACTTTAACTGGATCTGCAACTTTGGAGTGAGAAGTCCGATAAGTTTATAACATTGGTGGTGTTGGAAAAATGAAGGCAATGAATTAAAATTAGTTTTGTGAAATAACTGTTTATTCATTCAGTACCTAGTCTTTAAATTTCCTCAGTTGGATACTGAGTGGCGGCCGGTCAAGAGAATCTGTATCTTTAGAAGGAAGAAGTAAGAGTTACACTATGCACATTATATTTCAGTGAGCGAGATTGAAAATAAAACATTGTGGTAGCTGATGTGAGCGGACGACCCACGAAACCACAACATGGCGTTCGTTTAGTGACCAGAGCAGTTTCTGCGAGTTTTTATTTAGAAATTCCGGAAATTGTGCGTGTTGAAGTAGGAATTGGCTATTTTGTACAAACACGTGTGAAAGGCGGGAACTTAATGACGTCACGAGACAACAGATTTTGAGCGACGGAGCATCTTTGGCTCGAGTGGAAGAGTCGATTTCGGCGGTAGGCGGTACAACTTTGGCGTTGGTGAACGACGCCGACGATTGCAACGTGCGGGGCATCTTTGGCGCTGGTCGGGAAGACAACATGGAGGAAGGAATAATATGGAGACGACGCAAGAGACCTTTGCCACGCATGGAAGTGAAGCAGGCCGGCGGAGGAGTGGGGGGGCATGGCCGGAGTGGTGGGGACTTGACCGCTTCCCAACAAACACGGGGAGTATGGTTAAACACCTCAAGGGGACTCTAGGATAAACGTGACGCCGCAATCTGGTGATGGATTATTATGTAACTCGATGAGACAAATAAAAAATGAAGAATAAAATTTTTTGATATCCTGCTTAGTTTTCGAGATATTCTGTCTCAAATGTGAAATGGTTTTGGTTGAAATTCAGAAGAAAAAATTATTCAAAGTCAAATTTTATGATGAATTTTTATTTAAAAAGACGAGACAAATAAAAAATAAAGAGTAAAATTTTTCGATATTTCACCTAGTTCTCGAGATATACTGTCTCAAAAGTGAGGTGTCTTGAGTTGAAATGCAGAAGAAAAATTTCGCAAAAGTCAAATTTAATGATGGATTCTTATGTAACACGACGAAAAAACTCGATAATAAGGAATAAATGTTTTCGATATCTTGCTTAGTTTGGGGGATATACAACAACCAAATTGAGGGGTTTAGGTTTGGATGCAGGCTGGACCAAAAATTAATTCTGTCAAAGCCACAATGATTACATGGTTGACATGCAGAATGGATATTTCAGTTTTATTACTACCACTTGTGGTTAGTCTGAAATGTGTCCTAGACCAGAAAAAAGTAAGAGGACCCACTCTAGGGATGAGCAACCCAGACATTTTGTAGGCTGGTACCAGAAATAAAATGTTTCCGCATAATTTATAGTTAATATAAAGTGTATCAACAAAAAGTAAAGAGTGATACTTTACTATAATGTATGGTTGGCATCATGCGGTGTTCTTTTAAGTAACTTCAAGCAAGTGTGCTCCAATCATAAATGCGATGATGAGTCACTGTCTGAACAAGCCTATACTTTTTTCAACAAAATAACTTATCACGCTAGAAGAACTCTACTTCAACTTCTGTTTAAAAGGGCAGAGGCTTTATTATTACCTTTAAAAATAAAAGAGCCGTTTCACAATTGTTGCTATTACAGGAATGTACAAGTAACTTTATGACACAGAATTTGATTCATTATTTTCCTTTACTTCACATTATTAATAATGAATTAACATGTGGTTAAAGGTAGGGACCGTGCACAAACTACACGGCCTGGTCCGGGGGGGGGGGGGGTGCTGGAAGGCTACGTTGAGCTATGTAGGGAGAGGGGGGGGGGATTCCAAGCCAGGCCACGTAGCTATCCTTTCATAAAATTTGTCACAGTTAAAATGAGGAATGGAATTCACAACAGCATGTGAATATTTATTGGTTTAATTCTAGATGGCGATACCGCTATAGCACCTTTCTGCCACACGCAGCTATCAAAGAATTATCCGTACCACTTTTATGACATTTTTCTTCTGGTCCAGGCTGTATTTCAACCTAACCTCAACTGCTAGGAATAATTTAAAAAAAAGCTAGATCCCTGTACTGGTAGTAGGCCTAAAGTAGTTGTAGCAGTATTATGATCTAGAATTAAACCTATTTATTTCCCTCAGCTAATTATCTCCTTATGTAATTTATAATAGTCTGACAAGAGAAAACAGTGCAAAATGTCTTCTGGAATCAAAAGGGGGAAAAAAACCTACTTGCTAGGTGAGGGGGGGGGGGAAGGGGGGTGGAGGCAAAAGCCAAGTTGGTCTACATGGGGAGGGATAGTGGTTCACAGGAGGCCAAATTGGAGCTATGTGGTTTATGCACGCTCTCTTATGTATGTATCTCAATTGATGCTATCTATAAACATTAGAAATTAAGGAAAAAAAGTCTGTTAAAAATTATTTTAATAGAATTTTATTTGCCAAAACATCTACAGCCACAAAAAAAGACTAAGGGTATTATTATTTTATTTAATTTCAATGGAGCACACGCTCCATAATATCCAAGTGTAATTAGGAAACAGTGATACAAGATTGATTGAAACAGAAAGTTATATATGTAATTTGAAAGTGTCACCATATGGCAAGATAATACTTGACAGCAGTAGGAGCACTGGATTCTTAGGTTTTCTGATTCATGTTTGAAGTATTTCTTTAATTCCTTAGTTATTGATCAAAAAATCTTAAAATATATATTAGCATATAAATTTAGTCAGGATCACTTTGAAATATATTTACAATGTATCAGATCTTTGGGGGGTGGAGGGGGGGGGGAGGAATTCAAACAATCCCACTGCCCATACAATTTAAAGCAGCTTATAAAAAAAAAAACCTACTCTTGAAATGTGAAGTGAAATATGCAAACACTGGTAATTGTATACTCCTGGAAAAATTGTTAATCATGCTCCAGAACATATTATAAATTTTACATCAAGACATCATCGAATTATTGAAGAGGAAAAAGAATTACAGTTTCCTCCCAAGTCCGACCACGAATGTATGTTTGATGCAGGTGCACTAACTGTTTTAATAGATCATATTGTACACTACATTTCAGGATTTGTGGTACACAAACATCTAAAAATATTAAAAAGTGAAGAGTGTGTTAGTATATTGTGATCTCCATTTCTATTATTTTGGGGATCTCTCAAAACGTACAAAAGTAGAGATGGTCTTATTCATCATTCACTTGATATAAGTAACATTTGTGAAACGTTTTAAAAAGTATTTAGCAGAAATGTGCATTCAAATTTTGGTTTATTTTTTTAAAAAGAAGTTAAACATTTTGCAAACTGAAACACAAGTTGTTCAATTGATAATCTGTGAAAATTTATTCAGTCACCTTAATTTGTGAACAAAGTCATCCCATTGAGAGCTATGACTAAATATTTATAGACGTGCTGCAAAGTTTGCTGTGTCTACCGCTCACTTCAACAACGATAATTACAATTCAACTTACTTATGAAATGATATTCCAGGTTCATTCCTGTCTGGCCTATTTGTGCAACCGTACGCAACACAAGCTGGCATTTTTAAACACTTATACACAATACTAAATGAAATAATCACTGCCTCTACCACAATGTGAACACCTTAATTGTTGGGAAGCGCCATATGGTCGCTGCCGGTGCTGCCACCATGCGGGAGAGTTTAGTGCTTGCTTCACCGATTTAAGCTCACTTCTTCTCCATATAATTCCTTCCTCCATGGAAGACAACAACTTGCCTGCGTGCTGAACAACTTTGGCGATATCAGCTGGGAGGCTGTTCGACGCGGAGCGGCAAATTTGGGACGTCTCCGAGCAACAACAACAGTTAAAAGATAAGGGCAAATAATTATTAACAACACGAAAACTTCGATTTTACTGGAAAATTTTGTTGTTAACCTCAAAGTGAAAGATAAAGTATTAAGTTTGGTGCAAGTGAAACTTTAGTTTGGTTGAAACATCTAAATTAGACCAACAGAGAATGTTGTTTTAAGAGAACATAAAGATTTTTTTGAGTAAACTTTACAGGGTCTTGCTTTTGTTTTTCATAAATTTAGTATTGCTTTGAGAAGGATATCCTACAGTTTCTTTTATTAGAGTTTCAGTTATTTTCATCACATATCTTAGTGACTGCGAAACTTTTTTCTTGGTCAACATTGTTTTAATTTGTTATATTTTTTACTGATATGTGATATATACTTTTAAATATTTAAACCATGTGTTAAGTGCATTTCCTCAGGAATAGTGTGATTTATGCATTTTTTGTATAAAGTTTCTTGGCTTTGCTAGTATATTGTTTTAAGATAAATTATTTAAAATGGAAGGGGAAGAACTATTTAAAAGTGGGGACCCTCATGTCAATGTAGAGATATAAAATTCTGATAACAGGTCACCAGTTCTGAATGTTACATCCCCCAGACCAGATATTCAGATACAAGACAGTCAAACATTTGTACAAAATTCAGAAATGGCCAACCCAACTTCTCCCATCTCAGATGTTACCTTACCACTTCTAGTGAATCCTTCAGAACTTGCCAATGCTTCTTCTACCCCAAGTGAAAGTTTTCGAGGTTTCACTAATGGTTCGCCATCTGAAATTAATCTCTCCATGGAACCCTGTTATGGTGGGCAAGACCCAGTGAACTTTCAGAATGACATGTTGATGCAGTTGATGAATATGATGAAAGAACAATCTGATAGTATTAACCGTCTTGCAAACAGAACCACTTGTCAGTTTTCTGCTATGGAGAAACAAATTTCCACTTTGAAAGAGCATATTAGTGATCAGGTGTCGAGTCTTAGCAACAAAGTTGAGAACTATAAAGCAAATTGCGAACAAAATACACAAAATTTACATGATGCGATAAGCAAAAAATTGGAAAATCAATCAGCTGTTATTAGTCAAAGACTACACACACTTGAAAAACATTCAGATGCATTGGGTAGTAAAATAGAATCCTTACAGGATTCATGGGATTTCAAGATGAGGGAGAATAGTCAAGACATGTTAGATAAATGGGAGAGTGTTTCTAATAAATTAGACAATTGTAAACATAGCTGTGAAGAAGGTAGGCAAACATTAACTACAGATATCGAAGCAATAGGGACTCTTTCACAAAACACTGAACTGGAAATTGATGATTTAAAGGGGAGGTTGATAAGTTGTGGGGTAAAGGTACAGACAGTACAAAATAACAATAAGAAACTAGATGAAAAGGTAGAAATTTTAGCAAAAGAAATGACAGGTTTACAGAATAGGCATACTACACTCCACAATCATACAGAAGACAACAAACGCTTTACAAAACAGTTAACTCAACTGGTTGAAGTACTAGATATTAAGATCAAAGATATAGGGTTTGAAGTACATTCCATTAACCACAAGATAGAGTCCCAAGACCATAAATTTGTACAAATAGAGGACCAAATCAAAAATGCTCAAGAGAAAAATTCATTCGGTGGTTTGGCAAAGGTTACAGTAAATATTCTAGAAAAATTTGAAATTGTTAAATTTAGTGACAATGGGAACATACACCCAGTGAGCTTTCTGGAAAGTTTCGAAGCATACCGAATTTTTGGGCTTTATTGTGGTAAAGGTTTGATTGATTTTGAAGGAGAGGGTTCAAGAGATATAGTACCTTTAAAAAATTTGTGGAGGGAGAAAAGTATAGGTTCCATTAAAGCGTCATTTGCTACAAATGGCACGGGTGATGTTAAAGAGTCTTCATTTCGAAAGAAACTAGTGGAATTTTGTGTATCAGCAATGCAGTACGGAAAAGCGGAAAGAGAAGAAATAAAAGTCTTAAAGGGGGTAGACCACGAACAAAAGAGGAAATTAATGGATATTATTGAAGAGTTTAATGAAGTGTTCTCAAATAGACCAAGCTTGATAAAGGCTATATATGTCATTTCACTGTGAATAGTGACAAACATTTTGTCATTAAGCCGTACCCAGTACCTATAGCGAAAAGGAAGTTAGTAGATGAAGAAATTAATAGAATGATTCAATGGGGTGTGATCGAAAGATCGAATAGTTTGTACAATAACCCATCTTGTAATTGTCGCAAAAGCGGATCTATCTGTTCGTTTGGTTCTGCATGCTCGGAATTTAAACAAAGTACTAATAATGGAAAGGGTACACCCTCAACCAATCGACGTGATATTACAAAGTTTACAAGGAAAAAAGTTCTTAATGTCTTTGGACCTCGCTTCATCCTATTGGCAGATGCCAATTGCCAAAGAATCGAGGACGTACACTGCTTTTTTATACCAGGGGAGGTGCTGCCATTTCAAAGTACTTCCATTTCAAATTTCTTGCAGATAAAATGAAAATTCGTACACTTTAATTGATCCAGATAGTGGCCGATTTAAGGGAAATTACAATGTAAGAATATTGAAACCATATAGATGTTTGAAAGTTGACTAGATTTCTCCGTAAAATGTTTTTGTTTTTTTAGTGTATATGTATATATGACTTTAATGTTAGTGAATATTATTGTGAATAACCTAGAAGAGAAATGTGTTGCAGAATTTTGGTGATGTTTGATGGTCAGAACTGTGGTGAGGTCTGGAAAGGGACTTGCTATCCAAAAGGTACCATTGGGAAGCATCTCTTACAGATGGTGTGAGTGAATTAAAATTTAAGTGTAGGGTAAGGAGTGTGAAATAAAAAATGTATGTATTGATGGCAGAACTGTTTGTTTATATTTGTATTTTGATCTATGGGACAGCCGTGTGGATAGTGGATATTTAACATGGAAAAACTAGAGATTTTGGTGTTGTTGTTTCCAATAATGCTGTCTACCGTGGCAGGACTAGAGAGTTTGGTGGTTTTATGGGGGGAAAATGTAATCCTTCAACGGCTTTTTTGTGTATTTGATGTTAGTGGTAAGGAATGATCCGTTGGGAATGTTCATGATTTATAGTTGTTTGTTACTGTGGTGTATTTTGATGTTCATGATGTTTTGTTACTTTTAATGTTGTATTTCATGTTTACCGTAAGGAAATATTCATTTTCAACTAATTTATATCTTAATGTCCATGACATTTTATATTGGTTGCCTTTTAATTACATTTTAGTAGAAAGAAAACTGTTTTGGAACAAATGTGTATTTTGATACGTATTGTTTTGATATGTTTGTATATTGCTCCAACACCAACCAATTCAAAAAAATATAGCAGTTTATGGTTAATGTGATATTTGTAAGTATTGCTACATCAATTTGTGGAGTTTGTATGTATTCTGTGTGAATGAGGTGTGGAAATTGTAAAATAGGAGGAAGGGGACTTAATTTGAATTTACCCTTGCCATTGCTAATTGGAAATTCGCAATAACAAGGATAAACTAAGGGGGGTTGTAGCGGTACCACTTTGTGTTTGAAAGTAGCGCCGGTTTGTGACGTCATCGGCACCATGTCCATGGCCATGGAAGGGTGAGCCCCGGGGGCCGCATGGTGGGTGCTGTGGTAGCCACAAGGTGGGCAGTCGGTCGCAGGACGTGGAGAAGTGTGGTTGGTGTTAAGTTGGAAGTTGTAAACGTGTGAATGTGCGTAAAAGGTGTAAAAATAGCCGTTCTACTTTAACTGGATCTGCAACTTTGGAGTGAGAAGTCCGATAAGTTTATAACATTGGTGGTGTTGGAAAAATGAAGGCAATGAATTAAAATTAGTTTTGTGAAATAACTGTTTATTCATTCAGTACCTAGTCTTTAAATTTCCTCAATTGGATACTGAGTGGCGGCCGGTCAAGAGAATCTGTATCTTTAGAAGGAAGAAGTAAGAGTTACACTATGCACATTATATTTCAGTGGCGAGATTGAAAATAAAACATTGTGGTAGCTGATGTGAGCGGACGACCCACGAAACCGCAACAATGTGATACCAAAATCCACTTTGTTACTATTTTTAAACTGGGTGAATGAAAATTCTGAAATTTAAATCATAATATTTCCTAAAGTATTGAAGTTGTGGCTCTTAAAACTGTTTTAAACGATTCTACATTAACTCTTCAATGAGGTATCACCACCATATAACTGTGATAACAGTTCTTTGATAACTTTGCCATCGTTTTACAAATTCACCCACTCCCCCTTATAGTCTGAATTCTTAGCAAACTACTACCTGAAGCTACCATCGTGGCATGAATTTTAATTATTTGTTTTTCAGATATCAGCCAAAATATGGAATAAATTCCAAAACCAATTACAGTGTCATGCGCAGAAAAAATTCTTCTTTCATTTAAACTTAGTGCCTCCTTTGAATTTATTTATATTCTTTAATCTTAACTTTCTCTCCTCCCTCACATGGCCTATTATTTTCATTAGAACCTCCAAAAAAAAAAAAAAAACTCTTAACTTTTAGCTACCTTTCTCAAAATTTAATATGATATGTAAGCAAAAACCATGCTTCTATTAAGCTATAAACTGTTTCCCTATCTAAAAAACTGTGGCTTCTAGAATTTTAAATGTGATTACTGCGCCATTCTGATTTCAGACAAACTCGATTTTAAAATGCTGATATTTCTCTAAGAAAAATTCCTAGTTGTAAAGTTACCTATTTCATTTGACTACACATGGCCTAAGGTAGCTGTGAAAATGAATTTGATGTTTTCCTTTCCAAAATAGTCTGAACCCTATATACCAGTTATGTTTACATTACGGTATGACTTTATATGAATGTTTAGTCTGATATATGACTTGAAGTACTTAAGCAAATGACTTTAAACCTGATCTGTAATATTATTGAGGTGTGTTCAATGTTCTATAAATAAATTTGGTTATGGCGTAACAAAATTTTAGGTTACCTGACAGAGGGAGCAGACAAATAAAAATTAAAATTAAAATCCATAGAGTGCAAAAAAGTTATGTATGGAAAATTTCACTGGGGCATAAGCTGAATCATACTTAATAACAACAATAATTCATTTTCAGTTACTGGAATATTGGTGTTATTGCATAAGTTGCTTCAAAAGTATTTTAGAGGTTTGATAAGCATGCAGAATTCATTAAAATAATTTACAGAATGAGTTAAAGTGTTATTCTGCAGTAAGGTAACTTACAATTAATTAAATTGAGATTATCATCAAAGTATCATTTTGGTTTAATGTAACTGCCATTTGTGATGTGGCAGACATCCAGCCAAAAACCAATTTCTTTCAAAACGTGGGAAAATGTATTCCGGTTATGTCAGTGCTAAAAACGCTTACCCGGAGTCCGAGAATCCTGGCACTGGCCTTCATAGCATCTGTGGTGATCTCCATGAAAAATAAAGTTTTCTGAATTTTAGATTCATTGAGAGCAGAAAACATATTCTCTTCTTGGCTGCTCTGCAGTTGTGGGTGTTAATTTTGCAACTGATATGAAATCTTGGTTCATTCTTGAAGGTCATGGTCTTAACGACTATTTCTATCCCAGCCAACATTTCCATAAAGAAATATCCACAAGGCATTTTATCCTAATTTCCTGTAACATTGTAAATCTTTAGATCCTAAGTTGCAAACATCTCAACAGCATGTACCAAACAGCTGATTTTGGAATTTCATGTTAATTTCTTTAGACTAAAGGTAGTTCTTTTCATTTCTTTTATCCTTGCTACACCTCATCAACACTGAGGTCATTAGAGATAGGAAAGGAAAAGAGGCAAGGAACAGGAAGGAATTTTGTAATGGGCTTTCAAAGGAACCAACCCTACATTTGTTCTGTGTGATGTCGGGGAATCTTGGAAAATCAAAATCTGGATGGATGGAAGGGGATTCGAAGCTGTATCCTCCTGAATGCGAGGCCAGTGTTACCACTTACCTAATGGTGATCTACAGGCAAATCTTTCCCTAAACTGTACATTAACATCAAGAACAATCTGACCATTTCTCATGCTGTCCTAAACAACCACATCCTTGAATTATCCAGTATCAATATGCATTTATGCTAAATCATTATCTGGATAATGTTCTTATACCAACAGTAAATTATAGGCCCACTAAGATGTGTTATGGCCAAGCCATGTCTGAGATTAGAATTAATATCAAGTATGGGTCTGAACAGGGAACAGTACTTTAAATGGTCATTGTCACCTCATCAGGTCACATGAAAGGCCATTTAAGGTTAAATCGATGGCCACACCACCTTCTAAGACAACGCTTTAAGATCTTTATCATATGGGGTCATATTCACAGGTACTCGAGAGGTATGTAAGCTACCTAGAATGCCAGGGAGTCATTCAGTGTCAGTCAAAGTTCAGGAGTTTGAAGTAGTTAGGAGACAGTTCAACTCGACTCAGTCAAGGAGATGGGAGACATCTCGACCCGGCCTTTGCAGGGTTGGGATTATCGGGCCAACCTCCACACCCATCTGCCATCACCAGCGTAAGCATATTACCAGTTATAATGGGTAGTAGCCTATTGTAAGGAAGTATCAAGTAACTTTTCTGTTCAGATACAATTATTCTCTGAGAGAGCATATTCGAAATAAACTTCATTAAGGTGAAACCCTGTCTCATTACTAGTTCTAGCATAAGCTATTATAAAAGTTCTGACCCCTCACTGGGTGCTACCCCTATCAAATAACAATATTCTAATAAGCCAATCTATTCACCCATCAATCCAAACCACTTGACTGTCTGGGGCCATATGGCTTCTAGCCTAAGGATGTTAGCAAGGCACATGTTGCGGGGATAGATCACTATGGTTACCACACCACCAATGGGTGTTTCCCAAGGAAAATCTGTTGACCATAGTCTGTCAATGTGGCCTAAAGTCTTCCAATGGAACAGGAACATGATAGATGATCCTTACTAGACTTAGTGTAATCTTTATGCTATACTATTGAGGAATAAATGTAATGAAACTAAAAAACATAGCAGCCAGATTCTGTAATAGTGAAACTAGCAATTTTAACTGACCATGCCACTGATGCTTGAGGTAACTGAATTTGGTTCTACAGCACTACATGAGTAAAATTTGAGATATTTTACTACAAAAAGAGACTTAAACCAGTTCTGTAAATTTCATTAATTAATTTCTTTGTGCTTTCAAAGTGGTAACATTGTCCTCAATAGCCCTGTCTTTTATTCACAGTTTATTAAATTTTTAATATTTATTTTAGAAATAACACAGTGTGAATTTCAAGTTTATATCACTTTACCTATTATAACAACATCAGCACTTGAAGGTAGGCTTGGCGATTCAATGTTTGCAGATTCTTGCTGCTTTGCCTGTCCATGTTGATATCTCTTGAATAGTTTGTTGAACCTCTTACCCTGTAGGTGTTTGGGCACAATCTGCACAAACAGTAATGTATGTGTTATAAATGTCAGGTTAACTTTATTAAATTTTTTAAAAATGGAAAGTATAAATTGAATGTTTCTCTGTCTTTAGGTGAATTTCCTGTTTACTTATTTAGAATTGTCACTACTGTGGTATTAAAATTATTTTCTTAATGGAACAAGATGGTAAGGGAAAAAAATCATTAACTTTATGTAGATGTTTCTTTTAAGGTACAATTTTTAGGGATTACAGACTACAACCAAATTGACAGGTTAATCTAAATTATAACTCACACAATAAACACATAATGGTTTGAGTAAACTTTTGAATCAACTTAAACTCAGTATACTAGTTTTACTTGCAAACAGTGTTTCTATATGCACTTTTTCCTTAAAAAGAAGAATGATATAGTCACTGTCATTGATAAAAATGTTTTGTTAAACTGGTAAATGTAGATAATTATGCCATAATCTTGAAAGGACATTGTAGTATTGCATGAAGGACAAATTGAATTTTAGTAAGCAAAATGCAAATGAGCTGAGATAAGAATGTCTGTTAAACTAACAAAAGTACCTTAAAAATTAATAGGATATGATTATCTCCCTAATAAATATATATCAGGAAATTTAAAAATATTTTCCCCCAAAAAGTTTTACATGTGAAATTTGTAAATACATAGATTCTACAAAGTTAAACTAAGTTGATGAAATTTTATTCACCTTGTTGGAAGTGGACAAAATCATTTTCAGGCAGCAATTTTTAAGCTGTCTCCAAATCTACAAGGAAAAATAAAATACTGTGAGAACAAATGACACAAATGGCAAGGACTAAAATCTAATTAATAAATTGACCATCTTCCTAAAATGGAAAATAAACTGAAAAGAAATCATTCTATACTTGGAATAAGTTACATTATTTAGAGCATTCAGCAAGGCTCTCAGCTTTCAAAAGATTATTAAGTTTCAACACATTTATTTACGTATTATCTTGGTTCTCCAGGTGGAGCCGCGTTGATATATTTAAAGCTAACGTTTGCTGCCATCGTGCTGTGGCCTTCTTCAGAGGACTGCTTTGTCAGATGCTGCTATCGCCTTATACAGTAGCAGGAAGCTAGCGCAGGCAGGCGCTACTCATCCACAGTGACGTCACCATGCCCAGTGTAGGCGGTAGGATGGGATCGTTTGTCTTGGGTTTTCCTATGCAGGTATGACCAAATATGGTCAAGTTGCAAACCATTGTCGGCATTCATGTTGTTTGGCCATTTTTGTATTTCTAATGCTTCTCTTACACGCCTAGGCCACCATCTCCTCTCATTGGTTATAACACTTGTCTTATCAAATATGCAACACAGTGTAGATCATTTATATATATTAAAAACAATAGTGACCCCAATATAGAACCCGAGGTACTCCACATCTGATAAATTCCCAGTCAGAAAACGGTGGACCACATAAGCAGCCTTGAAATTCTCCAAGAAAACTTTCTTTTTTCTATTCAGAAAGTAAGAACTAAGCTATTTATTAACAATGTTCTATACCATAATACTTTAATTTCTGTATCAGAATGTTATGATCTATACAGTCAAACGCCTCAGATAAGTCACAAAAATTCACACAGGAATTAATTTATCATTTATTCCTTCTAAAATATTGTTAGTGAATGCAAATATAACTTGTTCTGTTGATTGGCCATTTAGAAAACCAAATTGTGATTTAGTTAGAGTATTATTATTTTTAAGGTGTTCATAAACTCTATTGTACATTGTTTTCTCAAAAACTTTGGAGAAGAACATTAGTAACGAAATAGGACTAATTAGAAACGGCTGACTTATCCCCCTTTTTATAAAGTGGTTTAACTACAGTACACTTAAACCTTTCTGGAAAGGTGCCCTCAAGTAAAGATAAATTAAGCAGATAACTTAGTATATAACTTAATTCTGAGGAGCAGAGATGGAAATTCCATCATAACCACTCGAGTATTTGCTCTTAGGAGTCATGATAACTTTTCTTATTTCTTCTGGAGTAGCTAAAGTTACACACATAGTTTCAAATTTTTCTTGGAAACCTGTTTTGACAAAATCCATAATATATCATTGAGCTATTGGCAGTCAATTTTTCAGAATCAGATAATAAATGTTTATTAAATGTATTAGCAATTGAAAAATTCGATTCTACTAAATTTTCTTTGATATAAATGTCATTACTTGTTTGATTATTTTGTCCTATTTCCCTTTTTACAATGTCCCATATTGTCTTAATTTTATTTTCAGAATCATTAATTTTATGGATGTAGTACATACTTTTAGATTCTTTAATAACATTTTTCAGTATTTTGCACTAGTACCACTTGTAATGTGTTTTAACATTAGCATTCTGACTGTTCCTAGAGGCAATATATAACTTCCTTTACGAATGCATGACGGTCTAATGCCCACAGTTATCAATGGATTTTGTTCCTTTTGATAAGCATGACACCTTTTCAAGGGAAAGCAACTTTCAAAGTAATTTAATACAATGCTACTAGAAATGTTGTATTTTTCATTCATACTTTGTGCACTGTAAACATATTCCCTGTTTGTGGTATTGAGGTACCTTCTAAAACAAGTAACTTGTAATGCGAGTGTTAAGAAGGTAGATTTGTTGAACTGTTTTGGTACATGGGTCAAGCCGGCAAAGGGAATGTTAGCTGCAGGCCCGCCATAAGTGGGCGTGCATGGTGTGTACTGCACATAGGTGGCACATCGAGGGGAAAGCAAATCGAGTGATCGACAGTCGCCACCCAGCGATAGTTGCCACTCCAGTTGCCGCAACGAAACTCGGAACTTATGTAGCGGGCAACCTTTTTCTTCAGCTCAACTGCTGCCTTAGGCAGCCGGCGACATTCAGGGTGGCAACAATGGGGGTGGCCAATAATGTTCAAAGGGGCAGCAATCTCACAGTTTTTTGACTTGGTTCGGAAAACTCCTAGATCCATGACTGGCTGTAGTTAGACTGGAGGCGGCATAATCGGTATTGCACATGGGCATTCAAACAGCTAGTGGTGGGCCTGGTTAGCTGGCAAGTCAGATCAGTGAACTTCACGATTAAACAGAGAGTGACAGGCTACACCAAAGAATAACCTATGGTGTAAGAAGTTTTAAGTTGCCTAGATCATGTGATGACCAAGGAGAATTACAATTGGTTACAAGATGATAGGCAGTCACATTGCAGGATCAGTATTTGCCAAGCCTCCAAAAATGATCGACGTGCCTTCAGGTGGTGTTGGAACTGCGTGTTGACCATGTGCAGTGATTTGCGGGTTCGCAGGCATTTTCTATTATCTCGCCTATCAGTAATTTAAGCTGCAAAGACTGTTGAATTCATGGGGTAACCCAATCAGACCAATGTGTGCTAATTAGGGTGCCAAGTTTTCTAACTGCAAACCTGCCTTGTTCAAGTCAAAGTTCAATGTCTAAACTTTGACTGTAATGCAGAACTGGTACTGGCCTGGGAATTTGTGTTTTGAAATAAACAGTTTAAAATTGATCTTCTGAATTCTGATAAACATTCTTTAGTAGTAATCTTCTAGTGACTAACATTTGCATGCTTATTCCTAATGTATTTCCTGAATCTTGGGTGGGGACCATTATTGACTTTCGAATCTGTGAGAAATCCTACCCAGTGCTTAGCAGTATACCAGCACGTTCCTTTCATGGTCCAAATTATTCCTATAATCTCTGTTAAGTTCTCAAATAATAACAAGGTACATAAAGTGCTTTCTAAAGACTGTGGCAGAGTAAAGACAACTTTTGTAGATTAGCATCAAGTATCCTGCAACCAGACTATACATGCCAACCCACATTTTATCATTATCAACTGATTCATCATTTATTTCATGCTGAAGTTTAAAAACATTACTCTTGGAGCTAGTTCTTATTAAAATGTTGATAGTTAATTACTGTGCTCATTATCCGAAAGTCCATTGATAGATGGCTTGATTGTATAACTAAATTTTGAGGTATCTAGGAAAACATTACCTGAGTAACTATTATTCATTATTCTAGTGGGAAAATTAACTACCTGAGCTAAATTGAAAGAACTGACTAATGATTCCAACATGACTTTACAGGATAAGTTACTTGAAACAAATTTTTTTTTATTAAAATCACCGCACATGACTATGTCAGCTACTTTTCTGCTTGAAAGTGTGAATAAGAGTTCAAATTGGTTCAGAAAAACAGAGAAGTTTCCAGAAGGTGCTCTGTATATAGTTACTATTATGAAAATTTCATCATTGAAATTTAGCCAGGTAACACAGGTTTCAAAATGTTGATCAAGACAATACTGTCTAATATTTATATAATCAAAGCTATAACCATTTTTAATATAATGACAAATCTTCCTTTCTCCAAGTTTGTTTTGCAATAATGTAAAGCTAAATTAAAGTCAGTTACATTTGACATTCCCATTAAGACAAGCATAAAACATTAATTATATTGATAGCAATTCACCCACTTTGTTCAATAACCCTCGGATATTTTTCTCTAGCTGGAGGAATGGTTACATGTTTACATCCCTGCAGTGACTAACATTGGAGTCGGGGATGCAGAATTTCCTCAGAGAACTTAAGCAATCAGCGATAGACATATCACAGGTGAAAAAAAAAATGTATGGATAGGAGAATAACCAATGCTTACCTAAGTTGAAGGCTGAAAAGTCATAAAACCATGGATTTAGGCACCATTCCAGCCTCAACTTTTGTAAGCGGTGATTTTTCTCGTATTGAAATGTTTATCCTATTTATAGTGCCTTTGTTCCCTAGCAATAAATATATGCACTGTTAGGAAACTGTTGAGTTTCCATTGATACTGAAAATAAAGCCATGTACGTTTCACATAGTTTATTATAATTGAACATACTGATACACTTTATACGCTAGCACACATACATCTATACAGACGGACGAACAGGAAACGACTGACTAGTACAGCATGTAGGTACAAAGATCTCAGAACACTCAAAGGTAACACACACATTTATCGATATCATTTAACATGTTTTGACCAACTCAACACTCTTGATAACTAAATTATGTAGTAACTGAATTCTATTAGTGACATAAGGAACATAACAGCACGATGGTGGCAAAAAAAAAAAGAAAAGAAAAACATTATGTAACTGGTGGAAAAAAACCATGGCAAGTAAATATACTCGTCATTATTGACGAGTATATTTACATGACTGTAGTGTGACAAGTATTGCAGTTCTGTATAAAATTCTCATCATTTATTAGTGGCCTTTGGTCATTAAAAGCACGAAACATACAGAGTTTAAGAAATACACATGTTGGAATATTATTTGGTTAAACTCTCACACAAGTTAAGCAGGTTATACAGAAAAAGGATGGATATATTTCTCATTAAACTATTCTTTGCAATGCATTAAAGTGAAACAGTGAATCCTAGTACAATAATTTTATGAATAATACTTGGTATAAAAGTTTTTGAAACATGAGAAATTTTGATAAAATTATACCTGAAAGCTCTTATTACTTTTTTTGTCACCTTTTATGAGTGAAGTTCTTTCCCCATTTAAATTTTCAGGAAGTTTCATCAGTGTGATTTAAATCTTAAAATGGATACCTGTAATAGATGAAAAATTTGGGGGAGGAGGGGGAAGGGGAGAAGGAATTCTGTTTAAGTAAGTTGGAAGAAACTGAGATGTGCTACACTAAATACTTTACAATTTTATTTCTGTCTACAAAGTATTAGAAAAATAAGAACAAACATTATGACAAATAAAATCTCTCCTTCCATTTTTTTTACATGTTTTGGTAATGAATCAATGGAAATATTAATATTTTCACCTTCCTAGACGTGGAAATCACCTTGCAAAATAGCCAGTTATGCACCTTTGCACACATCAAATTGTTACACTCCTGCATGAAGCCAGGGGTTTGCTTTAACATTCATGAGAGCTATAACTGTGTCTATTTTCTCATTGAAGATTTAATACAAATGGTCAGCATGTTGAACCATAAGGCTGCTGATAGGGGTATGTAAACACAGCACTGTTCAATCTAAACAATTTCCATGTCTCGTACCAAAATAGGTTCACTTCTTTTACGACCACCCCATATTGATTCTACCCCAACAGATAAAGGTATTTGGAAAGAATGACATGATACATTTGATTCAAATTCAAAGTTTGTATTAAATGAAAGTTCTCTTACAGTTTTACGGTACCAGGTTAATCTACATAGTTAAGGCATCGAACTATAGAATCCACATGAAGATCATAGGTTAGACAGATTCACAGCAAGCTTACATCCTGTTCCCCCAGTTAGGATGATATTATTCCAGTTCTGATGAATTTCCTGATCTACACTGCAACACCTCCTACCACAAGTTAACAGTTTTACAGAGACATTGCTTGCCTCGCCTACTGCGATTTTACCTCAATGAAAACTGAGTGAAGACTGCCCAAATTCCAATATGGCTGAACTGTATTTATAGACAAATCCAGAACTCTAATGTCAGCTCTTAACTTTAAAATTTAATATCTGACTACCCACTTTATATTTTTGACTGTAATTTCTCAATAGAACCTGCTCTTAATTTTGAAGCATTGTTTATTCCTCAAGGATGCTTCTAATGGATTTCTATTTAATTTTGTGACTTCGACATTTTGGAGTACTGCTCTACAATACTTTTAATAATACAACTAAAAAAATCCAATTTTTCTCCACGAAATCTCAATTTTTTTTCTGAAACTGGTTATATGATTTTAATCTACTTGATTTTATCTATCTCCTGGACCTAATTTTATTCTGTTATCTCTTTTATTAAAGATTTTGATTTTCTTTACTAAACTAAAATTCATATCTATTGTTTATTTAATTAGTCAAATTTATATTCAGGGTGTTCTTGCTAATGCTTACTACAGCATGTGATTTCAAAATCTAGTGTAACTCTTTGCATTCTTTAGTAATTTGAAATTTTGTATTTTGCTTGTTCTGAGCACATGGCCTTATATCACCAAAATCGAAATATTTTCTAAGCTAATTTTTTTAGGCATAAACAATACACCTTAAAATGATTGTCGTCATGAGTTCTCTCAGTGAAAATTGTTTGTAGTCAATTTTGTTTATGTTTGAAAAACAAATTTATCTTAAATTTATACCTTTTATGAAACTGATTTCAAAACAAGCTAAAGGATACCTCACTACACAAAAAGTGTTGATATAAGTTGTTTACTGTATAGATTATCCAAAACAGGCCCTCATCTGAACGGTTTTGGTAAGGTTATAGACGGGTTAAAAAATCAACAAACTTTCACCAATACCTACTGTAAGCCTATATTTTCACCTATTTCTCTCCTGGCCTTGTGGCTCTAAATCAAATACTTCTCCAGTTGACAAATTCTCTCCCAAATACCCATCCCCTAGTTCTGTAAACTAGTTTTTTCCCCAGCAATAAATCACATTGCAAAATGCACAACATATATCCAGCCAGAACAACACATTCTTTCCCAGCTACAAGGGAAGTGTTCACCATAATTGGTAATGCCACCTGCCCAAAAACTGACTTTTATACACTTGCTCACCCACATCTTTTGCCACAGTTTTTAAATTTTCCTCGCCACAGACCATCTGTTCATCGGGATCAGTATTTACAGAGACAGTTTCATCCGAAAATCTATACTATCCAGTAGCTGCCCATGCCTACTATCACAATTCATGTGACATCAATAGCTGATTTATAGTCAGAGTAATCATATTACTACTTGAAACATCTACTATACTGAACTCTGTAGAAGGACAATAAACTCAGAATACCAGACATTCCACTGACCTATATATCAGATAATGCACTCCTATCTTTCACCATGCCTCTGGAAAATCCACCACTTACATATATATTATTATTTCTCTTCAGGTTATGCATTAATATTATAGTTTACAAGAAGGTATGCAAAAGAAACTGAACTTTTTTTTAATTCCTTTATTTAATATTTTTAAGAAAATACAATAACTCCCCTTCAAAGTACTCTCCATTGCAACTGATAAAATTGTCCAATGTGTTATTCCATTGTTCAGCATATTTTTTATACTCCTCTTCAGAGAAGTCAGACAGTATCTCTGTGATTTTGTTCTTCACTACATCTAAGTTGGAAATTTGTTTTCCTTTCATGTGTCTTTTCATTCAAGGAAATGAAACGAAGTTGCAGGGGACAATGTCTGGTGAACAGGATGGCTGGTGCATAGGGGTCATGGCATTTTTGACAAAAATCAGTGCAATTTTTAAATGCAATGGAACTCAAACTCCGGTGGCAATTTCCTTACACACCCATTTTTCCCCTTTCTCCACCTACTTCTTCACTCTACAAATTTGAACTTTCAATCCTATCAAAGTTTTTGATAAAGTATTCACCATTTCCCTTATTCCAGTACTTTATCCCCTTTCCTACGAAAGAAAATTTTCCCACACCATTGCGCCTGATATCAAATGCCAGCTTATGGTCATATTCATCTTTTCCCTTCATAGCATTACGCCTAATTCTTGCACCAGTATCTTTTCATGCCTCATCATCAATATATGCCTTGTACATTCTCATGACTCTCTTCACCCTCCTCCTGTCTTCCAATGAATACCATTCTATCTCTTTTATTATATCGGTTACTGATAGTGTTTTGAGGTAATTTCCAAAGACAAATCTAACAGCACTTCTTTGAACCTCCTCCAACTCCTGTATTTGATACCCAAAATATGGTTACCATACTACACCACCACATTCAAGCAATGATCTGACAAAAGTTTTGAAATCCAATTCCTTTACTTCTCTGGTACATCCTCTAATCACTCTCTCCAACAAATGCAAGATTTTGAAACCTTTCCCTAGTACCTGTCCAATGCGCTCGCACAGTAGAGCTTACTATCAAATGTTATGCCAACATATTTACATTTCAAGTCTTCAACAAGTAATTCTTTCCTCATCTTACAGTCATAATCAACATTTAGTTTTTTATCTGTGTATCTGATAAAATGGCCCTTCCTTGCTTTTCTATTCATCCAATGTTTACCAACTCAGCTAGACATCCTGTCCAGGTCACCCTGCAGCTGTTTACAGTCCTCTACAGTTATGATCATTTTATATAGCATTATATAATCTGCAAACAATCTAATTTCTGATATTAAACAATCAACACAATTATTCATTAGAATAATGAATAGCAATGGTCCCAATACACTACCCAGTGGCACTCCTATTTTCACTTCCACTTCTTTTGATATTGCATTTCCTACCATAACTGTTTGCTTTCTACCTTTTAAGAATTCTTCTAACCAACTAATCACTTTCTCACCTTCTCCAATAGATTTTACCACCACTTTATGGCTCACTCTGTCAAAAAGCCTTTGAAAGAGCTAGTGCTAGACTATCAATTTGGCCTCCCTTGTCCATTTCATCTGAAATATCTTGCATATAGCCTACTAACTGAGAGTCACAAGAATATCCTTGCCTAAAACCATGTTGCCATCTTGAAAATCACACTCCCCATATATATTTCTGATGTTGTTGCATATCAATCTCTCCATTAATTTACTTACCATTGATGCCAAACTGATTGCCCTATAATTTTCGACTCTATTTGTTCCTCCTTTATTGACTGGTACTACCATCACATATTACCAGTTTTTCTGGTATGCAGCAAGTATCTAGACTCAATTTAAATAATGTTTCAAGATAAGGTACAATCTGACATCCTGCTATCTTTAAGACCTACGTGGAAGAACCAGTTGCCCGACTGCCACAAATCAGGCCTTATCCGTTGCACATTGTTGTTCAATCTATTCAAAACATCCAGGTAAAAGGTCTGGTTAACTGCCTGACCCTGTGGAACAAATCTGAATGGACAAATCCTCGCAACTGAAGAAACAAATCTGCAATGTCTTGAACTTTGATTTCACTTATCTTGTTTTTTTGGCGCGAAGCAAACTCAGAGTCTACCATTGGCGCGATTGTTGCTTCATTTCAGGGTCATAACCATAGCACCAGGATTTGTCACCTGTGATGAACTTGAAGAAAATGTATGGACATTTCATATCTCTTCCTTCAAAGTACAGCATGCTTCCAAGTGAGGTTATCTTTGCTGTGCAATTGGCAATAGTGGCATGAATTTGGCAACTATCCTTCTCATACCCCAATCATCACTTAAAATGCGCTAAACTGAGCTCCAAGCCAATCCAAACAGTTCCACAACTTCTTTGATTGTATGTCATTGATATTTAGGATGATTTTGCAAATTTTTGTGACATTTTTGTCTGTTCAGGTTTATTGAATGATGTTGATCATCAAATGACATTCTCTTCTTTTGAAAAGGGAAAATTACTTAAATACTTGGCTTTTACCCATGGCATCATTCTTGAATACCATTTTTAATATTTAAAATGTTTCTGTGTCAGTTTTTCTGAGCAGAAAGCAAAACTTCATGTATGTGCACTGTTCTTGATAATCGGCTATCACAAAAATGATGAGCACACAAAACAGCAATCACAAAAAAATTATCACCGGTTGATGACAATTGGTATACTGACTCAGGGATGGAAATACTACATGCTCAGGATTTATACATTCTTTTCCTCATTCTCTACTTCATTTAACACCTGTGGACAATCTAAGTCCATTTCTTGTGGAATCTGTCATTGGATTGTCTAGTTTGAGTCCTGGTGCATGAAAAGAGATGCATATTACATGGTTGATGGTAATTTATCCATTAGATGGGGATATTAAGCTTGTTGACCACTCCCCTTTTTCTCATCTCAGTGCCTTTAGGAAGAAGAGACCTGAATCTTTCATTAATTCACAGCACAAAAAACACACTACACTCAACATAAACTCATAACAATCATCCACACAAACAGTAACGCTTACGTATACTTCCATAAATGGGAAAAGCATGGGGAAACTGCCTCAGTTAAACTTCCCAAGACACTGTCTTGGATGAATACTCTCTACACACTGGTGCCAACTTTTCATCATAATTATGAACAGCATGATACCAAGCAGCATTGGAATTTACTAATTACACTCTACTTCCACGACATTACCATGCATAACAATGTATATCACTTTGCTAACATATAAACAGTTTGTTGCTGATGAAAGTCTACACTGAAATTCCAACTGTGGAATATAACACTCACCTGCACTAATTGCTTTGACTTCTGCTCATACCACTCAACATTTATGAAGCATCTTACAAAAAAGATATCTGATTGAGTGTTTAGACAATTAGATTCTCCTAAGATAATAACATTTTCTCTTAATTATGAAGGTGTTAACTCATCTTTAAAAGCTTGATTTAACATAAAATAATCCAGAGACTTCTGTAATTATTTTGAAATAAAATTTTGGCATTACACAGAAAAGCATCACAATCGGTAATACTAATCCCTCTATCTCAATTAGAGTTCAGCAACCTTAATCATGTCACACATTCTGTTTCTAATCATGAGGAATAATTTGTACAACGATATTTTCTTATATTTTTGTAGTCCGTGCTGCCCTGCATTCCTATCAAGTTCTTGGTTTTAAAACCAGATGGTAATCCTATCAGCAAAATAACAAATGGTAAAGCTCACCAAAAATTTGGTGATCTTCACTGTTTACAAATAAATACAAAATTGTTATATAAATGCTTTAATTTTAAGCCATAGAGTGATGTGAAGAATAATAATTAGTTGTGCCAAGAACTAACCAAATCATCTTTCTTAACTACAAGGAAAATGTTGCTGTATGTGATATATATGTGTATATAAAATATTATTTGATGGCTATGTCACTGAAATATCTGAGACTTACCATCCTTGTCATAAAAATTATCTCCTGAAGTGTGTGTTATCCTGTGTCTTTTACTAATTCTTCAGTTTTTAACTTTCTTGCTTTTCTAGTGTAAAATATCACTACATTCAACCCATAAATTTCAGATTCTAAAGTAAATGAAGTATTTGGCATAATGAAGATACCTTTCACTTTTTTCCACCCATGATTTTTAATTTAATGAGCCTGGATAAATATTTGATAGCTTCTTGTATGTCTAGGATTCCATTTCTTCTCTCAAACATACAAGGTACTTCAGACTCATCTGAACTAGGGATAGTAGAACTAGAAATGCTCATCATTCCTTTCTGTAAAAACTACTACTGAATTTTTTTCGTGCCAATAAATAATGTCTGAAAACAATGAACACATAGAGATATCTTGTACAGTTCACTGCCATAAAACATGTGTACAAACGTTAGTATCCATACTAGATGCTATACTCTCCACTAGTAATTAATTTTAAGGTATAATATATATGTTACATTAAGTAATTTTCCTGCTTTAAGAAAAAAGGCTATATTTATCATACTGGATGTTACAGCAGAGAAAATAATATGATTTGGTAATTTTTGTATAATTGTTTTTCTTTATGGCAACACAGAAATAATAATTCACACTAAGCAATAACACTAGTGTGTTATTTATGAAATTGAGAAGCTAAAAGTAACACACAGCAGAAGTAACTCAAACAAATGCTGAAGTGTATGCTACAGCAGTAATGTAAATAAACAAGCTATCCAAATAAAAAGTAGATAAGATGCTGTGCAAAGTGTATTGATGATAGTATAAGGGGACAGAGATATGTAAATAAATATAGATCTTTGTTTCAGACAGCATTAGACATTCATTCATCAAACATCAAGACATGTAAATGATGACAAATAACTACCAATTGGTAGACCTTTACTGAAAAAAATTTCTTCTGTAGTTTCAAACTCTTTCTGAGTTTCATTAAGAGTGTTAGTACAAAAAAGTTAGCAGAAATTGCATTTAATTGTTTTTCTTTTATGTTCATTCCAGATATTAGAAGCATTCATTATTACTAAATCTGAAAGCAGTGGTGGACAAATTCTTTTCTTTATGCACATATTTACATTTTAAGGTGAGTGTTTCATAACCAACATTACGTTTATTAAATAACTATGTTATCAGGTCGATAAATTACACAGAAACTCAACTTTTACCAAATAACAATAATCTCAATGGTGACAAAGGGACCAGCAAAAAAAAAGTTTTTGTTTGGTCAAATTGCACTGAATGCATTATCCTCCATTAGAAAAATATTTTGCAAGATAATAAATGGCATTTTATCAGTACCTGTTCACTGCGAGAGGTTTACACAAAGGAAATAGAAATATACATAAATGTGGCACATATAAATTATCTCTGTATGTTACTACTATCAGGTATTTTATATTCATTCAGTACTTGTTGTTTGGTTGTTTGGTAAAGAGCTTTTACTAACGCAAATTACTCTCAAGGTTCTGTAAATAATAACAATAACAATATAAATTAAATACTTACTATAAAGACATGTTGCCTTACAATGACTAATTAAAAACTGAATCCACTTTAAAGTTATTACTGTCAATAAGAGAATCATGCATAATTTGAATAAATAAATAACATATTTATCCTTTTTCCACTAACAGAAAAATTGTGAAATAAATGATTCTTACTTCCAACAATGTACTGAGTCATCACAGGAAACACAATCACTGTAAAAGTTTTAAGTGTGAAATTCAGTATGATTCAGATAAGCAAATAATAAAACATTTTCTGTACTTAACAATTAACCAAATTGAAATAGGACAATATAATGTATTACTCCTTTTTTAAATCCAAACAAGGGATGAACAATATTCTTATTGTGCAACTGTTTCCAAAAATAGACTGTCAATATTTAAGATTGTACCTCAAGACTCTATAGCTGAAAACTAAACAAAAAGCAAAGTCAAATTTTCAGTTTATCACTCTGTAGCATTAAAACCACATAGAACCCAAATCTTATTTGATAAAATTGTGTTCAACATTTTTACTGACAATAACAGCACTTATACTCACATGAAATGGAGACCACCCCAGCTTACTGGGGACTGCTGTGAGAGAAGATGCAAGTGTTTTAGCTGCTACTTAATTAAACTGCCAGCTGTACAAGCTGTCGTTCACCTTATGACCTCTGCCACCTGATAAATGTCAGAGATACAGCTATCCAAGTTGAGTGATACACATAGGGCACTACTGATTGTGTGGGGTCAGTCTGATAAATTATTGGCTGGACAATGAGGAGAGAGAGAAACACTAAAACAATAGTAACAAGCAAATAAAGTAGTTTCAAATTCCAAACAAGAATCACCAAATTTTTTGTTCTAACTTTCTGTCTAGCTTCAAACATACATTTAAATAAGAACTAATTTCTGGCTTTCTCATTTTAATTTGATGATTTAAAGTAGAGCTAATTCAGCATTTTAGTTTGATGGTGTAAAGTGGAATGAATTCACCCAAAAGGAAACTTGTTTCATTGAAGGATAATCCCAATTACAAACAATAATTTTTCATGAATTTCAGAATGGAGTTATTCATATTCAACAAATAAAGCAAAGTATAAGATTATAGAGTATCTTCTGTAATAGACAGTTATTTCTTACAAATGCAAATTTCAGATTAAACATTTGTTCAATATCAGTAAACAAACAAAATTAGTTACTTCCCCATCCCTACCTCTAGTAATATCCCAAATGTTAATTTATTTTATTTAATTGATCTCAATCAGATGTGGAGTGAGGTTTCATATTAAGTGGTATACATGCATCATAGCAATTAAGAAATCCAGTATTAATTGACTGCTACATCCTGAAGAGTTATCAAGAGTATAAAAAATTGTGTTTGATATTCTTTTTAATGTTATCTTTTGCACAAATGACATTTAATACTGACCAACAGGTTATTCTGAATATATGTGTATGGTCAATCATTAATTTACGTTTAATAAAAAGGCTGCTTGGAAATATTAGATCTTTTGGAGGGAAAATAAGTAACTTATCTGACATTGTAATCTTATTTAATGAATGTTTTGGAGTGAATAATCTTCTACAGAGTTGCTGCTACTAGAGGAACTAACACAGGAAGACCTCTTTAGGGAGGATGTACAATTATTCTATCATATTACACATTATGGTTATCTGGACCTCTCTATGCCATTTTCAGCTTGGGGAAAAAAACATCAACTGCAAGGAGGACTGTTGAAAGAATATGGATCGTAATGAATCTGAGGAATGTAGCAAGTAGCTCAGAAAGTCTGAATCAGATATAAAGAAGGAGACAGTTTTATCATTTGATATGAATAGTATCTTCACTAAACTCGCTCATTGTGTTACTGTCTCCAAAGGACAAAAAATGTGAGCATGAAGAAATCCCTACATAGACACAAAGGTCACCCTACACCTTCCACCATCAGAAGACCCTGCCATACTTCTGGTATAAAGTCTGATAAGTTTTGAATAAACTGCTAGATTGCTAAATAAGTTCTCAGATAAAGTTAGTAATGAAATGATTCTTTCTAATGACTGAATTATAATTGAGTCTTGTAGTTCATTAATCAATTGAAAGTATTTCTGCCAATGCAACCAAATGTTGGTAAATCAGAACTTCACATCAAATACACAGATTAAAATTTTTGACTGCAGTGGCTTCCCATAGCCATCACCAGCATGATTAGGTTATTTAGTTCCATCTTTTTATCTCATTAAGACTTTCTGAGAAACTTGCTACATGAATACAACAAGTGTATCAAATGTAGTATATTGTTTGTGTTATATATGAGAGATGAAAGAATGGAGAAGGTAAACCTGGTCTATCCCAGTCTTACAACATGACTGATGGCCGATGCTCACTGGATGAATAAGGTTTCAAACCAAAATGTTGTACATTTGTGTTCATCTCATGTTTTGTATATTTTTCATAGATCTCCAGCCTTTAAATTTGGTGAGTGGTGGGTTTTTCCCTATCCTTTGTTAATTATTTACAGCACTTATTTTAATATCTCTTCTTTCTCCATCTATCTGTTGCTCAGGAATTATCTCACATCTTCTTCTTCCTTTAATACTATTCACAAACAACTTTGTCTATAAGACATAAGTCCACTAAATTTCAAAATGCATCATTTTATATTATACATCACATTTCTTTTAATTTTTCTCCAAATCATTTATTGAACACCTTTAAATTTTATAAAAATCTTTAGGGAATGCATCTCCTCTTCCTTTTCTTTAAACCATGTGAAGCCTCTGAATACTTCATTTTTCTATCTTCCAACTACGTCATCATCTGCCGATCTTACAGAAATTCTCTGCACCCCTTTAAAATTACCATACTGGAACCAAACATTATCATGCTACACCACTCTTCCTCCTCTTCACTATAGAGACCAACCTTCATATATTTAAAGCAGGGACCAACAAAAGGCTCTGCAACAATCTGGCTGGTATAAAGAGTTGTCACAATTACAAAGCATAATGGACTCTTCAGAATAGTGGGAAAACCCTGGGAAGAAGAAGAATGCCAAATATTTGCTATCTTAGAATAATTCTATACTAACATGCTGTTAATACTATTGGATAGCTAGAAGTAAATAAAGTTGAAGTTGTTTGAATGAAGCTCCTACTAGAGAAGGTAATGTATTCTCTATGAATGAATTATGAATGAGAATCAGTGAGAAATTTTAAAAAAATTTGTTTCGGTAATCAGTTTCCCTGTTGCGATTTTCACTTTCTCCATTGTAATCATTCAAGTTTTTTGTTTTTTGAGTTTCAATTAATATTCGCATTTTAAAGACATATTTAAACATTTGTGTCATGGCATCATTAAAACTTTTTCTGATCTCAATAACTATTATCCCAGTTACACAAAACTCAAAAAAGGAATTTCAGTTTGATTAAATTTTAATATATGTGTATGGTTCAATTTAAAAAAAACCATTCCAATTACTCTGTGTCTAGAATGATTTTCACGCTCTTTTAACAATCCACAAACACATGTGATTCATTAGTTATATTATGCCTTAGATATGAAGGGTGATTCGCAAAAAGTGTTGATTAGTTACAGGTAAGCTGTAGAACTAATATGCATACAATGTATTTTACACTAAAATTTGAAGCATGGTCAAGTCTTACCTGAAATCTATGGAATGTTCACTGACTGGCTGACTGACCGAGGGCCCTGAGGTTTCACTGCTGTGTCAGGAGCCGGGGACAAGGACATTTCTTGGCAGTTCAGGCTTTAGGGAATTTTGTTTTCTATAAATCTAGGACACTACGATCTGTGACCTAGACAGGACTTGGTGGTTTAACCATTTGAGGAGAGTGTGTGAGAGGAAAAAGTGAATTTAAGTATAAAAAAGAGAAAACAGATGAAGTAACACAAACGTTTATTTAAACTAGTGATAATAATAAAGAAACATTTCCATTTTTTGGTGAAATATCATCATTTTTGGTAAAACATGTAAAGATAACTCAGTATTTATATTGGATATTTTTTTGAAAAATTAGTGAATAAAAATTACCACATAGTGAGAATTTTGTGAAAAATATATAAGTGTAATACTTTCTGGAATCTTTAGATTTAAGACCTTTTTTATGAGGTTTTCTTCTATGTTTTGATAATTTTGAGAAAAATATGTAGTTGTAATATTTTCTTGAATGTTTAGACTTAAGATTTCCTTTTTTTTATGTCTTTTCCTATTTTTTGAATCTTTTGGTATTATTTTGTTTAATATTTATAACTTTTCCATTTTCTAATTTTGAAATTTTTAGTAATTCAAGGTGTGAGTGAGTAAATAATTTCAAATTTTTGTAGTAACTTTTGGAGTGAATGAGGGAGGAAGCAGAACGACCAATCGGACCATGGGGTAGCATAGTTATGGGGGATTTTTTCTAAATTTTTGGGTTTTTCTTTCTTTTTCTTTAAGAATTCAGCAAGTTTTTTTACCTAAAAAAATTACTTCAATCTTCCAGGGACATGTAAGCTACCTAACTCTTTGTATTTTCAATAAGCACGCATAAACTAATGAGAATTTTGGTTAACATTGATATATGATACTGCAGCTTAAAACCGAATCCACAACACATTAAACCCAGAAAAGTAGATAAACAGGTTACAGTAATAATAAATAAACAGTTTCTAATAAGAAATCACTTGTAAACTTACCGAAATAAGTGTAATCCTTAACCATCCAAAAACGTAAATAAACAGGTTTGGTTACGTGACAATATCACTAATATTCCACACATTTTTCCACTGTAAAGTACTTTTATAATAATAATTAGGCCAAGGAGAATAAAAATTCACTAATAAAGTGTAGTTTCAGATAGGTTTAAGACAGTAAACTCAACTCTTCAGATAACCACACATGTGCATATTTCAATAAAAGATTACAATCCGGCTAAGTAATTTCAGAGCTTAAAAAGTAGTTTTTATACCTCCAAATAGTATGCCCACTAATATTCCATAAGTTTCAAGTAGCTGCCAGCCGTTCAATAAAAGATATAAATAATTTTGGAGTCGCATTTTAAGACGCAAAAACAGTCCCCTATAAAATAGAATTTTGAACCGGCAAACATATTTCAGAAACTAAAAACATTTGGAAAACACTTAAATAACTTAAAGAAAGGTTTTAAAATTATATCGAGGTGAAATAAGCTGTAAATAAAAAATTAGTAAATTTGAGTAGAGTGGAAAAAATTCGGATTTTTGAAAAATTAATAACTTTTGATCCACCCAACCGATTTTAAAGATTGTTAGCTCATTGTAATCAGCAGGCACGTAAGAACATTTCGGCAATAGTTTAAACTTAAAATTATAAACATTGATGGGGAAAATTTTTTTAGAGCCAATTAATTGTACTATTCCACCAACTTGATAAATGTTTTACACCAATTTGGAAGCATTTAGAGCAAAAACACACTGAACACAAAACACTTTTTTAAAGACACTCTACACGTTGTGATTTTCTGGAAGCCCTCCATTGACATGAGATTTTTGAACACCTGCTGATCCTGGTAGTATAATGCCATTTTGATAAAAGGAAAATCCCGGGGCGGCCATGTCAGTCGTACGGAAAACTCGGTGCTGAGCAGGCGTACAGCTCGTCAAGCGAATTCGGCGCTTTGCCGCGCCGGGGCTCATGGGAGCTTTTGTTTACAGGAAGTAGTCATGACGCAGGTGAAGGAGGCCATCTTTAAAATTTTGAACTCTGTCAGACATGTGATCCAGCAATAGAAGAATTTCAGTTTTACAATTGGGGTTGGGCGAGTCTGTTCTGCTTCATTACTTGTGATCTTTCGTGTGATGATTAGACTGATGCCTTAGCTAACTGCCATTCGTGTACTTTGTGGAATTTTTAAGAATACCTTGTTTTCGTGACCTGAACTTCAACATCCTTCATTTCATTTCATTCAGTACCCTCCTTACATAGGGTTTGTTTATGTAAGTGGCGGCCGTTTCTATTGTGCAGTTAGTAATTTCCAAAGGTTATTCACGGTTCCAGAACATTTCTTTGACTTTACCAGTATTTTGAAGATGCTACAGTTTAGGTGGACAAGCCGATACACACCCCGGTATGGGTTTGGATCCTAACAACTCCTGTCTCTCATTTTCTTAATGGTTGAGAGCTTAATTTTGTACGTAACAACAGCTTCCTCAGGGGTCGAGAACCACTTCTAACACATTAAAACTTTACTGCTGAGAATAAAAAATATCGCATAGAGACAATTCAGAACTGTGATGAGGATGAGTAACAAATTTGACCTCTGTGAACATCAGGAACTGAATGATGATGTTGGCCATGAGGGCAAACATGTTCTTCTGTGAAAAATATTTCCTTGCAGCCCTAACCTCTGCATCCATTCTCAAAGCCTGTGGAAAACTTTGGGAAAGCAAAACTGTGGTGTATCACTGAGCATTGATTGCCACTGTACCACTTCTGAATGAAAAAAAGTTGTCATCATTTTCTTGTTGACACTCTAGTGATGCTTCACTTTTGTTTGAATATTGTCACCAGAAAAGATCCACAATGCCAACTAACATAGTCGAACTGGCAAATCCAGATTCCTTCACCAATGAACATATTTAAAATCCATCTGAAAGATCCTCCCTCAAACCTAGCCACCATTATTATTATTATTATTATTTGTCCCATTAAAGGTATCTGCACTTCTGTGAATCTGTCAGGTTGTGAGGCACCCAATGGGTAAAACCGTCCTGATGCAAAGAAATTCGAGTAGTCTTGAGACTCATGGTGATACAACCTGTAGGGCAACCCCGATTACCTTAAGAACCAAACAGTTGTTTTTATGGATTATTTTTCCCCATAGCAGTGGTGTTTTCTTCAGTGACTGCTGTAGCTGGGAGACAACTCCTCCCCTTACTTTTCAGAGTTATCCCATTCCTTTTAAATCACTGAAAAACCATAGTACTGGAAGGTGCAAAGGACCCCAACAACCTGTTGCAAATGGTCAAGACTGTGAGCATTGTTTAACCCACTATTAAAATTGCAAAAGATCATACCAAATAAGTGTTTCTATTCAAGCTCCTTTGCAGCAGCTAGCAGTCAGTGCATATGGTGGTGTTTTCCCTCATGCTGTTGGAATGTGTGGAGTGTTAGGGGGACTACCATCAACCGGTTTCCTCAGTAGTGATCGTGCTAGCCATTTGTACATTGAACTTATGTGGAATATCTTTCATTTTTCCACATCTCAAAATTTTCATAGTGATCCTCGTAATTTTATATACTTATGTAGGCATATGCAAGCATACACTCTGTTTGAGTTTTCTACTGTTCAACAGACCAAGGAAATTGTGTTGAAGATTTATTATTCCATTTTCAACCAGTCCCGAGTATGAACTAATGAAATATTCGTAGCATATGTTGAAGAGCTATGTCATTTTTATGTAAACATGCTCCAACCAGTTTCCTAAGCTGTTTGAACTTAGCACTAGATGGAAGAGTTAATATTTTTTATTGCTCAATGCCTCGTAAACATGGAGGGAGAGAACTGAGGACAAAGAACTGGAAGGAATTTGAACATGATCTTTTGAAGGGACCATCACAGCATTTACATGGGGTGATTTCAGAAGACAATGGAAAACAAAATCTGGATGGCCAAATCTTTCTGAATGTGAGACTCGAGTGATGGAGCTAAATGGGCTGTCATACTTCTAATATCATGTGAGCTCTAGAACACTTCTGAGTAAGAAGGATTAATTAAGATATGTTTTCACATTTCAAGGTAGTGTTAAATGCTAGTCTAAAATTTAATGAAATATTAAGTTCTGTTTGCATTTTATTTGTTACTGAAGAAGAGCAAACATAGTTTGTTCATTTAAAAATAGTGGGATGTAATAAACATAAGGTAAATTACAAAAATATTCTATTGCCTTATACAAATATGTTGACTATTCTTGCACCCACAGGTATGTGGTAAAAGGTAGAGCAATTCATTAATAGTTCTGTCTTACATGACAATTAACTTTCAATCATTTTCTATTACTATTAACGCATATCAGAATAAAATCAAGCATATCTCGGAGATTTGTTTTACATGTCAATGAAGTCAAAATATCTAATCTAGCCTGATAGTCATACAATTGGTGAGACTCTGTAAATGGAGTTCATCATTTATTACTTATGTCACTAAATAACACCATTTGAGACAACTTTCAAGCAATGGATTGATTATAAAAGCTTGTGGTGCTCTATTCACACACACAATAAGTGTTTTACTTCAGTTTAAAAAATTAGATAAATCTGCTCAGGCAGACCCTATATATGAGCATGAGATGGAAGAAGTCCTAAAATTTCTCAGGAACCAATGTATAATGGGTCAAAGAACTATCACAGGAGAAAATGGTCAGTTTGGAGCACATGAAGTGTGCAAAAGTTACACTATTCAACAATTGCAAAAATCGCCAAAACAGCTATTTGGGAACCAGCATCCTATATCTAAGACACAAGATAATCTCCACAATTATCAGCAGCATATTAAAATTTGAGAAAAGCAGCATGGATTTATAAAAGGAAGAGCAACCAACCATTCATCACATACTTTTTATAAAGAAAATAGAAAAATAATTGCATTTAGTCAAAATACATCTAGCCTTCATACGAAAAACAATTTGATAGATTGTTACTCTGTATGGGACATCATTTAGCAATGCTTATATAAAAATAATACTTTCCAGTTTGATGTTAAGAATACCAGTACTGACAAAAATGATACAAGATTCAGGTTGTTATATATATTGCCCAAACAATTCACAAATGGAAAATTTTAGAAAGTCCTGAAAGGAAAATTAACAGTTCCAAATGTTGCTACTAGATTACACAATGTGACCACAGTGCTTAATAATCACCATCTTTTCCAACAGAACAGCCTTGTCCACAAGTGTTGGCTTGATGTTGGAGCACTACAATATGTATGGATGTCTCTCCATTGATAATTTGGCACCATCTGCTAAATGGTGGCATGTATTCCCTTGCATCTACTGCCACTGACTAGAAATCACTAATGTCTCAGACTGCAATGGGCACACTGAGTAGCAAAATGGAGTATTTTTGAACAAGTCCTGCTTCAACTTGTCTGATGGTGATTACTGCAATCATGTTAGATGCTAATGGTGAACACAATGGGGAGACTGCATTGTTAAGTGGCATAGTAGACAAATGCCAAGGTTGATGGTTATGGCACCATTGGCTTTATCATGCAATCTAGCCACTTAAATATTGAGGGCAATCTGAATAGCAACCACTACATCAGGAAGATTTTAGTGCCTGAGGCACTGGCCATCCTGGTAGCCCTACATGCCATATTTCAGCAGTGGCAAGGAATGTGCAAGGCTTCTTCAAAGAATGATGGGTACCACTGCTTCCCTGGCCTGCACGCTCAAGTCAGGAACATGTTCCATCCTTTGCTCTGCCACCACGGTCAATGCTTTGTGGATGCGCATACAAACTGCTTTGCAGTGTGTTCCCCAGCAGCATATCCAGGTTCTCTTAGCGTCCCATAGATGTCGTGGCATGGTGTTAGACAGCAGCACGTGATGGCTTCACACCATACTAAATTCTCAAGGTCAAAGTGCATGTATAGTTCTGCAATTCTAATCATTTATTTTGTTACGTCCCCAATCTGTGTGATAAGTTTCATTGTAATCACATGTCTTCTTCTTGGTGCTGCAATTTTCACAAATAGTAGTTTTTACACTGTTATCCGCAAGTGATAAAAATTTAAAAAAATCGAAAGACCATCTAGAGGTGGCAGTTAATTGCAATCTCAACATTTCCCCATAGGTAACAAATACAACATCATAACAAGGTTAATAACTGTCCATACAAGTTGATGGTAAATCGCTAGAGCTGGTTTTTCACTTCAGCTATTTAGGCTGCTATGCTGTAAATTATGATTTTATTCCCCAAATGAATATATTTAGGCAAGCATGTGGCACCCTAAAGACAATGTTTAAAAATAAAAGAAGAGAAATACAAATCTAGAAAAGTGATGGGTTCTTGATAATGCTTCAGTGTGAGAATGAAACATTAGTACTTACAGGTCGGGACACACAGCAGTGCCTATCTTTTTCTCAAAATGATTTGGGCCACTTTTGTATCTTCAGTATGTATGATGCTACATGTCTCAAAATTTCTGTCAGGCATAGATAGCAATAGGCTTAGCAAACATGTTACACTTTTTTTTCTTCCTGTTCTTAGTCTGGAAGTTCTTTATACAAAAATTTAACTAATTTTGTCACTCACTCACTGATGATCACTACACTAATTTCTTTACATGATACATGAACATAATAAAAAAAACATCTGTAGAGGGAAGTATCAAAAGTGAAATCAGTTACTAAGAAATTGATAAAGTGTGTTAGGAGTATGTACAGTGTGAGAAACTGGGTTTGGAAAGGATATCATGGTTCAGATTAGACAATGGACACAAGCAGGGATGTACTCTCCTTCTATTCATTGTTGCTATGGATGGCCAGTAAGATTGTGAAGCAGATATGAAAGCCTTGGAGTTTGCAGTTGATGAAATGGTATAGAAAAACTGCAAGTCTTCAGTCCAAGAACAGCTTGATGCAAGGCAGCAAATAATGGAATCTTCTATAATACAATTCTATGGGGAAAACATGGGGAAAAAAGAGTGAAGGAGGATAGGGCTGATCGGGATTTCATATGCAGAAGTGAACAAATCATAGATGAGTTCAAGTATTTGGCAAGTGTGATAGAAGAGAATGGCAGAAACAGGGAAACCATAAATAAAAAATGCAGAAGAGCACAAGGATTCTACAGGTATGTCAGAGGCCTGCTTTTGAGCAGGGAGGGGTCACAGAAGTGCACAAGACTTGCTTTGTGCTCAATTAGTTTTTTTCCCTTGGCTTTATGCCTTGTTGAGGTCATTAGAGGCAAGAAGGGACTGAGGGCAAGGAATTGGAAGGAATTTATATATGGCCTTTTGAAGAAACCATCCTGGCATTCACCTTAAGTGATTTTGGAAAACCTCGGAAAACCCAAATCTGGATGGCCGGACAGGGATTCGAACCTCCTGAATGCAAGGACAGAGCGTTACTGCTCAGCGCCAAATTGGTATATGGTTCTCAAGCATGGGTGATGAAAGAAAGCTATATTAGAAGAATTCAGGTCACAGAGATGAAGTTCAATGAGATTAAACAAGTCAGTGAATGATTATTTGAAGAAAGCAGTTAAAGAAGAATGTATAAAGGATATAAACCAGTGGAATGGACACATGAAGGGACAAGGAAAATGTATAAATTGAAATTGGAAGGGACAAGGCCTCAAAAAAGAACATAGGATAAATGGATTATGAAAATAAAAAGAGTGTGCAAGATAAAGGAGCAAACTGGACAGTAGTGGAAGAGGAGCAATGGTGGAAGCATAGGAGATGTTTGAGAGGACTGTGTTTCTGGCAGACTAGTCACATGCTGGAAACTGTACAGAATAATAATTATGGCTATTACACACACAAAAAAAAGAAATTCATCATCACCACACTAGTGAAAATTGTATCATCTTTCTACCCACTGTTGTTTGATGAAAACTGAAAACAAGATACAAATGTAACACAGATGTCTATTGGAGGATGGATTAGAATCATAGTAGCAGTATTTTTTCTCATGTCAGTATGTCCAATAAAAAAAATTGTTTAATTCTTCAGGAATAGTCAATTGTCTGAAACGTGTGCTGGATGTTTCTGCTTCTGGCTTTACGCCTCATCAACAATGAAGTCATTAGAAGTGGGAAAGGACTGGAACAAAGAATGGGAAAGAATTTTGCTATGGGCTTTTGAAGGAACCATCCCAGCATTTACCTGGAGTGATTTGGGGAAAGCATGGAAAACACAAATCTGGATTCCCAGATGGGAATTCGAACCCCCACTCGCCCAAATGTGAGACCAAAGTGGTGAAAACCAAAATTTTAAAGATAGTAACAGCAGTGCTAAAAAAATTAAACTAGATGCCAAACCTGATACAGAAATTGATATCGCTAGTAAAGAAAAGTTACTGTACTCTGAGGGACTGAAACCTATGGGGTGTCTTTAAATGAATTCAAGGTACAAGCCAGTAAATGCGAGATTATGGTGCAAAATAGTGTTGCAGTATTGCATTTTTTTTTTTTTTTTTGTACTGACAGAAGATTAATCTGTTGTTCTCAATAAATTATAACTTGTTGACAGGCTCGTTGTGTTACAAAATACATGAACTCAATTTTAGAAAGTATAAAACCCATGTGAACCGCTAGTGCTTCTTTACATGACATTTCAGCAATTAATCCTAAAAACTGAACAATAAAATTGGCAGCCATGCAAAATGCAAATCACATACACAATGCAACAAATTGAAGGTAACGTGCAGAAAAAATATGGAAGAAGTAAAATGTTGTGGTTCAAACATCAATAAAATAAAACAAGCTTATTATGTATTCAGGTCAGCATATATGATATTTAGATAAAAGTTATCATTCAAAATGTATGCTTCAGTAAAAGAGCTGCAGAAAATGTGACAGTTTTTCGGTAAACATGCTTGATGCAAACTGCACATTCTGAATTTTTTTTTTTTTTTTTTTTTTTTTTTGTAGGGGGGGGGGGACATTATGCCATGTTTATTATTGAGTCAGGCATTAATTTTATTATCATGGCTGATGTAAGTGCAACAACCGCTGATAAAACTTGACTAGTAATGTGTGTACATTTGCTCTTTGATGGGGTTGGTTGTAACTATTATTTGATTAATATTGAAGCAGAAAATATTTTGCTAGTTGCTCTTGAAATAAGTAACTTCAAAACTATGAGGGTGAGTCAAATTAAAACCTTAAATTTGTAATAAAAAATCGAAATTTTGGGCCGTTATCCTGTAAGTTGGTAAGCGTGCTACAAGCAGCGTGCAGAATGGCCTGTAGGTGGCAGCATACTGCAGCTGCACAAATACCATCGCAGTATCAGTATAAAGATGGCTGCCCCACTTGAGACTTCCACCAGGGAAGAACAGCGTTCTGTTATTTGGTTTTTGAGTAGTGAAGGTGTGAAACCTATTGAAATTCATCGACGAATGAAGGTTCAGTATGGTGATGCATGTTTGTCACAGCAGCAAGTCTGCAAATGAAGTAGGAAGTTCGCAAATGGTGTGACTTCAGTGGAA
Source organism: Vandiemenella viatica (assembly GCA_031002005.1). NCBI lineage: Eukaryota > Metazoa > Arthropoda > Insecta > Orthoptera > Morabidae > Vandiemenella > Vandiemenella viatica. The sequence goes on from CM061921.1 coordinate 279,068,210, forward strand.
GATGCTCCTCGTCCAGGTCAGGCACAACGAGTTGTGACTCCACAGAACATTGCAGCAGTTGAAGCCATAGTGATGGAAAACCGCTGAGTGATACTGAATGACACTGCAGCATGTTTAAAGATTAGTCATGGTTCAGCACACCACATTGTGCATGATATGCTCCAGTTTCACAAAGTGTCTGCAAGATGGGTACCACGGCAGCTGACTCCTGAAATGAGAGTACGACGTGTTGATGCTTGTGAAGAACTTCTTCAGCACTTTGAACGAGAAGGTGACGGCTTCCTTGCAAGAATCGTTACTGGGGACGAAACCTGGGTTCACTTCCAGCAACCGGAAACGAAGAGAGCGAGCAAGGAATGGCGCTATTCCTCATCACCAAAACCAAAGAAGTTTCGAACAGAACCAGCAGCAAGGAAGGTTATGCTGACTCCCTTTTGGGACGAAAAAGGCGTCATTTTGGAGCATTACATGCCTAGAGGGACCACTGTCACCAGTGCATCATACACAGATCTCCTAAAAAATCATCTTTGACCAGCAATCAAATCAAAGCGACGTGGATTGCTGTCATCAGGTGTCCTTTTGCAACATGACAATGCAAGGCCCCACACTGCCTGTACAACAGTTGCAACAATCACAGACCTTCATTTTGAGTGTCTTCCTCATCCACCATACTCACCATACCTTGCCCCAAGTGATTTCCATATGTTTGGACCACTCAAAGAAGCAATGGGAGGAAAGAAGTTCCATTCTGATGAAGCGGTACGCTACGCGGTGCACGAGTGGTTGCGCGGACTACCAAAAGAATTTTTTTCTAAAGGAATTTATGCACTTTGTAAGCACTGGAGGACTTGCATTGAGTATGGGGGAGATTATGTTGAAAAGTGATACAGCTTTGTACCACTTCTGCACAATAAATAATATTCAAAAAAATATTTAAGGTTTTCATTTGACTCACCCTCGTAATATGATTCAACTTGCAGTCTTTGAAATATAGGGAGTGGTCACAATGCTATACCTTTTACAAATTTGTCGACAGTATGCTCCGAAATGACCTTCGAAAGAACTTAATTTTTGTGCATTGTATGAATCATAAATTGGAACTAGCAGGCTGACATTATGAATACCATATTTAGTACTTTATGGATACCTAATGGAAATGAAAAAAGAAATGTAAGAAGTTATAGAACAAAAAAGACTGGAATGGTATGGCCATGTAAGAAGGATGGAAGACACTAGGATACCAAAACTAGAACAGGAATGGGAAGTTAAAGGAAGGAGGAAAAGAGGACGGCCCATGTTTACCTGGCTCCAAAGTGTACAAATAGCAATGAGAAGATTTGGTGCAGAAGAGGAACAAAATACAAGATCAAAATATCTGGAGAAATATTTTGAGAAGGTGAAGTCAAGATCTGTGTTCCGAGTCTTTTTATTGTTGTGTTGAGTAAAACCTCTGTAGTGAGGAAAATCTGTCTTAATAATATATGGATACCTCATACTTGCTATGCTCGAAGTACCTAAAATCCAGAGACAACTACATGGTGCTTCAAAAGAGGTTTCTTCCAAAGTATCAAAATTAGGCTTTCTCCTTTATTGATGTTTGAGCACTTCTTGAGAGCTATTATGCTCTGGTATGTGTTTTGCATAACTTTCAGTTTGAGAGCTGTCTTAATTTTAAATGCGTATTAATCAAATCTGTAACAAATTGCATAATAGTAAACTACATATACACTTTGCAGTTATGATAATTTTTGGCAAGAAAGAGTGCTTTGGTGGGTGAAGTATTTCTCTGCAGTCATAAACTAAGGTGGTGTAATTTCATATTTGTCAATAAACTTAATTGGAAACTAGATTGTTGGTCAACCAGACAACCCCAGCCCAGCCTATGGGCCATGCTGGTCATAGTCCATATTAACGGCTATAGCAAGTGTTCACAAAGAGAGTGACTCTCATGTACTCTCACAGTGTTAGTAATAAATCCTTTTTGATGAAGGGCACATTTGAAATGTGAACATGCAAGAGAACTTTATTTACTAGCTATTTCATACATGCATTACAATTCTTCAAAATCTAACCTGTCAAATTGAATTAGTTGTATATAATTTTAAATAAATCATAACTACATGTACAAATGTAAGTGAATGAAATCACTACCACGAATCTAACATTGACTGATTAAATAAATCATTTAGAAGTTGACCTACATTTCATTTTAATAAATGAACCTCCAGTGCATTGGTTTGAATCAGGAAAATTTGCGTTAAAAGGATCAAATCTAAGTAGCATAGTGCTTTTAAAAATCTAACTGGTAATCCAGTGAAACTGCAAGGAACATGCTCCTTCCACTCTCATCTATTCAACTGATTTTTGTAAATCAAAACTTCAATTTTCCTTGTTTCATTTTCTTTATTTAACTAAAAATAGTGTTTGATTTGGATACAATTATGTTGAATGACTGGACAATTCTATCAAAGTAAAACATTTTATGTAAATAATTTTCAATGAATATTATGAACATATCATACACATCTCATGCCCATTTGTAATATATATATATATATATAGATTGTTTGGAAACAAAGGCGCTGAGAGCGGATATATTAGACATTGGGATAGGAGAAAAACCACCGCTTACCAAAGATGAGGGCTCCAGCGGCGTCAAAACACGAAAAAACACACAAACACAAACATAATACAAATTTTCGAGCTTAGCTCTTCATCAGGTTGTAGGATGAGGTGGCTGCCCCGCGGAAGCTAGCAACCAACTGAGGAGACCACACGGGGTGCACATGGTCGGCTGGTCGGGGTGGAGAGGGAGGGGGGAGAAACAACATGGCGGGAGGCGGGGGTGGGGGTGGAAGGACCTAAGCCCTATAGATCGTTTTCAGTAGATTTCACCCTCCCCCCCCCCCGTGTTTTCCTTGGTTTGTTTTATGCCAGTGACCTTATGACCGCAACCGCGTTTCCACTGTGCAGTCTAATTATCATTTTCGGGCTTAGGTCCTTCCACCCCCACCCCCGCCTCCCGCCATGTTGTTTCTCCCCCCTCCCTCTCCACCCCGACCAGCCGACCATGTGCACCCCGTGTGGTCTCCTCAGTTGGTTGCTAGCTTCCGCGGGGCAGCCACCTCATCCTACAACCTGATGAAGAGCTAAGCTCGAAAATTTATATTATGTTTGTGTTTGTGTGTTTTTTCGTGTTTTGACGCTGCTGAGCCCTCATCTTTGGTAAGCGGTGGTTTTTCGCCTATCCCAATGTCTAATATATATATATATACATTAACCATGAAATAATAGGTGATAAGTAGCAAAAAGGAATTATAAATTAGAATAGGGAAATGAACCACCACTTACCTTAGATGATGGTTATGTGGTGTGAACACAAATGACATAGTAATTTTTGGATCTTATCCCTTTATCAACAAGAGAACTTTATGGAGGGTGGGTGTTGTAGGAGACTACTCACAGAATGACTGTTAGCCAGGAACGTGGTGGGAGTAAATTCAAACAGAGGACAGAGTGAAAGGTAGTGATTTGGAGGTAATAAGCAAGCATTGCAAAATTATATTTTACAATGATCAGGTATTATTCAAACAATTATCAATACTTGACACACCTCCTTTTCCCCAGAACCATCCCATCAAAATTTTTGAGGAATTCTTATCCACCAGTTTGGCTTCACACAGTTTCCTGAAATCCTTGACAAACACCAACAATTTTAGACCAGCTGAAACCGTAGCCAGGAAACAACTTTCAACCAACCTTATCATCCTTCTGGCAGGCAAGGGCTCAACCACAGTAGTTATGAATGGCAGTTACTATGAGGCTGAAGACCTTCATCAGTTATCAGATGCCAATACTTACTGCCAAATCACTGAAGACCCTACACCTGTTGTCAACAAGAAAATACAGGAATATGTACAGTTCAATGGGCCCCTCCCAGATCTCACACCACAATCAATTTCACTTCTTACTTCTCAAAATCCATGTATGCCTACCCCTTACTTTCTTCCCAAAATCCATAAGCCTGGCAATCTGGGATGTCCTTGTTACGGCTTATGGATCTCCAACTGAATAAATCTCTGCATTAGTGTACCAATACCTACAACCTATAGTCTGTGCATTCCCCTCCCATATTAAAGGACACACAACACTTCTTCTTCCACCTCTCTACTATGTCCACACCACTTCGTTCAATCTCCATTCTGGGAACAATTGATGTCACATCCCTGTACACACACATTCCACATTGCTATGGAACATTTCCTGGATCAGCACTCTCTCAACAGATGCCTCAGCACATCTTTCAATACCACCTTGGCTGAACTGATACTTAACAACTGTTACTTCTCCTTCAAAGGCAGGTGCTTGATTACCTGCTAAGCTGTCCAGAAATGGGATCCATTTTTCCCAAAATCCTCCCTGCCCCTCTCAGAACTTGTTTTAGCAGGCCTCCCAACCTGCTCCAGCTCCTAGTGCACAAACATAGTCTTCCTCATCCATTCAGACAGCCCGAAGGCTCTTTTCCATGCAATAGACCACACTATAAGATGTGCAACATAAACCATGCCTCCACTACTTTCATTGGGGAGAGCTTTCCCATCATAGGACACACCACCTGTGAAATCTCCCATGTAAGATACCAGCTAACTTGCAAACACTGACCGATTTCCTGTAAAGGTTTGACCACCAATCCACCAGCCATAAGAATGAATGGCCACTGACAGCCAGTATTTATCCAGAATCCAAAATATCCAGTAGCTGTCCATGCCATCTCCCAAAACACCAATAATTTTAATTCTTGTTTCACAGTCCATGCTATCAGGGTCCTCCCAAACAGCAGCAGCTCCTATCAACTCAGAAGGTGGGAGCTGGCCTGCAAATACAAACTGAGCACAAGGCAACCTCCTGGTCTCAATTTAAGAAAATACCAAGTCATTACTTTTCCTTCCCTCTATCTCTCCTTACCTCCATCCCCACTACTTAAACCATTAATGAGAGGTGATGGTTAACTTCATAGATTCTTTGGTTTAAACATTTTTTTTAAAAAATTATTTACTTATCTATTTATTTTTGTTTGCTCAGATTTTTGTAGTTAAGATTTACTTTATTATTCTGCTCTTTTTGTAATATTTTGCAATGCTTGGGTAGCTCCAAGTCACTACCCCTCTCCCTGTCCTCTTTTTGAATTTAACCCCATCACATTCCTGGCAAACAGTCATTCTGTCTCCTACAACTCTGACCCCCCATAATGTTCTCTTGTTGATAAAGGGATAACACCTGAAAATTACTATGTCTTTTTTATGTGTTCACACCACACAATCATCATCTAAGGTAAATGGTGGTTCATTTCCCTATCTTAATTTGATATATGTATATCATTAAATCACCTTTTCCATTCTACTTTTAAAATCACAAATCCCACCCTGACACAAAGTATATTTATATTTGGATTTTATGTACACACTGCTAGACATTATTACTATAAATAGCCAATCATATTTTTTTTTTACTGAATAAAATTTCTGTTTCATCAAAAATACCAATAATAAATAACCTCATCAATGGAAGGCAAAAAACCTTTTTGGTTTTGAAACTGTGAAGTCCCACACCGTTAAACATTCAAATCCCATACAATTAAAAGAAGCCATTACAACACAAGATGTAATCGGTCACAGTGATTATAATAAAATATGTGTATGTGTTGCATTCATAGAAAAACCATCCCAGCACTTTATGTTCACACTGTCAGTGCAAGCAAATTAATGATTTGTTCTAGATATGTTGTTGATGTTGCAATACTGAGAGGAAAAGTGGTATTGTCAGCCTGAGTAATTTTAACTAGGTTTCATTGTTGGCAAGATAGTGTGATGTACTTTGTTCTGACAAATGGCATAGTATGTATATATTGTTATTTTTTAGAATGGTTAAGAGAGAAATTAATACATAGCTGCTGACCAAAGTGTGGAAATGGTAGTGGAAAACAGAATATTTTGTAATGTCTTCGGCAACTGCTAGTTAAAATCTCTTGCATTCTGATGTTGTTGTTGTTGTTGTTGATTCTGAACACTATTTTGGAAACCAATTCCTACTATATTTAAGAAACAAGCACAAGAATTCTAGAAAAGACAATTGGAAAAACTTTTTCCCCCTTAAATTCTATATTTCAGTTAATGTGAGAAGTAAATGGCATAATTAAGATATAAAATGAGCTGGCAAGAAACAATGGTAACTTTTCACCAAGCAAGGTATTTTAGTGTAAAATTGTACTGGGTATAACAACAAATCATTTGTAACTCAAGCCAATACCAAGATCAATGATGGATGTCAACATGTTCTATAATCATGAAAGTTAACCATGAAGTTACATTTAGGCAAAATAAAACCTAGCTGTATGTAGTGGTAACTGAGCTGACCTGAGTTAATAATATATTTAGCTGTGACACACAAAATTAGCAGATTTGTAACCGACTAAAACATACGACATACAATAAAATAGTCTGTGTGCATCATTATCACCATTTTGCAGCAATTTCAGATTTACTTTTGAAGTAGAATGTTTGACAGTCTCTTCTGATACCATCGAATCAAGGATAGTTTATACCACATTCCAATTGGTTAAAGGTATGAAGGAGCAATTGATGGTGAAGTTTTCATAATCGTTAGGAAGGAACACTGGTATTCATACAGCAAAGTCATAAATAAATGGTGGTAGATTTCTTGGTTGGTACAAAAAAAAAAAAAAAAAAAAAAAAAAAAAAAAAAAAAAAAATGAGACCCTTATGAAGAAATTAAATTTGTATTCAGATTTCAGAGGTGAGCTTATAATGGTCATTATTGGCGGGTTCTTAAATTTTCCAGATGTGGACTGGGAAGTACATAAAGTGCCAGATACACTAGGAGACATATGTGACTTGCAACACTGAGTCTGGGTGACACTGCAACATTCCCCGCTGTCCCACAATGTTGTGTGCAACATCTACATGTCGCGGGACATGTTGTGTGTTGCCGCTTCCAGAGAGAAAACATCGCATGTCAGTTCCGCATCATTTGTAACCGAGTGTAGTCATGTGCGCAATGTACCTAGTCATTGTTGTGGTCAAACGAAAAGGTGCTTCAAATAATCGAGCTGTGCCAGAATTATGGGTTGTTGTGGGACGCTTCAAACAGTGATTATAAAAACAAAATGAAGAAAAATGACACATGGAAGGATACTGGCAATGCTCTAAAATTGCCAAGAAAAGAAAAAGAGGCCAAAGAGCACACCCTGGCTCACAGTTTATTCGTGAAAAGAAGATAACATCTGCAAAACCTGCTGGTAGCGGACGAGGTGATATGAATTCTAGTGCATGGTTTGTGTATGAGGTGATGAAATTTATGGTGTAGGGAGTGACAAATCCTGGTGGCGTCGATACATAAGTAAGACAAGTTTAAGTACTTATTTACCTGAATTTTAATTATACAGAGCTAAAACAGTTATGCTCTAGGGTGAGTCATTTGTTTTCTATAGTATAATTATGTTTAAAAATTATTCTGCTAGGAAACCCTTCCTTGTTTACTTACAACATATTCAGCAAAATTGTTTCTTATTCCCATAGCAGACTCAGAATAATGTCTTCCTCTAGCATCTAAATTCAATGCATTATGAGATCCAATTTCTCTATGCCATGATCCTTCCATAATTTTGTGATCCATATTTTCAGGATCAAAGGTTCCATGAGGGTGTAGTGTACCCGTCATGTAGAATTGTTGCCACCTGTTATTATTTTTCTCAGTTTATTCAAATTTTGCATGTCATTCCCTTTCTAGAATACTGCCTGGGTGCCATGGAAGAGGTAATCCAAAAATTAACTTGAGCAAACCAACATTTAAATACAATTATTTTCATGGAAATTATAATCGTCAAAGGAGATTTAATTTAATTTAATTTAATTGCAATGGAGCACATGCTCCTGTGGCAATTTCCCTACACACCCATCTTCCCCTATCCTGCACCTACCTACATTTGCCCTCTACAAATTTTAACTTTAAATTCTTTTAACATTTTTGGTAGGTTATTCTCATTTCCCTTGGTAACTCATTCCAATCTCTGACACCCTTACCTAAAAAAGAGAATCTTCCCACACCCTTGCGCCTAAAATCAACTGCCAGCTTGTGGTCATGGTCATCTATTTCTCTTCCATACACTACTTTTCATACCTACACCAATATCTTTCCATCGCCAGTATTCGCCCTGTACACTCCAATGACCCTTCTCATCCTCCTCCTGTCTTGCAATGAATCCCATTTCAGCTCCTTTATCATTGCATTCTGCAATAATTTCCAGAATGCAATCAGTGACAGATATGATAATGGAGCTGGAATGAGATAACATTACTTTCAAGACAATGAAACTTACATTTATTACCATAAAGAAAAATCAAGCGAATATAAAACAGATTATTCCAAAATAAATACAAAAACTTTATATCTACATATTATTCACATACAAAATACTAATTAAAAGAAAATGACATTGCAGACCATTTACATAAAAAAAATTGCAGCTAGCTCAATTGACAGTCAGAGAGCACGAGGTCTGTCTCTGTGAATTGACTCATGGGTATCGTTTACGGGTTCCTAAAATGCACCACATTCAGAGTTAGTTTGTTCTTGTGGATAAAAGAGTCATTATATTTACCATATGATCACAGTCGTCACTGGGAAGTGCAGCCTCGACCTTGGAGCTTCGTCTGTAGTATCCGTAACTCACTCTCACAATTTTGTATTCGACGCACAGTGTCAAATAAATTGGATCACACTTGGTATGCTCAAACACTGAATTCACATGGTCTCATCTGACAGGATATTTCAAGTGCCGGGTCAGAGGTCAGCCGGTGATATCAGAATCTTTGCGAGTACCCGTCTCAGTGACTTAGCCCCAACTCGTTCCAAGCTTAGTTTTCTACCACGAAAGTTCCACTTGCTCTCCACAGACCAGATCCACCAATACTGGTGGAAGAGGGTGGGTTTCTCTAGGTTTACACATGAAAATGTAAACAATCACATGTTTTAGTTCATAATAAATAAACAATGTGTTTTAATTCACTCTTACAACACACACTTGTGCACATCATATCACTGTGTCTCCTCTCTGAGCGTCCATGTTGCACTCCCCCCAGCTACTCATTTGGGCTGTGCGGATGGACCTACTCACCGAAGGAATGTGTGGTTCCATTATCCCTCACCCCATCTGCATGCACCTGCACTTCACTACAAAGGGTGCTAAAACTTTGTATTCCACATACGGTTGCACTGCGAAGGAGCTCTGCTGCTCGAACTGATGAACGAAACAAAACTCTGCTCCACGCAACTTCGCAATAGTCTTACTAATAAAATATGAAGCATTCATGAGCAGGTTGCTTCAATGAGGGGTGTGCAGTGTTCTAGATTAACCATTTCGTCTTAAAAAATTATGTTGGTGTACACATGCCATTACAACTACTTCAGCATTTGCAGGCTGGAAGGCTATCAGTTTTGGAATATACGAAATACGACACATAAGAGTCAAACACATTTTCTACAACTCTTCTTGCTGTTGATAGTTGGTAGTTGGAAATGCGCTTTGAAGTCCCTGCGTTGTGATTACTGAGATACGGCTTCATCATATTTTCGATCAATGCAAAAACACCCTCTCTTACCAGTACAAAAGTCATATTTGATCGACCTTGTCATATTTACTCTGGATCTGGCCAGTTAAGTTGATTTGCAGCCAGAGCTTTATAAAAAGCAGTATCTTGGAACACTGTACTGTCAGATTTTCCTTTTGCACCACAATTTGCATAAATAATATAATAACCAGCATCCACAATAGCCAGTAGGTCAGTACTAAATTGTTTTTTGTAGATATAATAGTCACTACCAGAATTGGAAGGAGCGTATATCAAAATGTGTTTACGATCTATAGATCCAAGGCAATGTGGGAAATTCCAAAATATATCATAATCACAAGCCTTTACTTTCCATTCATTTGCAGTAACTGGAACCTGAAATAGCTGAAATAACTATTAATATAATACTTTGTAATGAAATGCATAAATTTTAAGTTTCATTGCTCTGTGTCAGCTTTCTAGGATTGCAGCTCAGAGAGTAACACCTAGGTGTGACATCCACTCACAGGGTGAGTGGCCGGGCATCCTTGCGAGGGGTGGGCGGTCAGCGACTGGCAATTTAAAATTATTTATGAACTCGGCTGGAAAATTGGGGCATTCGGGTCAATAAAAGGAAAGAATCAGCTCTTCTATTTCTTTTCTTCAGAATATCTTTGCCTCAATAGAATTAAAAAGACGATATATAATAAGTAGAGTTCATTAAAGTATAAAGAAAGAGATGGACAAAATAGTTACACAAGGCTACCTATAAACATTTATGCCACAGCAGACACACACTAGGTATTTAGATGGAATGTATAAACTATACAACTAAAAATAGTAAAAGTCATAGCACTGTAAGACAATAAATTTGCACTGGGGTTAGTGCCAAACGTTTTTCCTTAGCTGTAACTGTGTGCTATGCCTTGAATAATACAGTTTGTGCTTTACTGAAACTCAGCTGCCACCTAACTTGATCTAACCCCAAATTAGGGAAGGTATGTAGTCATTGAAAGTTACTATTGCAATTTAAACTGTTGAACCATATATTCTTTAAAAAATTTATAAAGTCACAAACTTATGGCATCGAAAATCATCACCAAAGAATTTTAATCGAAGGAACGATTAACACATTCGAGACAGACAAACCTCACGACCCCTAATTGAATTTACAGTTACATGAGGTGTTCTAATTTCACCACACACTAGCCTCAAAGTTCAAATCCCAGCTTGTGCATTTACAACCGCCTAGATGTGCGCTCAATTATTGCCACAAAGTAGCGTAGTCATGCTCTAATTCTGAAAGACTGGGGTGAGGAAAGTCCAGGGCTGATATATATAGAAATGCCTGTGGGAAAACTCAGTTTTCCCCGTTCGCATGAGAGCAGTCTCACGATTTGATCAAATGTTATGCAAATGGAGACTTTCCTGGCGTATTGATTCAATGAAAGTTTCACAGGTGTCCATCGGGCTGGACACCCGTGAAACTTTCATTCATCAAATGTTGTCCTTAAAGTTTGTGGATTTCGTCTTACTTGTGACCTTGATGACTTAAAATATTCCTATTGATCCAAAATTTCGGCAGTAGCTATTTTGATTAATAAATGTTAATTTCAATCTTTATTTCAAAAAAAAAAAAAAAAATGTAGCTTCAATAGTTTGGCCATAAAAAATTATTTTCTGAAGTTCCAAAAAATGGTCAAAACTTCTACAATTTTGCAGCTACGATGCTGAAATAATTTTTATTTTCCTTCCAATTGACTGCTCTTTCATTTGGAACCAAAAACTCTCTGCTTACTATTTTCTACCAGGTTATACGAAAGTTGAGCAAAAATATTGTGCAATCATAAATTTCTGTTACTGATTGCATTCTGCGGTAATTTCCAGAACAAATAAAGCAGCACTTTTTTGCACCCTCTCCAACTCCTGTATTAGATACACAAAATGTGGGTCCCATACTACACAACCATATTCAAGCAATGGTCTGACCAAAGTTTTGTAACCCAATTCCTTTACTTCTCTTGTACATCCCCTTATCACTCTCTCCAACAAATACAGAATTTTGAAACCTTTTCCTACCACCTGTCCAATGTGTCCTGCCCAGTTAAGCTTGTTATCAAATGTAATGCCAAGATATTTACATTTCAACTCTTCAAAAAACAATTCTTTCCCCACCTTATAATCATAATTAATATTTAGTTCTTTATTTGTGTATCTAATAAGCTGACTCTTCTTTGCATTTATCTTCATCCTATGTTTACCAACCCAGCTAGAAATCCTGTCCAGATCACCCAGCAGCTGTTTTCAGTCCTCCACAGTATGGATCCTTTTATATAATCTGCAAACAATCTGCTAGTAAACAATCAACACAATTATTCACTAGAATAATGAATAACAATGGTCCCAATACGCTACCCTGTGGCACTCGCATTTTTACTTCCACTTCTTTTGATACTGCATTTCCTACCCTAACTTTCTGTTTTCTACCTTTTAAAAATTCTTCTACCCAGCAAATCACTTTCTCATCTACTCCAATAGTTTTTATCTTATTTACTACCGTTTTATGGCTCACTCTGTCAAAAGCCTTTGAAAGATCTAGTACTACACTATCAATTTGGCCTCCTTTGTCCATTTCATCTGAAATATCTTGCATGTACCCCACCCACTGAGATTCGCATGAATATCCTTGCCTAAGTCATGTTGCCTATTTGAAAACCACTTACATATATTTCTGATGTGGTCGCATATCAATCGCTCCATTAATTTACCTACCACTGATGTCAAACTTATGAGCCTTTAATTTTAGACCCTATTTCTCACCCCTCCTTTATGTACCGGCACTACTTTCACACTTTTCCAGTATTTTTCTGCTACTGCTTCCCACTAATTCTTACAAAAATTTACTTTATCTTAACATGACCCCATGACCTCATGAATTTAAATAAAACTTACTAAAACTGTTTGTACTGTATTATAGTTTGCTTTGAATATAGTTTCCTCACTTAAAATTATGTATTATCTAAACTGGTTAATTTTTTACTTATCCATACCTTCAAAGTTTTTACAAACTGTTCAAAATCAGGTCAGCCATACAGACTGCAAAATAAAATAAATCACAGTAAAAAGCATGGCTGTAAAGGGACCATGTTGCCTATTTGAAAACCACTTACATATATTTCTGATGTGGTCGCATATCAATCGCTCCATTAATTTACCTGCCACTGATGTCAAACTTATGAGCCTTTAATTTTAGACCCTATTTCTCACCCCTCCTTTATGTACCGGCACTACTTTCACACTTTTCCAGTATTTTTCTGCTACTGCTTCCCACTAATTCTTACAAAAATTTACTTTATCTTAACATGACCCCATGACCTCATGAATTTAAATAAAACTTACTAAAACTGTTTGTACTGTATTATAGTTTGCTTTGAATATAGTTTCCTCACTTAAATTTATGTATTATCTAAACTGGTTAATTTTTTACTTATCCATACCTTCAAAGTTTTTACAAACTGTTCAAAATCAGGTCAGCCATACAGACTGCAAAATAAAATAAATCACAGTAAAAAGCATGGCTGTAAAGGGACCATCGGGACCTAAAACTTTACTATATCTGATTGGCTGATAAGGGGCCAGCCAGGTTTTTAAAGAAATTAAAAACACTTAACTTCTCACTGGTTGTATAATGGCCAACAAAGTGAAAAATTTAACACTATAAAGAATAAAACACTCCACATTGACAGGTAGCTGTAGGGTCACCCATCCATCTGAAAACTAGGCCGATCTGCCCTAAATTTTAGGAACTAGACCAGCCAATAGACAAAACTTTAAAACACTGGCCCCCTTGTGGGTCTCATTATTTAAAATAAGGGACAGATCATTGGCCAGGCCAATGTCTACCCCTAAGTCTAAAAACAGTACACATTCAGTTAAAATGTGGCACACCATGAGAGGTACACCACAAGGATCACATTCTGGTGGGTCCTCCTGGCAGAGAGGGAAATCATGTATCAGAGGACAGTGCCCTATTCAGAGGCGAGTAAGGAGAATCACATCCCTTATTGAACGGTTGGAAGGAGATGCTCCATGGCTAAACCATCAATTTGACCTGCTAGAACTAATTATGCTCTACCTCCATCATTGCCTCTGCCAAACCTCAAAAACGAATCTTTTGCCACTGGAGCAAAGTCAATTCTTACCTTGTCACAGGCTAACTTGGCAGCTTCGTCAACTGTCTTGTTCCCGATTCCCACATGACCCAGTACCCAGCAGAATAAAACCTCCTTTCCGAAATATTGGAAGGATTGAAGGGTGTCCTGTATTTCCTGGACCAGATGATCAGCTGTGTCCATTCTTCCTAAAGCCTTAATGGAAATGAGGGAATCACAGCATATGATGTATTTTATACCGCAACTTACTTTCATATGCTGGAGCGACTTTAACAAAACATAACACTCAGCAGTGAATACACTGCACATGCTATTCAGCTTGTATGTGTAAGTCGCTCCAGGGAGCACTACGGAGCAATCTACTCCGTTAGCCTGCTTAGACCCATCTATATATAGGTGGTATAAGCGAGAACCGGATATAGTTTCAGCCGCCATATTTGTGCACTCGCTGGGCCCATTAATGTACGTGCTCTTATGGAAGGTGGATGGTGTTCTCATATTTTACGGCTGTTTTCTTAGTGAAAAATGTCTAAATTCGAAAAAAACTATGGTAGGACTCTTGTCGGAGAAGATGCGGTGGCGTATAGAAGAAAAATTGACCTTTGTGGTGGCCAGGATCCGTATGAAATGTGCGTGAAAGACTTTGTAGCCTACGATGTCGACCCGGCTATGTTTCCAAATGTTACGCGAGAGGACTTGATTGGTTATCTTGTTTTCGGAACGAACTTTTTAACCTTGGATCAAATGAAGGCTTTCAAGTCTCTGGAAGGCCATAATTATGTTACAAGTGGACATGTGGACTTTGTCAAAGGAAAAGTACTTTGCAACAACAGAGTTCTAGTTATCGGCCAGGTACGTTAGTTTAAGGTTATGTACTTACTTTGGCGAGATTTTAAATATTCATTTAATGTTTTTATAGCTTGTAACTAATGTCTTTTTTATTCTAAATCCAGGTTACCCATTCTCAGAGCCTGAATTTGCCATTCCTCAAACCCGGGTTCTGCTCATGAAGAAAGGAGAAGTCATAACAGCTCATTGCAACTGTATGGCAGGATTGGGATCAGTTTGCTCCCATATCAGTGCTATCCTTTTTTATTTAGAAATAAAGACCACAAGAAAAAACTCCACAACATGTACTTCAAGAGAAAATGAGTGGCTTCCTTTTAGAGAAAAGAGTGATGTTATGATCTGTGAAGTGAAGGACTGTGAGCTGGCATCAGCTGATAAGAAATACAAGATGTTGTGTGGTGAAGTTGATCCAGATCAACCATTAACATGCAAGAAGAGGCCCTTCGAGGAATTGGTGACAACAGATGAGGAGTTTGCATTGTTTTTGAGTGCTGTGAATGATAGTGATCCTACAGCAGCAGTGTTAGATTGTGTTGAACCCTTTGCTGAAGATCGGAAGAATTCTGTTTCTGTCAATTGTGTATTGCCAAATAGTGTTTTTTTGCCTGAACCCTTGACCAATCTCTTTGACCCATCCACAGCTTCTCTGACCCAGACAGAACTTTTTGTAAAATGTGAAGAATTATTTGAATCCTTAAAACTAACAGTTGCTCAGTGCACAGCTTTAGAAGAGGCCACTAGGGACCAATCTAATAGTCTTCTTTGGATGGTGCATAGAGCAGGACGCCTAACAGCTTCAAAAATGCATTCGATCTGCCACACCAATATTGAAGACCCAGCTCCTAGCCTTGTCCGTTCTATCTGTAGGCCTTCTGAATGTGCATTTAAAACTGAGTTCACTGAATATGGTAAGGTATTAGAGAAACCAATTTTGAATTGCTTTAAGACTGTAATGGAAGGAAAACATGAGCATTTTGATTTGAAGGACTGTGGTTTGTTTTTAAATGAAAAGTTTCCATATCTAGGGGCATCTCCAGATGGACTTATGACATGTTTGTGCCATGGTGTAGCTTTAGTGGAAGTTAAAACTGATAACAAAATTACTAATAAAGTAACTGTTTGTGGGACTGATAATGGAAAATTATCTAATTCACATCCTTATTATTATCAAATCCAAACTCAAATGCTTATCACTGAGATTCCTGTGTGTTATTTAGTTGGTTTACAAACTCAAACAGGAAAAGTAGTTGTAGATATTGTTCATGAGGATAAGGTCCTGCAAAAAAAAAAATTCTTGATATTTCTTTAAAGTTTTTTAAATGTGTAATCCTACCAGAATTGCTCTGTAAATATTATACAAGTCAAAGACATCTTTTGACCAGAAGTGATAACTTATGTGGTTGAAAATGTTTGTTTGTGCCAGAAGCCTCCTGAAGTACCAATGATAAATTGTGCCAATAATACCTGTAAGATTGTAACTTTTCATCGTGGATGTGAAGAAACACATGGTAAGGTGGAGATGCCCTGATTGTGTTAGTTCCAAAAACAAGTAGTGAAGGTGATTCAGATCTCTGTAATCAAATTTTGTGATGTAAAATATCATTGTATTTATGTAGAAGCTGTCCATTTTGATAGAGGTTGCAGTTAGGCTGAAATAGATCCTGAACCAAAAGAAAAAATCCAAAGAATGTTTCGGAGTCTTGTGGAATGTTATATCTTATTATGATTGAAAAATAAACTATTTATACAAGCTGATGGTGACTTCTTTTGATTTTTTTTTGTTTTGGTCCAGGCCCTATTTCCACCTAACCACAACCTCTATCAAGAAGGATGAGATACTTTATAAGTACCCATATCATGTTAGTATTTATGACTTTTATTCCAATTTTTTAAATTCTTTTCTTTTTAAATTTTAGTTCATTCATGTAATTTAATTTTTGGTAAATGTAATTTTGTCTTAAAATCAATAAGATATTTTTAAACAATACTATTCTCTGGAGTTTTCTTTCATTACATAGCGATTGATTTTAAATCAAATGCCATGCTTTTACCAGTGATTAATGTACAGGATTTACACTATTATTGAAATGCACTGCCAGGCTGAGATACATGTTTCAACATCTAAAGCTGATTTCCTGTGATATCAATATAAAATATATAGGTATAACTGATGGTGACCTATTTTGAAACAGAAAAAAGTTGTATTGCAAAATCTAATTTATCAAATACTCTTTTTTACTTACTAGTACATGGTACTTGAATAAAAGTTATCTTCTTTACTCCATAATCTTACAAATGTTATTGTACCACATATGCAAGTTTTTGTTGCTTTTAAAGGAACAGGATAGGTGTGTAAAGTAAATTTTAAGTCACAAATTTGTTTCATCATTTTTATTAAAAAAATTACTTATTTCAATCCTAAATAACAAAAAAAAAAACTAACTCTGAGACCAATATAATGATGTCACTATACTAAAATTATTACTACAAAGGAAAACCACAAAAATCTCTACTTTATGCTCCTCAAAAATATAATTTATTGCAGTGGGGAAAAATTATGATCAATACTGTAAAACATATTTTTCCCAAAAATATAGCATTTAGTTTTCCTGACATTCTAAAACTTGTCAGAAAGCAGATTGATTTTAAATTAGGGAATTCTCTGCAACATCAAATATTTTAGGACAAAGGTTTGTTAGAGCACAACAAGCACGAGCAATAAGATCTATGGGAGATAAAGTATCACCAACATGGGGTTTCAAAAACTCTACTGGAAGAGGTCCTTGCAATATCCTATATTTTCGTCTTAAAAGACCAATAATTTGTTCAACGCGAATTCTCACATTACCTAGGGACCTGGTTTCTGAGACATCTTTAGAAGACAGCTGTGTTTTACCTTTAGTAAATGCTGGAATATGCAACCTAGCACGATACATTCCAACATCTTCTGCAATATCAAATCCTCTATCTGCAAGAACTGACATCACCAGGCAACAATTTCTCAAGAATACCACTTTTATTAGTAATTAATTGGTCACTAGCACGCCCTACCCATGCATTAGAAATAAAGGAAATACAGCCTTGAGGGGTAATGCCAATAAGAAATTTAACAGTGTTGTGATGCTTATAATTTGACCAGGTTCCTGCTCTAGCTATTAATGATGTTGGACGATTAACAAAGATTTCAAAACAGTCAAGGATAACACATACACTGTCACCAAAAGATTCTTTAAAACAAAGTGGCATTGTCTTATATAAGGTTTCTCTTTCAGGCCATACAATACACTTATCCAAGCGAGCAGCCACAACCCTAATCCACTTGTCACAAATTGCACTTACAGTTGGTTGTGTGACACCAAACCGATAAGCTAGGTCTTGCTCTAAAAGATGTAATCTTAGCCTCATTAATACCATAATAAACTCTGAAAATTTTGATAAAGCATTTCTATGAGATGACTCTACTTTAATAGAAACAAGATTGAAAACATGCATAAGCATTGTAAAGGTTGGAAGCCCTGTATAAAACTGAACTTTCTTATCATTAGCTGCTAACACTTCCTCAGTTACTTCAAAATGACTTAGACGTGCCTTCACAGTAGCCAATTCTGCCTTAAGTGCAACATTATCTTCTACGACCCTTTTGTAATTTTGATTTAGTTGAATATAGTCCTCATTAGATAAATCAGTTTGGCAACTGACACCTGGAGAGATGTCATTTTGAGCAGTATCACTTCTAGCTTCTACAACACACTGTCCTGCATTAACGCCTGCAGTAGAAGCATCACTAGCACTCACATCATGAAGGTCATCAGCCTTAATCCTCATCCTTTTAGGTGCTTGAACAAATTCTTGTGTCCTACTTAACAATCTTGCTTTCGCCCGTTCGTAACGTTGATTGTTCCTGATCGCGGCCTCCGGTGTCATTGTCTGTGATGCATATCCGAGGTTGACACTGGGTGCCCAATCAACGTGTGTTTCATCCATCAGTTTTGATGGTTTCCCTGAAAACAATAAAAATGAAACGTTAATAATTTGTAAACGGCAAAACACTTTAAAATTAATATAAATATAAAAAGGAATGTAGGGTTACAAATTAGCCCACTGTTAAACAGATTATCTGCAAAAACAAACAGAATTTAACTTACCATGAACAAAGTGAAGAGAGCACACACGTTTGTCCTTTGTGATATTTTCGTCAGTAACATTGGATCTGTTTATTAGAGAAATCCATCGTCTTCGACGACGTTCGCTCAGCTCCCGAGTTCGATCACATTGGTTCGTAATTACAGTAGGTATTACATATAAACCTACTTTACTACGACCAGACTTTGATGTACATCCAAACATCACACACGCAGGCATCTTGACTTTACGTTAATTAATCCGTTGCAGAGATAAACTAACTTTAAACGCTTGTAGAAACACAATGTGGTCTTATGGACGTTCGGACAGGCAGTGCACAATTATGGCCGCCGTCTATAAACCTGGCAGGATGTGACGTCACACTTATACCACGGATACCGGGGTGAAATCATGATGCTGGTTTAAAACACCACTAAAAATTCTGATAAAATCATTGCGAGCTGTAAACAGCTTGTTGTACAGTGACAGTTCTAAAATCATTCTGGGCCTCTTTAAAAGTCACAGAGGAGATTTACTCCAACCCTGATGATAAAAAGAGGGCAGCTCAAACCTATATTCTTCTAAAATAGCCCTTGTACGGCTGCTGAACGGTTTGGTCGCTCTACCATATGGTGATTGGTGTAAAGGCATTCGAAATTTGGATGAATAACTATGTCACACGTGGGACTGCCAGGAGTTGCGGCAATATCTATATAGTGACGCACCATGAGGAGATGCCGGTGTATGGGAAGTGGCGGCTTCCCAGACTCAGCACAAATGCTGGGTATCAGACTGGTGTGGTAGGCACCCATGGCGAGTCGAATTTCTGCTTGGTGGACACTATCCAGTATCGGAGATAACTGTCCTGTGCCGAACCATATACAATACAATCATATGACAACTGCTCTATAAAATTGTAGCAGGCAGGAGTGGTTGGCGCCGAGTGCCCTGCCACAAAGATATTTTAAAACATTTATAACCTTTAAGGCTCTGGCTTTCACATCTTTAAAATGCAGAAGCCAGATTAATTTACCATCAAAAATGAGGCCCAGAAACTGAATACTTTCACTGAAACTTAAAACAGTGTTCCTCAAGGTAAGATGAGGCTCTTGTAAAAAGACTTCTGCTACAAATAAAAAGTACACACCGAGTTTTCTCGGCTGAGAAACGAAAGCTGGTGTGTACTTACCATTCATCCAGCCTGTTTAGTGCAAGTTGCAGCTGCAAATCTGCGCATCTCAGGCTAGATGATGTACAAAAAATTAGAAGGTTGTCAATGTATAAGTAGTACCACATGGACCTCCTTATAACAGTTGAAATGCTATTAATTGCAAAAGTGAAAAATGTCATGCTTAAAACTGACACTTTAGGAACACCGCATTCCTAAATAAAAAGATCTGACACTTCCCCACCAACACGGTACCGGAAAAAACAATTAAAAAAAAAAAAAAAACACGGCAGATTTCCTCGAAAACCCCAATCATGTAAACGTGTTAAAATTACATGCCACCAAATAGTATCGTAGGCCTTTATGATATCAAAAAACATACCTACAAGACGTTGGCTGCAGATAAAGGCATCCTGTATATCCACCTCCAGCAGCATTAGGCTGTCCATGGTGGAACGGAACTTCCAGAATCCACACTGAATGTGGCTCAGCAGATTACAGGACTCAAGACACCAGATGAGGTGACTGTTGACCATCTGCTCTAGTTTCTTCACCACACAGCTTGTAAGGGCAATGCTATGATAGCTACCTGACAACAACTTGTCTTTCCCTGTTTTTAAAATAAGTATTGGCATTGCTTCTTTCCACAAGTCAGGGAAGTGCCCTTTGATCCAGATTTCGTTAAAAATATCTAGAAGGTACGCTTTAGTATCTATGCTAAAATGCCTCAGCATCTAGTATTGGATCGGGTCAGGCCTTGGCACAGTGTCCTTGGCGCTGTTTAGTGCAAACTCCAGCTCCCAAGATGAGAATGGGCTATTGTACACCTGTAAATCCAATGAGTTGAAGGTAAATGTTTGTCTTTTGGCAGAAATTCTTCATTGCTGGACCCTACAGTCCAATTCGGCAGATGAAGAGATTGCAGCAGAGTACTCTGCCATCAGCTGCTCTATGCTTCGCTCGTCAGTGACTACATGCCCCTGATCCAATAATCCAGATACTGGTGGTCAAGAGTACCTCCCAGATATACGGTGGATAGACTCCCACACATTTGACAATGTTGTGGAACGGTTAATGGTGCTCACTAAGTTCTGCCATGACCTCCTATTGCTCTCCTTAATCACACGACGCACCTTAGCTCTAGCAATTCGGAATGCTGCGAAGTTGTCAGGTGTTGGGTGCAACCTAAACTGATGCAAGGCCCATCTGCGACCCTGTACTCGCCGTTCCACCAAGAGATAGGCGTTCAGCGCAGCACTAAGGAGTTGCTAGGCATGGAAATATCAGCCGCCTGGTGAATCACTTCTGAAAGATGCTTCACCTTCTTTTCAGTGTTCTGGCGCTGTTCGAGAATGACTAAATGGTTGTAGAGCTGCCTGTCAGCTCTGCTGATATTCCATTTTCGTAGTGCAGTTTTTCCCCAATGTTCAAACTTTACGTGCAGCCATACTGGGAAGTGGTCGATTCCACGAAGGTCACAATCCACCTCCCAACACAAGGAGTCTGCAATTGAAGGAGAGCAAAGAGAAAGATTAATGGCAGAGGACGTACTGATAGCAGTAGTGGAAAAGAGTCATTTGGCTGCTAATAAGGATGTGCACATCCTCTCATTTCAATAATCTACAAATTTCCTGACCTCTGGGGGCAATCGGTGGTCAAATCCCACAATGCACTGTGCACATTAAAGTCTCCCAATGGGAGAAAAGGCCGAGAAATTTAACCTAATAAATCAGCCAGTTGAATGAAATCTACAGGTGACCCTGTCAATCGTACCAGTCCATGAATTTTGGCAGCTACTGTTTGTAGGGTAGAGGTGAGAGCAACAGGTTCGCAGTGGACAGTGTTCTGTATTAACACAGCCACTCCTCCCTTCGCTCGATCACCACCGGTGTCATCCTTTCCGTAAACGTCATATCCTCTTAGCTCAGGTTCATGTGTTGGTCTGAAATGTGTCTCTAGGAGACAGAGACACAAAGGATTAGACCATGCTAAGAGTTGTAACTCCTCTTCGTGAGCCATAAAACTGTTAATGTTCCACCGAAGTATAGGAGCCATCCTACCTGTTGATCCTCGCTCACCCCAGTTCAGGTGGGTCTTCAGTCACTGTCTGCTGATGAACAGGACCAGGCTCATCCACCAGCATTTCAGTTTCTTCTGGCTCTGAGGAGACAGATATCTCTGACTAAGTGAACTCATCAAACACCTGCTTGTTCTTTTTCTTCCTCGGCCTCTAACCCTTCTTCTCCCTGCTACTAGTTAGCCTGGGAGACGACAAAGAGGGCGATTTCACAAACTAAGTCGGGTCTGTCTGTCTAAATTTCGGACCCCAGATCTTCTGGATACCTCCATTAACACTGGTAGCAGATGGTGATGCCACTGCTGTCACAGCACATGGTGGAATTAGAGGTGCCGTTGCTTTGACAACTGCTGTTGGTGGTGCCTTTGTGACTGCTAGCGGTGTGGTGGAGGTCGCAGACGTATTGCTACTGACGTCCGCATTCTTAGATGTTATGACCTTAACAGCTTTTGCACCGCACTTGCATTGACATTAGCACATTGTGCTTGTGCTCATGTCTGCAATGTACATCTGTGTAGCAACTTTTTCTTTCCTGGTGGGGGTTGAGACCATCTTAGCGAAGCTAGTTCCAAAAACTGGAGTGGCGAGCAACACTGCTTTTTTCTTTGCTTATCCATAAGGAATCTGCTCTTTGGTCTCCAACTCCAGTATAAGATAACCTTGAAACTCCCTACCACAGGCCGGATGCGACCCGGAGTCGTTGATGCACACCTGTCATAGCGCAGAACTGACATCTGTCTGATGTGCTCCCTTGCCGCACTTACCACAGGTTAGGCTGCCATTACACAATGTCATCATATATCTGAACTGCTGACACTGAAAACAGCGCATCGGTACCCGAACATACAGTATGTTCAGGTTTAAATATCCAGCCTCGATATTCTTGGGCAACACTGTAGTGTCAAATGCCAGGACGAAGATGGCAGCATTTTCAATACTGCCATTCACCCTTCATGTGATGTGATGCACCTCAACCACTTACTGATCTTCCCACTCCTTAGCAAGATCCTCAGTCCCTATGCCAATAATATATCGGCAGGAGACAACACCTTTGCTGCTGTTTAGGGCTTTGTAGAGTTTGCAAGTAATGGCGAACTCCCCGAGCTTGTCACAATTAAGGAGTGGGGTAGCGTGCCTACAGGTGTTTGTTTTCCAGCAGTAGCGTTCCATTCCTCAGCTGCCAGGCCCTCTAATCCCTTTGAAATATAAAATGGTGAAACTCTTTCCATAGTTCCTTCCACCATTTGGATTACTATAAAAGTATTTTCAAGCAATCAAACTTTTCTATTACTATCACTTTCAGAAGCAGTGGGGCTATCAACCCTAACCCGCTTCTTAGAATTGGGTATGTTTGGATTAGCCTGCGGCACACCCACACCGCAGGTATTTAAGTTGTTGGAGTTTGTTTTTTTTTTTCTTCAATTTATAGCTTGCATTTCGATCCTAGGAGTAAGGAGGAAAGTACCAGTGGCGTGTACCTCCTTTGCGCCCACACCGGGCTAATACAGCAAGAGTGCGCAGGTGCCCCTGAGATCGCACGCTAGTGAATGATTGTCCTCATCACCCATTCACCTCTTTGGCAGGTGTCAAACCTTGAGGTTGAGGTTATTTTATTATTATTTTTTTTTTTTTAGCAGTTTGTTCCGTCCTCACCATCCAGGTGATGAAGCAAAGACCTCCGTTCTTCTAGACACACAACGTTCCACTAGTGGTGGTAGTTGAAGCATGCAAGGAGTTTACAGTGTGGGAAACTTGTGGCGCTCACAAGTTTCCAGCTTGGGCACTACGTGTTCGCCAAACCCATGCCTACCACTTGCATACCACCCTGCAATCAATTAATTGCTAACTGGATAGCCTTATATTTCAAAACTGCTATTAACTGGATCACCTTATATTTGACTGCTGCTATTAATCCGGTGCCAATGACATTGGTTCATACTGAACCGAGGCGATTTTAAATGGACATTTTTTTCCCAGTCGATTGTATATTTTGAACATTTGTGTGGTTGAAGTTACAGACCCCTCTCCATGAACCGTTGGTTTAGTCAGTGCAACACCACCTGTTCTGCAAGAAACACATACATCAAGTCAAAATGGGTAAATAAGACCCAGCGTCATTGCTGGCATGGTATTTTTGTGAATAACTTTTAATCATTTATTTAGTGTTTGAAGTTAATTCACCTTGTTCTTTTTCAGTTCTTTGAAGAAAATGTCATTTAGAAGCCACCTCGAAAGAATTTTATGGTGCTAGAAGAGTCAGAGTCCGACAAAGAAGACTCCAACACTGCTTCAGACATCAACATTGAAGACCACTTATCCGAACGTAGTAATAACAGCAAAAGTGAACAAGATGCGATCTGAATACAGAAATATGTTCATCTAAAAATGATAACAAAACATTTTATACTTGTCATCCATGCCACATTTACATATGCCCAAACCACTTGATTCTGTACTGCAATAATTGCAGTAGATTCCGGTCTCTGAATGGAGAAGTAAAAGACCGATTCTTTATTATTTTTATGATAAAAAGTTCATGTGAACTCTTTTTCAGTACATAAGATTATTGATTCCTATTATTTCTTAGAGTACCTTACCAAAAATAAAAATATTCATGTTATGTTTTTAAAATTGATTTTGGATGTGTAACTGAGAAAGCTAATAGACATTTGTTTTATAAAATATATTGGTATTATTTTTATTTTACTATATATGCGAATAACCTTTCTTTGATAAAAACTTAATCAAATTGAGGCAACTTCTTTAATGAGAAAATGTATCGATAAAATCTGGCTAATGATAATCCAGTATCATCTTCCGCATCATTATTTTCACGTCACTGGCGCCGGGTTAACTAGATGAGTTTATATTTCCCCATTGCTATTAATCGGATCGCCTTATATTTAACCATTGCTTTTAACTAGATTGCATTATGTTTGAACATTGCTATTAACCAAGTCACCTAATGTTTCACCATTCCCATTAACTGGATTGTCCTATGTTTCACTATTGTTTTTAACAGGATGAGAGCACGGTTTTCCACACCTGTCATGGGAGTCACAACACAATTCACAATTGCTTTTAACTAGATTATCATACGCTTTGATATTGCTATTGACTGGGTAGCCTTATATTTCACCATTGCTATTAAATGGATTGCCTAATATACCATCATTGCTATTAACTTGGTCGAATTACATTTCACAATTGCTATTAACTGGGTCTGCTTATATTTCACCATTGCTATTAACCGGATCAGCTTATGTTTCACCATTGTTATTAATCCAAACTTTTTATATTTCACAACTGCTATTATTCCGGGTCTTTTTATGTCCCACAGTTGCTATTAACTGGATCAGCTTATGTTTCACAACTGCTTTTAACCAGATCACTTTATATTTCACCACTGCTATGAAGTATAGCACCTTATTTTTCACCATCCTTATTAGCAGCAACACCTTATGTTTCATCGTTGTCATCATACACTTCACCGTTATTTTCATCATTATTGTTATTATTATTATTTTACTTATGGCAATATGCCTCGTTGACATCGAGGATATTAGAGGCAGGATGGGACTGGGGACAAGGAACGGGAAGGAATTCGGCCATGGTCTTTTGAAGGAAGCATCCTAACATTCTCCTGGAGTGATTTGAGAAAACCGTGGAAAACCCCAACTGGATGCCCAGATGGGGATTCGAACCAGCATCCTCCCGAATGCGAGGCCAGACCAACCGTTATTATTAACAGGATCACAGCATGCTTTGCTACACCTATCGAACAGGTCGTAACTCCATCACTACACCAATATAGCTGGTTACAGCATGCTTCTCCACAGGTATTAACCGGGACACCATACACTTTGTCATTGCTAGTAACTTGATCGCCTGAAGTTTCACCATTCCTTTTAACCGGATCATCCTATATTTCCCATTGTTATTAACAGAAACTGCTTATATTTTACTATTGATATTAACTGCTTCACTGTTGCTATTAACTGGGTGATTATATGGTTCAATGTTCCTATTAACTGGTTCACAACATGCCTCACCCCAACTATCAAGTGGGTCACAGCATGCTTCACCACAAGAAAGTCACAACAAGTTTCACCACAGTTATTAACCAAGATGTTATACGCTTCACTATTGTTATTAACTGATTCATTATTCATTTTGCGCCTCCAGTTAATTGGGTCCCTATATGATTCAACATAGCTATTAACTAGGAGGCCTTATGATTCGTAATAGCTGTTAAGCAGGAGGCCTTATACTTCGCCATTGCTATTAACCAGATTGACTCACATTTCACCATTCTTATTAATTCCATCACATTATGTTACAAAAATGTTATTCGTAGTACAGATGCTGATTTCGTAATACGCACAGAAAGTTGGTTAAAACCAGATATAAGTTCCGCGGAAATCTTTAATAGCAGCATGAACATTTTCCGTATGGATAGGTTGCAGTCCCATGGCGGTGGTGTATTGATAGCTGTTAGTAAGTACCTCTCATGTAATAAATTAGTTGTCGATACTGTCTGAGAAATCTTATGGATTAAGCACAACATAGCTAGGACAAAACTTGTAATCGGCTCTTTCTATTGTCCACCAGATAAAGGCGTAACTATTGCAGAGGCCTTAAGGAATAATGTAAATAATATTGCTCGTCAATTTCTGGACCATACAATAAGGCAAGGTGGTGACTTCAACTTGCCATATATTGACTAGACAAATTATATTCACATTACTGGTGGCAGGGATAAAGCAGCTTGCGAAATCATTCTAGACCTTTTCTCAGATCATAATCTTGAGCAGCTCGTAACTGAACCACGGTAATCAAAATATTTTAGATATTCTCATTACAATGGGCCTGAATTATTCACGGACATTTCTACTACCACGCGAATAAGTGATCACAAAGCTGTAATTGCTACAGTAAAATTATCAAGCACAAGCAAAAAGAAAGGATCATTTAAGATTCGAAAAGTCTTCAAAGGAGTGTTTTAGAATGTTTTTGAGGCATAATTACCATACCTTCACAGTAGCAAGAGGCGCCGTTGAAGAGATGTGACATCGATTCATACGTATAGTCACGGAAGGTATGGACTTGCATATACCGAAATTGACAATAAGGGAAGGGAATGATCCACCATGGTATACACGTGATGTTAAATGGTTACTCAAAAAGCAAAGGAAGATATATGCACGATCAAGAAGGCGATGCAGAGGACCGATTTAGATAAGTTAGATGAGATAAGGGGAGAAGTTAAAAATGAGATGCATGAGGCCTTTAATGACTTTCGTTGCAATTCCCTCTCTAAGAGCCTCACCGAAAACACTAAGTAAATTTGGTCGTATAAAAAAAGTTAGTTGTAGTCACAATAATAACCTGTTCTAATACAAGACGGTCAGGAAGTTGACGACAGCCGAGACAAGGATACCGATTAAACACCGAATTTAAAAATTCATTCACATGCAAAAACATGGAAAATTCCCACTTTACCACATCGTGTAGAATTAGAGATGGACCTGGTAGAAATTGATAGCGTAGGTATTGTAAAGCAATTTAAGCTCCTGAAGTGGGGTAAAGCGCCAGGTATGGTATACCTGGTAAGAGTATTTTCAGAATACGCGGAGGGAAATTGAACCATTTCTGTCCAGATTATATTTGTAAATCTTTAGAAGAGAAAAACGTACCTTCTGACTGGAAAATAGCCCAAGGTAATCCTGTTTTCAAGAAAGGAGATCGGAGTGATTCCTATGAATTATCGACGCATATCTCTAACATCTGTATGCAGTAGAATTCTGGAGCATGTCATATGCTCTAACATTATCAAGTTTCTAGATGAGAACTAGTTACTTACACTGTATCAACATGGATTTCGGTAGAAGAGATCGTGTGAAACTCAATTGGCCCTATTTTCCCATGATGTAATGAAACTTATCGATGCAGGATCACAAGTTGATGCAATATTCTTGGATTTTCAGAAAGCTTTTGATTCTGTACCACACAATCGACTTTTAGCGAAGATTTGAGCATACGGTATATCGGATCAGATTTGCTAATGGATACGTGATTTTCTAACTGGTCGACCACAGTATGTCATTGTTGATGGGGAAGCCTCTTCTAAGCTAGATGTTACTTCTGTCGTTCCTCAAGGAAGTGTAACAGGACCACTTCTTTTCTTAATTTTTATAAACGATCTAGGTGACAACATTAAATGCCGGTTGTGATTGTTTGCCAACGATGCAGTTATCTATAGGAAAATAAGGTGCTCTGACGATTGCTTAGAAATTCAGCGTGATTTGGATGCTAATTTCATAATGGTGCCGTAAATGGCAGCTTACACTTAATTGCAAAAAGTGCAAGGCAATGTGAATAAGTAACAAAAAGAATCAGTTTGCTCACGAGTAAAAAGTAAACAATTTAGTTGTTGACACGGTTGATACTCTTAAGTATCTGGGGGTAATACTATAAAGCAACATGAAATGGGACTTGCCCATAACTTCCGTCATAGGCAAAGCTAATTCTAAATTATGATTCATAGGTCGTATTCTGAGGAATTGTAATGCTCGTACAAAGGAAATAGTGTATTAAACACTAGTGTGTCCACATCTGGATTACTGTTGTGGAGTTTGGAATCCGTATCGCAAGGGCCTGATTGACTCAGTGGAGAGGGTACAGAGGAGAGCCCCTCGATTCGTGACTGGTTGCTACAGCCCTTATCCTCTTCAGTCCCGAACTCATAATAAAAATGCAAGTGATCTACTTTTGTGTTAATGCTAGTTAACAATGAATGATAGTGAAAAAAAAAAATTTGAAACCATAATTAATTTTTTATAGATGGTATCATATATGATACCTTCGGATTCAAACAGGAAAATTGTATACACAACTTTACTGCTTTATGTTGTTTTATTACAAATAATTAAGTCCTAAACAATACACACATTCTTCACATTTGTTGTTGATCTGTAGATAGACCAACATACAAATATCATATAAAAATTTTCAACAGTTGGTATCATATATGATACATAAGGCATAAAGTTTTTAAATTCCTTATAACATTAATTTATAGTTTGATTTTAACTGAGAAATGTCTGTACTGATTTAATAAGTTATTAAAGCAGTGAAAACACTTGTAACCGTTATTTCAATGAGACATGCTGTACAGCTGCAGAATCCCAAGTTTCCAATCAGTGCTGCCAACTTGTGACACTTGGCAGAAGATCGAACAAATAAGCTGTGAGAAACACGATGTGTGTTGTAGATGATACCACAGGGCAGAAAAAGTTCAGCCGCACACACGACTGAGAAAAAAATAATACCAGAGGGTATCATATATGATACCTCGGGACTGAAGAGGTTAAGAAAGCATCACAGAATTGATACATAGATTGTGCTGGGATCGTTTGGAAGACAGACGACGTCATTTGCATTTGAATGTATTGGAGAATATGCGAAATTCTATGACCTACGAGTGCAGTGAGGTACTTATTCTGCCAACCTATTTGGGTCGCAATGACCAGAGGGATAAGATTTGAGAAATAAGATGCCATACTGATGTTTTTATGTATTCTTTCTTTCCTTGTGCTATTCAGGATTGGAATGTGCGGAATTAATATTGGTGCTTAGCAGCCTCTGCCACCCAGAATGTTTGTGAATTGCAAAGTACGGACGTAGATGTTTCACCATTTCTATTTACCAGATCATTTTATATTTCACCACTGCTATTAAACAGAATGCCTTATATTCCACCATTGCTGTTAACTGGATGAGCTTATGTTCCACCATTGCTATTAACTGGATTGGCTTACTTTTCACCATTGCTTGTAACTGAATTGCCTGATGTATTACCATTGCTGCTAACCAGATCACCTTATGTTTCACGATTGCTAAAAACTGGATCCGATTATATTTCACCGTCGCTTCTAACCAAATTATTACACATTTCATGTCACTATTAAGGGGATCATAGCATTTTTTACCACACCTATCAAGTGGGTCTCTACACACTTTGCCATATGTATTAACAGGCACGCTACATGCTTCAACATTGCTATTAATAGTGTCTCCATATGTTTCACCATTGCTATTAACAATAGGTCTCACCATTACCACTAATTGGTCTCCATTCAGTTCACAACTGCAATTCCCCATGTTGTTTTACACTTCACAGTTATAATTGCACTTCACCATTGCAATTAACCACACAGCAGTACATTTTGCCACAAAAAAATAACTGGGTAACTGTATACTTCAGTTGCTATTAACAGGATCACAGCATACTTTGCCACATCTATCTAGTGGGTCGCAGCATGATTAATCATAGGTATTAACTGGCTCACCATATTATTCGCCACTGCTATTAACCACATAGCCTCATGTTTCACCATTGCTTTTAACTGGTTCACTTCACATCTCACCGTTGTTATTAACTGGAACAGGTTACATTTCACCAACATTACTAAGCGGATCCGCTTACATTTCACTGTTGTTACTAACTGGCTCGGATAATGTTTCACCATTGGTAACAACCTGTTCGTAATACACTTCACCACTACTGTAAATTGGGTAACCATATAATATGCCCCATTGCTATCATCAGTATCGCCTTGTTTCACCTCTGCTATTAAACAAATAGAATTATGTTTTACCATTGCTATTAACCAAATCGGCTTGACGTTCACTATTGCTATTAACAAGATTGCCTTTTATTTCATAATTGTTATTAGCCAGATTGGCTTATGTTTTTTAGTTGTTATCAACTGAGCCATCATATGCTTCATTCTTGCTATTAACCAGGTCATTATATGCTTCACCTTTGCTATTAACCAGGTTGTCATAACCTGCTATTAAAAGGTTTGACACACTTAACAGTTGTTATTAACTGGGCCATCAAACACTTTACGATTGCTATTAACCTGATCATTTTTTATTTCACCATTGCTACAAACTGCATTGTCTTAAGTTTCACAACAGTTGACCTGGGTCACTGCATGCTTCACAATTGCTAACAAAGCACCATTGCTTTTGAATGAGTCACCTGACAATATACTATCATATTAGTTACCATTGTTATTATCTGATCAATTCGAGATGATTTTGAATAAAAGTCAATCACGCTAGCAATCACATTTTTTTTCTTGATAATAATACTGGCTATCTCGTTAAAACAATTCCAAAACGTGTTGGGGGGGGGGGGGAGGGGGGCTTTGTGAGTTACAGTCGATTCAGTTGATTTTCGTAACCTCAAATAAAAACATTCAGCTGGATATTCGGCTACTGAATATCCGGCTTATAGAATGGCCGGATAACCAGTAACTGGCCAAACAGTTATCCGTTTCATCTCTACTATAAACCACATAACTAGCCAAGCACTAGATGACAAAAATTCCACCAATAAGGCTACCCCTAGTCAAGCAGAAGGAGCAGTTACTTCCTCAATGTGGCAGGCTCAACATTTAAATTGAGCCTGGTAAGTGTGCAATTCTGGATGGCATAGGTTCAACGCCCTATTTGGCTAATCAGACTGTAGTTTTCCACCATTTTCCAAAATTGCTCCAAATTAATGTTGGCATGATTCTTTTACGAAGCCATGCCAAAATTTCTTCCTGTTGCTTGTCCCACCCTTCCTTCCTGATGGTCTGAAGATTCTCAACGAGCTGTCAAACCACACGCAAACAAAATAATATCAACACTTAAAGAATAAAAAAAATTCTTCCTAATTTATCATTAAGCTATGATGGGAGTGCCATTACAATGATGTATACGGCCTAGCAGTGCTTTTTTTCCACATTTTGTTGTATAAGGTATGATTACTAGAATTTCCGCATATGCTGGTAACACATAAAGCCTTGTATCCACTTGAGCACGCTCAGGCGAATGAGCCGCTCAGTGAAGCGAGCGGCTCAAGTGTGGACGCCTGAGCGCGCTCGCAACGAACGACAGCGAGCGCGCTCGGGGCGAGCCGATCGGTTGTCGGTATTTTGGAATGCTCAAAGGCGAGCCAGTGTTTGTTCGGCGCTCAGTGTGGACGCTGGTTTTCGACAATGAGCGCGAGCACGTGGGATAATGAACTTTGTCTAACTCTTATTGATGCTTACGAATCGAAACGGGTATTGTGGGATAGCTCATATGAACAATATTACAACAGAACTAAAAAAAATGATGCCTGGCGCGAAATTAGCGAGGTATTAAAATGTAGTGTTGATGAAGTGAAGAAAAAAATTACAAGCCTGCTAGGGTCGTTCAGGCGGGAACGATCGAAACAGAAGAGAACTTCTATAACGGGAAGCGGTAAGTCTTTTTTAATAGTGTTTCTCGCAGCTAATTGCGTATAAATTGATTATACATTGAAAAATACATATAAACTATACTTCATTATTTTGTTTCAGCACAAGATGAAGTTTATGTATCAAAATGATTTGCTTTTAATCGAATGAAATTTTTAATGGATAAATGTGAACCAAATGAAACAAGAGATAATTAACCTTTAAATATATGTTTGTAACTAAAATAAAAAATTGGTACCAACCTTTATATAATCTTGGAGTGACTGAACAATGGCATCACAGACTTTCGGCACAAAACGGCTGATGCTTTGTTTAGATACTTTAAACATATATTGCAGACTTGTGTAGGAATCTCCTGAAGCTAGGAATCTTAAAGTTATTATTAATTTATCTGCTGGTGGGATCGCATCACGCATATGCGTATCCTGCATTTTAATATCAGGTCCAACTAATGACAGCAAATGTTCAAAATCAATTCTTGACATTCTAGTAAAGTTTTGAAATGTCTCATTGTCTCCTTCAAATGTCAACTCGCGAATTAAACTATTAAGATGATTTCTTCGCTGACGATAACTTTCCCTAATCCACCACCTTGGTACTTTCCTTTTCTTCTTTGATATTGCATGGATAATAATAAATGCAGCAGCTGCCACACGCACACGTGACGTCATGTCAATAGCCGAGCGTTTACTGAGCACCGGCACAATGCTCGTTCGACCAAAATTTCCTTTTACCTTGAGCACGCTCAAGCGAGCGTGCTCAAATCAATGAGCGGCTCATTCGCCTGAGCGTGCTCAAGTGGATACAAGGCTTAAGACAGACAACACACAGTTAAGCCAATCTGCTCACAGTTGTGACTTTGTTTGGAAAAGTTTCTATATATAATGTTATTAGTATACTGTTTGAGGTTCACAAAATTTTTGTTACTCAAGGCAGTGTTTAATGACCCCATCATGCTTTATTTGTGTGTCAGATTCATGTTATGGCACAACCACAAGTTTTTCTTAATCTATTGTTTATCTAAGGTGGTATGATTACTGCTATTATTTATGCAAGCTTACAGTACTTTGTCACCTTATTATGCAGTGTTAATAACTGAGATTAGTAGCACAAGGATTGTCGGTGTGTTTAAGAACTACCCTACAGACAGAGAATGAGACGTGCAATACAGCACAAACTACTGTGGAGACAATCTAAGCCTGTCTGCTCACACATGCAAAAGCTTCTGACATATCCTATCTTGGGTATTTTCACAGTTCTGCCTGAACTGGCCAAGGGTACTGGTCACTTGACAAACGTCGCATTCCAAATAGCCCACGAGTTTACATTCATAGGCAAAGTGCTAAAAAATCTGTTTGCCATTGCAACAATATTGAGGGAATACAACAACGCAGAAATCTAAATTTTCTACAGGATTTGATATCATAGAAGAATAGTCAGAACTAAAAGTTGTGATATCCAATATCTGGTGATTTGAAGGTAAGAAACCTCAGTGGAGAAGTTCATCCCAAAGTTTTTGGCTCAAGAAAATAATCCTGGCATCTTCAAACCACCATACACTGGATCTGAATACTCTGAAAACAGGGTACACAGTGACATATTTGCAACCCTTGATTAAATTCAATGGTCAAACTCTTGAAAACAAGGTTTCTGCCAATACCTTGACAGTATAGATGGAGCAGGGATAAGCATATGAAATCCACTCCAAAAGCAAATAATTAAGGACTGTTATTTTGTGTACAGTTAGGCCCTTTGTCCACCGGCGCAATACGACTGTGATGCAACATTGCATGAACGTTGGACAGGAGTCGATTCAGAGTCAAACCCTTGTTATTGTATAGTTCTCGTCCACCAACGTAACTACAACGCAACCTCTGTTCAAGGTCAGTTGCAGTTCATGTGACTCAAATCTGACAATTCAGTATATACTCAGTTCAGTTAATATTATGGCATACTGCGGTGTTTAGTATTAACCTAGTGGAAGCAGTAGAAAAACATACATGTATATACAACCATACTTTGAGAGAATAAAGCTTTGAATAACGCATGAGAAGCTTAATTTAAACAAGTTGATATAAGTGGTAAGTACATTACAAATAATAATAATTATAGCATATTGTCTGAAATGTACACCAGCTTACAATATCACTGGCTACAATAGTTAATCATTATTACTGCGTGCAAATATTGTTCCAGATAACGAGTACTGCATGTATTTCAACCTTTTTTGTTCAGGAAAAAAGAAAACCATTGAAATATCTAGCTAATTAAACAATTTTTATACATCTATTGTTTCAGTTTACTAAATGCAGTTTTGTCAGGAACAAAGTAGTTCTATGACTTAGTAGGTAATGTTATTGTTTTATTCACTAACAGTCAGAAGTTATCTCTCACGTATTTACGAAGCAGTACAAAGTACTCTAGTGGGGTGAATAACTCACTTGATGGCCGGATAATATATGTACAACTTAACTAACGATTATTCGATTAAAGCAATATAGATCTGACTAACTCCACAATTCTTATACCTTGTTCACTCTGAACTGGCAGCACAAGGTCATGTTTCCTGGCCCCACTCCACACCTCACCACCGATTCCCATTCCTACTTCTCCAAGCTTACCACTGTATCCATGAAGGCAGTGGCAATTTTCCCCTTCAGATGTAGGGGTAAAGGTAGCAGAGTGTGGATAAGCAGACTAACCTTGAGCGGTCTCTGTTAACTGAATGGGCTTTAACAGTTATTTTCATTTATTACTTGGGGGGGGGGGGCTTTTTTTAGAGGCTGGAAGGGACCGGGGGGGGGGGGGGCAACGAATTGTTGGGAATTCAGCCATTCCTTATTTTCAGATTCTTGTCTCTGCAAGAACAACCTTGGATATTTCCAATAAAGTTTTGCTACTCAATGAACTTTTAAGTCTTTAAATTGAAATGTTTTTGTAGGTTCTAATAATTACAAATACATCAATAGTCTTTCTTCCACCGAGATACATCTCCTCCCATTTGTGTGCTTTTTTTATTGTT
Source organism: Vandiemenella viatica (assembly GCA_031002005.1). Taxonomy (NCBI): domain Eukaryota; kingdom Metazoa; phylum Arthropoda; class Insecta; order Orthoptera; family Morabidae; genus Vandiemenella; species Vandiemenella viatica. The sequence continues at coordinate 279,103,544 of CM061921.1, forward strand.
ACTGTGCGATACTTTTCAGCTAGTTCTTTAAACGTTTTCTGGACATTCTATAACACCCTTTGAACGTTACCTTTTTTTCAAGTTTTCGTGCTAGGGCAAAAGCAGAATTTATTTATTATTATTATTTTTTTATTTTTTTTTTTTTTGAATGAATGGATGAACCCAAAAGTTTCTGGCTTCTTTGAAGCCATCCCATGTATCAGTACACAATAACATTACAATTACGGACTGCACAGCTTGTCATTCTGGAGCAAATTGAAGCTTCTGAGTTGATCATTAGTCACAGGAGAGTTGAGAGAGGTTGAAATACACACGACGAAACTGCAATCCACCGTCATAACTACGCTGGGTTGCAGTTGCGTTGCGTTGCACCGTTGGACAAAGGGACTACAGTGCAGTTCTGACATTTCTGGGCCATTCTACTGTTCCTCGAAACATTATAGTATTTTTTCTCCGTTTTACGGTCGGTAAGTACAGTAGGAGGAACAGTATTGTTTAGTTCCAGTTATGAAGTGTGGTGTACTGTCATTCAGCTGTTTAGGGGACATCCATTAATTACGTGAGGTGAAATGGGGGGGGGGGGGGTCTGGCGAAATCTCACCAGGAGGGAGGTGGGGGTCTACGGAAATCTCACGTGACATTTTGCAAAAAATTTGGGGACAGTAGAGCCAAAAGAAAAAAAAAAGGTCTACAATTTGCGCCAAAGTTGATTTTAGGAGGGTATTTCGTCAAAAAAGTTAGGGTGTGACCTAAAAAAAAAAGAGGTCTACAAAAGTTTCCAGGGCGATTTCTAAGGGGGGTTCTCACGGACCAGATATCACCAGAGGGGGGGGGGGGAGGGGTCCGGCCAGATCTCACCAGGGTGGAAGGGGGGGGATCCAGAAATCCGGAAAAACACCTCACGTAATTTGTGGATGCCCCCTTATGGTAAATTATGTCATACCCGAGTCAATCACAATTACACTCACCCAACACACATTATTATGAAGTTTATGATAAATCTGGGGTGTAAGGGTTTGGGAGAGACTATACTAGCCTTTTCCAACCAAATGTCAACCTCTCCTTCACGTGGTGCACCCTGTTTGCACGGACGAGGCTCTGGCGACTGAAAGATTCCTGGTATAAGGAGTCACCCACTGCTTGCAACGGCCTCCGAAAGGAGGGCGGAAGAGCGGGGAGTGGTTCAGGGCACCATCTTGTTCTTGAGGTTGGAAACGGTCCGTAAAGGCGGATGAATCAGAAATGATGAACGGCATGGGGATGCAGAAGGCAACGGGAAACCACTGCATTAAAGACCCAAAGGGTATCCCGAGGACATGTAACCCTCTCAAATTACATATATCATGATGGCTTCTTCCTGGGTAAAATAGTCCCCCAATCGGATCTCCTGGGTGGGGACTGTTAAGGGAGGAGTCATCAGAATGGATAGAAACATTCTACGAGTTGGAGCGAGGAATGTTAGAAGTCTGAATAGGGCAGGTAGGTTAGAAAACTTAAAAAGGGAGATGGAACAACTTAAGTTAGATGTTGTTGGGATTAGTGACATTAAATGGAAGGATGCACAGGATTTCTGGTCTGGGGAACACAGGATAATTAGCACACAAGATGTCACTGGTGTAGGATTTGTAATGAACAAGAAAGTAGGGAAACATGTGAGTTATTATGAACAGTTTAGTGACAGGATTATTTTGATGAGGTTAGAAACTAAGCCCGTCCCAACCACAGTAGTACAAGTATATATGCCAACGTCACAGGAAGATGACGAAGAAATAGAAAAAATATACGCTGAAATTGAAGAATTAATCCAATATGTGAAAGGGGAGGAAAATCTAATAATCAGGGGTGATTGGAATGCAACAGTGGGAGAAGGAAAAGAGGGGAATACTGTAGGAAGTTTTGGTCTAGGAGAAAGAAATGAGCGAGGAAGCAGGTTGCAAGAATTTTGTGAAAGATATAGGCTAGTAGTGGCGAACACACTGTTTAAGAACCATGCAAGTATAATATACACCTGGAAACATCCTGGGGATATAGGCATATATCAGCTAGATTATATCATGGTCAAACAAAGATTCAGGAATCAAGTTCTAGACTGTAAAGCGTACCCAGGAGCAGACATAACTCGGAACATAATTTGATAGTAATAAAGTGCAGGCTGAAATTCAAGCGAATAAGGAAGCAGCATAAGCGGAACAGACTGGAAGTGAATAAACTGAAACAATCTATCACAAGAGAAAAATTTGCAGAAATGGTAGACTTAGGTCTAAGAAGTAACTGTGAAAGGAGCTCAACCGAGGACGAATGGAATTCATTAAAGACCGAAATAATGAAAGCTGGCAAAGAAATATTAGGCTTTAGGGAACAAGCTGCCCGAAAACCTTGGATCACAGAAGAAATTTTGCAGCTGATGGATCAGAGGAGAAGGTACAAAAATGCTCAGGATGATGCAGGAAGAGAGCAGTACAGGCAATTTAGAAATCAAATACATAGGAAATGCAAAAGAAAAATGGCTACAAGAAAAGTGTGAAGTAGAAAAGGAAATGGTCGTAGGAAAAGTAGATGTTGCATATAGAAAGATCAAACAGAATTTTGGAGAAATGAAGAAAAGAGGTATGAACATTAAAACTGCCGATGGGAAACCTCTTTTAAACTCAGAAGATAGAGATAACTGATGGAAGGAATACATTGAGAAACTGTATGTTGGGGACGACTTGAACAATAGTGTAATGGAAAAGGAAGACGATGTCGACATTGATGATTTAGGAGATCCTGTTTCGAAGACAGAATTTAATAAAGCTCTGAATGACTTGAAAGCAAATACGGCAGTTGGAATTGATGAGATCCCTGCAGGAACTTCTTAAATCTCTAGGATTTTTTTTTTTTTTTGTAACTGCTTTAGTCTCTTTTTAACATCGAGGTCTTTAGAGACGGGAAAGGATGGGGGGCAAGGATGGGGTCAAGGAATGGGAAGGAATTCGGCCATGGCCTTTTGAAGGAAGCATCCCGTCATTTGCCTGGAGTGATTTGGGGAAACCATGGAAAACCCAAATCTGGATGCCCGGACGGGGATTCGAACCGCCCTCCTCCCGAACGCGAGGCGAGAACGCTAACCGTTACACCGCCCCTGCTCGGTAAATCTCTAGGAGAGGAAGGAATCGAAAGATTATTCAAGCTGATATCAAAAAGTTATGAAACAGGAGAAATTCCAACTGATTTTAATAAAAATTTCATCTTCACACTTCCAAAGAAAGCACAAGCCGACAAATGTGAGAATTATCGCACCATTAGTCTAACATCACATGCATCAAAATTACTGACCAGAATAATATACAGGATGGAAAGGGAGTAGAAGAGATAGTAGGTGAAGATCAGTTTGGGTTTAGGAGAAATCGCGGTACAAGGGAAGCATCTCTGTCTTTAAGATTAATACTTGAAGGGCAGATCAAGAAAAACAAAGATACTTTTATGGCATTTGTTGATTTAGAAAAAGCTTTTGATAATGTTAGGTGGGACAAGATGTTCAAAATTTTAAAGAATTCAGGTCTAAAGTATCGAGATAGAAGAATACTTTATAAACTATATAAGAATCAAGTGGCTGTAATAAAAGTAGAGAATCACAAGAGTCATGCATCAGTTAAAAAGGGTGTGAGACAAGGTTGTAGCCTGTCCCCGTTAATATTCAACTTGTACGTAGAAGAAGCAATGAAGAAAGTCAAAGAAAAATTTCCATGTGGCATAAGTTTTCAGGGAGAAAAAATCAGTATGCTACGATTTGCTGATGACATTGTCTTGTTAGCAGAGAGGGCCGACGACATTGAGAAGTTATTGAATGGCATGAAGAAAATACTGAAGGAAGATTTTGGACTGAATATAAATCAAAATAAGACAAAAGTGATAAAATGTAGCAGAAATGATACCAATACTAGCAGATTAAATATAAAAATAGGATCGGATGCAATATGAGAAGTGAGTGAGTTCTGTTACTTGGGAAGCAAAATTACAACCGATGGCTGAAGCAGGAATGATGTTAAAAGCAGAATAGCACTAGCAAAAAGAACCTTCATGAAAAAGAGAAACCTTTTAGTTTCAAATATTGATCTAGGAATTAGAAAGAACTTTTTAAAACTCTTTGTGTGGAGCACAGCACTTTACAGTAGTGAAACATGGACTTTAGGAATAACGGAAAGAAAGAAACTTGAAGCATTTGAAATGTAGTGTTACAGAAGAATGCTGAAAATTAGGTGGACAGACAAGGTAAGAAATGAACGAGTTTTGGAAATGACGGGTGAGAAAAGAAATTTATGGAAGAAGCTTACAGGAAGAAGAGACAGGCTGGTAGGTAATATTTTGAGACATGCTGGATTGGTTAATTTGTTAGTGGAGGGAACAGTCGAAGTTAAGAACTGTAGAGGAAGACAGAGATTAGAATATATGAAGCAGATAATTGAGGACATGGGCTGTAAGGGGTATGTAGAAATGAAGAGGTTAGCACAGGATAGGAAGGGATGGAGGATTGCATCAAACCAGTCTAAAGATTGACGACAGAAAAAAAAAAAAAGATAAATCTGTCAGTTGACAGATTTTAGCAAAAAAATAAACAAATAATGTAAATTAATAATTAAAAATGGTCCTCCTTGTACTAAAATCAGGCCGATCAGGTGTGACTAAACTGTTACATTTGTAATACAAAACCACATATATGAAAATTATGATTTTTTTTGTGAATTTGATGAATAATGGACAAGTATCATTTTATATAATTTTGTTAGTCATATAAGATCTGTTAAGTAATGTAATGTGCCTTCTCCGAGATAAATACATTATCAATATATTTTAAAGCACCTTAGATGCTTTGTCAATAATTATTATTCAAAATCAATTCTTCTAATGAATTTTGTTGTTTTCATTGTATGTCTTTATGCAATTTGATCAAGTAAATCCAACAGGTTTTATTTGGGTGTACCAATGATGACATCAGTCACATAAGTCTGCATTTTGAAAATTAATACTCCAAACTGCCAAGAAAATAGGCATAATAATACATCTGTTAAAACTTTTTCTTCTCAAACAGGCACACTTCCCCCTCCACTTTACATTGGATACATTTATTTAAATCCTTTTCTTCCTCACATCTCTAATATCCATTCAGAATTATTTTTTTCTTCTCATATTCTATTATAATTCAATAGATAAGTTTATACCAACTACATGTAATTTGCTCAGAGTCAAATATCTCAGTGTTTTTCCATGATCAGCCAGTAAGACTTTCTGAAATTTAAGAATAATGATGATTCTTCATTCATCAGTATTAGTATTAAACCCTCTATATGTGTAGATATGAGATGATGAATTTTTATTCAGGTTCAAGATTTTCAAAGGATAAAGATTGTATTCTTTACAATGATAGCAGTACCATTCACATGCATGTGAATGTTATGGATATTCACTCAATTTGAAACATATATGTAACAATTCACTTGATAAAATAAATTAATACAGTTAATATTAGAAATTGCTGACAGGTTTTACAATTGCACACACAGAAACGGGAAATGGGATGATGTACAACACGTTCATGCAGTAGAATGCAACACCTATCTCAACATCCAACAGAATTCTGAAACAGAAGAAAATATATCTCACATAAAAAATTAGAAATAAATTAACTAGACATAGTACAAAATTGGTAGGTAAAGAGATATGAACTTTAATAGAAACTACAAAATATTTTAGTACTTCAAATAAGATGATATGCCATTAAATATGACACATTCACTGGCAATGTAGCTACAACCTGGAAAAGGGTAATATCATAGTTCTATCCTAGAACAAGAAGCACATTCACCATTCAAAATATCATTTCTGAAAATTTAATAAAACTATGAAACTAACTTTGATTGCATCAAGATTTCAATGTTGTTGTTGTTGTTACCAGGGCTTTAGGGCGCGTCAACATCTAGGTTATTAGCGCCCTAACTAAAACCTGGTTTAACAGCGTGGTTTAATACTAGAATACCATGGTCGGCAACGCAGAAAGAAAAGGAAATTAAAATATTAAAACAGCAACAGAAATACCGCCCGCATGTCCGACTGTAAAGGGGTCAGCCACACAGACGGAAAAAAACAAGACTAAAATACTGGCAGAAATGCCAACTGCATGGCCGGCTAAAAAGAGGTCGGGCATACAGACAGCTAAAAGGGGTTCTAAAACAGTCACTGCAAAATGGTAATAAAAAATTGAAAACAAAAAATATAACTGGTTCACTGTAAAAACGCCAACCATGTTAAATGATAAAGCAAACTCGCTGGCTAGCTGTATAGGGGCGAGCCAGACAGAATTAAAATCAAAACATGACAGAACACACTAAAAACTGGAAGAACCAAAAACACAATACTTGGGTTAGTGGTTGTGGAGGGACCACCAAACCATTCTGTTGTTGTTGTTGTTGTTCCTTTAGGGTGCGTCGACAGTGAGGTCATTAGCACCCTATTACCAGCTATCACTGTGGCTTAAGAGAGTACTAAAATACTGTCTGCAAGACAGCAAATAAAATAAGTCATAAAATCAAACGTGGCTTTAAAACCACCACCAGGACTTAAAACCGTACAACACCTGGAAGGCTGTAAAGGGGCCAAACAGGTTCAAAAGAGGATTAAAAACACTACATGCCTTGCTGGCTGTATATTGGGCAGAGAGACATGAATTATAACAGTATAAAAAATGAAAACAATGCATATGGATGGGTGGCTGTATAGAGGTCACCCATCAGTCTTAAAACTAGACCGATCTGCCTAAAATTTTAGGCACATCCTACCTGTTTCGTTTCACCCGCTCCAGTTCGGGTGGCTCGTTGGTCACTGCCCGCTGAGGAACGGAATCACGCTCGTCCACCAGCATTGCAGTTTCCCCTGTCTCTGAAGAGTCTGACGACTCCGACTCAGTATCCTCATCGACTACTTCCTTGCACTTCTTCCTCGCCCTCTTTCTCCCTTTTACCAGGTGTTCTGGGAGGGGACGAAGAGGGAGATTTAATGACTGAATCGGGTCCGTCAGCCTAAACCTCGGACCTCGTGTCTTCGAGTCGCCTCCTGTAACGTTGGTAGTGCTACTGCTTTCGCGGCACGTGGTGGTATTGGAGGTGCTGGTAATTTTACTGCTACTGCTGGTGGGTCCTGTTTCACTGCTGCTGGTGTGATCGAGATCGCAGACGTGTTGCTACCGAAGTCCGCAGTGTTAGGCGTTATGACCTTAGCGGGTTTTGCACCGCATTTACACTGACACGAGCACGTAGTGCTTGTGCCCATGTCTGCAATGGACATCTGGGTAGCAACACTTTGTTTCCTGACGGGAGCTGAAGCCAACTTAGCAAAACTAGTTGCAAATACTGGGGCGGCAAGTAACTTGGCCTTCTTCTTAGCTTCCCTGTAAGGAATCCGCTATTTGGTCTTCAGCTCCTGTATCTTGCGTTCTTCAAGATACACTTGACACTCCCTGCTCCAGGCAGGGTGCGAACTGGAGCAGTTGACACAAGCCTGTGGGAGCGTACAACTGACACCTGGCTCGTGTGCACCCTTCCCGCAGTTTCCACAGGTGGGATTGCCCTTACATGACGCCGTCGTATGTCCGAACCGCTGACACTAGAAACAGCGCATCGGGTCAGGAACATACGGATGGACGTTAAGGTTTAAATATCCGGCAATACTGGAGTGTCAAACGTCAGGACGAAGGTGGCAGTCCTTTCAAGATTGCCATTCACCCTTCGTGTGATCTGACGTACCTCGATCACTTTCTCTGATTTCCATTCCTTGAGAAGCTCGTCAGTCCCTAAATCCATAACGTCACGGCAGGTGACTACGCCTTTACTGGAATTTAGGGACTTATGGAGTTCGCATTTTACAGCGAACTCCCTGAGCCTCTCACAATTCAGCAGTTGGGTAGCTTGCTTACTGGTGACTGTTTCCAGCAGCAGTGTCCCGTTTCTCAGTTTTTTAACAGTGTTAAGGGTACCAAAAAGACCCTCTAGACCCTTTGAGATGTAGTAGGGTGACACCTTCTCAAACGTTCCTTCAATTTTTTCCATAATTACAAAAGCGTTCTGTACTGAACAAACTTTTGTTACTGTCACTGTCAGATGCGGGGGGGGGGGGGGGCTATCAACCCTCACCCGTTTCTTAGAACTGGGTGTGTTTATATTAGTCTGCGGCACACCCGTACTGCAGGTTGGTTTGGTTTTTTTGTGAGTCTTAATTTTGGTCCCACGCGTATTACCAATTTAAAAGGAGATGCTAACACAACAGGGGTGCGCAGGTGCCCGAGGTTGCACGCTAGCGAGTGATTTCCCTCATCACACATTCGCCTCCTCGGCACGTGTCTGACCTTGAGGTTGAGGTTTTTTTTATAGAGGTTTGTTCCGTCCTCGCAATCCGGGCGATGAAGCCAAGATCCCCTTCCTAGGCACACAACGTTCCACCGCCACGCCCTACGGTGGTTGTTGAAGCATAGTAGGAGCTTACGGTGTGGGAAACTTGTGGCGCTCACAAGTTTCCAGCTCAGGCACCGCGGGTTCGCCAAACTCGTACCTGGCACTTGCGTACCAGGCCCCTGCGGGGAAAGATTTCAATCTACCACGAAAGTCATGTTCACCATTCACTAGATAGCTGATTACCTAAAATTACCAGCATCCATATGAAAGCGAGGCCAGATTGTTATTGCTCACCAACCACAGTGGGTAAGAAAATGTTGCAGAAAATAAAAGGACGTAGAAACAAAGACAAGAAAATAGCAAACAACAGTGGCTTGAACTGAGGGAAAACAAATGTACTACAGTATAAAAACTATAATTAAAGAAAGGAAGAAAAGTGAATGAGAAAATGGAGTAATTTTGACAACAACAGAAGAACAATATTTCCACAACTTCCCAAATGTAGGAGTACATGAAAATCAAACAGTAAAAAAAAAAAAAAAAAAGATATTAAACTTCAAAATGAAGTGGTTACAAATAACAATGGTAAAAGTCAAACTGGATAAAAAAAAAAATGGATGAAGTGGTAATGGAAATGATGAAGGCAGCAGGACCATTTCGATCACAAAACAATGTATATATATGCCATTCAAGAAATTGTAACCAAGAAAATGGGTTTCTGAAGTCTGGCAGATGGGAATTATAACACTAATCTTCAAGAACGCATATAAGACTATATGTTGTAACTACAGAGATAGCACAATTATTTCGTGTTACCCGAATAATGGCTAGGTTACTAGGAAGAAGAATTAAAGATAGAAATCAAAATATAAGGGGAAGAAAATATGGCAAAAACACTCAAAGCATGGAACAAATCTTGTGACGACCTCTATCAACATAAAAATGGTCTACGTTAGAGTCCCCCATAGAAAATGCATGAATAAGAAAGGTATTGGAATAGGTGAAAGCAATATTTTATAGCTATTGCTGTTGCTCAAAGCACCAATTGGCAAAACTCTTTTGTTCAAAAATTGATAAAGGACTAAGGTACCGAATTGTGTTAACCTCTGTTATTGAATGGTTTAGTAGTTCAATGTTAAGGCACCTGTCTATGCCTTAAAAACCAGAAGGTACCCCCATTCAAAGCCCAAATCAAGCAAATTTTTTTTATGGGTTCCTAAACTGATCTAATCTCTGCTCTAGCAAAGCTAGTTTTGTATATGTAAAATAAATTATAAAATCTCCATTTAAAAATGTTAGACATGAAAGAAGTGTGCAGCAACTTGAAACTCTGGAGAGTGAGAATGTGTGCCACAAAAGTAAGTCATAGGTGGTGACAAGAGGGGCAGTTAACCCTTTAACTGCTATGGTTCGGCCGGCCGAGCCCTCGCTGAGTGCGGCTTTGTTTACGCCTAAGCTGTTTACCTGCGCTGGAATGCCGCATTAGACCGGACCGCTGTGTGCTGAATACATCTGGAGCGTTGTGTGTGGAGTTCTTCTGCTGTCGCTCTGCGATTTGAAACCGCAGATACAAAATAAATACAGTTAATATAACATCTAATGTTTTTCAGTTTAAAGCTCCTCTAAAAGTAAATGTCTGCGTAATCAAACATGACGGTACTTCATATACTATATAGATATTACAGCAACTGAAATGTTTTTAGTTTGTGAGCGTAGTAATTTATCTGGAGAGAACCTTTCCGAATACCTTTCACAAATTCTGCACAAATTTCCCAGTCTTCTTTTTGACCCGGTTAATATATATATATTTTTTTAATTATTTTCTTTAGTTTTAGAGGCGTATAAATGTAATATAATTATTACTCTGCAGTTAACCATGGTTAGTAATTCTTTTTGTGTGATAAGCCTTGAAAAATGGTACAACACACAGTGATACATTACATGTTCTGCATTGGTTTCTCGACGCACTTTCTGTATCGAACATACAGCGCATTTACGCATTGGCGTGCTCTTCTTTGAATTTGCAATAAGAATGAAATTTGGAAAAAAGGTCTCAAAAAGTTGCGAGGGCGATTTCAAGGGGGGGGGGGGGTGGCGTCTCACGGAACCTGATCTTACAAGACGGGGGGGGGGGGGGGGTGTCAGGAAATCCTGAAAAATTCCTCACGAAATTTAAATTTATGGATGCAACAGACGAAACTCTGCAACTGGCATTTTTCGTCCGGTTACTACTCGGTGAAGAGCGTGAGCATTTAAAATGCAGTGTTCGAGAATGTGGAAAAAGAACTTTTTAAACCACTTCATAGTGAAAATATAGTGTGAATTGATTCTCGCGTATCTGTTGGTCTCATCAGCATTAGATATCATATGATATTCCGTTAGAAATATCAGGAAAAATGACAAACTGCTGGAATGTTAACGTAATCCACACTTGTGTCCTGCAGCTTAATCGACAAGCACATGCTGTCAAACACGTCACTAAAGCATTCTCTTTTTCCACACATTTCGCTCGAACAATCTGTAGCTTCAAACTCTGAAAAATGGTCATTTTCCACTAGCTGATGTACACAGCTTAGGAAAATTACATCGAGATCCTGTCGAAGGGTTATCACTGTCATCCATATTAAAGTGATTATATTCACTGTCGCTTCTAGTAATAATCTCCATGATTTCTTCCGCGGTACAAACACGACGGCGTATTCGGGAGGACGATGGTTCAAATCCCCGTCTAGGCATCCAGATTTGGGTTTTCCATGGTTTCCCCAAATCACTCCAGGTGAATGCCGGGATGCTTCCTTCAAAAGGCCATAGCCGAATTCCTTACCATTCCTTGCCCCCCATTCTTTAACATCTCTAAAAACCTCGCTGTTAAGAGACGTTAAGCAGTTAAAAAAAATAATGACTGTATGCCATTTTCTCAGCGAAAACTAAAAGGAAAAGAGCAACACAAATTAGATCGCAGCTGCCAATGCTCAAGGGCCGAATGAGGAAAACAACTAACCACCCTGGGTGGAAATATGGCTTCATAGCCAGGCCGCTAAGAGGCTAGCGTGTTAACACGTCTGGAGTACAGACAGGGCGGCGAGGCAGCGCGTGTATACACGTCTGGAGCAGAGACAGAGCGGCAAGGCGGCGCGTGTATACACGTCTGGAGCACCTGGGCGCAGTAGTAGCCACGCGCGTTAACTCGTCTACAGCAGTCAAAGGGTTAAGAACTTCACATACTTGAATAGGTATGGAGAATGCAAGAATACCTAAAAAAAATCAGCAAGAGAATACAACTTGCAAGTTCTAACACACTATCAGCTGTTTTATGTGGAACAGATATATCAATAAAGGCTAACAAATTTGCCTAAATGATAATGAAGTAACATACAAGACACATTATTTACCTATAAAAACATATGTGTCAAACTTTGTCATGCAGTAGAAACAAAATTTCTTGGACGTATGTTATAGATGACGAAGGTGAAACAGAATTAGTGATGAAGTGAGGAACTAAACAGATGTGTAGTAACTAAACAAGAGCAAAACAGATTCAGACATGTTGAACAGATGAATAAGGAAAGAAAGGACATACAAGAAATTTGAAAATATAAGTGAAGAGAGTCCAAGGAAGACCCATATCACGATGAGTGAAATTGGTGTGCAAATGTAAGGTAAGAGGTCAAGACCAAGATCACAACACACAAAATTGGTGCAAGACAGACAGTATAAGATGACAGAATCTAGAATCGAACATAGTGGTAAACAACATGTGGCGAAGAGATAAAATATTGATAAGCCATACATGTCCCAACCTGGTTGTAAAAATGAATGTTTCATGATTGTGATTTTCACTGCCAGGGACAGCCTGCCATCAGCTTTGGCAAGTGATAAGTTACTTTTCCCACCCCGTTAGAATTGGGTTCCCCATTAAGAGTGTGGCATGTGGCAGAGAGAAAGGAGATAACATAAGTGGATGTGAAAACAAATTTAGATGAAGGCCACAGATTTGTAATTAGTGTGTTTGAAACAGACATACTAAAGATCAAACAGAATGATAATATCAAAAGGATGAAATATTGGAGATTGAATGACCAAGAAATGTGGAAGAATAATGGGAAAGAGAAGAAATGAATCAAGAATGAAGAAAATAGTTTTAGAGCACAAGTGATAAGTATGAGGGAAATACACACCAGAAAAAAGAAGATTCCAGTTTATGGAAAAGGAAATAATGAAATGAGTATCCACAAGTTTGAAGACAACATAGATGGGAATAAAAAGATTGTTTATAGTATGATTAGGATTTGTCAACTGAAGGAGATACAAGGAGGGAATTAGAAGCTGGAATAATTGTGGAAAATCTGGAGGATTATTTTGAAAAAGTGCTATATAAGGACTTTACAGGAGGTACAAAGGAAGTGGAAAAAATAATCTTGATAAATACAAATAACCAACATTGGAATGAAATTGAAGTAGTAAGACTGAAAAAGTGCTGGACCAGATAAGTGACAGCAGAAATATGATAACAGCTGCAGCCCCTAATCATCTGTTGCCAGCTTAATGGATGTTCATGAGACTAGGTTAAACTAGGATGCAATCGTTTACTGCATTCCAACACAACACCAATATATAAAATAAAAACCTCATAAAGATGAAGATAGAGAGGCTTAGTCACTATGCAAACCCAGTGAACAGGTGTGGGTTTGGATATGCGACTAGTCTGAAACACGTTGTATTTTAAATCAAGTTTTGCCTTGTATGTGTTATTTCACGGATATATGAGAAAAATGTAAACCCATGTAGACCAAATTACTTGTATGAAAATTTTACAGCTCTATGCTGAAAGTTTTACCATGTGTATATATTTCAATGAAATAACTGTCTTATATTATAGTGTGGGGGGTCAGATTTTCAAAGCCAATTAATCTTATACACCATGCACCAGCTTCTGTGAGTTAATCAGCCTGATGGTTTCATGCAATACATAAATAACTAGCCAGTCACAAATTACCTATTTTTCAGTCAAAGAGACAGCAAACAGTTTGAATTCTCAAGCTTCTTTGAGCAGACGTGACTGTATGTCCATACACACCATTAAGTGGGAATATGAAACTATCTATAGTTAATGTAGTGAGAGATATTTATCAAACTACTAGCAAGAGTGTTTTAACTATTAGAATGACCTACTCGTGAAAGTTAAAATGGACAAATGGAACAATATATGTACACAAAAATGGTCTTGAATGAATATTTGTGTGCAAAACAACTCTCATCATGGGCACAACATGTTCTGCTGAAAAAGGGGTTACACATAAAAATGTTAATGTTCAGTGTATGTCCATCTTTGTATGTGTTGATGCCATCCCACTGTCATATCTGATAAATGTTGGTCCCTTCCTCTTCCATCATTAATATTTTAATTTGCTAACCAACAACTTTTTATTCGACTGAATCATAATCCAACAGTGTAGGATATAACAAGCTTCATTAGCAAATGAAATAAAGATTATCTTTCTGCTTACCAACTGTACTCATTACAGTGGATAAAATACAATAAAATATTGAAGTCAGTAAGCCTTCTGTTCAACACAAATCCCAAAACAAAGAAAAGTAGGAATCCCAAAAAATTTTATGCATGAGGTATGACCAGTTGAGGAGCATAACTACAAATATGATATGATGATTACTAGTTTTACATGTTCATCTGCACAGTGAAAGTCTATTTTTATTTTTATTCCTTCTGAACTGTTAAAAGGATTATGGATTTCAGCTCTTAAAATTATTCTCTCAATCTGTCTAGAGATTATGGACTGAAGAGCAACTGAATTAGAAACAGTTATTATGCAACTGCTGTGCTATAGGTGGTCTTGTAAACAGAAACTAAATGACTTGAGCAGAGTTTGGATAATTTAAAGACTAATTTTTACAGATCAGAAATGGTCGAATGATCAAAATGTATCTTATTGTTATAAATTGTTGGAGCCTGAACAATGTAACATTCCAAGTCAGAAGACACGCAGGCACTGGGATTTTCATAAGCCAATGTGCCGTTTGTAGATTGAAGTAAAACCATCCCTGCCAGGGCCAAGTGCAAACATTTCAATTACACAGGTCGACAAGGTTTTTTTTTTTTTTTGTTTCAAATGAACTCTGATTAGTGAATCTAATGAATTTTTTCATACTGACTTCAGATATGTAGTCACAATTTTCCCATCAGGCACAGTTCTTTTGTGACAGTTACTTTTTAAAATTTGATTTTAGCATTCTCTTTTACCTGTCATAGAAACCTTTACTTTATATGTAGCAATTTTATTCAAGCTGTCTTCAAGGAAATTGTATGTAATATAATGCTGAAGCACCAAAAGACATGACTGTGCAGGTTCATTCATGTTTTGACTTGCACAGACCTGTTAATCTGGCATTGGACATGTCATTGTTGAGCTGACTGTGAGGTTGTTAGCACGAATATCACTAGTGAAATATTTTCTTGATTTCTGTTTAGAAAATACATACTCTACAACACAATGGCACAATACACATGTTGTTGTGTTGTAAAGTTTTCTTTCTTCATTACGCCACAAAAGTGTGTAAACCATGCAGATAATTTCACACTGTTTCAGTATAACCAAATTTTAAAGGTTCATGAACAAAATGCAAACAGTGATTTTAAATACATACAATATTAACAACCCTGATTAATACACCCCCCCCCCCCCCGCCAATAACATGACATTATCTTAGGTCAGAATCCTCTCAAAACTGAAATAAAAATCAGCAATGACACCAAAGCATTACAACTGTACACTACACACCTTATCATCCAAAGGAAATACACAGTCTGCATCATCTGTCAACCCACGTGTAGCCAATACTGTATTGTAAGAAGCTGTTCACACATCTTCATTGTCTGCAGGATACATGCATGCCACTATTCTGGAATAAAAGAGAGAGTGTCTAAATACTGTAAAGTGAATAAAATTACTTACTCTGCAATATCAATACTTTCAGATCTGGTGCCAGTAATAAAATCTGATCATTCTTTCTGCTCACTAAAGAACAGTATTGTCATCATGTTCAACACATTCTATGTGATATGATAAATTTCAGTAGAACATGCATAAAAACAAATGTGGAAACTTTCTTAGAAACTTAGTACTATACGGAAATCCAGTTTTTCTTACCATATCTTATATCACAGGGGAGACAACCAGTATGTTCAAGAATGTTGCTTGAGAAAAGTAACAACTAGTAATGGGATAATTCATCTGCGGTCTTGCTACAACATGGCTGACTGGAGATCTGTAACAAAGAGAAGACTAACTATTAATGTGACAATGTCAACATAATAATTAATAATACTCTATCATTACTCTCAGATCTGGTGCCAGAGAAATTCTGATCATTTTTTTTTATCATTGAAAAATTATAATGCTCATCATAGTTAACACATGATCACACTGAAACAATAAAGTTAGTTCTGTAGACTAAAGTGCAGAAAAAAAGCTATTGGTTACATTAGAGCCTGTGTGACAGCTAATGCAAATAAGGGCATCTGAACTAATGAAGCAATGGAATAACTAAGAAAAGTGGCTTCTGAAAATACCAGAAGAATAATAGGCAATAGTTTTGGAATTTTCAATTAAGTTCACATACAGAAAATCTCAGGTAAAATCAAAACTTTCCATCCCCTTCCAATAGTGTACACTTTCAACAGCTTGCTCTGTGCATCTGGAGTAAATTGGCAACAATCAGCATGTACTAAAATTTCTTGATGCTTATTTCTCAACACTACTCAAAACTGCATAAGTGTAGGAAATATTGACAAGCCATTTCCCATCTGCAAATTTTAGAACTTTCCATCATTATTCTTTTTTTTAATGGATTTACACCTAATTGGTGTTGTGGTCATTAGAGGTGGGAAAGGACTGGAAGGGGGGGGGGAGGAGGGCAAGGAATTGAAAGGAATTCGGCCATGACCTTTTGAAAGAACTATCCCAGCATTCACCCAGAGTGATTTCGGGAAAAATGGAAAACCGAAACCTGTATGGTCGGTCAGGGATTCGAACACGTCATCCCGAATATGAGGCCAGTGTGTTACCACTCACCCACCCTCTGAGTAAAGAACTATGCAACATTCTCCTGCATGCCAACCCCCCCGCCCCCTCTAACAGATAGTTAATTTGAATACAAGCAAAGATAAGGAAAGAAAAACTGGCAGGTTAAATTCGGAAAGAGCAGTCATTTTTATTGGCACAGAATGTACATGAAATCTATTTTCCCCTATTAATAATAAACATTTGTGGGAAAATATTTTTTATCAGATTATCCTCATATGGAAGCAATTTATGTTTCCAATATTTGTATGATGTTTACCATACAAAATTTTGTGAATCCTTTGAATAAAATCAGATTAATATTCTGTTGAGGTTTTGTAAAAATGAATCCGTAATGCTTAGTTACTTGACCATGGGTCGAACTCATTACCTTTTGTATACTAACACAACCACTTAAAACACACAACAATTTCAGTGCCTTGATTTTAATATCTTCTCTACTGTTACAGATTAGCCATGTAAAATTTCACAGTTTTTAATTCTCGAATTCACGTAAATAAATGCCCATTAGAATGAATAGTATAATGGTAAGATACTCGAGGTGCCATAGTATGTATCCGCCTTCTTCATACTCCAACCATCATTTACACATTTCTCTTTGTTAGTCCACAAACCAAAGATTAGTCGGATCCTCCCGAAGGAAGCGTACTAATCCAGTATGTCAGATGTAGGATGGACAGTTCCTTTCTTCCAGATCTACAGTTTAACACAGAGTCCAAACTATGGAGAAGGCCAGGCACTGCTTATATGAAAACATCAAATACTTGGCCACTCCAACAATTGAACCTGGGACCTTGCATTTTGAAACTTATGGCCTTGTAAACTGAGCTACCACAAAGTAATTACATATCCTTTTTATATTAATATGGCATAGGTATTTTATGAAAACTTCTCACTAACCAATGTTTAAAGCAGGAGGGCCACTCAGAGATCAGATATGCTTGCAGTGTGCCTAACCACAAAAATGAAATTTTTGAAAAAATTCTTTTCTCTTCCGCCGAGTAATGTGTTCCCTGGAGATTTAACACAACAATGTTGTAGATGTCCACATGTAAACCACTCCAATTTTAAATAATAATCAGCCAATAATTAATTATTGATGAGTAAATTAATTACAAAGGGGAGTGGTAAAATAATATTCAAAAGAATGTTGTGTAATAAAATGACCAAATAATTTGTCACAAACGAAGGAAGCTGTAGGAATACTCAGTAGGTTTCCATGAAGTTTCGAACACTTTGTTTGAAAAGTCCATTGAGCCAACACATCATGACACAAACATTTTCGACAATTCGGCGACACACACCGTTTGTTGCCGGAGGAAGGGTTTTGACCTAAGAAGATCAATTTGGCCAAGTCAGCACAGAAAATAGTTCCCTCAGGATCTCAAGCCTTGCCAATGACAGGCATCCAAGCGCTCAATGTTTCAAAATGATTGGCCTTTTTAATTTTGGTGAAGTTAGGGGGATGAAATGGTATGGAAGCTAAGTTACAGCCATCTTACGATGAATCTGTTCTTGAACGCAAGAAAGGTTTGAACGCAAGAAAGGTTAGAGGTATTTCTTCTTGCTGCAGAGTAGACATGTAAATTGGTCTTTGATAATACCTGGTACAGTACAAACTTCACTATTTCATGTGATACATATCCAGAAAGTCTCCTATACGACAATTGCTCACAAAAATTACCAGCGCCTTTTATTTAATAATCACATGCAGCATTTCGAAAGAGCAGCAGGTGGTTTAAGCTGGATGCTATCAGTGTATTTACCAAACACATGTGGCCAATTGTTTTAGCAAGGAAAGAATGACAGTAGGACCGGGGGTGTGATCAGCATACACAGTTTATACCTGCAGAATGGTCAGTCTTCAGTGGTGAACTAGATTACAATAAACTGCACCCCTCTATCTGTACAACAAACTATCCCAGGCAATGACTTTCTTGGTCAGTCACGGAACCATAACACGTCAGTAAAGATATTATTTTATTTCTCTAAATAAAGATTCAAATGCAATTAGTGCATTGAAGTTTAATTACCTAGCTGGCATAATCATGTTTTATTTCGTGAAATTTTCACAAGTAAATGTTTTTATATCATCAAATGAATGAGAAAATGTAATTTTATACTGATTTATCTTTGATATAATGTAAGATCATAATTCATATTTTAGCATTTGGCAACACACAGGCTAATTAAATAATCCTGGAACTTGATTGTAAATGCCCAATATTCTCATTAAGATCAGTTTGTGCAAATCTCAATAATTTTGGAATACATATATAACCAGTTTTCTGTGTTTGCAATATCACATTTTGAATATGAAGATTGTTATACAGTTAGAGATCTTTTATTTATCAAACCCATACATTAAAAGCATAAAAAAGTTAGTTTCTCAGTAATACAACTATTACAGTGCAGTGAGCGGGTCCTGGCATACTGATGCAATATAACTGATAGGCATCTTGCGCAAATGACATTTCAAATCATAATCTTAGTCAACCAGAGAGGCTGACATGTTTAACACTTACACACCCCTCGATCTAGCCTTAATTAATGGGTACTGGAAATAATATCTTTGCGTTAATGTACTTTGTCTGTGCAGCCATCCTGCTTTATGTAAATGAAGGGTTTACCTTTTTTATCCCTCTATTTCAGTACTTTTTTACATTACTTCCTATTCTTTATTGTATAAAATCCTTCTGATACATCCCAAAGGAAATATAAATATAAACTGTTTCACAGATATGAAAATTGTGGGGTGGGGTATTAAAATTAACAGCTGAAACACCATATAAATTTATGTGGCATCAAAGAACCCCATTGAAGACAAAAGACCTGCAGGATGATTATGACTCATTAAAATGAAATTGCATTACAAAATTCTTCTTCCTTTGGGCAATATACACTTTCAACATCCAATGAAAAAATAAACTCTGGCAACGAGGAAACTGCTGAAAAAAGAAATAGTGGTGCATTGTTATGCACTAATGTCTATCAACAGCTCCATCGTTAAAGCTGGAACACTACTGTTGAAATTGAACATGCAGGAAACTGGGCTTTGGCCTTTATAAATGAAAATTCTAGTGATTCTATGAAATCAACGCAAACAAAAATTTTGTTTAGGTAAAATGAAAGCTCAAAAGCAAAAGTAAAAAATATGACATAACGAACAGCCAAACAGAATGCTTTTTGGGCTTTCTGCAAAATTCTGCTTCATCTTTTAACAAGCCATATTTAGTATTATCTACCAGAATTTCCTTCTCTACCTCTGAAATTTTCATGCAGCCATTTTTGCTCACCCTTCCGACATTTTTACAATATCTAAAATATTTATATTGATTTCTTCCTGCTTCATTTTGTGCCTTCTTTGATTCAAAATTTAATCCGTGATCCAAGGTTTTTGGCCAGCTTCTTCCTTTTTTCTCAAAGTTTACCAGCTTTGATTACCTACATGTTCTATGTATGTAATTTTTTTGCAGCTCAATTTCTTTCATAATTCTTACTTAGACCAGCATATACTGTTTCTGCTAATTTTTGTCTAATGAGAAAGTCTTTTTTAGTTTGTTCAACTCAAATCTGTTTGAACTGTTTTGCTTTGTTATTCTCTTGTATTTTAATCTAAACATCATTACTATCTCATTGTCAGACACAATGGAGCAGGAAAATACATTGTGAGGCAATGTTAATATCGAAAGAAAGTACCCACACTTACCAAAGTTGAAGGAAGAAGGGTTGTGATTACAAACTCATCCTGATAGTAGATGAAGTGAATGGCTCAGTTCGCACAAGAACCTGTAGTTAACCCAGCCACATGAATGGGTTTTTAATCAGATTGAGATCATAGTACAAATTAGGTACTGGAATACTTTTCAACCAGAACATAGTTTCTGAATATTAGTTTAACCTAACCTACCCTGGCTGATAGCTTTGTCTCTTCCCTGGACAAATATACATATAATTGTTATAAATAAAACTTTTATGAGATATACATAATGTTTGGAATGATTAGTTTTGTAATCATAATATTCAAAAAGCCTAATTTCTCCTAAATGTAAGTACCCTAGAAAATTCCCTTCTCCTACCATGATGCCTCACTCCCACTATAATGCCTAACTCTCACTTATAGAATATATATCTTGAAATTAAAAAGTTAGTTTTACCATCTAGTAAAGTTAGTATGTGCATTGGTACCAATGTGGTTGGAGTGGGTTCAATTTATACTCTTAGCAAAATAATCTGTTAGCAAGCTGTTCGTACAAACCCGTTCATTTTCTCTTGCTCACTATAAAGCACACATCAAATATCCCACAAGTAATGAGTGCTAATCAGTGTATATATCCAGAACAGAAAACCTGAGGGTCTTTCAATTTAATTTCAGTAAATCCAAAAGCTTCCAGTGGAAGATTTTCCATCTTCCTGTAAGTTTTCGATCTCATCTACCCTAGGCTATTAACATTTCATTCCCTGGCATCAAGTTGGGTGACTATTTTACCTCAGAATAGTTAAATCAGAAAGAAGGTATAATTCACTGTGAAATTTAAGAGGATAACATGCACACAAACAGCAAAGTGGTGCCCTGGATCACCATCCACTCCTACTAACTTGCTAACGGTGCATTTATGTTGGAGCTGCGATAAACGATGAGAGCGATGATAAATGCGGCGACAAAAGTGGCATTCAATTTCTTTCTGCATGTAGTGTTTATATTGGAGCTTCGATAGTAGCGTGGATTCGTGTTTTATACTGCAGACAATTGTCAGCCAGCCAGACATGTAGAAATATAGCTTATTCTTTCCGTATGGGAGTTGCATTGCAACAGTTTTAGAAATTGTAAGAGAAATAATAATGGAAAATACTTCAACCACTTGACATGATAACTCCAGAAGAACAGGATTTCGTAAAAAAAAAAAAAAAAAAAAAAAAAAAAAAAAAAAAAAAAAAAAAAAAAAAAAAAAAAGAAGAAGATTATTGCAATATTTGTAATTTTCCGAACTGTGTAGGTGCTATCGACGGAAAACACGTCAAGAGTTACTTGTCCTGCACACTATGGCTCCATGTTCCATAATTTCAAGAATTTTTTTCTATTGTTCTGCAAGCAAAGTTCAATGCTAATTATAAATTTATAAACATTGAAGCTGGAGGTTATGGTAAACAGACTGATGGTGGAACAGTTAGATCTGCTGCTCTGTATGTTTCTTTAATAGATGGAAGACAGTATATTTCGTATCCCTCTGCCAAATTCTGAAATCACTGAACCTCACGTTATTATAGGTGACGAAGCTTACCGATTTTTAAATAATTTGTTAGAACCTTATGGACAATATTTAGATGCAGGCAGATGATACTTCAATGCTAGGTTATCAAGAACATGAAGAACCGTCAAATGTGTCTTTTGCATAATTTATTGTAAATGGAGAATTTTAACAATAGAAACTTCTGTAGATGTAGCTGACAATGTTAATGAGACCATTTGTTTGTTACATAATATTAATGACAGAGAAGGTATTGAACATCAACTTAAAGAAACAAGCACTTCAAATCATAATAATTTGAGACCAAAAAATATTGGAAGGTCAAACCAAGCTGCAGAAAGTCCCCGCATCTTACATAAAATCTAATTTTGTTACAATTTGAAATAAATTAATACGAATTTCTACATATTATACAGTTAATTTGATATTTATAATTTCAATTACTTTTACTAGAAAAATATTTTTTCAGTAAATTATGTACTATTTCTCTTTGGATGTATTAATAATTTCTCTCTCTTTTTTTTACTTTAATCTTAAGTTTAAAATGTATAGAACGAATCTGTAATGGTGATTTTTGTATTTAAAGTCCCACAAAAGGGACCCAATAAAAATTTAACCAATCAGACGGCCGACAGGCATCCACAATAATAGCGAAGAAAATGCATGCAGCGATTAGCGTCGCTTTCATCGCAGCTCTGCTACTATGCGTTGCTCTCTGCGCTGCTCCAGTGTAAACACCTCCATTGTCAACAATGTTTCAGTTCTCTTCGCTTTGCTAGTATCGTCGCTCTCATCGTTATCACAGCTCCAACATAAACACACCATAAGTCACCAAATGCTTATCTGTACCAACAATGTGAACTAAATGACAGAGGTAGACATCTAGTTGGAAGAGGCTAATAGTCCTTCCCCCAATCCCAACCATTTGAACCTCCTTATATTGCATACAAAGATCTAAAACACATGCCAACTATTTAAAAACCAAATACAAATTTTAGGTTAGGAATTGCTAAAAATTTAACCTGAATCAAAAGCAAAATGGAAAACACTGGGTAGTAAAAATAATATATCAACAGTATTCTAGAGTGAGTTTTTAGCACAACTGAAACATTAAGCTAAAATATGATATTGGATATGAAGCAAGAATAAAATAAGCAAAGCAGGTGGCATTTTTTAGGATCTGAGACAAGATGAAAAGGACAATATGTGATTGTAATTCTAGATTACAATCACATACGACATCAACAACTAAACAAAATGTTGTAATTCTAGATTACAATCACATACGACATCAACAACTAAACAAAATGTTCATTTCTCCTACTTTCCTAAAACTGCTACAGGAAGTAATAAAACCAAAATAAATTGAAATAGCAGCAGGAAAAGTCAAAGATTAAAGGGTCAGTTAAAGAATTATGAAATGGAACTTATACTCTTATAAACCCTTTTTGGCAAACTTGAATGCATTCCAAAAAATTTAACTGCAGTACAGGATCAACTACTGAAAGCTGGCAGATGGGTACCAGGGAAGCATTTCAGGAAAACAAAGATGAAATAAGAACAGCAGAAGAAGACTGGAGAAGATTGAGGACAATAATAATAATAAAGGCAGCAGAAAGGATGTGTCAAAGAACAACAAATAAGAGGTAAGAGAAACACCTTGGTGGAACGAGCATATAGCAGAAGTAGTAAAAAGGAAGAACAGTACTTGGACAGAGTGGTTTCAATAATGAACAGAAAAGAACTAAATAGAAAATATTAGCAAAAAACCTCGGAAAAAAATGATAGAAACAGGAAATGTAAAATCCTGGGATGAATTCATGGAAAAACTGAAGGCAAGCTACAAAGAAAATATTACCAAACATGGTGTGTGAGCGGTAACGCTTTAGCCTCGCATTCAAGAGGACATGGGTTCAAATTACCACCCATCCTACCAGATTTGGTTTTGAGTGGTTTCCTCAAATCACTCCGACAGAATGCCAGGATGGTTGTTTCAAAGGGCCAATGCCAAATTTCTTCCCATTCCTTACCCCCAGTCCTTTACCGCCCCTAATGACCTGGACAAGGTGTAAAACCTGAAGCAAAAATGAAAATAAGTAAAAAAAAAAGAAAAGAAAATAATGTATGTGAAGGTAGGAAACAAAACAAAACATAGAGACACGCTGACCAAAGTACTGGACATATCAGCTGAAATGCAGTGGAAGAGGAGGAAATATTGATAATATGGAAAGAGTACTTCAAAGACATGATGGAAAGAATGGAAGGAAAGCCAGGAACAACAGAAGAAAGTGCCAAAGAACAGTTGATGAAACAACAGCTTTTGAAGGAAACTGAAGACTTTAGCATGCTGCAGCTGCAAATAGCATTGGAAGAAATACCAAACCCCAAATTGCCAGGAACAGTGAACTGACAGCGGAATTGCTAAAAGCAGCAGGAGCAATAGGAATGCAATTGTTGTACAGAGTTGTACCAGAAATAAAGAAAAATATCAGACGATTGGAGGAAGGGAGTCATAATGCCGATTCATAAAAAAGGAATAAATCAAAATGTGAGAACTGCAGCAGTATTATATTTCTGATACACTGCCTGCAAAAAATATGAAAAAATTATCCTATGTAAATCAAACAAAGAATACAGGAAACAGGGAGGAAAGAACAGTATGCATTTAAGTGAGAAAGATCATTTGTAGTTACAATTTTCATACTCAGACAAAATAGAGATAAAAGATGGGAATATGGCAAGGATATACTGATAGCTGTGGTTGAGCCTGAAAAATAGAGGACTAGATGAAGGGTTTGTGGAACTAATAAGAAACATTTATAAGAAGTTTGAGAATTGCATGCATATAGGTAATAGATACTCGGATTGTTTTCAGACAGAAAGGGGAGTTAGGCAAGGAGGTGTATTGTCACCTGTTTTGTTCAATGTGGTTTTAGATGGAGTCATCACAGAAGAATTAAAGGTGATGGCATATGCTGATGATATCATGATATGGGAGGAGACAGAATAGAATCTAAAAAGATAATTAGGAAATGGCTGACATGCCCTGGAGACGAATGTGGAAATAATGAAAATAGCTAGAAACACTTGCCCACTTACGGCAACAAATTGTAATGGGTACAGTGGTATGTAAGAACCAACAGAAAGATGGAGGAAATACGACAGAGTATAAGGAAAAGTAGTCAATTTTATCACCAGATCAGATGTATGATATGGAGGTGGAACATAGGGAAGGAAGCCAAAATCTTGTTTTATAAAATATACTACCAGCCATTACTGACATATTGCTCTGATACCTGGATGTTTGCAGGCTACAAGCAGGGCATCACTAGGATGAAGGAGGAGAAAATGCCGAGGTGAGCACTCTTAACCCTTTCCTACCGGCTATTGGAAAAAAAGGGAAATTTGTAATTTCAATTATATATTTGTATAAAGGTACTTGAAATTAAACACACATATTTTTTTCAAATTTTTTTTGGAACTCTAAGTGCTAATTACTAAGCCGGTACTTATAAGTACCGTCAGGGACTTTGTGTATCACATGATGTACAGAAATAGCAATTGAAATCAATTATGTTCATATTGGTATGAAATATTTGCCTCACGATATTAAAAAAAAAAATATTATTTTTTGCTCATGTAGACACAAACGACATTGTAGTGCAACATTTGGAATGATGTTTTTACTGTATTTTCTTCGTTCTACATACTTCACATCTTCATCAGATGTTTACAATTTAGGGACAGTTTCCAAATCTTACATTGTATTCATAGTAATGTACCACTTGTTTTTTTTTTTTGGTCTGTATGCTGAAAACTTAGAAAATCAATTTTTCGGCGATTTCACGCAGAAATTTAAAAATAAATGTTGTCATTGTCTGATTTAATCATACAGCAATACATCAACAGGCTTATCAATGCAGTGGACACTGGTATTGTCGAATTATATGGTGGTAAATACAGTGGTACTTATAAGTACCGTCAGGGAGGAAAGGGTTAAACAATGGGAAGGAGACCTATTGGAAGACCACAGACAAGATGGATTGATCGGGTGAAGAAAGAAACAGAGGTGAAGGTAACTGACTGGAGACAAGTGGTGAAGGGAACTGACAGACATGGAAGCGGATATGTCCAATTATGATGATATTACAGGAGACAGGTGACTATAATGACTACAATAATTTATGGCTACATTAAGATAATTACGAAGAGTAATACTGGGTTGTAAACTTTCTCACTTTTCTAAAAATAGTGTGCACAGAAACTCAAGTGAAATGCATTACAAACCAAACATAGCCTGATACAGCTCTGTATGTAAATAGCTATGTAAATAGCAGAAAAGTACAATAAATGAATCTAGTATAATATAAAAAGCTTGTACCTGACTGCCAGAAAAATAACAAAAAATAATGGATGAATTAAGCCTATTGTTAGAAGAATCAATGGATGAAAAGATTTTTTATGTAATACATGCTGCTAACATTGAAAGCTCACTACACAAGACTAAGCAAACTATCAGAAGGTAAATTAAACTAAACAGCTTCATGATTTAAATGACCACAGCATATAAATACACATTTTTTAAACTTACCAATTATTTCCTGAACCACGATAGTTGGTCAGTAAACATCTCTAACCAAATATATTGCGCAGAGGTCCATTCCTAAAGTGGGCCACAACACTATCTTCCATATCAATGTAATCTGAGTGAAATAGGAAAAAAAAGGTGCAATGAAGGCTAAGTTTAACACAGCTTATAAAAAAAAAAATGTTACAATATTCAACGACTTAAGCAAAAAAATAACAAAAAGCTCACCAACTGCAAGTAAACCATTAAATAAAATAATTAAGTTACTGGACAATGAGTAAAATTAAAAATAAAAATATTTACTACTGATATCTACAATGCCCCTGCTCAGTAAAACAGTATTATATTTCATCATACAAATTTATAACCATTTTTGCTTTTACAAAAGCAAAATAACATCAATATAGTTGGGTGGGAGAAGGCTTTCCCGACATATTGATACAAGGATGTTCAACAGGATGACGTCATGAAAACATTTCGACATCTGGTCCTGCTGTCGTCCGCAGGTGTCACACGGCTTCCGATGGTTGTAAGCCTCGAATGAACTACCGCGTGTTATGCTTCCAGTAACAGCAGGTGTATAACCATCAGAAGCTATGCAACACCTGATGAAGACTGCAGAACCAGCTTTTAAAATGTTGCATTTTTCTGAACACACCCTGTTGGATACCCGTGAAGAATACATTGTATCAACATAGTTACTAAAAAAAACTGGTTAATTGAAGGTAATACAGAACTGGTAACCACTAAAACCATTAGAATAAATCTGGAGTCAGGATAGTGATATTCCCCTCCACTAGTTTCTGTGATTGAGATGGTTTCTTTCTCCATTCACTGCATGAGCGGTCTGGTGCCTCAGTGGTTAAGGCATATAACTGGAGAGCGAATCCCTATCTCGGCGGGGATTTTCAAAGGCTCTTAACCCGACTGTCACCTCTGGCACAGCTTGCTGAGTAATGTGAAGTACACCAGAACACATCCATGGTTCAGATTCCATGTTAAACTGTAGGTCTCCTGGCATGTTGAGAGCTCAACCCCATAAATGGCTTAGAAAATTTTATTCTACATCTCAGAGCTTCATAATGGGTAATAGGGAGTGTAACAATATTTTTGACAAGTTGCCATAAGCTTACAAGAATAAAATAAGAGCTTATTCCTCCTAAAGGAAGCGCACTAAGTCAATGTGCCAAATGTAGTATGTCCCATTCCTTTCCTACCCCAACAGTTTAACCTGAAATTCAAACCATTGAGCGTCCTAGCTTATTTCACATGAACAAAGCTACTCCCATAAAAATTCCTAAACCTAAATTCTGAAGGAGAGCTACTGTGTTGCCAAACCACTATTGTAAATACTAAATGAAAAAAAACGAAGAAAAAAAAGTTTCATAAACTTTCACTTAGTGTCCATACCAAAGAAAACAACCATATTGTTTGTTTACAAAAATATTAAACAGATCACATCATCCTATATTATCATATTAATACTTCATTATTGTTCAACAACTAGCAATTATGTGAATATAACTGTTCTAAAAAGATTCACTGTTGCAGGAATCTGAATAAGAAGAGATCCTATGATAATAAATTTTAAAAGAGGTGTGGAAGCTAAACATGTTGTACGTAGATACAACTGACATTCACAGTACTGACATAATCTACTAAATTTCGGAAACACCAAAAAATAAATCACTAAATAATTACACAAAACAATGACTTATTACTGACACTAATCAACATAACTGAAAAATCTGAGAGATAAAAATGCTTTACCTTTGCAGTTTCCACATCAGATAATGTCCTGTAACTTGATGAGCACCATCTGTTACAGAAAAAAGACTATGGAAGGCATGTAGGCATATTCATTTCTTTTTTAAGTTTCTTGTGAAGCCTTTACAGGAATGTCACATTCCTGGAGAACCAGCGACCAAAACTTATTGCCAATTTGATTTCCACTTTGGCCTGCTGAAAATTTAAGACTTTTTTTAATTAAATGGATCACGAAACAAGCTTGATTCCATTAATAAACATACAACCTACATTCCAACGTCATTAAAAGAAAAAATGAACTTATTAAAACTGCTGAAAAAAACAACTCATATAAGATGCACACTCAATCTGAAAATCTAATATGAAGCAAGGCTGTTAATGATATTTATCTGGTATTGAAATGACTATTCCCACTAAAAAATAAGCCATACTCCTCTTAATGCATAATTCAGTACACTAGTGACTATGGCTTTTAGTCCAGACCGAGCGTGGTGGTGTAATAGCTAGCGTTCTGGCCTCGCATTCGGGGGGACGGCGGTTCGAATCCCCGTCCGGGCATCCACATTTGGGTTTTCCACGGTTTCCCAAATCATTCCAGGCAAATGCCGGGATGCGTCCTTCAAAAGATCATGGCCGAATCCCTTCCCATTCCTTGCCCCCATCCTTTCCCGTCTCCAAAGACCTCGCCGTTAGAGAGACGTCAAGCAGATTAAAAAAAAAAAAAATTTTTAGTCCAGAAATGGTTTTCACCATTCAGACACATTTTCTCGAAACGAACTGCTAATCCTGCTTCTATAGAAATCATTTGTAAAAAACACAAAAATAATCGTGCACCATCAGGAATGTTCCTTTTCACCAATCCAAATTACATTACTCTCACTGTACTACAAGGGGGTACCCAAAAAAATTGAATTATTTTTTAATAGCAAATTATTTTCAAATTTTTTACAAAACAACCTTATCCCCTTCAAAATACTCTTCATTACAACTAATACATTTTTCCCACCGGTGCTTCCACTGTTTGAAACATTTTCTATAGTCATCTTTAGAAATGGTCGACAGCTCCTCCCTCATTTTTTTCTTGACCTCTTCAATGGTGTCAAATTGGTGCCCTTTCATGCCCCTTTTCATGCATCAAAATAAGAAAAAGTCGCACGGAGCCAGGTCAGGCGTGTAAGGTGCGTGGGGCAGTAGAACCATGCCATTTTTATCCAGAAACTGTCTAACAGAGATAGAGGTGTGTGCAGATGCATTGTCGTGGTGGAAGAGCCAGTCTCCCGTCAGCCACAAATTGGGTCTTTTTGACAAACACTGTTGCATAAAATTCTTAGAACTTCCAAATAAAAGGTTTGATTGACGGTCTGATATGGGGGAACAAATTCTGAATGAACTATGCCCTTGGCATCAAAAAAGCAAATGAGCATTTGTAAACATACACGACATTACATAAACATTACATACAATGAATACGCTATTCTCAGGTACAGCTAATAATGCTACTTGAAAACCAAGGTAACTTACATTTTTTGGGATTACTGGAGATCACAACCCTGCGGGGAATTGGTGTCACAATACTGCAGTACTCAAATGCAAGACTCTGCTAGTAATATGAGGGTCGTCCACAAAGTAAGTTCCGTTTCTATTACTATCCGTGGCAGTGCTATGATCGCAGTTCCAAGCATGCGCAGCAGTTACTCTTACTCAAGGAGAAGACATGTACGCCATTTTCAGATCACTGCTGCCGACGTGTGCTTTGTGGTGCTTCTTTAAAATGCAAGCTGTAATTGAAAATGCTGCAGCGTGTGAAATCAGATCTCTGATTCGTTTTCTACATGCAAAGAAAGTTAAACCAAAGGAAATTCATCAGCAAATCTGCAAGGTTTACGGATAAAATGCTATGAGTGATTCAATGGTTAGAAGATGGGTCAGACTCAATTAAGGACCTGATCAAGTGCATGAAGAAGAACGAAGTGGACGCCCGTCTGTGGTTACCGATGAACTGGTTCACACAATTGAAGAGAAGATTAAGCACAACTGTAAGTTTACACTTAGTGCCCTTGCTATGGAAGTTCCTCAAATCTCATGATCACTAATTCATGAAATGGTTACTGAAAAACTGAAATTTCGAAAACTTTGCTCACGTTGGGTACCCAAATTTCTTACTGAACAACACAAAAAACAACGGATGGGCAGTGCACTTCAGTTTTTGACATGCTACAATGAAGAAGGCGATGGTTTTCTTTCTCGGATAGTCACGGGGGATGAAACTTGGGTATCATACGACACCCCTGAAACAAAGTGGCAATCAATGGAATGGAGGCACACTTCATCCCCAATGAAGGTTAAGCCTAAGCAAATCTTGACACCTCGAACAGTAATGTGCACCGTTTTTTGGGAGAGAAAAGGCATTTTGCTGATTGATTTCTTACCACGAGGCAAAACAATCAATGCACATGGTTACTGCGAGACCATTAAGAAATTGTGCCGCTGTTGTTGTTGTTATTAGGGCTTAAGGGCGCGTCGACAACGGGGTCATTAGCGCCCTAGCAACAACCGGCTTAACAGTGTGGCTATTTGGGAATATAACCGTCTGCATGGCCGACTGTAGAGGGGTCGGCCATACAGACAGCTAACCAAAATAAAACCAAAACACGACGTGGCTGTAAAAATGCCACCAGCGTCGAACAGGTTTAAAAACGAATTAAAAACCATTCCCACCTCACTGGCTGTATAATGGCCAGGGAGATGGGAATTATTACAATATAAAAAGGTAAAAGCAATACACATGGACGGGAAGCTGTAGAGGGGCCTCCCATCCATCATAAAACTTATGCCGGTCTGCCCAAAATTTTTGGGACCAGACCGGCTAATACACAGAATTTTAAAACTTTTGCCACACTGCTAGCTTCATTACTTAAAATAAGGGTCAGATCGTTGGCTAGGCCAACGTCTGCCCTTAAGTCAGAAAATAAAACACAATCAGTTAAAATGTGGCGTACCGTCAGAGGTACGCCACAAGCATCACATTCCGGTGGGTCCTCCCGGCGGAGAAGAAAGCTGTGCGTGAGAGGACAGTGCCCTATACGGAGGCGAGTAAGGAGAACCTCATCCCTCCTCGCCCGCTGGAAGGAGCTGCTCCACGGCTGAACGGTCGGTTTGACAAGCCGGAGCTTATTATGCTCAACTTCCAGCCACTGCCTCTGCCAAACATCAAAAACAAATCTCTTCACCGCCGAGGCAAGGTCTGACTTTGGGACCGGTTCAAAGTCGGTTCTGACCTTGTCGCAGGCTAACTTGGCAGCTACATCAGCTGCCTCGTTCCCCCTGATTCCCACATGGCCCGGTACCCAGCAGAATAATACCTCCTTTCCACGAGATTGGAGGAAAAGGAGGGCGTCCTGGATGTCCTGGACTAGACGATCTGCTGGATACATATTTCCTATGGCCTGAACACAGCTCAGGGAATCACAGCATATGATGAAACACTTTTCGCGATTTACTTTCATATGCTGGAGCGACTTCAGCACGGCGTAGCACTCGGCAGTAAAAACGCTGCACCTGCCGTCAAGTTTATATGTGTAAGTCGCTCGAGGGAACACGACGGAGCAGCCAACTCCGTTAGCCTGCTTAGACCCATCCGTATACACCGGGGTAAAAGTGTGATGCTCATTTAGAACGTCTCTAAAAACATTATTAAAAACGCTGTCAGCGGTACAAACTTTGTTGTACCGAGACAGGTCTAAAATAATTCTGGGCCTCTCTAAAAGCCAGGGAGGAGATTTACTCCAACCCTGGTGATAAAATGAGGGAAGCTCTAATCCGTATTGATCTAAAATAGCCTTTGTACGGAAGCTGAACGGTTTAGTGGCTTCTATACCGGTTGGTATAGAGCCGCTCGTAGTTGGGATGGAGCACTATGTCGTGCACGGGACTGCCAGGTGTTATGGCAACGTGCAGGTAGTGTCGCACCATGAGGAGTTGCCTGCGGATGGTAAGCGGCGGCTCGCCCGAGTCAGCACAAATGCTGACAATAGGACTAGTGCGATATGCACCCGTGGCGAGCCGAATTCCAGCATGGTGGACACTATCCAATATACGGAGATAGCTGTCCCGTGCCGAACCATACACAATACAACCGTATTCCAGCCGCGACCGTACAAAGGCTCTATAAAACTTTAGCAGGCAGGAGCGATCAGCGCCCCATGACCTGCCACACAGACATTTTAAAACATTAAGAGCTTTAGAGGCTCTGGCTTTCACATCTTTAAGATGTGGCAGCCAGGTTAGCCTAGTGTCTAAAATGAGGCCCAGAAACCGAACAGTGTCAGTAAAACGTAAAACGGTGTTCCTCAAGGTAAGGTGAGGCTCTGGTAAAAGAGTCCTACTACGACTAAAAAGTACACACCGGGTTTTCTCGGCAGAGAAACGAAAACCGGTGTGCACAGACCATTCATCCAGCCTGTTCAGCGTGAGCTGCAAACTGCCGCTCAGCGCTTCTGAGGCTGGATGATGCAATAAAGATTAAAAAATCATCCACATATAAGGAGTACCCTATAGGACTCCTTATAATGGATGCTATGCTATTTATAGCAATTGCAAAAAGGGTCACACTTAAAACAGATCCCTGAGGAACACCGTTTTCCTGAATAAAAAGATCAGACACTTCACTACCGACTCGGTACCGGAAGCAACGTCCAGATAAAAATGATTTTAAAAAACGGGGCAGGTTTCCCCGAAAACCCCAGTCATGTAATTGTTTTAAAATAACATGCCGCCAGGTAGTATCGTAGGCCTTCTCAATGTCAAAAAAGACACCCACAAGGTGTTGGCTTGCGAATGAAAGCATCCTGAATGGCCGCTTCCAAGCAGGATCAGGTTGTCCAGGGTGGAACGGGACTTCCTGAACCCACACTGAAAGCGGCTCAGCAGATTCCGGGATTCAAGACACCAGACGAGGCGGCGATTGACCATCCTCTCCAGTGTCTTCCCCACGCAGCTTGTCAAGGCAATACTACGATAACTACCTGGCAACAATTTGTCTTTTCCAGGTTTTAAAATAGGGATGAGCGTTGCTTCTTTCCACGAGTCGGGGAAGTGTCCACCGGTCCAAATATCATTAAAAATATCCAGAAGGTACTCTTTAGCATCTTTACTAAGATGCCTCAGCATCTGGTACTGGATCTGATCCGGCCCTGGAGCAGTGTCGTTTGCGCTGTTTAGCGCTGACTCCAGCTCCCAGGATGTAAATGGGCAGTTGTAGGCCTCTGTATTCGACGAATCGAAGCACAGCGGGCGCCTCTCGGCAGCGACTCTTCGCCGCTGAAACCGAGGGTCAAAGTTGGCGGACGATGTGACGGCGGAGAAGTTCTCCGCCATCAGCTGCGCTATGCTTCGTTCGTCGGTAATTACACGTCCGTGATCCAGTAATCCAGATACTGGTGGGCGGGAGTACCTTCCGGATATACGGCGGATGGACTCCCATACTTTTGACGAAGGTGTGGAACGATTAATACTGCTCACAAAGTTCTGCCATGACCTTTGTTTGCTCTCCTTAGATCACCCGGCGCGCCTTAGCTCTTGCTATACGGAACGCTGCTAGGTTGTCAGATGTTGGGTGCAACCTAAAATGCCGCAGCGCCCGTCTACGACCCTGAATAGCGTAGCGACATTCGTCGCTCCACCAGGGGACGGGCGTCCTTCGCAGCGTTCCGGAGCTTTTGGGCATAGAAACGTCAGCAGCCTGGTGAATCACTTCTGCTAAGTGACTCACCTTCTCCTCTATGTTGTCACGTGGTTCCAAGGACAACAGAACGGCAGAAAAGCTGCCAGTCCTGCTTTACTGACGTTCCATTTGCGCCGGGCGCTCGCTCCTCTAATCTCGGAACCTAAGTGCATCCATATGGGGAAGTGGTCGCTTCCGTGAAGGTCGCGGTCCACTTCCCACTGCACGGAGTCCGCAATTGAAGGAGAACACAAAGAAAGGTCGATGGCAGAGGACGTACCGGTAGCAGCGGTGAAATGAGTCATTTGCCCTGTATTTAGGATACAAATTTCCTCCTGCTCTATCAATCTACCAACCACTCGGCCCCTGGGGCAATCGGTGGTGGAACCCCACACCGCACTGTGGGCGTTGAAATCTCCCAATAGGAGAAAGGGCCGAGTGAGTTGTCGTGTAATGCCAACCAGGTCGTCGTAGTCGACGGACAAACTGGGTGGCAGATAGATAGAGCATACGGTCAGTTGTATTGGACCGTGTATTTTCACCGCTACTGCTTGTAGATGAGAGGTGAGAGCAACGGGTTCGGAGTGGACAGTGTTCCGAACAAACACGGCCACTCCGCCCTTCGCTCGATCACCCTCGGTATCGTCCTTACGGTACACATCATATCCTCTTAGCACAGGTTGGTGTGATGGTCTGAAATGTGTCTCTTGCAGACAGAGACACAAAGGATCAGACCGTGCTAAGAGGTGTAACTCCTCTTTGTGAGCTGTAAATCCATTGATGTTCCACTGAAGTATGGGAGCCATCCTTACCTATTTAACCTCACCCGCCCCGGTTCGGGTGGGTCTTCAGTCATTTCCTGCTGAGGAACGGGACCAGACACGTCCACCAGCATTTCCGTTTCTTCCTGCCCGGAAGCGGAGACAGACATCTCCGACCCAGAGGACTCCTCAAATTCCTCGTTGTTCTTTTTCTTCTTCTTCTTCTTCCCCATACTCTCCCTACTGATTGACAGTCTTGGAGGGGACGAAGAAGGGGACTTGACAAACTGGGTCGGATCAGTCTGTCGAAACTTGGGACCTCTGATCTTCTGGTCACCTCTATTTCCACCGCTAGCCAATGGTATCGCTACCATTTCAATAGCCCGCGGTGGAATAGGAGGTGCTATTAACTTGACTGCTGGTGGGGTCTTTGTTACTGCTGCTGGATTGGTCGAGGCTGCAGAAGTGTTGCTAGCGACATCCGCGGTCTTTGGTGTGATGACCTTGGTGGATTTGGCACCACACTTGCATTGACATGAGCACACTGTGCTTGTGCCCATGTCTGCAAAGGATGTCTGCGTAGCAACACTTTTCTTTCCTGACGGGAGTCGAGACCATCTTGGCAAAGCTTGTTCCAAAAATTGGAGCGGCGAGCGCTTTCGCCTTCTTCTTTGCCTCTACATAAGGTATCCGCTCTTTGGTCTTCAACTCCTGTATCTTGCGCTCTTCAAGATACACTTGACACTCCCTGCTCCAGGCCGGGTGCAACCCGGAGCAGTTGACACACACCTGTGGGAGCGTGCAGTTGGCACCAGGCTCATGTGCCCCCTTGCCGCATCTACCACAGGTGGGGTTGCCCTTGCATGACGCCGTCGTATGTCCGAACCTCTGGCACTGGAAGCAGCGCATTGGGTCCGGAACATACGGACGGACGTTCAGGTTGATGTAGCCAGCTTTTATACACTTGGGCAACACTGGAGTGTCAAACGTCAGGACGAAGGTGGCAGTCTTTTCAAGACTGCCATTTACCCTCCGTGTAATCTGACGCACCTCGACCACTTGCTGATCTTCCCACTCCTTAACCAGTTCCTCGGTTGCTAAATCCATAATATCCCGGCAGGTCACTACGCCTTTTGATCGATTCAAGGATTTGTGGAGTTCGCTTTTAACAGCGAACTCCCCGAGCTTCTCGCAGTTAAGGAGCTGGGAAGCCTGCCTACTGGTGGATGTTTCCAGCAGCAGCGTCCCATTCCTCAGCTTTTTAATTGTTTTCAGGGTGCCAACTAACCCTTCTAAACCCTTATTAATATAAAACGGGGACACTTTTTCAAATGTCCCCTCCAACCTCTGCATGATAACGAAAGCGTTCGAAATCGAACATTCTTTCCCGTTACGGTGTCCCTCAGAGGCGGGGGGGCTATCAACCCTTGCCCGCTTCTTCGTATTGGGTGTATTTTTATTTGCCTGCGGCACACCCGTACCGCAGGGTTCTTGGGTTTTTTTGTGAGGCTTAATTTTTGGTCCCACGAGAAAAACCAGTATAAAAAGGAATGCTTATACAACAGGGGTGCGCAGGTGCCCCTGAGGTTGCACGTTAATGAGTGATCTCCCTCATCACCCATTCACCTCCTCGGCACGTGGCTGACCTTGAGGTTGAGGGTTTTTTTATAGAGGTTTCTACCATCCTCGCGATCCGGGCGATGAAGCCAAGATCCCCGTTCTCCTAGGCACACAACGTTCCACCGCCACGCCCTACGGTGGTCGTTGAAGCATGGTAGGAGTTTACGGTGTGGGAAACTTGCGGCGCTCACAAGTTTCCAGCTCGGGTACCGCGGGTTCGCCAAACCCGTACCTGGCACTTGCGTACCATGCCCCTGCGGGGAAAAATTGTGGCCGCGCTATACAGAACAAGCGCCGAAGATTATTGTCAAAAGGTGTTGTTTTTTTCCACGATAATGCCCGACCTCACACGGTGAATGTGACCAAACAAATCTTAGGGTAATTTCACTGGGACATGTTTGATCATCCTCCGTACAGCTCGGAACTCGCTCCTAGCGACTTTCATCTCTTCTTATACCTAAAATCTGTCCTTGGTGGCCAACACTTTCACTATGATGACGAGCTGAAAGAACATGTTACCACATGGTTGAATACACAGGTGGCAACCTTCTATGAAGAAGGCATACAAAAACTTGTGCCACGCTATGACAAGTGCCTACAAAATTTCAGAAGCTATGTAGAAAAGTAGTTTAACACTTGTAGATTTTTGTACAATAAATATTTTTTCTGTATCTGTACACGTTTGTTTTATATAACCAAACAGAACTTACTGTGTGGACATAACCTCATAATTTCCAAAATACATTAAACGGTATAATTCTGGTCCAGGTTGTTTTACAATCTGATTTCTGTTTGAAAACTATGGTCCAGGTTGTATTACAACAAAATTACTGCTTGTAAATAATACCTCTTACGATTGACTACAGCAGTATTATGACAATTATGACATCATTAGTGAATGATGATGTAGCGGAATTGCGACTTTTTTTTTTTTTTTAATCCAAATTTTGGTCCAGGTTGCATTTCCATTTATCCACAGACATCACTTCTAATGCTGCATGAAATTCAGTGTACAGAGAAAAAAAAAAAAAAAGGAACGGGGCTAATTTGCACCAAGTTTACAGAAAATGACATTTTTTAGGCTGTTAATGTTAATACAAACACACAGATTTTAGCACGTGATTTCAATCAGCTTTTTAAGATTAGAAAATTATTTTTATGATTTGGGTATTTTATTTTAATTTTTTTAAAAGTGAAGCAAAGTTATTCATATGTGCGGCAGACTTTGTTCCACGTTGAGAAATACTTTGATTTTCCATTAATACAACAGACTGGCCCAATGAAACCACGTCCAGGATAAAAGAACGCCAATAATAATGTATGTATGGAACAAAAAATTATCTTGTTCAAAAAATTACGACTAAACAAAAGAAACTTACACTGTATCATCAAACTATGAACTTCCATAATAGTTCCACTACGTTCTACAAATTGAAAACATTTTCAAAACACACATTAAGTAAATAATTACAATTAAAAACAAAATATTAAATGAAATAAATGTCTTCATCAAATCACTGAAAGCCATACAACTCTTGAACTCGATAAAGTGTTCTTGTTTTCGACAATTCCTTCAACCACATCCTCCGACTTATAATCAGGAGTAGAATATGATGACCAGAGTTTATTTTTATGATTTGGGTATATTCAGGCCACTTCAATGATTTTTCACACTTTTTCATTGTTGACACTTTAGCTGCCTCATCGTCACACCCACAGATGACACCTGGGTATAGGGTATTGACATACTTCACTATGATGTAGGAAACTGGTGTTTTATCAATTGCAGAACATTGGAAAATATGTGAAGCAAAATCATCCCTAAATGTGGAGCAAAGTCATCTCAACCCTTTATCTGGCATCAGAAAAACATTTAAATTCAAATTATTGAAAAAGGATATTTTTCCCAATACTGGAAAACAAAAAAAAAAAAAATTACCTTTCTACTACAATATTAAAGGCTAGATGAGCAAGAGTTTGGAGTCTAAATACATGAGTACAAATGTGCTCCACAATATTTGCACAACAGTAACACAAATGAAACTACACAACAACAATTAGCAGTTGGAGATAAAAGCTAAAATACTGCTCATTGCCAGGAAGCAAGCAGAACTTATTTTCTACTAATAAGTTCCTCTGATGACATGATAAAAGATTTTCACTTTGTGGAGAAAAGTCATCCTAACAAGAGCAAAGCAGCCCCAAATAATGGTAACTTGAATTTTT
Organism: Vandiemenella viatica; assembly: GCA_031002005.1. NCBI lineage: Eukaryota > Metazoa > Arthropoda > Insecta > Orthoptera > Morabidae > Vandiemenella > Vandiemenella viatica. The sequence continues at coordinate 279,141,996 of CM061921.1, forward strand.
AATAAAATCAAAACTTTAGTCCAGGCTGCATTTCAACCTATCCACAGGCGACACTAATAATGCTGCTCGAAAATCAAGACACCGCTTGAAATACTTTCCGAAGTAATTCTAGCAGTGTTTACTTGTCCAAGGTGTATTACAACCTAGTTACTGATTGAAAATAATGATGCACAGTATATTACAACTTGGTAATAGCTCAATCACTGGGACTCATCAAAGAATTGTCGTTTTGGTCTGAAAACTGTTGCACATGTTCTTTTGGTGATACTACTTAATATATGTTGCTCTTACAGGTGTAAAATGTATAGATAGTTCACAAACTTCACTCAAAAAGTGCCGTAACGCTATAATAAGAGTGACTGGGAGAAGCCTTATAGCGAATTATAATGACCATGCACACGTTCTTTGAATGATATTATTTGGGAATATGTTGCTATAAAAGTATGTATATGGAAAAAATTAAACGATAAAAAAAACTGAACCGTAAGCGAACATTGGTTGCCTCATTTACGTACACATATGCAACGTCCAACGCTAATAGGTATTACATCGCCAAGAAACATATCCGCATGTTATGCCCAAGATGTTAATATTCTACGGCATTTATCAAAGAAGGTTGCGGCAATATTAACGTAGCTTATGTTTAGGTTAAAAATGTGGCAATATGCTTTTTTCAGTATTAGGACGAAGGAAAATAGTTTTTATAGTTGAAATGCAGCCTGTACCAAAATGGCGTTTGGTTGTTGTTGTTAAAGCATAATTCGCTAGAAATTTGGATTTATTAAACATTCATCATGATTTTCAAGCAGAATCATTATTGGCACCTGTGGATAGGTTGGAATGCAGCCTGGACCAAAATTACTATTTACTATAAATTTTGTTTTTATAATAAAGCTGGTTTGATTTGGTTTTTTGGTCGTTGATACATTTTATTGCACGTAATATTATTATCACTGGAAGTTGCATATGAAAACAAATGGCGTCCTCTTATCACTTAGTGTGTACTGTTACAGCAGTTTATTTGTATTTTGTGTGAAGTTTTTGCTTTATAAATTGTCTTGATGGGTGTAATAGAAACAAATTAATAAATACTATAGTCGAAGGAACGATAGCATTATCATTATACGTGGCTATATGTGATCTCCCAGTCACTCGCCGCCTTACATTATGGCACTTTTCACGTGAAGTTTGTGAGGATAGATATATTTTACAGCTCTAAGAGCAACATATGTTAAATAATATCACCCAGCAAACGTGTGCAACAGTTTTCAGACAAAAATTACAATTCCTTGATGAGTCCCAGTGATTGGCTGTTGTACACGTTAGTTGGGTGATATTATTTAATATATGTTGCTCTTGGAGCTGTAAAATATATCAATTCTCAGAAAATTGACTCGAAAAGTGCCGTACCGTTAAGCCGCGCGCGACTGGGAAAAGGCATACGGCGATGTATAATGATAACGCAAACGTTCCTGCTTCACCTCTGTTCAGGTGGCGCTAATAATTCTGCTCAAAATCACGGTAACTCAATTAAAAAAAAAAAAAAAATCATTAAGCTACAACGGGCAGCTTCTATGAACATTATGGTCCAGGCTGCATTGAACCTATCCACAAGCGCTGCTAATAATTCTGCTCGAAAATCATGGCAGCTCAAATTTTTTAAATAAATTTCAATTTTTGGATCAGCCTGTCTTTCAACATATCCAAAACCACCGCTAATGCTGCTTGAAAATAAAGAAAAATAAAATCTTTAACAACTTCAACAGAGTTTTGTTTAGGAACAAAAACTATGTGCCATTCTGGTACAGGCTGCATTTCAACCTTAGATTAAAAACATTTATAAATATTAAATTCCTTCAAACCTATGTTAAAACACGAATACTGCCGCTCTTTCATCATAAACACAACTTACATTAATATTACCGCAACCTACTTTCATAAATGCCATGTGCTAGTATTGTCTCTGGCATGTGTGTACGTAATTGTGGCGTCTATCGTTTGCTTACGATTGAGAATTGTGACATTTTTTTTTTTTTTTTTTTTTATGCTTGTGCAAATTCTTCCATGAATACATTTTTAATGGCTGTGACAGCAACATATTCTTAAATAATATCGTTCCAAGAACGTCTGCATGATTGTTATACGTCATTATAGTATATCTCCCAGTCACACGCCGTATAACGTAACGTCACTTTTTGAGTTAAGTTTGTAAGGTATGTATAAGTTTTACAGCTCTAAGAGCAACATATATTAAATAATATCACCCAAGGAATGTGTGTAACAGTTTTCAGACCAAAACGACAGTTCCTTGAAGAGTCCCAGTGATTGCGCTCTTGCCTTCTAGTGAATTATGCTTAAACAACAGGAGTCAATTGTCTTTCGAGATTTTGATCATGTTAAATTTCGCTAATGTGCACGTGTGTGTATATGAGATACAAATCAAAGGTGAAATGAGCATATACAAAATGTATGAGTGACTTGTATGAGATACTGTGATATTTACCAAATGTACAAGCAGTTTGTATGAGGTAAAGTGCTGCAACTTGACAAATATACAAACCCCAATATAAGTTCCAGCACAAGTATCCAAGTGTGAACATAGCTTGAGAGCAAAAGGTACCAAATAACTTTGTTCAAGGAAAATGTGTACCAATTTTTAGACCAAAAGTATAATTCTTTCTTGAGCCACAGTGTTTAAGTGAATGCCTATCCTAGTACCCATAAACAGAATGTTTCCCTTTCCTTTATACCTTAAATCAACAGTTTAGTTCTAGATGGGGATACCGCTGCCTCGTGACTGTTAACGTGACGTCACATTCACGTACAGTCATCTGCGTAAATTACGTGTTATTACTTGTTGAAGTTAACAGCAGATAATTTATTATTGAAATGTGAGCTTCACCTGAAACTTTGAACATCCGGTTGTGTTATCAGACATCTGCGGCCGCTTACCAGCGGCCGCCTGCCTCTGATCTACCTTCGGGATATCAGTTTATGTTGATATTGTATAGCTTTAAATTATTGTGACCGAGCGTAGCGAGGGCACAATACAATAATAAATGATGACTGTACGTGAACGTGATGTCACGTTAACAGTCGCGAGGCAGCGGTATCCCCATCTAGAATTAAACCAAATCAACTGCTTATTGGCTACTGTGCAAAGTGCGGTTAGTAGAAAAAATTAATTTCAGGATGAAAATGTGACTAACACATTCCTTAGCCATTACTATTCGAGAAAAAGTGTACGCGAAGCTGATAAAACAGGTAAGACAGAAGTAATACAATGGTAATCATCGAGTTACATGTGGTGATTACCCAATATGTAGGAGCGGTCATTATTGTGAATGCGCTACTTCTTCATGCGGTAACACGTTGGTTTACAAGGAGCAGTATTAGCGGAGGGTGTGTTTAGGTTGAAATTCAGCCTGAACTACAATAACGACTAATATTAAATGGTGTATAGAGGATTTTGAGTGAAGGAAGTTGCTACCATGCAGAATTTTCACCACTCCTTTAGTAAATAAGTAACCAATTGTGCTCCACGGCAAATTCCACAAACAAATCTGGTTGCCCTCTTTTGCACACCCTCCAATTCTTCTATTCGATACCCACACTCCTTCAGCAAGGACATGGTTAACGTTATACACCTCAGTTTCAACACTTACATGGTATATACGTTGACATCCATTGTAATAGGTGCACGAATCTGAAATAATTTTGCACCGTCTCTCCAACAGGTCTAAGTTTAGTATTAAAAGATATAACAAAGACATTTTAAGATATCAACAACCAATTGTTGCTCCCAATGTAATATATATTGTACATGTTACTGACGTGGTTTTTCTAATCACGAAAGCAGAGACAATACAAACCAGAGACAATACTAATACCAACGAAAGTGAAAGAGTATTGTATTGCAAAGACTATATTCTACTTGTACGTTATCTAGAGGACCGTGACTGTACCGTGGTATGATACACAGAGGTGGCACCGAAGGGTGGCGGCATAAGCAGCAAAAAAATACAGTTTGAATCATTCTGTAATTGAAAATCTCCATGCAGCGCTTTTTTGTATTGGTCTATGTTATTCCAATATTGAAGTACACAATACAATACATTCATTTTACATTGATCTCAATATAAGAGACTGGCTCTGTGGGATGTCGAAAATTGTCAATTTACAGTTAAACAATTGCATAGCAGAAAATACATACACCAGCAGATCTACAGCCATAGCGTACATGGTACATTAATTATGTCAACTACATTTACACAAACAACTGGCACTTATTTTGCAGATACCTTAGATATAAATTCTTCGACAGAGTAGAAGCAGTTTTCAATTAAAAATTATTTCCTTTTTTCCCCTGAATTTAATCTTATCATCTGCTAGAAATTTAATATATATGTGTTTTGACCTTATTGAAGATATATATCCCTGAATATCGGACCTCTTTTTGAACAAATGTAATCCTTGTGAAGATAATTTTTTTACTTCCAGTGCAATAATTGTGTATTTTACTATTTGTTTCAAACAAAGTATAATTTGTGACTACAAAGGACATTAATGTACATATATATACTCAGTCTCCAATGTCAAAATCCCTAACTTTTGAATAGCTTTCTGGATGAAGTTCTATGCCTAACCCCAAACATAATTCTTATTACTCGCTTTTGGGCTCTGAACACTTTGTTTCTATGAGTAGAATTGCCCCAGAATATTATTCCACACGACATTAAGGAGTGAAAATAAACTAGTTTCCTCATTTGGATCACCTGTTAAGGACTGTTAATTTTCATCTAACATTTTCAGTACAGCACGGTAGAGAAAAATTTTCTGGAGGTAAATATAAAAAGAAACGCCTCAAGAAAGGGGAACATACGATAAAGCTAAGCTATATTGTGATGTAAACCTTAGTAAAAAGTCCTGTTTAGATGAGCCGTCCACATCAGCAGCAATTACTTTTGATTTGGTAAATAAACACTAAGTGCTGCCCCAATAACTTCCAGAAGTTTTAGAAGAAAGCCAAAAAATATCACCATTAGAAGTTCATAATAAGCCGGGTAGTAGTTGCAGTAGCAGCCATCAGATGTTAAATGAAATTCCTTCTGATCTTGCATTGTGAAATGCTTTCTGCATGTCATCTGAAGCTCGTGAATACCGGTTGAGAAAGGTCTACATCAAATTAAAAAAATCGAGTTTCCTATTAATAAATGAAGTCTGAGATTTTCACCTTCACATTATTTTAGAGTTGAGTAATGGTGAAGTCTTTGAGATAAGTTGGTTGATTTACCATGGTACAAATAATGTCATTTTTTTTTTCTTGATTTTTTGTTAATAATTCTTCTGCTATTTGTGACTGTCTCATAAAAGACTATCCTGAATAGGGAAATTTTACAAGAGCCCTCGCAGTGCAAGAAAAGTCTGTAAATCGCAGGAATGTTTATAGAACATTGAAGGAATTGGATATTCGATTAAAGAAGAAAAAAACTATTGACGATGAGTATCAACGAATTATGGACTTCGAAATTCAGCATTGGAGAGGAGTTATAAAAAGAATTATGTCTATAATTATACTGTTGGCCTCACAATGATTATCTTTTCATAGAACAAGTGAATATTTGCTTCAGCCTAATATCTGAAACTTGCTGAAGTTGGTAAAATTGCTTTCTGAGTTTGATCTATCTATAGAAGAACATATCAGTAAAGTTCAACGCGAGTCTAATAAAAAGCCTGTGACTTATCTACACAATACGAGATGAACTGATATCTGATGGAAATGTAATTTTAAGCAAAATTGATAATCGCCGATTGTACTCCAGACGAAAGTGGTATTAAACGTCTCTCGTTAACAATAAAGCCTGGTACGCACAGTGCGAAAGAGCGGCACGGTTTGAGATATATGTTGCATAATCTTCAGATCAGGGCATGCTCAGGGTGATCAACGCAAACCGATGCACACAGCACCGCTCTGCCACGGCGATACGTGAAGATTGCCGCCGCTGCGTTTATTGTAGTTAATTTTCTTATACAGAAACGGAAGGCAAAACGTCGCCCACGTTGGTAGATGAAAAAATCTTTACCAGCAGCGTTGTGAAAACGCAAACAGACTTTCGAAAGATGTAAGTTGCGAAGAAAATACAAATTACCTGCATATGGCCCATCTTTTGAATGTATTGTGCCTATCGTGAAAAAGAAAGACACTTATATGCGAGACACCATTACCTTCAGAGAATGATTACTTGATACATTAATGTTCTCAGCAAGCGCTGATTTATATACAAGTTTACAATATTTGTTCTTCCATATATATAACTGATCAAATTGCGATGGAGCGCACGCTCCGGTGGCAATTTCCCTATACCCCCCTGTCTCTTTTCCTCTTTCTATCTACTTCTGCCCTCTACTAACTTGAACTTTAAATTCTTTCAGTATTATTGGTAAATTATTAATCATTTCTCTTGGTAATTTATCCCAATCCCTTACACCCTTTCCTATGAAAGAGAATTTTTCCACGTCCTTATCCCTGAAATCATGTACCAGCTTGTGGTCATGGTCACCTTTACCATTTCATGCACCTCGCTTAATTCTCCCACCAATATTTTTCCATGCCTCATCACCAATATATGCTGCATATGATCAGATAAAAATGGCTGCTAAGGAGATTGCAGAGATTTTGAATACAGTACAGAATTTCCTGCCGAAGTTAGAGGCGGAAGGGAAATGTGTTAATTTGACTATGAAGAAGCTGTCGATGAACCCTTAAAACAGCAGAATAAATTTAAAATAAACTTTTTCAGCTATATTCCTAATATTAGTCAAAGTTCATTTTTTATTTCAAAAATTAATTTAAAGTTACATATGATAAATGCACTGCAGCTCTTAAGTAAGCAATAAAGCGCAAACCTTATCTTAAAAGGGGTAATTTAGGACATTTCATATTAAGAAATTTTGTCTCTGTGTTTGATTGAAAATTTCGTCAAGTGATTTCTATTGTGATTTTATTCCCTTTAAAACTGGTTAGTTTATTGTATGCTGTATTTCTCAATCGTTCGATTTCTTTGCTTGGTTCAAGTGGTTATGGCTTGAATTTCGTCGTTTTGAGACTAGAAGTAATCGTTTACAAAAGCCAAAAAAAAAGTTTTTACTAAGTGGTTAGCGTTTATCTTTGGGCGGAAATCTATTGTTAGAGACGAAAAGGTTTTTCTTTTTGTATAAATATCGCAAGTAATAATGAATTGCCTGTTAGCAGTAATTCTGAGAATGGCATGTGTGTGGAAGAAAATGAAGAATGTACAGCGATGGCTCTGGGGTTTTCAGTTTTTGCTCCAGTATAGAAGCAAATATATTTGCGCGTAATATGTCGTCGCCAGTACAGACCGAACAAAGTGATAGTCGAGATAGGAGAGGTGATACTGACCCTGTTTTAAAGATTATGTTACAGCGACTACAGGAAATGAATAAAAAATTTGAATCGTCACAGCAGAAAACAATCGTAGAAATGAATAAACGATTTGAGGCATCAGAACAGAGAATGGCAGAACGATCTGAAGAAATGAAAAAAAATGTTAGTGAACGATTGGAACATAACATGGAAAAATTACAATGGGGTTTACATCAAGAAATGGATTAAATAAAACATGATATGGAAATTACAACAGAGAACGTATTCGAATTTTAACTATGCGATTTGTACGAGGCAAATGAAAAACAAGGATGACATGTATAAATTAAAGGAATACGCTATGGAGGTTGATCAAGGGGTGGCAACAGTAAACGAAAAAGTCATTACCATTACTAATAATGAGTTGGAGCAAATCGTGAATTTCAAAGATAATGGAAAGTCGAAAAAGATGGATACAGTAGTCAGAGATATGGCGCAACAGCGTTTATCGATTATGAATGGTAACAATGTACAGATAACGGAAAAAGATAAAGGAAATAAAACTTACGCCTGGTTGAAGCATACGCCTTGAAATATTTGTATAATACTGTAGAAGGGCCTTACCAGAAGACTAGTCAGACAAGAAGAATATGTTGAAAGCAGGTACTTTAACATGGAGCTGCGAGATCAGCGAAAAATGTCAAGATTTTGAAGAGTTCCTGAAGCTCTTACTACATAGTTACTAGTCTAGGAAAAATGCAAAGGAAGGTAAAGAGTGATTTCCGAAACACCAGACCATACAGTGCAGTGAGAGATATATTTGTGAATCATTGTTCCGAGAATTAGAATGCCTGGAAGAACCATTTGCAAATAATTACATCGAATGATCAGGGTAGGGATGACAGTATTCCAGCAGAGGGAAGTAAAACAATTGTGAACCTTTTTGGTTAGAAATTATGGGAAAAGGAAAGGAAAAAATCGACACTCAGGAAATGAGAGATCAATGTTCAAGAGAAGCGAAGAAGAACTTTACCTGGAAAAGAAGAAAGAAAACGAAGACATTGTAATAATTTGGAGTTTTAACAACCATGCAAATGGTCACAAGTATAAATTTATTAGTTGATTAAAGTAAAAATTTATAATGAAGCCAATCAGAACAAATCGAATACAGCAAATGTATGTTTGATGACAGAAAATAGAGAAGTATCAGGTGTTCATAAAGATTATTAGCAGAAGATAAAGAAGAAAATTTTAGTACAGCAGTATCTACAAGAAAGAAGAAGAAGGGTTGCTATGCGATAGCGACATTGAAGGAAAGTCATATAGCCACGATGCCGTAATCGATGAAGTGTTTAATAATGAACAAGAAACCATAGTGAAGTACTTCTACTGTAGAATGAAAGCACAATTAAAAAGAATGTGTTTTTTTCCATGGGGACGGAATTTAGGCTAACTGGAGCTAGCAAAATAAAAGCTACACGTGAGGCTATAAGCTACGTACAACTATGGAGGTAGGAAAAGTTTTTGTTTATTTTACTTTGAATTCCAGAGAATGTGAGAAAAAAGATAAAAAAAAACAAATGAAGAAAAAGGCTGAAGAGAGAAAGAAAACATATAATAAAGGGCATATACCGACAGAGCACAATTTGGGAGATTTTTGTCAAAACGCATAGAAACTCGTGCGATTTGAACTTTGAGATTAAAAAGTTTTTTGACACTTTTCATGGGTCCATTTAGCGAAGCTGGTAAACTTCACCCCAATGCATATTGACTTGTATACCGGCGATCTAATAAAGCTTTGAACCTTCATAATGTGACAGACTTAAGGTTTTATACGGCGAAAGAGGAATCTCATTCAGGATAAACTGATGATATGATACATAAATGTATAAAACTTTGTAAAATATATATTTACCCTCGTATATATATTGTGTGCTTCAAGCCCAAAGATTTAATGAAAGTAATGTGTATTGATAATAAATTCTTTTTAAACTACACTGATTCTGAATTTCAATGTTTTGAATGTTAAAGTATGGATCATAAAGGGGAAGGTATTTAAAATATTTAAATGTGGACATGTCTGGCGTTGATGTGGAAAATTTGTCGTTCCTGTTTTCTTGTGGTGAAAGAAAAACTATAACGGCAAAATGGGGGGCATGTATAACGCCAAGAATTGCTAAACATATAAAAATGTAATGATTTGCATGTATTTGTAATAACGATCGGGGCTTATGCCACAGAGGTTGCAAGTGTAGTAGAATGTATTAGGATTGTTGATGTTAAATATAATATGTTTTTGCATTAATATTATTAAGAGAATAACAATTCAGTTGTTTTCTGGATGTGGTATGAAACTTTAATGCAAAATTAAATGTTTAAAATATTTGCTCTGCAAATGAAGAAGTGTGAATTTTGTTGTTGACATAATCTATTACTCTTTCTGAAATAAGAGAGAAATGTTTTCAAGATTATCAATTCAAGAGAAAGTAGGGAAGGCATGTGACACATAAAATCGCGTAATTTTATAAATAGCTCCTGTTAAGAAGAACAACCAACCTGCTAAAAAAATTATTTTACGCGATATAGTAGCAGAAGTTTTTTTAGATTATTTCGCAATCAGTACTACAAAGAGAGAGATTTTCTATTTTATTGTAAATCTACTTCTTCATGATTAGTAGCCACAGGTGTGGAATGCTAAACCAGCAACAGTATTACAAAGTAAGTCCCATAAAATAAATTTCGAATGCTTCAAGAAGTAACGCAGTGAAACGTAAAACCTTGGCCAGGGAGGAGTTTTTTAATTTTGTTTTAAATATGGCCTTTGTCTTTGCAACCATTTACCCAACTGCAATTTGTTTTTGTACAACTGTTGTATCGGCTGTAATTATGATATCGTGATCATTAAAGTGAGGATAGCACAATACGAACGCAACACTTAATTAAAAAAAAACATGCCCCAGGCCGGACTCGAACCGGCGGCCCTTGTAATGCAAAGCCAGCGAGCTAGCCCCTACACTTCCGCGGCCGGTGACATGGTGGAGTATTTTTAATGACATTCGGCAATTGAGGCCATACAGCTAGCTCAATATGATTATTATAGCTTCCAGTGTATCTGTCGTCATCCAGTATATATATATATATATGTATCTTCTAAGTATGGACACCACAGGATGGACAGGACATTTACACAGACACACAACACTTAAACACCCATGCCCGCGGCAGGATTCGATCCGCGAACCTTCGGCACGCGGAGCTAACACTCTAGCTCCTACGCTACCGAGTGCGGCACGTGGTGGAGTTAACGCAGCGCAGAGCACAGAGTTCGCAGTCCAACAATGAAGGGCAGCACCGTTGGGTTTCTAGCAGACGACGCAGCCAAGTAGTGGGAAGTCGCAGTCAGCAGCCTGCAACGCCATACAAGCACGGCGTCAGACCAAAACAACGCAGTAACCAGAAAAACCAGAACAGTGAGTACTTACCTCGCATTGCTTCAAAATAAATACAACAACCGGTGAAGTGCGTGGGGAGATAGCAGTGCGGGCAAGCTAACAGTTTCGGAAGCGTTAAAGGTAATTCCGAGTGCATTTAGTAGAGAGAAAAGAAATTACAATATTTTGTTGAAAAAGTTTCTACTGCATTTACTTTAGTTCTATGGAAAATCATGGTGTTGTCCTTCACTTTGTGAAGTCAAAGATTTCTGGAGAAGCCAGAACTAAGATTTTAGCATGAGAGATTACGAAAAGATTATTTTAATTTAAAAGTATAAGGAAAGGCGTTCGTTGCAACATTACACTTGTAACCTCTTTGCAGCACATCAAAACAAATCTGAGTCAAGTTCTGAGTGGGCAGTAAGATAGGTAAGCTTGCACACAATTTTAAGACTGCTGCAGTCAACAAAATTCCAGAGGCAGATGTTAAAGGAAGTCTTACATTGAACGATCGGATAGAAAAGGCCACGTTTATCCAAGTATCAAATAATGATGGAATTCAATCTATTATTAGAGTAGTGTTCCACTATCACCCTACCAGTCGCAGTTGAAATAATTGCATTAATGGAGGAAAGTTCTTTAATGTCACACAAGGAAAAATCTTTTGTGGGGCGTTCAGGGCAGGGCAGGGGAAATGCCTTTAAGAAATGTTATTTCTGCGGAACGTCAGTTCACAGCAGTAGAAAATATAAAAACGAGGCAATTTGACAGAAATGTCCACGAAACGTCATCTTGCCACAGCATGTACATTGCGTACACAGTTCAGAAGAATTAGCCATGTCACATGTAACTGTCGTCATCAGAAAGGTCATGTTATGTCAAAATGTAACGCAAAGAAAGCAGTTTGCCACGAGTATAATAGAACAGGACTCTATGCGTCCCACTGTCGTAGCAATGATACAACATGAAAGGTAAACAAAGGTTCGGGAAACGACAAAACAGTGTGAGAAATGGCAGTCACTCTTACATTCACCAATATGGGACAAAACACACTGTAGACCGTCAACATGAAAATGACTTCATCAAAATCAATTGTGCGCAAGTTAACAATGGGGAAATTCTATTCTTATTTGACGCAGGTTCTTTAATTAGCCTTATATACAAGAATACTTTGGCAAAGAACATTCAAATTAATGCAAGGAAAACTCTAAGTATTAACGGAATTATATCACACCTAAGCAAGTTTTCAAACGTTGTATTACGGACATTGTAGGTCCTTTATCTCTGCGTAATAATAGAAATAAGTATATTTTAACATTCCAAGATTATCTAACTAAGTTTGTTGCGGTGGTTCCTATCGCGAATCAGGATGCTGATACTATCGCTACATCATTATGCCTTGAAATAATTATACACTTTGGATGTCCTAATTATCTGTTGATGGATCAATGAAGCAACGTCATGAGTAAGACGTAAATTTTATTGAGAGAACGCATCGCAGTCTTAGAGAATACTTTAGGCATTATATAGATAAGAATCAGAGTACATGGGAATATTGGCTGCCTTATTTTGTCTTTGTTTACAACACCAGTATTCACAGAGCAATATAACACTCTCCACACGAACTTGTGTTCGGTCGTACACCAAATATATCAGGGATAATGCAGAGCGATCCCACAGAGGTCCATTATTCTTATTGGAATTATCTGCTGAATTAAAGGCCATCCTATAGACCATATAGAAAGAAGCTAGAGAGGTAAAATACACAGAAAAAATATAATGATGGAACACAGAACTCACGTGAATTTAAGCCTGGAGGTACTGTTACAAGTTCAATCTGTTAGAAGAGTAGATCAAGAAACTTGATAATCATTGACGCGGCTCGTTTCCAGTTACTAGGAAACGCGGTGTAAATGTCACAAATCAGCAAGGAAGGCATAAATGGCTCACAGTTCATGCAAGTGCAGCACTACCGTCCCTTTTGTCCTTGTTATGTCTACTGTTAAAAACGATAAATTTGGATGCATTTCTATGTCAACATATGTTGATTTATGTTCTAAATGTACCTCTCGTAGATACTAATCAATTTAATGTATATAGAATTCTTCCACTGCCAATTACAGCAGGTAATAATTATAATTCATTTTTCATCTTGCCAGAAAAAGATACTTTGATTATTGATGACACTAGTAGATTATTTGCTAAGTTGAATCATGATGAATTAAAATGTAAGCAGCAGAAATCTAATAATAGTATATGTAAACAAAACTTTTTACTGTCAGCATTTTTCGAAAACGCACCATGTCAAATAAAATTATTACACCCAGATAGGGCAGTTCCTAGTGATACACAAAGAAGTTATTCTCTTAAAAGAAAGTCTATTTACTAAGTTAAATACCAATGAATGGCTATTCAAAGCTCATAAAGAGGAGGGGATAACAAATTTATGTAATTAAGGACATCCCATTGACTCTGTATCCCGGGGAACTGACAAATTGAGATTTTTCCAACGATGCAAATGTTATGGCGCTAATATTCTACTTGAATCAGAATATATGATAAAAAATGTTTCCAGTTCCGATAATGTGCCTGATCTGAAATTAGAAGTTGATTTTTGTGTCATAAACAAAGAAAAACGTAATGTTTTAGAATTAAAGATAAATTTTCCAGTAGAAAACATTGTCAAAAATGTACATATTTCAGGTTGTAAAATTAATAAACTTCAGAACGAAACTGAACAAGAAGAGAGAAATGCCTTTAAAAATTACTCCTTGTCACATTATTCTATCATATTTTATGTTTGTGTACCTCTAACTTTGGTATCATAATATTTTGTATACATAAATATTGTAGTAGTATTCGAAATTGTTTAAAATATTTTTGGCGTAATACAATAGGAGAATGTTGTGTAAGAACCAAAATTTTAAATCCGTCAACTGGTACAGAATTATCTCCTATTAGGAGTCGTTGACCTATTAACAGCAGTAATGATTTAAACCCGAAAATGTGTCTGAGTGAAGCGAACTCTATTTTATGTTCGTAAGTGGCAGATACCGCTTGGTTCGCTACAGTCTGGAGGTTCAGTAAGAAAATCTTCAAGGATGGTAAAACAGAAATTCAGGCCCTGCAGACTGTTTTATTAACATTTGATAGTCAACACTTGCCGTATGATATAGGTATATTCTTCTTGAGATTTAAAGCGACTCTGTATATATTTCCAGTGACACATTTCTATAAATGTTCTTATGTCCAAAATCTGCAGAAGAAAGGAAAGATTTCTTACGTGGGGAAAAGAGAACAAAGTGTCTATTTGCACAAACGAGGTTAAAAACGGGAAAACTGCAGAGATGAACACAATGCTAATGAGAATGGCTGACCTGAGCGAAAGCGACGGGAAGAGGTCAAAGCAAAACTAGCGATCGGGAGCAGAATGAATATGCACCAAACACGCAAACACTGATCTTCTGATTTCCCACCTATCCAAAGCAACACCTTCATTGCACTGACGGCGCAGCAAATGATAAATATAACCGGTGATCCCTCACAAAGCATTAATCGTACGCCTAAGGAATCAAGAGCAACACAAAATGAAGAGCAAACCAGCAAAGAACTAACTAGCACAGTACCAGGAGGGGGCATCATTAATATAATATTTAAAATAGTGGTAAAGATTATAGGCCAACAGATGGAAGGCAAGATAGCAGCAACTACTGTTAAAAAATCCAAGAAGAAGCAGTTCTAAGTGTGTGTGAGTGGAGACTTTCCCGGCGTATCAATGCAACAAAATCTTGTTGCAGTTTTAAATGTGTTATAAGAGGTGAAGGATCGGAGACCATGCGGAACCACCTCAGAGTCATTAAATCCATGAGTTAAAAATGATGAGAAGGACCCAACTTACGTTTTACAATGGAACGTTGGACGTTTTCTTCCAAAATGGGTGATTTTCATAGAACAATATCGGAACATATGGCGGATCTGGTGCTCATTTCCGAAAAATTGCTGCACAACTCATCTATCATAAAACTCAAGAACTTTAGCATTTTTAAGAAAGACGGGGAAAATGGGCACGGGACGTGGCCATTCTGGCTAGAAGCGATATAAATAGCTCTGTGTGAAGATTAGTGGTACAAAGCGGCAACCTGGAAACTCTCTCAGTAACCCTCACCTCATTAACTACAGGCCCTTCGAGGCGGCAACCGTTAAATGCAAACCACCAAAAGTCAACGTATAGGAAGGAATGGTAGGGTATTTCCAACCAGCTGACACCTACCAATGTGGATGGAGGCGAATTTAACTCTCATCATCCGTTATGGCAGAACAGCCTCGAAGACATGCAAGAAATTGAGATTGTCCACACAATTTCAGTTTCTTCCTTTGTAGTCCTCGACAATAAACACGGAACTAGACTTGGTGCTCCTTATCAGAGCATCTTGTCGTCAGACGTTACTGTCATATCAGCGAACATAATGCACAGATCGAAATCGGAATTGTTACATGACACCGTTGGAAGCGACTATTTTGTCCTTAAAACATTTTGGACTCCAATCCTGCACCATATCTCCCACACTCAAGGAAACATTGGAACTGTAATAAGGCGAATTAGGGGTGAAATCAGGAAAGGATTAGCCTGCTATTGGAATACTGGGATGACTCATCAAGCGATATTCAAGGGCTCTGCAGTGAGTTGGAAAGAATAGTAGAGACTTCCGACGAAGAGTTCATACCTGTGGTTGAATTGGACGCGAGGAGCCAGAGCATGAGGAAACCGTGGTGGAATAGAGACTGTTCACGAAGTCATCAAGCGGTGCTTGGCAACTAAAACGTATATGCACCCCGCTGCACTGGAGAATTTTTTAGATATCAAGGAAAAAACTGCGAAAGCTCGAACCACAATTAGAAAGGAAAAATGAGAAGGTTGGAAAAGTTTTTGTTCCAACAGTGTTGTATATCTACGCAAGAGACTTGGTGGAAGTTACGTTGGTTCAAAGTTTAAAGGCCGGCCATCAACTGGATCTCGTCAGACAAACTCGCAGCCGAAGAATTCTTAACCTCGTTTACTCTTCCACACATACCTACAGAGGTGGAGCATCACAGGTGTAATGATTTAGGCGTCGGTTCTATAGGGTCGGTGCGATAGTTTTTCCACCTATGAGAATTACTATGCGCCTTAAGGAAGAGTGATACTGCTCCAGGGATGGACACCATTATGTATTCCATGATCACTAAACTGCCCCTTAAAGCGAAGAAATCGTTGCTGGCTCTCTTCAATAATATGATGAACATCTTCTAAGTGCTTTATTGGTGGAGGGACATTGTAATCATTCCGTTGCTCTCTTCTGCCTTGTCTGGTAAAACTGATGTGTACAATGCTTAAAAACAGGATCGAGTGGCATTTTGAGCATTACAGGTTGCTTGATGGGAGAACTGTGGGCTTTTACAAAGGATTTGGTACAATAGACACTAGAAGTTCGTTTGTAAGGAGAAACTATCTCGTAGGTGCATCCCTCAACATCAAGGATGCTTACTAAATGTTCAGATTGACATGCTTCTGGACAATATTGCAAAGATGGATCTTCCAAACAAGTTGTGCTCATGGTGTTGCCGATACTTTTCCCGAAGAGTGAACTCAATTTTTACAACAAAGGGAGATAGGATCAGTCGCCACGTGTCCCAAGGATCAACGCAGCGTGACCCCATGAACCCAATACTTTTTAACATCCACATGCCAGAAGTATGTAACATCCTAAAGGGTCTAGTATCCTTCCATCAATATGCGGATGACTTTGTAGTTTATATCTCATATCCTGATACAGAAAAAGCTTGGAAAACTCTATAGACGTACCTGAAGTTAGTGCAAAAGTGTATGATCTACAGGGGTCTATAAATATCAGTAGAGATAAATGAAGTATATGTATTCGCGCAAAGTAAATTTCAGGCAAATAACTGTGAAATTACAATAAATTGTGCCACACAGGAGATGGTCAAAGAGATAAAATTCTTTGGGATGTGGCTAGACTGTAAACTTACACAGAAAAAAAGTCATCACATAATTACAAAAATCTTGTATGCAGCGTCTGAATTGCTTTAAAAACCATTGCAGCTCCGCGTTGGGGTAGGACTCACGGCTAATCCATAACGTCTATTGCTGCCTACTGAGTAGCGGGATGGAGTATGGGGGGTCTTCCTTTACGAACCGCCGCCAAGGCTCTATTCACAAAGTTAGACTGTATTCAGTCTGCAGCACTATGGGTGATCAGAGACTTTCAGAAAACCACTCCCATCGTGGTGATGGAGGTCAAATCAGCAGTTTTCCCTATGAACATAAGAAGAAAGAACTTAGGGATAAATTACAATATAATTTTGAATCAATAGAATGTAAAAAAACCTCTTGCTTTTGGAACTGTGACATCCTTTACTATTCAAAACACAAATCCCATACAACAGAGTGCAGCTCTGTTGCTCCCTGCATAACATCAGATCTGAAGATGGTGGCAGAGCCAGCCGCCGAAAGCTCGTTGTTGATTTTCTTCAATACCATACGGCGGAGAACCCGTGAAGACTTCATAACATCTATACGCGGTGAAAGACTTCGTTCTATTTTGATGTTGTCACAATACTGAGTAGAAACGTATTGTCAACTTGGTTATTTTTAACTAGGTTTCATTGTTGACAAGATAGTGCGATATACTGGGTCTGATCAAAGAATGACAGGAATTTTTAATTTAGCTGGATTCATAAACACGATTTTCAAAAATTTTATTCTGTTGGTACACATGTTCCTGAAGTGCGTTGCAATTGAAGCCATTTTGAATCTTTAGTTCATTTTCGAAAGTCGAAAGTGTTAAACGTGTTTGGGTGTGCTAGGCGATTTTGTACTTCCAAGAAAAATTGGTTCAAAAAATAGTATAAAATTTTTCTTGAAAAATGGAATAAAGTGCAGTACCGCATTCGAAATGTTAAAAGTAGCTTTGACGATTCGACTGTGAGTAAAACATGAGTTTACTAGTGGTACAGATGTTTCAAAGAGGTTCGTGGAAACACTGAAGATGACGAGCACCCTGTATATCCTAACACATCAACAACAAATAAAAAAAAAAAAAAAAAAGATTGCGAAAAATTGCTGTATCACTGTTAGAGAGATTGCTGATGATGTCTGAATATCATTTGGCTCCTTCCAAGCAAGTTTTTCAGATGTTTTGGACAGCAACGTTTGTTATAAAATTGTTGAATTTCGATCAAAAACGTTGTATAGACATCGCTTAGTAACTGCTGAATGATGTCAACAACGATTCAGAACTTCTTAAAATGGTCATAACAGGTGACAAAACATGGGTGTATGGGTATGACGTCGAAAGCAAGGCCCAATTGTCCCAATGGAAGCTGCCTGAAAGGCCAAGGCCTTAAAAATCTTGACTGGTTCGCTCAAATATGGAGGTTCTCCTCACTGTTTTCTTTGATTTCAATGGTGTTGTGCACCAAGAGTTGCTGCCAAATGGTTGTACTATTACCTCGAAATTATGCGCCATTTGCGTGAAGCAATCCGTTGAAAACGCCCAGAATTGTGACAAAATCGCCCCTGGAAATTACATCATGTAATAAACTCACTGGTTATTCGTGTTTTTCTCGGTAAAAAAAACAAAACTGCTGTTTTGCCTCAGCCACCGTATTCGCTCGACATGTTCCCTTATAAATTCTTTTTAATCCCGAGGCTGAAGAGAACTTTGAAAGGGCGAAATTTTGCCACTATTGACGAGATAAAAACAGAATCGCTGAAGGAACAAAATGCTTTAAGGTTCATCGCAGTAAGAGCGGACCAAAATTTAGTAAGTTGGTCAAAAGTTCGACTTTAATCGACCCTGAATAAATGGTTTTTGAAACATGTAATTTAGGACTCTTTAAAATTAATAAGCACAAGCTTCTCCTTAAAAGGATGCGTTCAAAAGCTTTTATTTTAGCAGACTGGAATTTTCAGAGTGAATAGACAGAGGAAGAATAGACGGAGTCAGTGCGTACGTGGCCGTTTTTTATTTAACCACTAATTCTACTGTAGAGCAGCGTAGAGGTAATTGCAAAAAATCTGTTTAGTGATGATTCTTTTGGACTTTGGATGGCTTGAAATGGGAGTTATTTTTCCTGTGGCAGATCAGAAGATACGAAGAAAAGGAAAAAAAGATAAACAGAAAACAATTAACAACGGAAATGCCTTCTTTATTAACAAAAACCTATATTTAAAACATTAAAAATAAAAACCAAACTTACAATTTCAACAGATATCCTTGTTACAAGTAAGAAAGAAGACTTTCCCGGCGTATACTTGAAATGAAGTCTTCAAGGGTGTACCGCCGGATAGTGTTTTGAAAACACGATATTTCGACGACTAGCTCCGTCATCTTCATCAGGTGTCGAGACGTCTGCACAGGTCCGCTGACCGTCAGATACTGAGGCAGCAGCAGCGTCATCTATTGTAGCATAGCTACGTTGTTGTTGACAGTTCCAGGATGGCTCCTTCTACTGTTTTCGCTGGTGGTTTTGTTGTCGTGACTTTTTGCTTTAGTCAGGGGTTCTGTTTTGTCTGGTTTGGGCAAAGCCCGCCTGCCCTTCTTTATCCAGGTTTCTTACACAATTAAACAAATCTAATTCTAAATTGTCCTAATGCTACTATGTTTTTGGTTTTTGTAATTTTTGTTCTAAGCCTAGTGTGGGGTGATTTACATTGGAATATTTACAGGGGAACCTAATTTATTTGAGTTTAACCTAAATAGCCTAATGGAGGATGACATCTGTATTTAATGACCTACTTATTCTATTGGTGGGGGTGTTATTTGTATATGGGGACCTACCATAACTGATGGGGGCCTATTTACAGATAATGGAGGACTTGAGGTTTTGGTGGTGGGGTCTAGTAAACATGGTATTGCCTCGCCAGTGTTAGTTTTGGTCTTTTATATTTCTCATTTCTTCAGATTCATCTTCTATTTCAGATATTAAGTCACATTGTGAGATAGCACATTTATGGAAAAATATTTCAGATTTAGCTTTGATAGTGTCAGCCAGGGTTGGAAAACAGAGGGCCCTTCTGACTTCCCAGTTAGTCATATATCTAGGTGCGTCTGAGATTGTGCATAGCGCTCTGTTTTCCAGTGCTTGCAGTTTCCTGACATGACAATCGGCCACCCTGCTCCATACTTCCGACCCATAGAGGAATGTGGGCTGGATTATCGCATGGTAAAGGAGGAGATTTGGCGCCGTGGATAAACCGTCGCCTCTCAGCAGGGGGTAGAGACCGGCTAGTTTTGCTCGCGATTTGGTTTTTACATCTGCTATGTGTTTACCCCACGTGAGTCTCCTGTCTAGTCGCAGTCCGAAGTACTTCACTTGATCGACCCAGTTTAGTTCTAGTTCCTTTATGTGTAGTTTTATGTCACGAAATTTCATTCTCGTTGAAAATATTATTTGTTGGCATTTGGATTCATTTATCTTGATGCGCCATAAGTTACACCACTGAGTTAATTTTTCTAAGTGCCTCTGCACTTTCCCTGTGGTATACTTCAGAATTTTGTTGTTCGCATAGATATTGGTGTCATTAGCGTAAAAGGCTATTTTGCTCTCTGTCGTCTGTGGACTGTCGTTTGCATATAGGGTGAACAGTGGTGGACCAATTCTCCTCCCCTGTGGGACCCCGGCTTCTATTTCTTTAAGTGAGCTGTTTCCTTGCTCATGGCACACGAAGAATTTTCTGTTGGTTAGATAGTAATGCAGTAGATATATCTTATTGTCTGGCATGTTATACTGGTGTAGTTTGTAGAGTAAGCCTTCATGCCAAACTCTGTCGAAAGCTTTCTTTATGTCAATAAGTATCGCAACAGTACCACTTCCTGCCTGCTTTTCTTTGCAGATATGCTCCAAAAGCATTGCACATTGTTGAACAGTACTGTGCTCTTTTCTGAAACCAAATTGCTGTGGTATGATGATGTTGTTGGTTTCTATGACTTTGTTTAGTCTTGTTAATATAACACCTTCGAATATTTTGCCTAATATTGGTAGTAGCGAGATGGATGGGTTTGTAGTTTCCCGGCATTATCCTACTCTTGTTTGGTTTGGGTATTGCTACCACTTTCGCTATTTTCCAGGCCGTCGGAAAGTAACTTAGATTCAGACATGCGTTGTAGATCGTCGTTAGGTATCTAATGGCTTGTGGAGGCAGATTTTTGACTTGGAGGGCGGAAATCTTGTCGTACCCGGCGGCCTTCCTGGTTTTCAGGCCTTTTACGATAGACTCCACCTCCTCGTCATTTGTTTTTTGCACAAAGTTCTGCGGTCCGATGTGGATCAAGCGGTTTACTACACTCAGAACATGTTGTTTTAGATTCGCTTACATCGTCAGCTATTTCATTCGGTTTAAAGTGAGTTTCTAACGTGTCCGCAAGAAGCTGTGCCTTCCCAACAGGGTCGTAGACAAGCTCCTGCGGGCCACGAAGAGGCCGAATAGGTTGTGATGTTTTGCTGACTGACTTCGCAAGTGCCCATATCTTTCTGTTGTTGTTCTGTACTGCTGTGATTTTATTTTGCCAGTCTTGGTGTCAGTGGAATTTCAGATTCTCTCTGATTTCATTTGCTAGGTGGTTGAACATCCATCTGTCAGTCGGGTAGCGCCATTTCTGCCACTTCTTGTGGAATGTTTTTTTAGCTTAATTAGATTTTGGATATGTTCTAGAATTTTTGACCTATCATATGTCCTTATTGTTTTAGTTGTCGACTGTTTTGTGCATTCATGCACTACTGTGGTGAATTTTGATACAGCGTCGTCCACTTTTTGGGTTGAGTCAAGAGTTGGTATATCTTTGAGGTGCAGACTAAGCACAAAAAAAGACTTGAGATCGTTTCAACGAAGGATGATGATGGCGGATACAACCCTCTTCACATAACTCAAAACATCAAGTGAAATCACGCGGAGTCTGTAATTTTCAGCTAAGATGATGCTTAGTGCTAAATGCCATCTGGTGCATGGTATATGAAAAAGCATGTTTCTTGGAACAACTTCTCATAGACGGCAGCACTAAATGTTTAATATAAAACCAGGTACAGCTGAGGTACATATTTGGTACCTTACCGAAAGTGGATTCCAGAAGTGCTTCAAAGATTGGAAAAAGCACGGGCACAAGTGTATTTTATACGAGGAGGATTACTTTCAAAGGGACAAAATTGATCCTGTTTAATAAATAAATATTCTTTAGTAAAAACAAAAATTCCCGTTTTTTATGAAACCTTGCACTTTGTTCTGTCAAATAACATTTTGCAGGTGCAGTGTTTCTTTACTGTACATTGTTATTTTTTATAATGGTTGAAAGGGCATACAAGAGAACTTAATACATGACTGCTGACCAATGCAAGAAGGTAAGTAGCCGACTTCCACGCTGCACTTACGACTAATGATGTTGATATAATACTAGGAACCGAAAGCTGGTTGACGGCAGAGACTGAATCTAGCGAAATATTTGCCCCCTCATTTCAATATTTTTCGGAAAGATAGCTCTCTATGGGCTGAGGTGTATTCGTGGCCGTTAATAAAACCGTCAATTGCTCTGCATAACTGAAAAGGAAAATTTTTGCGATTTAATATGGGCGAAGGTAAAGATTGGCAGAAATTTCATACTAGGGTCATTTTATCGACTTCCGGATACTGGATAGGCTTACGCCGAATATTTTAAAGTCATTTAATAGTATTTCTCAAAAATTTCAGAACATATAATAATGGTGGATGGTGATTTTATTCTACCATCGCACACAGGGTATTTGACACAAAAAGCCAAACAAAGTCAAACAAATTTTCAAGCTCATTCCAAGAACACGTATCTACTTCAATCGAGTAAAATTCAATATAACAATAGCCTGCCATGTTTTTTTAGGTAAGCTTCACTTCCCACCGCGTGAACTGTCGACTTCTGAAAACATGGCAAGACACAAGCATAGTTACCAAGTAAACACAAGAAGATGTTTAGATGTAAAAATATAATTTGTTAGTGATGTTAAGTGAGTAGTGTTGATTTTAATCATGGATATTGTACAGCCAGGTACATAGAATTGAAATTATAGTAACGTACATCCAAAAGTATCCCACAACATTATTTCTGTAAACTTTTGCTAGCTGACTCATTTGTATGCATTTTTTTAACATGCAAAGTGTTAATGAGCGATTTTGTTATATTTCCCGCCCTTTCCCGCGTCTGATTTCTTACATATACTTTACTGGAGTTTCATTGAAAATTAGATGCCAAAAATCTATTTATTCGAAAAACTTCTAGATTCTTTAAAACAAAAAAACTATTTTTCTCTGTCACATTAATTCATCCAAAATTGTCTTTGTTATAGTCTTTTCTGGTATCATGGTCATGACCCGAAAAGTTATTTATGATACAAGCAAAGACAAGAAAGGAAATGATTTCACGCCAAAGTTGGAATTAGGCGACAAAAATATTTTAAATCAACCGATATTCACTTCCGAACAAACGCAACAGTTCGAACAAAAGTTTTAAAAGCTTAAATTTGAAAAGACGGTGTATTTTTAAAAGAAATGCCTGGATTAGTTGCAAGGATACATGGGCGCCGGCAGGATTGCTTCTAGGGGGGTGCACTAGGGCTGTAGGGGGGTGCTCCCCACCCACTATCTGCCCAAATTTCCGGGCGACCCGGGATGTCAGGGGGGTGCAACTGCACCCCCTTGCACCCCCCTCCCGGCGCCCATGCAAGGATATATCGAAATCCCTATAAAATCCAAGCCGTCCAATGTGGGTCGGCCTAGAAAATCTTTCGGTGATTTAACTGATTGCAGTAAACGATATCCGCAGAGATTACAGATATTGACAAAACTCTGATTGACAGATTTGCCATTATTCTGTAAGTGATATGTGATATCCAATAGGCACAAGTTAGATACAAAAAAATTGCCTACTGCCACGAAACTTTGGAAATGTACAGTCGGGGACAGAATTCGTGAGACCCCTCGCCTTTCGAGTATGCTTCGTTCTAGACACGACTGCCTCATGGGACAGCATAACTGGTAGGTGGTACACTAAATTCATGACAAAATAGACCTCTCATACCCAGCACTTTACCCAACACTAAAAATATGAGCTCGCGCGCGCGAGACTCGCAAGCGCTCGGAGGCAAAGTTCGGAGTTCTACAGTTAAAATAATCACGAGTATCACCATTTTAGTCATAATAACTATTGAATTAAAGAAATAGATTGATATAGAGGAATGATACCGCTTTTTTCGAAATTTTTGTAGCCACTGCATATTTTTTTTTTTTAATAAACAGTTGACAGTTCGCTAACAAAGGAAATTACATGATGAATACTGAAACGAATCGCTAAATTACGCACGAATAAAAAATTGTGAAACCATTAAAAGAGTTTGAATGGACTTAGTCCCACGTTCTAGCGCTGCAGCGTTATCGAACTGTGTGTGACAAGCGTAGAAAGTACATTTACGAAAGTACGCAAATCATCAACTAAAACACGAAATATAAATTAGTTATTTCTGCATATTTCAGGAGTTCGGAATAAGAATACCTTAATTTTGTTTTCACCATAACATATTTAGAACGTAAGAGTAACTTGATCGCAGTAGTTACAGTTTCATTAGTAATAATAATAATTACTAACTGTAAATCCGTCTGCAATCTGAATAAGCGGTTTCAGATTTTAAAGCTGAAAGAATGGAAGTAGGAAACCTTTCATGCCTTCCTTTGTTTCTCCCTAGCCCTGATACTTCTTGCCTTCCAAACCAGATGGGTTATAGATAACAATTTTGCCTGGCATTCGGCAGGACGCGGATTCGAGCCCCGTAGGACATCCAATTTCAGTTTGGAATGGTTTCCGTAAATCTCTCAAGTTGAACTCTGGAAAAGATCCTTCAAAAAGCCGTGGCTGAAACTATTTCGCGACTCTAGTTTCCAATACTCTCAGGATTCAAATCACATTGGTGTCGAATTTTTTTTTTTTTTTTTTTTTTGTAACAGTTTAACGTCCCTTTTTAACAACGTGGTCTTTAGAGACGGGAAAGGATGGGGGCAAGGAATGGGAAGGAATTCGGCCATGGCCTTTTGAAGGAAGCATCCCGGCATTCGCCTGGAGTGATTTGGGGAAACCATGGAAAACCCAAAATCTGGATGCCCGGACGGGGATTCGAACCGCCCGTCCTCCCGAATGCGAGGCCAGAAACGCTATCCGTTACACCACCACGCTCGGTTTGGTGTCGAAAGGGAAGAAGAAGAACCGAATATGGTGAATTATTGGTAACACTGTGAAGTGGCTTCCAGGAGGACGTGGGATCGAATCCCCTTCAGGGCTTTCAGATTTGGGTTTTCGATGGTTTCCCCAAAATAACTCCAGGTGAATGCCTGGGTGATCTCGTCAAAAAATACCACGGCCGAATTACTTCCCGTTGCTTACCTCCGAGTCCTTACCAGATCTAACTATAAAACCACAGGCCAAAAAAAAAGATACAAACCTTAAAAATATCGCCAAATTACAGTCAGTTATCAAGCTTAAAGACAAAAGCTATTGATACTTCTCCAAATCATAATTTTTATTAGTAAATTAAGGAGATTGTTTTATCAAAGTAAAGGAAGATGGTGTGGAAGTAAATACAAACAAAAGTTGAAACTCCGAAATAATATGAGATGGAAACCCAATATTAGCAAACCCAAATTTGACGTCGAAGACACAACGAACCAAGTTATCTAAAACAAAAGCACCTGCAGAGATGCTGACAGGCATTATGCCGATAATGAATAAAAAGTCTTCACAGGAAATATTTTGCAGTTACGAGGTCATTGAAAGGATGAAAGTGTTGTAACAACGCTTTATTCATAATTATGTATTCGTCTTTAAAATTATTTTATAAAACTAGTCTTTCTGCTTTCGAAGCATATTGAACATGTTCTATCTCGTACTATTTGCATCACGGAATTATTCATTAATAAGGTGTATTGATCGTGCATTAAAAAAAATCTTCAAGCATACCTTACGGGAAATTGATCTAATTCGATCTTTAGATTTAAATATTTTGGTCTGTACTCTGGTAAAAGGATGTGGAAACATGATTGCAATCACGATGGCTAACACAAATGTTAAATACAAGGTGCTTCAGCCACTTCCGGGAGTGATTTTCCTCAACTTAATTTACCTGCTCTGTATTTATCCCTGATCGTTGTATCTAACACAGCTCAAGAGAGGAAGTCATCATAGGAGAACAGAACATATATACGTTACGAACCATCGTTTTCTGAACTTAACAATAACATAAAGTAATCTAGCCATAGTTGTTATCCAAGACGCGCAAATGTTCGATCCACTACAGACTTCAGAATTACGTTTATTCAGATGTTCCACATAGCAACCACAGGCACGTAGTTGTTAGTTTTCAGATAAGTATGATTAACCTATTATGAATCAAACAATATTCCACTTTATAAAGAAAACACCTATTTCCTCCAAAACACACACAAACCGATTTAGAAATTTCAGCAGCATTTGAAGTTTGCGAACATCAATAATTATTTGACTAACTAATATAAATCTTTTCTCACTGCTGTTTTTCCAAGTATAAACATTCAAGGTAGACTTTATGGTGAGAATAATTATGAAGCAGGCTCAATTCCCTGTTCGGGTATCCAGATTTCAGTTTTCCATGGTTTCACAAAATCAGTCGAGACGAACGCTTCGAGGGTTCATTCAAAGGAAATGGCCGAAATCCTTCCCAGTTTTGTCTCCAGTCCACTCCCATTTCCAATGACCTAGATGTAAACGAGGCGAAAGCCTTAAGAAAATAACAGAGGAAAGTAACACATGAACGAATGTATGGTTTTCAGAGGAGAAATTTAAATTCCTCAGACTATCGATCGGCGCTTACGTAACTGCAAAGCTAAAATTGAAATTTAGAGCAAATATGATCCTTTGTATTCGGAATACCGTATTCACAAATATGTGATGCTACTCGAAAGGCAGATGTTTCGTTCAACAAAACTTTTTCATCGCCTTCTGACGAGTTTAATTTGTATAACTCAAAAACATTCTGAGTTGCTAGGTGGGTTTATGGTTCATAGTCAATTCTTGTTACATTAATTTGCATCGCATCACGTCACCTAGTGTTTAACATCTATTCATACGCCAATATGAAATACTTAATGGCCATTATCACTACGTAATAATCCCAAATTAGCAGTATTAGTGTCGGAAAATTGAAAAGTTATGAAATTTCAATTGCGTATTTATTCGTCAAGACTAATGAATGAAGATGCAATTCTATCTTGGGTACTATGACAAACGATTCGCGAAGACGTAATACAAGGAAATACACATCGTTTGCGTTAGAAGACTTCCTCGTCCTCTGCGCCACTTATTTTCCAGCTTCAGTCTGTGACAGTGTGTTTCGTTGCACCAACGAAAATTAATCATTCAAGTGACGCTGATAAGGGGGCAATTATTGCTCTACATGAAGAAGGGCATTCAAACAGTTCAGTAGCTACAACCTTGGGGATCCACCGTGGCAAGGTGGATACGGAGATATGAAGACGAAGGAAATGTCTCAGAGCGGGCCCACACAGGCAGGCCCTCGACGAAAAACAACAACTGACCAGATCAAAAACTGTTAGACTTTGCCGTAGCTACCCTTTTTTTTTTTAAGTGCGTGCCAGACGTGATGCGATTAAGGAGTCGCTTAATCTTCACATCTTATAATGCAGCCAGGAGTCCTGATTAATGGAGACATATCGTCTTCAGTGTTGAGAAGGTGTTTACGAAGGGATCTGGGGGTAATGTGATGGTGTACCGTCCACGTGGAGGCAGATTTGACCAACGCTAGAAGTGGTAGCGTATCTGTTACCGTCTGGGCGTGGATTTCTGCTGCAGGTTGTGGGAGGTGGACGCCCGTCTTAATTCCGCAACCTATATACCTATTCTGGAGAACGTGATGTTGCGATCTGTGATTCAGAGATTTCCGGAAGGGCATATAATGTTCCAGCATGACAGGTCGACAGTGCACCGGTCCCGTCTAGATCAGAGGGGATTCCTCGAGCACCACGAAGTGCTGCAAATTGATTGGCCACCCAAGAGCGCTGATATGCAGAATTATAAAAGAAAAGGAGGATGTGACGACGACCCGGCGCCAAGTGTTAGTTGCCATTTATGACGCATGGAAAGAACTGGCAGAAAATCGTGGTTTTATTTCACGCCTCATTAGTTCCATGAACAGTAGAATCCGTGCTGTTATCGATGAGGAGCGAGGCTGGACAAAATACTGAAAGCTAACTCCATGTATTTTTTTACTTCTCCATAACTATTCTGCCACACCTGTTTTCTGGCATTCAGCGATCTTATCCCTGTATTACATCCTGATCCGTTTCCAAACATCATTTTTCCCTTCATCCTGTCCCCGTCACTAAAGATATCTGGGCAAAGTACAGGTCTCTATCGAAGAAAGAACTTCCAACCGTTCGTCGGTGGTGGCGTAGTGGGAAAGACGACAGAGTAATAATATTTGGTGTGGGAGCTGGCACGAGGCTCTGTGGAAGCATTTGTTTTTCTTCATTTATTTTTAGCCTTCTATATAAAATACTACACAGACGTTTATAAAACAAGCGTAACATTCAGTCCAATAAGATAGCAATGTTTTACTCCAGTTTTAATTCTAATATTAGTGTCTGTAACATAAGTAACACCATTTTAAAAATTATGGTACTGAATTAATTTAAGGTTTAATCTGTTGTTTTCTATGCTTATTTTCACTGTTGCATTAAATGCTTGCGAATGCCGGGAAGGTGCCTTCAAAAGACCATGGCTGAATTCATCACAATTTCTTGCCCCCAGTCCGTTCCTGCTTCAAATTACCTCGACGAGTTGTAATGCCAGAAGAAAAAAAGAATAATACTTTAAAAAAATCTTGTCTATATCAGTGTGGTTCAAAACCAAAGCACTTACCACCACTATTTCGTCACAAAAAATTCTCAAATAAAATAATTACATCTCTGTGGTGTGTTTTACACCTACTGCTTGTTGGATTTATCTTATTCAACTGTCGACTACGGTGGGGGGGGGGGGGGGGTTACTAGAGTGCAACTTCCACATGTGAAGAATCGCCAGTTTAGTGTTTTTTATCCTTAAGTCTGGTCGATATCGTAATCATTAGAGAGAGAAAAAGGACTAGGGGCACCGATCGGGAAGGAATTCAGCGATGGCATTTTTACGGAACCATCCCGGCACTCACGGGATGATTTCCATTTATCACGCGAGATCGAAATCCGGATGGATGGACGAAGATTTGAATCCGTGTCGTTCCGAATGCGAGGCTGGAGCGGTACCGGAACTCTCGGTCACTGTGGCATGGGAATTGAAGTAAGTGTTTTGTATGTCTTGTTTCGTCTTTCACTTGTATGAGCAAATAGCATTTGGAAATACGTCAGTTCACAGAATGATCACATTAAAAGGCTTAGCCAGCTGAATGGCTATTGGCGGGAATGCTATTAAAAATTTAAGACAATTTTATTGAACCAAAAGGCGAAAAGCCGCCTTCAAAAATCTCTCACGGATCCACCCCACCTTCAAAAAATATTTTTTATTTGGTACCAGCTAGTAACATGGCTGAGTACTAATATGAATTTAAGGATATTAAGAAAAGAAATTTGGAAAGTAGGCGGACTGTAGTGAAGTTCTTTAGTACACACGGAGGAGTATTTAATTTCAGCTGAGTGTATAGGACGTGATCTCTTTAACACTACATGCGGTTATTATATAAGAAGAATTCACTGGAGGAAATTGCAGCTCAGACGCAAGGAGGAAGTAACCGATGTAACAGACGTTTCGAGAAAGTGTTTATTTACCCGTGGCTCTGAGGATGCGAAGAAAACTTGTTCATTAGAGCTAGCTCTAATAAGGTGTGTGAATATCATCATCTGTACACGAAATACGTCCTTTTTCGAATCACGAGCATCTATAAACACAGTGGCAGGTTTTTGCAGAAAATAACAGAAACAACTCAACTTCGTATAAAATATTATTAAAGTTACGTTTTCATAGTTAGAAGACCGATGAAAGTACTGAAAAACAACTTTGAACTAATATTTATTAGTCATTACTAATTTCAGAAATTACTCTTCGACTTCAGAATACTGTCATTGCATATTTTAAATGTTCTACTCGTAATATTTGACTAACAAATGAATTAATTAGTATTCCGCAATAATGGCTCTATTTCTTAAAAACTTGATGTGCACGTTATGGAAACTTGATCTGCCTCTATCTGCTGATTAAAATATTTTATGACCTTCGTTGTCTGTGACCATTCAGCCTGCTTTACTGACAATTGTGTCAGGCTTAGAAGAGGTAGTGTGGCACACTATAGTGAAGCCAACACAAGATGGACACTACACTCTTTTAAAACTACCCATGTGGGAGGGCGGACTCAAATCAGCGACCCTTAAAATGCGATAATAGCATTCTAACCTCTACACCGCTGGGGCTAGCTCGAGTGTCTTGGTCGGGACTCTAGTGAAGGAAGTTGTGAACATGTCTGCGGCCATGGTTTGCTATCAGGGATGACAAATCCGAAAGTCCACAGAACAAGAAAATTATCAGGCATGTGATTTTCCTCATCCTCCTTCTACTACTCTGCGTCTGAGCCTGTTGTTGGACACAGTGCAACAGACTAAAGAATTATACAGGAGTAGAACCGTATATTCCTGAGAAACCAGGATTTTCTGAACTTGTTTTAATTTATGTCTAGCTTTACCCCTATTCGACGTTGAGATCATTGGAGCGGGAATTGAGAGAGGGCAAGGATGGAGGCAGATCAATTTTCCATAACGTGCACTTCAAGTTTTTAAGAAATAGCGCCATTATTGCGGAATATTAATTCATTCATTTTTTCTTCTAACTATGATAACGTAACTATAATAACATTTTATACGAAGTTGAGTTGTTTCTGTTATTTTCGGCAAATGGCTGTCCTGTGTTTATAGATGCTCGTGATTCGAAAAAGGACGTATTTCGTGTACAGATGATGATATTCACACACCTTATTAGAGCTAGCTCTAATGAACAAGTTTTCTTCGCATCCTCAGAGCCACGGGTAAATAAACACTTTCTCGAAACGTCTGTTACATCGGTTACTTCCTCCTTGCGTCTGAGCTGCAATTTCCTCCAGTGAATTCTTCTTATATAATAACCGCATGTAGTGTTAAAGAGATCACGTCCTATACACTCAGCTGAAATTAAATACTCCTCCGTGTGTACTAAAGAACTTCACTACAGTCCGCCTACTTTCCAAATTTCTTTTATCTTAATATCCTTAAATTCATATTAGTACTCAGCCATGTTACTAGCTGGTACCAAATAAAAAATATTTTTTGAAGGTGGGGTGGATCCGTGAGAGATTTTGAAGGCGGCTTTTCGCCTTTTGGTTCAATAAAATTGTCTTAAATTTTTAATAGCATTCCCGCCGAATAGCCATTCAGCTGGCTAAGCCTTTTAATGTGATCATTCTGTGAACTGACGTATTTCCAAATGCTATTTGCTCATACAAGTGAAAGACGAAACAAGACATACAAAACACTTACTTCAATTCCCATGCCACAGTGACCGAGAGTTCCGGTACCGCTCCAGCCTCGCATTCGGAACGACACGGATTCAAATCTTCGTCCATCCATCCGGATTTCGATCTCGCGTGATAAATGGAAATCATCCCGTGAGTGCCGGGATGGTTCCGTAAAAATGCCATCGCTGAATTCCTTCCCGATCGGTGCCCCTAGTCCTTTTTCTCTCTCTAATGATTACGATATCGACCAGACTTAAGGATAAAAAACACTAAACTGGCGATTCTTCACATGTGGAAGTTGCACTCTAGTAACCCCCCCCCCCCCCCCCCACCGTAGTCGACAGTTGAATAAGATAAATCCAACAAGCAGTAGGTGTAAAACACACCACAGAGATGTAATTATTTTATTTGAGAATTTTTTGTGACGAAATAGTGGTGGTAAGTGCTTTGGTTTTGAACCACACTGATATAGACAAGATTTTTTTAAAGTATTATTCTTTTTTTCTTCTGGCATTACAACTCGTCGAGGTAATTTGAAGCAGGAACGGACTGGGGGCAAGAAATTGTGATGAATTCAGCCATGGTCTTTTGAAGGCACCTTCCCGGCATTCGCAAGCATTTAATGCAACAGTGAAAATAAGCATAGAAAACAACAGATTAAACCTTAAATTAATTCAGTACCATAATTTTTAAAATGGTGTTACTTATGTTACAGACACTAATATTAGAATTAAAACTGGAGTAAAACATTGCTATCTTATTGGACTGAATGTTACGCTTGTTTTATAAACGTCTGTGTAGTATTTTATATAGAAGGCTAAAAATAAATGAAGGAAAAAAAAATGCTTCCACAGAGCCTCGTGCCAGCTCCCACACCAAATATTATTACTCTGTCGTCTTTCCCACTACGCCACCACCGACGAACGGTTGGAAGTTCTTTCTTCGATAGAGACCTGTACTTTGCCCAGATATCTTTAGTGACGGGGACAGGAAGAAGGGAAAAATGATGTTTGGAAACGGATCAGGATGTAATACAGGGATAAGATCGCTGAATGCCAGAAAACAGGTGTGGCAGAATAGTTATGGAGAAGTAAAAAAATACATGGAGTTAGCTTTCAGTATTTTGTCCAGCCTCGCTCCTCATCGATAACAGCACGGATTCTACTGTTCATGGAACTAATGAGGCGTGAAATATAACCACGATTTTCTGCCAGTTCTTTCCATGCGTCATAAATGGCAACTAACACTTGGCGCCGGGTCGTCGTCACATCCTCCTTTTCTTTTATAATTCTGCATATCAGCGCTCTTGGGTGGCCAATCAATTTGCAGCACTTCGTGGTGCTCGAGGAATCCCCTCTGATCTAGACGGGACCGGTGCACTGTCGACCTGTCATGCTGGAACATTATATGCCCTTCCGGAAATCTCTGAATCACAGATCGCAACATCACGTTCTCCAGAAATAGGTATATAGGTTGCGGAATTAAGACGGGCGTCCACCTCCCACAGCACACCGCAACCTGCAGCAGAAATCCACGCCCAGACGGTAACAGATACGCTACCACTTCTAGCGTTGGTCAAATCTGCCTCCACGTGGACGGTACACCATCACATTACCCCCAGATCCCTTCGTAAACACCTTCTCAACACTGAAGACGATATGTCTCCATTAATCAGGACTCCTGGCTGCATTATAAGATGTGAAGATTAAGCGACTCCTTAATCGCATCACGTCTGGCTACGCACTTAAAAAAAGGGTAGCTACGGCAAAGTCTAACAGTTTTTCGATCCTGGTCAGTTGTTGTTTTTCGTCGAGGGCTGCCTGTGTGGGCCCGCTCTGAGACATTTCCTTCGTCTTCATATCTCCGTATCCACCTTGCCACGGTGGATCCCCAAGGTTGTAGCTACTGAACTGTTTGAATGCCCTTCTTCATGTAGAGCAATAATTGCCCCCTTATCAGCGTCACTTGAATGATTAATTTTCGTTGGTGCAACGAAACACACTGTCACAGACTGAAGCTTGAAAATAAGTGGCGCAGAGGACGAGGAAGTCTTCTAACGCAAACGATGTGTATTTCCTTGTATTACGACTTCGCGAATCGTTTGTCATAGTACCCAAGATAGAATTGCATCTTCATTCATTAGTCTTGACGAATAAATACGCAATTGAAATTTCATAACTTTTCAATTTCTGAATACTGCTAATTTGGGATTATTACGTAGTGATAATGGCCATTAAGTATTTCATATTGGCGTATGAATAGATGTTAAACACTAGGTGACGTGATGCGATGCAAATTAATGTAACAAGAATTGACTATGAACCCTAAACCCACCTAGCAACTCAGAATGTTTTTGAGTTATACAAATTAAACTCTTCAGAAGGCGATGAAAAAGTTTTGATTGAACGAAACATCTGCCTTTCGAGTAGCATCACATATTTGTGAATACGGTATTCCGAATACAAAGGATCATATTTGCTCTATATTTCAATTTTAGCTTTGCAGTTATGTAAGCGCCGATCGATAGTCTGAGGAATTTAAATTTCTCCTCTGAAAACCACACATTCGTTCATGTGTTACTTGCCTCTGTTATTTTCTTAAGGCTTTCGCCTCGTTTACATCTAGGTCATTAGAGATGGGAGTGGATTGGAGACAAAACTGGGAAGGATTTCGGCCATTTCCTTTGAATGAACCCTCGAAGCGTTCGTCTCGACTGATTTTGTGAAACCATGGAAAACTGAAATCTGGATACCCGAACAGGGAATTGAGCCTGCTTCATAATTATTCTCACCATGAAGTCTACCTTGAATGTTTATACTTGGAAAGACAGCAGTGAGAAAAGATTTATATTAGTTAGTCAAATAATTATCGATGTTCGCAAACTTCATATGCTGCTGAAATTTCTAAATCGGTTTGTGTGTGTTTTGGAGGAAATAGGTGTTTTCTTTATAAAGTGGAATATTGTTTGATTCATAATAGGTTAATCATACTTATCTGAAAACTAACAACTACGTGCCTGTGGTTGCTATGTGGAACATCTGAATAAACGTAATTCTGAAGTCTGTAGTGGATCGAACATTTCCGCGTCTTGGATAACAACTATGGCTAGATTACTTTATGTTATTGTTAGGTTCAGAAAACGATGGTTCGTAACGTATATATGTTCTGTTCTCCTATGATGACTTCCTCTCTTGAGCTGTGTTAGATACAACGATCAGGGATAAATACAGAGCAGGTAAATTAAGTTGAGGAAAATCACTCCCGGAAGTGGCTGAAGCACCTTGGATTTAACATTTGTGTTAGCCATCGTGATTGCAATCACGTTTCCACATCCTTTTACCAGAGTACAGACCAAAATATTTAAATGCTAAAGATCGAATTAGATCAATTTCCCGTAAGGTATGCATGAAGATATTTTTTTTTAATGCACGATCAATACACCTTATTAATGAATAATTCCGTGATGCAAATAGTACGAGATAGAACATGTTCAATATTCTTCGAAAGCAGAAAGACTAGTTTTATAAAATAATTTTAAAGACGAATGCATAATTATGAATAAAGCGTTGTTACAACACTTTCATCCTTTCTATGACCTCGTAACTGCAAAATATTTCATGTGAAGACTTTTTATTCATTATCGGCATAATGCCTGTCAGCATCTCTGCAGGTGCTTTTGTTTTAGATAACTTGGTTCGTTGTGTCTTCGACGTCAAATTTGGGTTTGCTAATATTGGGTTTCCATCTCATATTATTTCGGAGTTTCAACTTTTGTTTGTATTTACTTCCACAACATCTTCCTTTACATTGATAAAACAATCTCATTAATTTACTAATAAAAATTATGATTTGTAGAAGTATCAATAGCTTTTGTATTTAAGCTTGATAACTGACTGTAATTTGGCGATATTTTTAAGGTTTGTATCTTTTTTTTTGGCCTGTGGTTTTATGGCTTTTTGTCGTCGAGATAGTTAGATCCGGTAAGGACTCGGAGGTAAGCAACGGGAAGTAATTCGGCCGTGGTATTTTTTGACGAGATCACCCAGGCATTCACCTGGAGTGATTTTGGGGAAACCATCGAAAACCCAAATCTGAAAGACCTGAAGGGGATTCGATCCCACGTCCTCCTGGAAGCCACCTTCACAGTGTTACCAATAATTCACCATATTCGGTTCTTCTTCTTCCCTTTCGACACCAATGTGATTTGAATCCTGAGAGTATTGGAAACTAGAGTCGCGAAATAGTTTCAGCCACGGCTTTTTGAAGGAATCTTTTCCGGAGTTCAACTTAGAGACATTTACGGAAACCATGGCCAAACTGAAATTGGATGTCCTACGGGGCTCGAATCCGCGTCCTGCCGAATGCCAGGCAAGATTGTTATCTATAACCCATCTGGTTTTGGAAGGCAAGAAGTATCAGTGCTAGGGAGAAACAAAGGGAGACATGAAAGGTTTCCTACTTCCATTCTTTCAGCTTTAAAATCTGAAACCGCTTATTCAGATTGCAGACGGATTTACAGTTAGTAATTATTATTATTACTAATGAAACTGTAACTACTGCGATCAAGTTACTCTTACGTTCTAAATATGTTATGGTGAAAACAAAATTAAGGTATTCTTATTCCGAACTCCTGAAATATGCAGAAATAACTAATTTATATTTCGTGTTTTAGTTGATGATTTGCGTACTTTCGTAAATGTACTTTCTACGCTTGTCACACACAGTTCGATAACGCTGCAGCGCTAGAACGTGGGACTAAGTCCATTCAAACTCTTTTAATGGTTTCACAAATTTTTTATTCGTGCGTAATTTAGCGATTCGTTTCAGTATTCATCATGTAATTTCCTTTGTTAGCGAACTGTCAACTGTTTATTTAAAAAAAAATATGCAGTGGCTACAAAAATTTCGAAAAAAAGCGGTATCATTCCTCTATATCAATCTATTTCTTTAATTCAATAGTTATTATGACTAAAATGGTGATACTCGTGATTATTTTAACTGTAGAACTCCGAACTTTGCCTCCGAGCGCTTGCGAGTCTCGCGCGCGCGAGCTCATATTTTTAGTCTTGGGTAAAGTGCTGGGTATGAGAGGTCTATTTTGTCATGAATTTAGTGTACCACCTACCAGTTATGCTGTCCCATGAGGCAGTCGTGTCTAGAACGAAGCATACTCGAAAGGCGAGGGGTCTCGCGAATTCTGTCCCCGACTGTACATTGCACTGTACTCGTGGCATCCAATGTCACCTTTATTACACAAATAAATGAAATAGATCCTAAGAATACAATAAGGAAACCGTAAAACTAAATAGTGAAAAAAGATCAGTGTGGATAATATTGCTACAGATATATTTCAGATAGGGGATATGACATTTTACCATACCTTAAAATGTTATATAGATAAGAGTCCGAAACCTTGCTGCTTACCACAGGACTGGAAAAAAAAGAGTCATTACTAGAGACCGGATTATGTGCATTTGCATATTAAGCTCATTTTTACTGGTAATTGCACATTTTACCAAAAACCTAGTGGTGATGCATATTTTCGCTATATTTTTCGGTAGTTTACCTAGCTAATAAATTAAATCTTACGTTCTAGCCGGTAAAACCTACTAGCAGCACAGCTCTTAGGGCCTTATTACACTAGGCGACTTGGCGGCGCAACCAGCCGCGCCATTGGTGGCGCTGCTCGTCGCTGGGCATTGAGTCTTAGGGTGCGTTTATGTTGGAGCTGCGATAAACGATGAGAGCGACGATAAACGCGGCGACAAAAGCGGCGCTCAATTTCTTTCTTCGTGTAGTGTTTATATTGGAGCTTCGATAGTAGCGTAGAATCGTGTTTTATACTGCGCGCAATTGTCAACCGGCCAGACATGTAGAAGTTGCATTGCAACAGTTTTAGAAATTGTAAGAGAAATAATTATGGAAAATACCTCAACCACTTCATATGATAATTTCAGAGAAACAGGATTTCGTAAAATAATAGCTGAAGATTACTACAATATTTGTAATTTTCCGAATTGCATGGGAGCTATCGACGGAAAAAATGTCAGCTTTACTTGTCCTGCACATTCTGGCTTGATGTTCCATAATTAGATGATTTTTTTTCTATTGTTCTGCAAGGATTTGTCAATGCTAATCATAAATTTATAAACATTGAAGCTGGAGGTTATGGTAAACAGAGTGACGGTGGAACAGTTAGGTCTGCTGCACTGTTTCTCTCTTATAAATGGAAGATTGAATATTCCAAATCCCTCTACCAAATTCTGAAATCACTGAGCCTCACGTTTTTATAGGTAACGAAGCTCACCCATTTTTAAATAATATATTAGAGTCTTATGGACAATATTTAGATACAGGCAGATGATACTTCAAGCCGAGGTTATCAAGAACACGAAGAACCGTCAAATGTGCCTTTGGAATAATATATTCTAAACGGAGAATTTTAGCTACAACAATAGTAACTTCTGTAGTTGTAGCTGTCAATATTAATTATACTATTTGTTTGCTATATAATGTTCAATACCTTCTCTGTCACTAACAGCAACTTAAAGAAACTAGCGTTTCAAATCATAAGAATTTGACAACAGGAAATATTTGAAGGCCGGACCAAGATGCAGAAAATACCCGCATCTTATATAAACTCTACTTTTGTTACAATTCGAAATAAATTAATACATATTATACATTTAATTTGATATTTATAATTTAAATTACATTTAATAGAAAAATATTTTATTCAGTAAATTATGTTCCATTTCTCTCTGGCTATATTATTTTATCTTTCCTTTATTTACTTTAATCTTAAGTTTATAATGTACACACATTCAAATGAGTTTCAATTACAGAAATCATACCCTTTAGGAAGCTTAAAATTATGTGTTGTAATATATTTAGTGGCCATTTTTCATACAATTTATCTGTTATGGTGATTTTTGTATTCACAGTCCCACAAAAGGGACCTAATAAACATTTTACCAATCAAACGGTCGACAGCGATCCGCGATAATAGCGAAGAAAATGTTCGCAGCGATTAGCGTCGCTCTCATCGCTGCTCTGCTACTTAGCGTTGCTCTTCGCGCCGCTCCAGTGTAAACACTTCCATTGGCAACAATGTTTCACTTTTCTTCGCTTTGCTAGTATCGCCGCTCTCATCGTTTATCGCAATTCCAACATAAACGCACCCTTATTGAGCTTATTACACTAGGGCAGCCAGTGGCGTCGCCAGAAACTGGCGGCCGGCTGGCTGCCTTGATCCGCGACCAGGCCGGCAGCCACTGGTGGCGGGGCATTGTATCTTAACCTAGCTTATTACACTACGCCGCCTGGAGGCGCCGCCAGACTCGCCACCACGCGTTCAGTCTACTGTTCATATGCCCCTTCCTACTTAACGATTTTAAAATTGCAGAGATACTGAGTGACAGGTTTGGTGAGACAACTAGGGACAGTCATCCTGTGATGGGAGGGAATGAATCAGAGGAGAGTATAAATGATGAACCAAGGGCGTAGCCAGGTACGGGCAGGGGGGGGGGGGGCAGCTGCCCCCCCCCTAGCTGGACGCGGGTTTGCGCTCGATCAGAGTTCTGCCGAACCGAAGAGTAAACAATATTAAGTAACTTTCAAAAATTAATTCGGTTCGTTCGATTTAAACCTGCTTTCTACTGCTATCTGCGGGAAAACAGACGTTAGCGAGGGCGGGGCAGCACAATGGGCCACGTACGGCGCTGCTGACGACTCTTAGATCGGTTACATACTGTTCGGTTTCGGCCGCGGCGGAAAGTTTTCCGTCGCCGTCGTTCCAGTAGTGGCACGAGAGATCAAATGGGAGCTTACACCCACGGCAGAGCTGCCGTCGACGGCAGGTATGCAGCGGTGCGCTGCCACTACTTTCAACGGTAATTTGACCGCCCCAATCCAGACAGTAGCCCAAGTGGTCAAATAGGCGCTTGCACACTCGGCGATTTTTTAACCGCTTGTGCGCTTTCAGTCTGTTTAAGTTAACATTTTTTGAATTTAAAAATCGTAATGTATGTTAAGTGATGATGGATACTGATCTCATTTCGTTAGCAGTTTTAAGAGACAAAACTATAGATTCTTTTAAAGATCGGAACGCTACCAGGAACGCTTCGAAAGAAGTGTGCCTTGAAATTAGGAATGATTTTGACGAAATGAAAAATGGGGAAAAATGCCTTTGGATAGTAAACTTTTGATCACGTATTTACATAAATTTTTAGAGCTTCAACAAGAAGTTGAAAAATGTTGAATCACATTTATAGAAAGATTTTGATGTCTAATACTATCTATATAACTGTGTCCTTATATCTTAGACATTTGCCAAGGAAAACTTTCAACATTCGAAATTCTGTGGATCGACATTTTTTCCTCTTTTCTTCTTCTTTTCTTCTAACACAGCAGTGACGAATACAGTGAGACAAGGTGTTCAGTAACTTCGGCATCATCTTCGCGATTTACTTTCGATTTTTCTTTGTAAAGTAATAGTTATTAAAACACTTAACAGATTACAATCTAATCACAAAAGTTTAACTATTCGATTGTGCTTGTAAGTATAAAAGCAATATAAACTCAACACTGATAGTTGATTACACAGTGAATAAATGTAAGTTTTAGCCATTAGGCTATATGGCATAGTGTATTTTTCAAACTTTTCTTGTACATCTAGTCATGTTCTCCTCAAGAAATTTTCACCCTAATTAACATAAAATAAATATAGTGGATTGGAGTTATATGAAATTAAATGTTTATTTATAGTAGGCCCACGAGAAATCTGACTCCTTCAAGGTGATTGCCAGCATTTCCACATGTTAAATACAATTCATCAACTGGGTATTCCTCCCTTGAATGTCGTACTTAAGTTTCGCAAGCAACTGTCGAAATAAACATCCCAAAATAATTGAAAAACTTGGTGTCGTCGTTTCTAAAATATTCTGTTTTCCTTTGGCTTTTTCTTTTCCTATTCTATGGCTATGGAACCTTCAAAATAACAATTTTAAAACTTAACTACGAAGTAATAAACACCAAATTAATTAAATTAACTTCTAATTTCACAAAATGAAACTCAGGTCATCAAAAGAAAGGTACTGACGTCCGAAAACGTCATCTTTTACCAGCTCTTCATAGCAGCGAAAATTTTACCACTGTAATAGCAGCAACAGTTCTACCGCCGAATATGTAAACACCTCAAATTCTGTAGGCGGCGACGGTTAAGTTTCCACTGCGGTGAAAATCGCACAGTGTGAACCGGCCTTAAGGGATTGTGCATAAACTACGTGGCTCGGTCTAGAGGGGGAGGGGTTGGCTGGAAAGCTACGCTGGGCTTCTTAAAGGGAGGGAGGATTTCCGAGCCAGGCCACGTAGCTTTTCTTTCATATTAATTCTGTCATTTAATTATCCCCGCTTGTAATTTATGATATGACAAGAGATATGACAAGAGAGAACAGTACAAAAATGACTTCAGGAATCATTATGAGAAAAAGCTACGGGTGGGGGGGGGGAGGAGACGAAAGCCACGTTGGGCTACGTGGGGGGGAGTGGGGTTCACATGAGGCCAAAATGGAGCTACGTGATTTATGGACGGTCCCTAAGCTGCGTATCGATTATGAGCGGCTGCTGCGCGAGCCATGTTCGAGCGTGCCAAACCGGTTATTTGCCGCGCGAACCATTTCTGTTGACGAGCGCGGCTTGCGCTGCAAACTATCCAGGCACTGTCTTTTTGTGAAACCACCGTGGACATTTCACGTGCGCGAATAGCCGCAACTTTCACTGTGATACGATACAGTGTATTCTAGAAACCTAAACGAAAAATGATTTGGTGGATATGGAAATTGTATTTTAATTGAATATAGTATGGCGAGAAACTCATGGAAGACATTAGATATGAAGCCATCGAGGATACAATAAACAAATTTTACGAGATTAACAATCGTAGAGTTTCTAAAATAATTAATTGAGCCAGTGCACTCAATTTCGGGAGGCATTTCAGTTACTGATAAACGCTGTGACTTCAAGATTTCGAGTAATTGGAGACTCGTGTACTAGCCTGCATTACCTTTTTCAAGTTTCAAAACAATCATTGATTTGACCAGTTTCAGATGTTTCTGACGCACTATGCGAAGCTCTGAAAGAATGGTCAAAGATAAGGTAATAGCACCCGTTTAATATTAATTTTTTTATTGCTATTCAATTTTCCGTTGCCATTCTTAACGAGAAATTACTCCTTACTTAGGTAAAAGGTATTATGTTGATTCTGTCATTTGGCGATTCTATAGATTCGTTGATTGGAGTTTCAAGTGACGGTTGTGGTAGTGATGGAGGTGATACCATCTGAGTCTGATTAGGCTGCACAATTGCTATTACACAAAAAAATTTGGCACCGTACAATTGCATTAAAAGGCAGCCGTTTTTGTTTTCCATGGCAACAAACTGTCTCTGTGCTGCGAGAGCCAACTCGAACAAAGACATCCCGTCTTAACTGTGATTAAATACCGATAGATTTCAGGCTGACCCGACCCGCACACAGTACATCCGATCGTTTATACTGTGATATAACCAGAGAGCGCGCTAATAATCTGTTCTTAAAAGTAATTAATTTGTAT
The DNA here is from genome assembly GCA_031002005.1 of Vandiemenella viatica. NCBI lineage: Eukaryota > Metazoa > Arthropoda > Insecta > Orthoptera > Morabidae > Vandiemenella > Vandiemenella viatica. The sequence continues at coordinate 279,184,013 of CM061921.1, forward strand.
TTTCTATAAGACTAACGATGGCTTTTAATATAGTATTACATACAGTATATACAAAAAGTATGACTTTTATTTAATAACTATAATTAACTGCATTCATTTGTATTTTATTTATTTTTATTACTATCAAGCGATTGTGAAAAAGTCGATAGTGTAAGAGCTAATTTGTGACCAAATATTTATTACTCTTAACTTTACAGTATATTTGTCGTCGGATATGAGTTGGGTCGGTCCAACGGTCAAGTTATTTCTCATTCTGTGGTCGTACCTATACTGCTACATACTGTGTTACAGCCCAGCTCCTGGGTACCTTCCTGGAAATAAATTTTCTGTAGATGCTAAAACTACTAATTTGAAATTAAAATTTAATCATTGTTGCTTGCAGACTTATTTGCCTCTGCTAGTATAGTCTAATTAATTTGTTACTCAAACTTTCTGTCACTTTAAAAATATCCATGAATATTGCAAAAACATGTTTCATCACATTATCATCAATCAGCAGCTAAATATGTTAAGAACTTCTTGGAGAAAATACCGGTCGCTGTAATGATGAATACTGCTCACCAGAAAGAAGTAGAAGACAATCGATAAATCGTGTCATCTATAATATCTTCGATTATTTTCTGTGTTACACCATACAAATAACTTGCCTTCAAGATGCAAAGAGCAACATCAGGGTGTTCCTTAATACATGCTGAAACTAAGAATTGATTCAAGTGTTCTGGTTTTGAAACAGCATACTGAAAAATTTAAGAAGAATGTCATGTATATCTCCCCACAGATTCAAAACGAAATCATTGCTCTGTGCGGCTTGGTCGTTAAAAATGAAATTGTGTTGGCAGATGAGTCGCGTGATATAGCTGCGAAAGAACAGCTTTTCATAAAAATAGTTTTACTGACGAAGATAAAATACAATTCGCCAAAAATCTCTCAGATTCGTAGAACTGATGGATTTAAATGACAAATTATAGCATTAGAAATCGATAGGTTTTTCGAAAACGAAGGACATGGGCCTAATAGTTGTGTTAGCCAAGGATGTGAGGCGTGTTCTACATTGGCGGATGATATTGATGGGGTTCAAAGTTTTTTAAACAGAAATATAAAAAAAGCCTTGTATTTTCATTGTGAAAGCCACAGACAACATGGTTGTAAATAATTTAAATCAAATTACAGAAATATGGAACACAATTTGTACCACAGAGTACATCATAAACTTTTTACAGAGAAAGAACGTGCCATATATTTAAGCTTTATATGACACTCACTGGTCTCAAAAATATATGTGTTTTGCTATTTTTAACAAGAATTTTGAAGACATTGACAAAGGACTTTCGAATGTTTCTAGGGAAGAAAATAATGCGGCGAGGAAAGGTGCTTACCAGTTATAGTGCGCTGCTACTAAGTCAGAATTCATTATATGCGTTGGATTGAATACTCAGGATTACTGGAACCTGTTGCCACTGCGCAAAAATCAAAGACGATCGACATGGGAGTAATGTCTGTCATAAAAGACAATCGCAGCGACGCGGACATGGAGAGCTAAAATATTTTAAACACATCTACCAGTACTGCAGCTGCCATTGAAACCGATTTGAAAGTCCGGCGCATTGTATCAGTCCAACAAAGTCGTCCCAATCACCCTGCTCAATCTCTATACGATTTTTGAAAGGAATCTATTTTCATACCTTATTTAAATTCCTTGATAGCTTCTCTGGAGTAGTGTTTTAGGATTATACATTGTACTTTTACACGCTTTGTTTTAAATTTAACTCTAGTTATTTAGGAAATAGTCAATTATAGTAAGTATTTAGTTTTAGATCAATTTACATGTATCACAGAAAAAATCACGTCAGTTTGAAAAATAATCTGTTCATCTAATAAGCGCTGAAATTATCACTTTATTTGCAAAGAATTTCATATATAGCCAGCAGCCGAGAAAACCCTTTCTGCCTCCTCATTTGTTGGTTTGATTGAAATAGTCATAAATAAAAAACTTTTTGAAAAACTTAACAACTTTCAACACTTTTTTGAGATCATCATATCTGGGAATCACCTCAGTATGTGGAATATCCAGTGCTATGATCACGCTTTGTGCTTCAATTGTGGCTTCCAGGTCTTTGTGGTCTACGTCCGAGTGAAAGTTTTTTCTATGCTCTCAATTTCTTTCAGTGGTTTTTTTGGGGGGAGGGGTATAAAACATCGACAACTGCCAATTGTGTGCTGTGTGAAAAGTACAATTGCAGATACCAAGGCAGAACATTTTCCATGACGCTTGTTCCATTACATCTTTTGCCGATAACAGCAGTTTCAACAGCAACACCAAAGCCTGTCAGTCGTTCCTTGACCAAACTGATGCAATGCTCCGTGGTGCACGAACCCTGTATTCTAAGCAAGCTGATATTAAAATGTGTTACTTTGCGGTGAACATAACCCCGGGTCCACACGCTTGGCACTTGCCTAAAACACCAAACCTTTACAAACGCTTGGTTAATTGTGGGGAGCCGAACATTGACAGCCACACGCTTGCGATGCGCTGGTATGTTTTGGAGAAGAAAGTGTGAGGGACGTCGATGTTGTGTTGGATATAAATTTTTGCTTAACCTATATTTATCATAAAAATTTAAACGAAAATGAAAATATAACGAGAAAGATGGCGAAGAAGATGGTGGATGTTCCAGGTATAATTTCATTCATGTAACTATGTTTAGTATGTAGTTTCATATTGTAGCAGAATGACCAAATATGGGTCATTCCGTACATTTTTATATATAATATTTTGTATATTTTTATGTATAAAAAGAATAAGAAAGGAATTATCGGAGAGGATGGTCAGTGTTTGTGGGACCTGAGCTAGACGCGCCAGAGTGTCGCGACAGGCCGGCAGCTGCCAGGGACAATGGACACCAGCTACCCTTCTCACGCAGTTGGTCAAGCGTATAATCCCTTGGCTCCGGGGAAACGGTACACTGAGGTGTATAAACTATCCAAGCCCCAGGTCTAGGGACGGGCAGTTTGGAGGTCACAGGTGACGAATAAGTCCGAGGCTATCCCAAGTTCGCACGATTCGAGAAAGACAAGGTTCGCCTATCGTGACAGCCGGAAGGAGGAGCTTGAAAATGGCAGGACCAATCGAGAGAGACTTTCCTTTGCATTTTTTAATGATGGTGTATTTTTTCTATGTAAACCACGAGCGACGAGAGGAGGCTTTTTCCGGCGGACGCTGGAGAGGACTTGGCTCCGAGCCTTCAGACTATAAGGAGCGGATCTTCCGAAGCTGGAGATCGCTCGGTCTTGGCATCGAACCTGAGGGTCGATAAGCGTGTCTTGTACAGTGAGGTCACTGTGCACGCATCCAGTTCGCTTGCACGGACGTGGTGGATTGTCCGCTATAGCCAAGGGGCTGTAGTAATTCCGCCGTCGCGGTAATAATTCTACAAGTGCAGTGTGGTACTTTTATTCGGTCATTGAGTACAGCCCTGTAACGACCATTGAATGATTAGGAGTTCTCGCACCCCCAAATATTGAGCTAGCTGGGGCAGACTTTCTTAAAGCCACACTTGGTGGATAATTTAAATTATCCTGGCGCCCGGCATTTGAGATCGAATACAGTTAATGTCAATACTGTGTTTGATTTATGGTTCCCGATCATTGTGAAGGGAACTTTCATTTAAAAAAATCAAGTGTGTAGCTTTCTTGCTTGCCAATTAACATTGGGAGTTTGTTTCAAGATTAATTTAAAGGTGGTTGTGTTTTAATGCTTTGTTTATTTGTTAATATGTGTTGGCAATTGTAAGAAGAGGCTTTGCATAGTTCTTTTTATCATATTTCAATGTGTCAATGTTAACGATAAATAAGCCTCGCCTGTACGCCATTATGAGTACCCAATAAATTAGCAGCCTAGGGTTTCTTTTAGTTATAAAAAGAAGTAAAAGGTTTTCACCCTTACCTTCCCACCGCGTAAACCGCAACAATATATGTATTTCATTTAATATAATTAGGGGCCTATATGAATTTATTGTTTTATAATTGAAATTGTATAATAATTATTGTTTTTACAGTATTATAATGTCTTTAACAATTACTTTTTGACTGCAGAGAATTTATGGAAAATAACTTTAATGAGCTACTTTATGACTTTTTATTTTGCTTATTGCTTTACGCCTTGTCAGTAACGAGGTTATTAGAGGCGGGAATAGACATGGGGCAAGGAATGGGAAAGAATTCGGATTTGGCCTTTTTCTGAAGGAAGCATCCCGGCATTCGTCTAGAGTGATTTGGAGAAACAATGGAAACCGCAAATCTCAATGCCCGGATGAGGATTCGATCCGGCGTTCTGCCAAATGCGAGGCCAGATGGTTAATTGCTCACCCACTACGCTCGGTGACCACGCTTCTGTATGAGCCATCTTGATAATTTCTGCCGGAAGAGATATGCTGATTTTGAACACACATTTGTTGCCGTGAGTCAAATGTCAACTTGAAGGATACAGTTAAACGGGGCAATACAACTGGTAAAAAATGAATCGGACCGGAAAGTGACGACAGGGAGACACGGTGACGAAGACTGAAACATGTTTTCACCCCATTTCACGGATTGCGGATCCGCTTAATTAGGTGCTGGATCCGCCAGACTGCCAAATGATGCCAGATCCCGCATTGCTGGATTGCAGTCCCTAGCTACATCCCAGCTAAAGTTTAAGTAAGTCATTGGTTGATTTAAAAAAAAAAAAAAAAATAGAAAAAAATCACGATGTTTCTGCCAATGCTACAAGTTAAAATTGTTTGATTATGAAGTCGCACTATGGTATAAACTATGGAAGGACAAGGGTATGACAAAAGAAAATCTTAGAGAACTAGACCTTATGAAAAGAGTTAAATAAGATGTAAATATTCTAGAGATCCAACTGACCTGTCTGTGCATGCTTGGTGTACACAGAAAACTTTTACAAGAAAATTGTGATAAAATTGCAGATGAAGTAGCTCGAAAATTATTATTAGTATAATTATATATACTAATTAATTAAATTATAATTAATTAAATCTAATAATATTAATTAATTATTCAAGTAATAGAATAAATATGTATTACATTAATAAAAGTTTTTTAGCATACGTATTATCAGTTTGCTCTTGCCTGCCCCCCCCTAAACAAAATCCTGGCTATGCCCTTGTGATGAACCTACAAAATTTGAAATAAATTCTCAGTAAATTGCTAAGTAACTCAGAAAGCTAAAAAAACTTAACGTAACTGGTGTAGGTAATATTACTACAGATTTATTAAAGATTGTGGGATACGATATTGTACCATACCTTAAAATTTTGTTTAAGATGAGTTTTGAGACTTGCTGCTTACCAGTGGATTGGAAAAGACAGATAGTAGTACCAGTTCATAAAGGAGGGGTTAAAAATATGGTTGAAAATTCCTGGCCAATTAGTTTGTCATCAGTGATAGGCAGAAAGAAACTAGTTTTCAAATCGACAACATGGCTTTAGGCAAGGATATTCATGTGAATCTCAGATAGTGGGCTATATGCTCGTATGCAAGATATTTCAAATGAATTGGAAATGGGAGGCCAAGTTGATAGTGTGGCACTAGATCATTTTAAAACATTTGACAGAGTGAGCCATAAAATGGTTTTAAATAAACTGAAATGTATTGAATTGGATGAAAAAGTTACTTGCTGGGTACAGGAATTCTTAAAAGTCAGATAGCAAAGGGTTAGCGTATGAAATATATTATCAAAAGAAGTGGAAGTAAATATGGGAGTTGCTGTTCATTATTCTAATGAATGACTGTGTTATGGTCAGAATCTAGGTATTTTCCAAATGATACGAAGCGTATTTTTTTAAGTAAGTACCGTTTTATCACACCGTGGCTGTAGCACTACGGTCGGCGTTCCGCGCATGCGCACTGGGTACCTGCATCTCTTGCCTACGCACTGACGCCATTACAGTCTAATTCTTCCTTGTTTACGTTGTTCACTGCGTGTTTAAGATGCCTCCGATAATCGTGAGTCCCGCCGACTGTGAAGTACGGGCTGTTATAAGATTTCTTTGTGCTAAAGGCCTAAAACCGATCGATATTCATCGTGAGATCTGTGCAGTTTACGGACAAAACAATATGAGTGATGGAATGGTGAGAAAGTGGGTGAGAGCATTTAAAGATGACCACAAAAATGTGCATGATGAACAACGGAGTGGGCGTCATTCGGTCATTAATGAAAGTTTGGTGCAGAAAGTGGACAATAAGGTGAGAGAAAACGGACGCTTTACGATTTCCTCCTTGTGTGATGACTTTTCTAATGTTTCTCGTAGTGTTTTGTACGGCATTGTGACCGAGCACTTGAATTACCGAAAATGTTAACGGATGTGCACAAAACCCAACGTTTAGGCAGTGCATTGACTTTCCTTGAGCGGTACCACAACGATGGTGATGATTTCTTAAGCCAAATTGTTACGGGCGATGAGACATGGGTGCCTTACGTCACACCTGAATCAAAGCAACAGTCGATGGAATGGCGGCATTCAGATTCACCCAAAAAAGTGAAGTTCAAGCAAACGATTTCTGCCCGGAAAATCATGTGCACAGTTTTTTGGGACAGAAAAGGAGTATTGCTTGTGGAATTTCTGCCTCGTGATGAGACAATCTGCGCCATTCAATCCAGAACAAAAGACGTGGCAAGTTGAGCAAGGGCATCGTTTTGCTGCATGATAATGCCCGTCCACATGTGGCTAATCAGACCAAAGATCTCATCACATCTTTTCGATGGGAAACTCTAGATCATCCTCCGTACAGCCCTGATCTGGAATATGGTGGTGAAGTTTGGGAACCACATTTTGGAAATCAAATACAGGAGTTGGAAGGTGTGCAAAGAAGAGCAATTAGATTTGTTTGTGGAAATTATCGCAGGACCCAGTCAGTAACTGATATGATACAGGAGCTGGATTGGGAATAATTGGAGGAAAGGAGGAGGGTGAACAGAGTGCTGGAAATGTGTAGGGCGTATGGTGGTGATGGGGGTTGGAGGGAAATTGGTAAAAGTATTAGGAATTGTGCATGGCAGGAGAAAGGCGACCATGACCACAAGCTTGGGTTCGATTTCTTGCATAAAGGAGTGGAAAAAAATTTCTTTTGTCGGTAAGGGCGTCAGGAATTGGAACAAATTACCAAGTGTAGTGATGAATAATTTACAAAAACGCTTAAGGATTTTAAAATTTATAAATCGGAAAAGTAAATGAGGGAGGAATTTAACATTCCAGCTATAAAAGAAAATTTAAATTTATACATAAAGGGGAAATTAGATGACTAGGGAAATTGCTACCGGAGTTTTAGCTCTATCGCAATTAAATTAATAAAAAAAAAAGGGAAGGCTAAGGGAGATAAAGATGTATGTACATCATATTCTATTGCTAAGGGAATCTATAATCTTTTGATGAACTGTATTCAGACGATAACAAGTTTTTTAATTACTTAAGAATGTCTAAATCGTCTTTCTTTTAATTATTGTACTTCGTAAAGGTTGATATTACCGGGAAAGATACGAAAATGAGAAATGCTTCTTGCTTTGCCCCTTTGTCTTCTCTACACTTTCACTTCCCCTCATTTCCACAGTGACATTCTGTAGTTCACTGGACATATTGAACTACACAATTCGCGTACAATGCGAGGATAACAGCAAAGAGACTGCTCGGTTGTGCGAGTGGCTGGCTGGCTACGCCACCAGATTTCTGGTTGCGCCGCCAACAGACACACCAGTGGCGCGGCTGGTTGCGCCACCAAGTCGCCTAGTGTAATGACGACTCCCTGAAGAACTACGACCCATATTTGGGAATGTAAATAAACTGATTTCATCAGCAAACAAAGCGTTTGTCAAGGCACGTTCTCGTAATAATGCCTATTAAAACAAAAAAAATGCCAAACGTGCCTTTACCTCCTGAACAGGTGGTAACTCCATGGGCGACGTGGTTTGAAGCAGTACTGTTTTTCAGCGAACATTTCGAGGCCATTATAGGTGTAGTAAACGACTTTGATAGTGGAGAGGCTATAACAGTTTGTCAGTACAAGGAAGTATTTAACAATTCTACTATTAAAACCGTAGCTGTAATTAGAATTCGTTTTTCCCACATACTTGCAAGTATTAAAAAACTTGAAACTCAAGGTTTGACGTTGGCTGAATCTATACAGTGAATGAATAAAATCTGCTCCTGTGTAAACTTTAAGTGAAGTTTGAAAATATTTTGAATACACTAGGTTTTCAACCTTTGTGTCAAATTAATAGTTTTAGTAATGGGACGGGTGAACTTTATCCAGAAACAATGACTGCTAACACAGGACCCAATTATAAATACTGCCCAGTTACATCAGTGAATGTGGAACGGTCCATATCCACTTATAAAAATATTTAGGTGGATCGAAGAAACAATTTTACTATTGAATATTTGGAACAGTACCCGATTGTTTACATTTACAAAAGTTAAAAAATAATTGTTAATTATCGAATTTATAAATATATTATTCAGCTACTAACTAATTGCATACTGATTTTGAAATTAAAAAATCTAAAAATTACTATTTTTATATTGTAGAATGTTGCATATTTTGACACTTTTTTTACACTTTTAATGCATATTTCTAGCTTTTTGTGTTGCATATAATATGGTCTCTAGTCATTACAATATCAGAATGTATGGGATGGGAAACAATGGACTGAAAATTACATCAGTTGTAAATAAGTGGATGGAAAGACTGGTACGCAACCAAATCAAAAATGACTGCGAGGAAACAAACTGGTTTACAAAGGCGCAACATGGGTTTAGGAAGGTATATTCCATGTGAATCTCAGTTAATGGGCTATATGCAAGATATTTTGGATGAAATAGGCATGGAAGTCCAAGTTGATAGTGTAGTACTTGACCTCTCCAAGGCATTTTATAGAGTGATCCATTAAATGGTGGTAAACAAAGTAAAAACCATTGCAGTCATGGGTAAAACGCAACGATGGATGCATCCAGGGGGGTCAACGAACTCCGTGAAATTGTAGGGAAGTTTCGCCAACATAAAATTGTTGAAGCTCCGTGAACGGAACTTAACCTGTGAAAAGACGAAGATTGTAGGATTGCTGTGCAAGTGAGGTCAGCGAAATCATGTCTCCTAAGAATGTATAACTAGGTCAAATTGTTGTGGCAGGTTGCAAGCCGCCAGGCAGAAAAAATTCTATGTTAGTTGTAAGCAGAGGTGGAAGAGAAGCAAATTAATTAACACGGGAATATTGCAGAAGTATACAGTGTAACAATGTATGTGTCGGTTAAATCACCTGTATCATAATAAATATAATATAATAATAACAAGGGAAAGAATAACAAAAGTAGAATTGTAAGCGGCATAATCCAATTAATAACAAGTAAGTAATAATAAGCAAGGTGTAAATACGAGTGAGAAAATGTTAAACGGGATTATATATGTAGAACAGGGATTAATTGGTAGAAATTCTGGTGAAACGAAAGTATTACAAGTACTGTAATGGAGGATGTATTTTCAATTCACAATTGCCGTGTGATAGAGTGAGAGTAAGCAGAAATATAATTAAAGGTTAAAATGTTTTACACAAAAAAACCATAATCACGAGCAAATGTAAAATAGGTAAATAAATTAAATCAGGGGAACGAGTCGCGATCTTGAGAGGTCATAGCTTTCAGAGAGTTAAAAAGAACACAATAACATTAATTGTTGAAGGTACAAGTAACTCCGAGTAATCACTGCAGTATCGAGGTAATAATCTGTAAACTACGCCAGAGTAATAGCGAAGTGGTGCGAAGGTTTAGCGGAAACATTAATTGGAGTTTAATTATAAGAGATCTGGTAAGATAATTCCGTAACAGTCATTACCAAATATTAAAAAGAGAGAAAAATAAGAAATATGCAGAGAATATGTAACGGATACGAGCTGTACTATAAGTTGAAAACCTGAGGTATTTTACCGTGTGTTAAGACTAATCATGAGTAAATGTTATTGTGGGTGGCTGTAATAACGAATGTTCATACTATGAGTTGCTTAAAAGCGATAAAATAAATATCAAACAAACATTGACTATCTGCAGTAATAAAAGAAAGAAATAATGTCTGTGTTATGATAAATTATTGTTGTAGAAGACTTAAAAACGAGTTTGTAAAATGTTCTGTTGTTGTAATAAGTTACAAAGTATTCTGTGCTAATTGTACACTACGAGTGTTCTAGATATTAGGAGCGGGAGCGACAGCTCTGCTGACACATGCAAGGCCTTCTACCAGTCTCGCCAGCGATGAGACTGCACGCTCACGCTAGCCAGATCAGTCACCTGTGGCGGAAGTAAGCAATGTCGCACATACGAAGGGACGCTTTCGTCTGTTGCGATCGCTTCAAATTAAACAAATAGAATCATTACACGATGTACACGTCAACATTGCAACGCCCCACAAGAGAGAAAAAGAGTAATTTTGATACACAGAAGAACACTAATAAACATTATAACATGTAGATTCACAGAATGTAACTCAGGCACACATAGCATTTTGGCAAAATCAGAACATATAGAACATGTACCAAGGAAACGTATTCAGTTCAAAAAGAAATCGTAAGGAAAATTTTTAATTAGATTTTAAGGAAATTTGTTTGTACAGATGAGAATGTAAATTAGGCTTAAGATATGTTTTGGAGCGGAGCCAAAACGTTTTGAGGGTAGGGAGGTGTAGTGAACGCAGTTGTTCGCTTGGCTGATAAGTTACATATTGTTAATTATGAAATGAGGACAGCAAGTTTCATGTTCAGAAACCAGACAGTGGCATCGACCAGGGATTTAGAGCGCTGACAGTAGGGAAAAAGTGCACAATGGTCGAGCTAAGGACAGATGACGGCATGGATCGGCCTCATAATTAGCTACCATTTGCCCCTCCACTTTAGGACCATAGTGGGAGGTGGTGTAAAAACCTCTGCACGGGCATCGGAGAGTGTCTTGTCTTGACCTCATCAAGCAACAACCGGAGCAGAGAGAACGCAGATGTCGAGTCGCCCTCCGACAGACGTGGGGTGGCGCCACACACGAAGAAGATGAACAGCGCATAACAGTTTGGCTCTGTTGTAGGGTATGGTTGGACGTGGTAAGCCATCGTTGAATTATAGATAGGGAGCTAGGGTCCTCCACAATGCCTAGAGCTGGTGTTACTGGTATAGATAATCGCCCAGTCGAAGAAGCTCTTGCTGTCCTCAAAGTAAATGTCATACTCGTGCAGTTATAATAATCAACCTATTTTCAGTATTCAGTTATGTCATAGCGTGATGCTGGAAGGTAGCGCAATAGCACCTTACATTGTAATCAGTATTCAGCAGTAGTCTCAATGCATACCATTTGTATATTTTGTACAGCCGTGAAAGTAAATGTTGTACATAGTACATGTTTATGAACTTATTCACCCTGATGATCCTACCACGAATGTCTCACTCCGATCGCAGATCGACTCCTATGATCGATCCTTACCCATTCGCTCATTCCTCTCATCGAATGTGGCCAAGTCTCTGCTTGGCCTGCTGCCAGGTTCGCCATAGGTCCCCATAGGTTTACCGGTGTCCAGGTGGGGGTACTACAGATGAACAAGTTACTTGACGAGTGGAAGAATTCTTAAAAGGTAGAAACTAAAGAGCGGAGTAAGAAAGATAGTACCCAAAACAGCAGACGTAAAAATGGGATAGAATATTGGAACAATTGTTATTTATTAATGAATGATTGTGTTGTTGGTTTACAGATAGAGGTTATTTGCTGCTCACAATGTTATATATTGCGATTCAAATGAGAGAGGACTGAACAACCGCAGGGGGATCCGGACATATCTGTGTGAGGCAACATGGAATTATGGTAAATACCAAATACAGTCAGTCTATTATGTGCACAGATAAAAAATAAAGTTTTATCATTGTATTGGGAAGGAACAGTTTGTTGAACACAACTGTGTAGGTTATAGGGAGAGGTTTCAAAATCCTTCACCTATTGGAGAGTGCGATTAGGGTATGAACCTGGAAAATTAGGGAATTGCAGTACAAAGCTTTGGTCAGTGCATCGCTTCAATATGGTAATGTGGAATAGGTCCCACATTTTGGATAACAAATGCAGGAGTTTTAGGGAAGGCAAAGGGGGCAGTTAGATACGCCTGTGAAAATTGCCACAAAATTAATAACAGATATTATAAAGCAGCTGGATTTGAGTCACTTGAAGACAGGATACAGGCGGCGTGAGTACTTGAAATTATAATATTGCCGCTGAAGCTTGGTTGAATGTTAGTAGAACTGATAGTAGTATGCGGAAGGGAAGGATTGACTATTACCACAAGCTGGAATTAAATTTCATGTGTAAGGGAGAGGAATGAATTTTCTTTGGTAGATAAGAGAGATGGGTTAGAATTAATTACCAAGGGAAATGTTGAACAATTTATGGCAAACACTGACAGAATTTAGAATTTGTAAAGAGAAAAATTTGACAGGTGGCAAAATAAAATAGGAAAGATATGTACTCACTAGAGCCTGTAAGAAAAACTCAAACAAAATATGGAATTTCATACCATTGCAGGATTTTCACATCATTAAAACTACACAAATTTTCATTTCTCCGCTTACTAAACTGGTACAAACAAAATCAATAATCACAAGGCACTAACCATGCTTGTCTTACATAAGTCGATTAGACAATGGTATTGTTTCCTCACGATTCCCAAGAGACGTCCAAATAACTGTATAAGACATGGCTGTCAAGGAAATTGCATGTGTAGTAGTCAATCTCTGGTATGCTGTTTAGTAACCTACAGTTTTTATTCATCTGTCACTGCAGGTAAACTTAAATACACTTCTATCTTACACACTATAATGCATTTAAACTTTTGAGTAGCACAGCTGAAAAAAATAAATCACTGGTAACTAAAATAAAAGGCAAATGTGAAAATCCACTAAAACTGCAAAATTGTTGTACAAGTTGCGAATTAAAAACATACCACTATGCAAATATTTATTCTACAAGCTATTGCATTCCCCCTAACAAATACGTGGTATAGCAAAAGTAATGGGGAGGAGGGCTGCAAGTGTTTCATCTCTAACTCTTATAAGCTCCTAACAGACTTTATAAATTATACAAATACATGATGAGAGATTAACTGAATGCAAATACAAAAAAATAGTATGAAAACAATACTCAGGGTGGACAGTGTATAGAGAGATTGAACTTAACTCTGAGGCGATGGTGCTGCCAAGATTTGTGTGTATTAGCAGGCTGAACTGCAGTGATTGGTTCAAATTGTGAGTCAATTGGCAAAAGAAAACTTCATTGTTGATTCTAATGAAAATCTGTGAATTGAAGCTTAAGCTGTCAATAAAACTCTATCAGCATCAATGTATGTAGATAATCTAACAAAATAGTGGTCACAACCATCTCATATAATTAAAAACACCTTATTTGCATCACTGTCAAAGTGTATATCTACTTTAGTGTTTTATGATTATCTCCAACATTTTGATAACAAGAAGAGAATATATATTTTTTACATATCTGAAAATTATGCCAATTTAAATGACTTACCTTAAAACGAAAACTCAATTTATGAGAACAAAAAATAATAATGTGTCTACATAGAAGTTCTGCTTCAAAATGTTTTGCTCACATGAAGGAACTGCAGAACTTTTGAATTTAGGGAATCCAACGTGCCAAAACAAAAGGCTTTGATATTGTCATATGAGTTCTCTCTAGTGTTATCGAACAAACTTGTCAAATTTTTTCCCAAACATAAGTATAATTCATGATACACTTCTAATTCCATTATTGAATAAGGGCACCACTATATATTATCAGTGACTGCTACACACTTTATTTCCAGGAATAAGAAAATATTTACAACATACATACATACATCAAAAATCAAGGTACAATACTTAGTTCTTTACACACAGATCAACATTTAACATTTACTAATATGATCTGGACACAATTTCACATTCTCAATTTCTAGGACACCTTGCATTCCAGGATAGATAGGGGACTTCCAATTTAAATATTTCTGGAGGAAAAATGCTAACTAGCATTCAGTATGTGTCTCTTTCATAATAAAAATGTGACAAATTATATCTTTCCTTGGACTTAATTGGGGCACATTTTTTTTAAGAATTAAAAATTTTAATATAAAAAGAGAAACATACCCAACTCTCAATGAGAGTGACCATCAGGAATATATGACATTTATGCTACAAATTTGATAGTTTGTCTCATTCTCTCCCTATCAAAGACACAGTTTACATTTAAGAAGGTATTCATACACAAGTCCAATACCTTAAATGTACAAAATTAAAAGGAAAAGATTTACAAAAAATACTGGTCTGCAAACTCTAGTGGTCAACTCAAAAACTTTGGTAATTTGCAGTATGAAACTTCTTTTCAGATAGTGTTCAGCTTATGCAGGATGGAAATGTAATAAAATAAAAACAAAAGTAGTGTCCCAAGATACCAAACACAGGTTAGGGGAATAAAACATTTCACAACAATCATGAAGTTAAACTTCTACTACTTACTTTACGACACAATTTAACACTACAATTAACACTGCTGTATTATACATCAGCTGAAATAAACTATGACATTTCTACATAACAGAACAACTGGCATGGTAAGCAGACATCGAGGAAACAAAGATTATTAACAACAAATATTCTGTGTATGTGAGTGATGTGTTTATCTGACTACATACCACTTGTTCACAAAGAAGCACTAGACATAAATGTATCTACCACAAAACATTATAATTAAATAACCAGTAGATGTGCAATTCCGTAGTTAACCAACTCAATCACTTTCAGTTATCACGTGTTTTTAAAAAAAACAGTGATCAAATATTTCAATACAGTCACAGCCTTCAGAAAAAATTTCACATACACAGAAGAACCTCAAAAATTCTGACCAATACTATAGGCAACCTTCCCAATCAAGATATTTTATATCCTCCCCAAGTATTCATAAAAACATCTTATGGAAACCTCTGCCTGAAGCAATCTCTATACAGATTGAGATTAGAAGAAACAATTAACATTAATTAATGTGTTTTAATAATTAATATAATACCAAAGCAATCAAATACAAACAAAATTCAATTGCATTAGTGTGATATTAATTATTCGTGCAACATTAATATCTTGCATTTGAGGAAAAGGCCCACAATATCCAGTTGTTAATGAAGATTAGGATTACAGACAAACCATACCATAGAGAGTAATATTTCTTCTTTCTGTATTACCATTAAACAGCTGATGTGAAAAACAGTACACCAATAAACCAACTAACCAAATGCCATCTCAACTAATTAAAAAATTTCAGTCTTCAATACTGTAGTCACAATGCTTTCTAAAAGTAGAAGACAGCTTCCTAATAATAACTGTTTCTATAAGGAATATTTTTCTAGATGTACAAGATTACCATGGAACATCTTGGCACGTCTGATATGTAAAAAAACAATTCACTGTAAAAATTCCTGGTTGCTCCGGAATTCAAACCAAGGACACTGAATCTTGTAGGCAAGGGTATTAATTACCGAGACATCAGATAGTCAATTTTTTAAGATACTGCTGGTAAAATACAAGGTAATTTATTATATAAAGATATTTAAACCAATTAAATTCCTCAAGTAATTATTCATTACAGCCACCATGTTTAATTTTTTCAATTTGCGTTTAGATACTGTCCACATTGTTTCTCTTAATTTATGCTATAACGGGATGACTGCTACTATTATCCATGCAGCCACACAACAGACTATCATCTTTTTAGACAGTGTTAATATCTGTCCACATAAAAGATAATGGGATGTGAAACAGTACACAATGTTGTGATGGGTGCTTAGTTCAACTTAGGTAATCCAGGAACTATTGTTTTTCCTATTTTATTAACAAGTTGCGATGGTATCATTATGAGTCAATTAATCTAGCTATATTACATCATTTCAAACAGTTATAGTATCCACAATTAGCTCTAAGATGGATAGCTAAGAACTCACCTGCAGGCAGGCTACAAGAAATAATACACACATTACTGTGGAGTACAAAGCCTGCATGCTAGCAGTTGTAATAAGTCTGGATGCGTTGTAATTAATCTGTCCCATTAGCCTGATAATTTATCATTTTGAGGTTAATATATTTAAAATTGTTATTAATTACAGCCATTACGTTTTGCTTGTTTCTAAAAAGACACAATAAATGTGTTTTTCCTATTATTTTTTTCTAGTTTTTATGGCATCGCCATTGTTGTTAAGCAGTTCAACTGATGATACACAGTCGTGTTATGAACTAATGCTAATAGTAATAGTAAGAAGGTTGGAATCTGGAAATTCCTTGTAGGGGAAGAAAATGAGTGGTAAAAACAGAGTTTCTGCTTGAAATTGCAACAAATATGACCAGGCTTCTACATACAGTGTTAATACTCATTAAATCAGCCTGTTTATAACTTCAAAATTTCCAAAATTTTTATAGTTGTTATTTAAATTATACTATGTTTATACTCAATACTACACAAGTTACCAATTTTTTAGTCGTCTAAATAATCAGTTTTTCATAATCTGGTGTTCAGCCCGACAGAACACACTTAAAATGATAGTGCTAATATCCATACTTAGTTGTACAAGGAATAGTCAAAACTTTCCTGCTCTGCCCAGGGGCTAATCTAGGAATTTTCCTAACCGGTGCAAAAACTGCGAGACTGCCGCCCCTTCAAACATTATTTTGCTGCCCTGTAGTGTCATCGCCGCCACTTGATTATCACCTATTAGTCACCGTTTGTTATTAACCAGGTTGCTATACACTCAACATTACAATTAAGTGTGATGTACACTTCACCATTGCCATAAACTAGGTCAGCCTATGCATAACTAATATTATTAACCAGTTAGTTGAGCAATTAACCAATGCTTTTAGCTGGGTGGCTTTAGACTTTACACTTTAAAATTGCTATTATCAGGTTTTCCATAGGCATCATGATTGATTTTAATTAAATCACCTTGCAGTATAAAGTCATATTAGTTACCACTGTTATTAACCAGCTCACCATATCCTTCACGATTGCAATTATTCATATCACCTTACATTTCACTATCAAAATTAACCATGTCACTGTACACTTTACTGCTACACTTAATTGGGTTGCCATATACTTAGCCGTTTCTGTTAACATGGTCACAGCACAATTTACCACAACTATCAATCAGGTCGCAGGATGCTTCACCGTCGGTATTAATTGGATCATGGCACGCTTCACCATATGTGTTTACCAGGTCACAACAAGCGTTGCTGTGGCTATTAACCACATCACATTGCTGTTAACCAGGACAACATACACTTCACCACTGCTAAGGGACCGTGCATAAACCACGTAGCTCCATTCTGGCCTCCTGTGAACCCCCCCTCCCCCCTACGTGGCTTTTGCCTCTACCCCCCCTCCCCCCCACGTAGCACGTAGCTTTTTTTCCCTATTGATTCCAGAAGACATTTTGTACTGTTTTCTTGTGTCAGGCTATTGTAAATTACATACGGAGATAGTTAACTGAGGGAAATAAATATCCAGATGCTGTTAAGCGTTCTGTTCCTCATTTTAACCGTGAAAAATGTTATGAAAGGAAAACTACGTGGCCTGGCTCGGAACCCACCCCCCCCCCCTCCCCCACGTAGCCCAGCGTAGCCTTCCAGCCAACCCCTCCCCCCCTGGACTGAGCCACGTAGTTTGTGCACGGTCCCTAATAACGAAATCACCATACACTACACCATTGCTATTAGTCAGATCACTTTATGTTTTATAATTGCTATTAACCAGGTCGCATTATATTTCACTACTGCTATTAACCGGCTCACCATAAGCTTCACGGTTGCGATTAAAAATGTCGCCATATGCTTCACCATTACAATTAAACATGTTGCTGTAGGCTTTGCTTTTACAACTAATCATGTCACCATATGCTTAGCCATTACAATTATCCATGTCTCCATACACTTCGCCATTACAAGTAACTGTGTTGTCGTACCCTTTGCCATTACAATTAACGGTGTTGCCCTACCTTTATTGTTACAATTATCTGGATCTCAAAACCCTTAGCCATTGCTATTACTAGGGTTGCAGCACGCTTCTGCACAACCATCAATTTGGTCACAGGACACTTCACTGTTGGTATTATAGCTTGTTCACTCTGAACTGGCAGCTCAAGGTCATGTCCCCATCACTCCACTCCTCACTTCACCACCCCTTCCTATAAGTGTTCCAGGGCCTTCCTATTCGTCTCCAAAGTAAAACATTGGGTTTAATTCTCGAAATGTCTTGAAAAAATTTTTAAACTAAAACTGATGACTAGAAGCAGTAAATTTAATTCACTGATATAATGTGAATAATTTTTTATCTTTATTAAGATATAAAAATGTAGTTGTAGTTTCTATAATATATGATTCACTCATGACAAGTAATTAAAATGCTCAATTTTACAAAAGAAAACATCACATTAGATGCAAAATATTGTACTAAATATGATGTGAGAACATTTGCGCATGTGCGAAGGCTCTTTCCACTTCTCATGTAGAGATAAGGGCAGTGGAGTGGGAAGAGAGCAGAGTTAAAAAAAAAAATGACCTTGGGTCACCTCTCTCAAGTGAACTAGCTATAACTGGTTTGCAGCATGCTTCGCCATATGTATTAACCGAGTCACAGAACGCATTGCCGTTGGTATTAACCAATTTCCATTGCTTTTAACCGGAATTTTAAATGCTTCATCATTGCTATTAACCAGGTAGCGGTTATTAACCAGATCGCCATCCGCTTCACCCATAATTTTAACTGGATCACCATATGCTTCACCATTGGTATTTACCAGACTGTGCTCTGTTTCAACACTGGTATTAACTGCATCTCTATACTACCACCATTTCTATTAACCAGCTCACCTTATGTTTCACTATTGTTAAGAACCGGGTTGCCTTACGTTTCACCATTGCCATTAACAGAGTCACTGAACTATTCACCACTGATATCAACCAACCATGTTTCACCATTGCTATTAGCCATATCACCTTATGTTTCACCACTGTTATTAACCATATCACTTTATGTTTCACCATTGACAATATCCCAATCACATTATGATTTAACATTACTAAAAACTAAGTTGCCCTATGCTTAATTATTGTTATTATATAGTTAGCTGAGCACTTATCTCTTGATATTAACTGGATGGATTTTCGCATCAACATTGCTATTTCTTGGGCTGCCCTAGGCATCACTATTGATTTTAACTGAATCACCTTCCGGTATACTGTCATATTAGTTACCACTGCTAATAACTGGGTCACCATAGACTTCACGATTGCAATCATCTATGTCATCGTATACTTCGCAGTTATAATTAACCGTGTCACTGTACACTTCGCATTTATCATCTTCAGTTTACTGTCATATTAGTTACTATTGATATTAACCGGCTCACCATACATACTTCACGATTGCAATAACCCATGTCGTCATATACTTCACTGTTACAATTAATCAGGTATCCATATGCTTAGCCGTTTATATTAACAGGGTTGCAGCATGCTCCGCCACAACTATTGAGCTCTGCTGAATACTTCATAGTAGCTTTTAACTAGATCATCTTATATTTTACCATTGCTATTAACTGTATCACCTTATGTTTTACCATGCTACTAACGGTGTCTCTGCACTATTCACCATTGCTATTAACTGGGGCACCTGATGTTTCATCACTGCTATTAACTGGCTCACCATAATCTTCACAATTGCAATTACCATATCAACGTACACTTTGCAGTTAAAATTAACCGGGTCACCGGAAGCTTTTCCATTGCTGCAAGCTTAGCCATTGCTATTAATATGGTTGCAACAAACCGACAGCAGCATGCTTTGCCGCAACTATCAAGCTAGTCATTGCACACTTCACCATTGGTATTAATAAAGTCACAGCACGTATCACAGTAGGTGTTAACCAGGTCACAGTGCTGTTTACCAGGACACAATACACTTCATTATTGTTATTCACCGGGTCAGCTTATGTTTCGCCATTGCTATTATCCGGGTCAGCTCATGTTTCACCACAGTCATTAACCGGGTCAGCTTATGTTTCGCCATTGCTATTATCCGGGTCAGCTCATGTTTCACCACTGCTATTATCCGGGTCAGCTCATGTTTCACCATTGCTATTATCCGGGTCAGCTCATGTTTCACCATTGCTATTATCCGGGTCAGCTCATGTTTCACCATTGCTATTATCCGGGTCAGCTCGTGTTTCACCATTGCTATTATCAGGGTCAGTTTATGTTTCTCCATTGCTATTAACCGGGTCGACATTTTTTTTTCGCCATTGCTATTAACCGGGTCAACTTTTTTTCACCATTGCTATTAACCGGGTCAACTTTATTTCACCATTGCTATTAACCGGGTCAACATTTTTATTTCACCACTGCTATTAACCGGGTCAACTTTATTTCACCACTGCTATTAACCGGGTTGACTTAGGTTTCACCACTGCTATTAAGCGGATTGAGTTATGTTTCACGATTGCTATTAACCGGGTTACTGCACTATTCACCATTGCTATTAAACGGGTCGCCTTAAGTTCCACCATTGGTATTAAGCGGATCGCCATATGTTTCTCGCATGCTACTGACTGGGGCACCAAATGCTTCACAGTTGCTATTACATGGGTTCGCTTACATTCTACAATTCATATTAACCAGGTTGCCTTAGGATCACCATTGCTTTTAATAGAATCACTTGAGAGTATACTCTCAAATTAATCACCATTACTATTAACTTGGTAGCTTTAGGCACCAACATTGCTTTTAACCAGGTCACCTAAAATTGCACTGTCATAATATTCTATTACCTATACTTATATTTAGGATGGATAGTTTCTTGAATTTTTCTGTAGACAGAGAACAAGAAATTAGATAGTGAACATGTTCTGTATGTGTGTGGGGAAAAAGAGGGGGGGGATGCTCGTGCGCTCCTGTACATGAGCAAACAGCTGCAACATGTGTGAATTTATATATCCTATCTCCCAGATGTCGGCAGTGCCCCGTAACAATACACAGAAGAAATTCTGATAGACTTGGTTTCCTATGGGAGATGACCAAAGGGAGAGGGTGAAATTCTGAGTCAGCCCAATCAAGTTCACAGATATTCTTCTTAAAGGCACCAAGGGGATTGCCTGCGAACACTCCCATCTAAACCAACAAATCACCTTCAACAACGTTGTATGCTCTCTCTATACACACTTGTAGAGAGGTTTGGGTTTTTAGTTAAGTCTTTGGTACTTAATCTGCTGGTTAGAAATTGTAAACCTCATAACCACCCATGTAACAGATGACAAAAACATTTTCCTTCACTGAGGCAACCCCACGTCAAACACTATGAACAGTTACTCTACATTTAAATCGAGCCTGGTAAGTGAACGGTAACGCTCGATCGTTGCATTCTGGGTGGAATGGTTTCAACTCTCAAATTTCTTCCCATTCCAGGCCCCACCCTCCCATCCTCAACCAGCTCTGAAAACCTGAACTAGCTGTAAAACTCCAAGCAAACAAAATAATTGAATCGATAGGGAGTGCCTTTACTATGAAGTACTGGCCTTGCAGTGCTAATAACCACATGTTGGGGTTGCATGTGGGGTATCAATAAATTACCATAATTTCCATTAACACAAAGAACCACAGATCATCTTATTACACAGTGTTAATAACAGATCAGTTGCAAACGGGTAGTCAGTGTCTATAAGACCTTCCCCACAAACAGAGAATGAAACATACAATACACCATGCATTGCTATGGAGAGGAACTAAGCCTGTCTGCTCACACATGCAGCAGCTGCTGCCAGATTCTGTCTAAAGTGTTCTCACATTTCTGCTTGAACTAAGCACAGGTACTGGTTACTAGGCTTAATGTCACATTCCCAACAGCCACAATCTTCATGTTCATGAGCAAAGTGCCAAAAATTCTGTCTGCCATAACAAATTACAATACAAAAATTAACATTTTCTGCTGGATTTGATCCAATAGAAGAATGACCACTAACTTCTATATGTTTTTAGCTCCCACATCTTATGTTTTGAGAAAAAGAAACATCAGTAGATAAGTTTATTCAGCAATTTTGGCTAGCATTATCAAACCACCTTACACTGGATCTCGCTTAAAATGACTTTCAGCTGTCGCACACTCTGAAAACGGGGCTCAAGGTGATACATTTTGCAACGCTGAGACAGTACCGGATTAACCACGTAGGAGGAGGTAGCCTCCTAGACTAGATTTTTATTTTTTTTTATTTTTTTTTTTTTTTTTTTTTTTTTTTTAGCTCTATCTACAATTTTTCCCCAGATGGCAAAAATGAAGGGCTTCTTCCTCACATTTGCTATGGGCCTCAAGCTGTCTTAATCCGGCCCTGCGCTGAGATCAAATTCAGCGGTCAAAATCTTGAGGATTCCAAAACTAGGTTTCTGCCAATGCCTCTGACAAAGGCAGGATAGATGGAGAAAGGGTAAACATATGAAGTTTACTCCAAAGCAAATAAGTAAGGATTGTCATTTGGTGTACATTTACAGTGGAGTTGTGACATTCCTGAACCATCCTACTTCTCAAACTAGAAGACAATCCACTGCATTGTTTCACATTCAGTGAGTACAGTAGTAAAGACAGTACTATTTAGTTCCAATTGTGAAATAATGTGTACTGACATTCAGCTGTTTATGGTAAATTGCATCTTCCCCCATGTCAAACGCAATTACACTCATCCAACATGCATTATTATGAAATTTATGGCAAATCTATCAGCTTACAGGTTTTAACAAAAAAAAAAATGTTAATTAAGAATTAAAAATTACAAGTAGGATCTACTTGTAAAATCAGGCTGATTAGGTGAGATAAAACTGTTATATATGGAATACAAAAATCACATAATGAGAAAGTTATTTCATGTTCAAAATTAAGCAAAAATCATTAAAAAATCTTTATCAGCCGATTGTTGTGAATCTTATGAATAATGGACATATATCATCAGACATATATTACAAAATTTTATTGTAATTTTGATAATCATTTAAGAATTGTTAAACAATGTAATGTACTTTCTCTGAGATCAAATACATTACTAATATATTTTAAAGCACCTTAGATGTTTTGTCAATAATTATTGTTTAAAACCAATTCTTATAATATAACTGGATGTTTTTTGCTGCACATCTTTAGGTATGATGACCGAGTATATCCAAGATGATTTATTTGGCTGCAGCAATGATGACATCAGTTATATAAGCCTGTAATTTGAAAAGTAATATTCCATACTGCCTAGCTAAAAATAAAACATGCTTAGTAATACGTTTGTTCAACTTTTTCATCTCAAATAGGTACACTTCACCCCCCACTTTACATCATATGTTTGGATACATTTATTTAAATATTTTTCTTCCTCACATCTCTAATACCCTTTTAGGACTCTGATTTTCTTTTAATATACCATCATAATTCAACAACCCTTTGCTATGTTCATATTAACTGCATGTAATTTGCACAGAATCAAACATCTCATAGAGTTTTTTCATGTTCAGCCAGTAAGACTTTCTAAAGTTTAAGAGTATGATGAACGATGACCATTCAGTGTTGGTAAATGCTCTGAATGCATAGATATAACATGGTTAATTCTTATTCAGCTTCAAGATTTGCAAAGAAGAAAGAGTGCATCTTCACAACAATAGCAGTACCATACGGATAGCCCCACATTTTATGCTTGTGAAAATTATGTGTAGTGGACTGTCTCTGCAATGGTGTCACAATTTGAAAAACATCCCTAACAATTCACTTGATAAAATAAATTAATGCAGTTAATACTGGAAATCAATAATGGATTTTACAATTGTACACACGAAAACAGGAAATGGGATGATGTACAACCCATCCGCGCAGTATGATGTACAACCCATCCGCGCAGTAGAATGCAATGCCTGCTTCAACATCCATAAGAACCCTGAAACAGAAGAAAAATATACCTCACATAAAATAACTAGAAATAGTGCAAAATGGGAAATGAGAAAGAGAAATTTTAACAAAAACTATAAAAAAATTAGTACTGTGAATAAACTGTTATGCAATTGAACATGACAGATTTACTGGGAATATAACTACATAGGAAAAGATTTATATCACAGTTCTATCCCAAAACAGGTAGCACATTCATCATCCAAAATTTCATTTCTACTAATTTAATAAATCAGTAAAACTAGATTTGATTGCATAAACATTCCAATCTGCCATAAAAGTTGTAAGTTGTGCTCACCATTCCCTAAACGTATGATAACCTAGAAAATTAATGTTTTCTAAAAAAAATATATATATATATTATTTTTTTTAATCTGCTTAACGTCTCTCTAACAGCGAGGTTTTTAGAGACGGGATAAAGGATGTGGGGGGGGGGAAGGAATTCGGCCATGGCCTTTTGAAGGAAGCATCCCGGCATTTGCCTGGAGTGATTTGGGAAACCATGGAAAACCCAAATCTGGATGCCCGGAAGGGGATTCGAACCGCCGTCCTCCCAAATGCAAGGCCAGAATGCTAGCCGTTACACCACCACGCTTGGTTGAAAGGAAAGAAAGAAAGAAAACTACACCTATTGGAAAATACATATGCAACAGTTTTCTGTATATCTCTGGTCAACCAAAATCGCCAGAAAATTTCTGCTTCAACCATCAATGGACGAGTAGCTAACAAACATGAGTGGTGTAATTTGCTCATCCTAAAGGAAATGCATGTATCTCTAATGTGGCATACACCTGTGGACTTTTTTATAGATACATTAAACTAAAGGTACCAGAGTGTAAGTGACAAATCCACATACTGGGGTGAAGTATCTGTTTAATCACCTTAACTAACCTCTAACTTGCTTTAAGTTCTGACAAAATTTTCTTATAACCATATGAGAGCCTGGATAAATCAACTGTAATGCATTATGGTCGCCACTTCCCTTATTCCTTAGGAAAGTAAAGGTTACTATTCACTACAAAAATATGCACTGTTCACTTTATGAAAAATTTTCAATATATTTCAAAGTCACAATTACAGTTGAAATGGCTAAATCGGACTGAACGTCTCCAAAAATCGCAAGTCATGAAGAGGAATAAATACCAGACTAACCCCGTTAAATTCAGAATGCTTTAAAACTTTAATATGTTCTACCTGGTTCTTTACTCTTACATAAAATTCACTTTTTAGCTCCGGAAATTACTGAAAACGTATTGTTATGTGGTGTTGAAAATGCAAGTGTGTCCAACAAAGTGTTTAAAATTGTGTTTACTTTATTTATACTGTCTGAAACTATTGGTTTTTAGTGAATTTAGCTTTCTTTCAGATTATTATTATTATAAAAATACTTTACTACATCGAAAAGTGTTGAGAATTAGTGATATAATCACGTAACCAAAATCAACTGTTTACAAATTGGATAACTATGGATTTCACTGGTTCAGGTTAGTTTAAAGGTTATTTACTCTTATTAATTGTTTATTGAGGGCTTGTATTATGTGCTGAATTACTTTATTGCTTTTAAATTGCCGTATGTTCTGGGTTAGAATGCAGTATCGGCTTTTGCATGAACCGTGTCTCCCATGTCCTGTAATTATGAGATGAAAAATTTTACAATTTCTGGAAGGCTTACCCCCTCCGTTATGCCCTATAGCCAAGAAAAATAGAACTTAACCAAATTCTAAGGTGCTTACAAGAGCCAATTCAAAAACTAACATGTACTGTCAGATTTCAACTACAAGTGATTGATAAATCTAGGATGTGGCCTAGCAAAGATTTTCTATAGATCGTCTGAAGGTAAATACAAGAATGCAAAGACCACAATAATTTCATTTTTTAATAAGTCTATTCACTACTATATTTATATGAACCATCTCATATAATATGGCCTGCTTTTTTATCTATTACGTAAGTATTTTGTTTATAGAACTCTCTTATGGAAATACTCAATCTTGCACAGTACTCTGAAGCAAGATGCTACCTAAGTAATCAATGAAGATTTTAATTTTTCTATTGGTTCTTTTTATCTCAGGGCTTTAGAAAATTTTAAAAGTGAGGTGATTCACATAATAGTGAGTGTCCAAGGATATGACATGCTTGTAAACAATGGATAATCTCTACTACAAACAGAAGTATCCTTCCTTGAGTTAAGTGTATACCTTTACAATTATCTTAAGGTATTGTAAGCTTAATTAGTTCACTACAGTAGTAGTAATGTTTCTAATGCCAATTTGTACATATTTTGTCTGATTGAGCAGCAATATTAAACTGCATTGATAGTAAACTTAAAGGTTATGTTGTTGTTGTTGTTAGTAGGGCTTAAGGGCGCATCGACGACAGGGTCATTAGCGCCCTAGCAACAACCGGCTTAGCAGTGTGGCTAATTAGGAATATAACTGTCTGCATGGCCGACTGTAGAGGGATCGGCCATACAGACAGCTAACCAAAATAAAACCAGAACACAACGTGGCTGTAAAAAATGCCACCTGTGCCGAACAGTTTTACAAACGAATTAAAAACCATTCCCACCTCACTGGCTGTATAATGGCCTGAGAGATGGGAAATATTACAATATAAAAAGAAAAGCAATACACATGGACGGGAAGCTGTAGAGGGGCCTCCCATCCATCTTAAAACTTATGCTGGTCTTCCCAAAATTTTTGGTACCAGAACGGCTAATATACAGAATTTTAAAACTTTTGCCACACTGCCGTTATCATTGTCTAAAATGAGGGACAGATCATTGGCAAGGCCAACGTCTGCCCTTAAGCATAAAAACATCACACATTCAGTTAAAATGTGGCGCACCGTCAAAGGTACGCCACAGGCATCATATTCCGGAGGGTCCTCTCGGCAGAGAAGGAAACCGTGAATCAGAGGACAGTGCCCAATGCGGAGGCGAGTGAGGAGAACCTCATCCCTCCTTGCCCACTGGAAGGAGCTGCTCCACAGCTGAATGGTCGGTTTGACCAGCCGGAGCTTATTATGCTCTACCTCCAGCCACTGCCTCTGCCAGAAACAAATCTCTTCACTGCCGAGGCAAGGTCAGACTTTGGGACCGGATCAAGTCAATTCTGACCTTGTTACAGGCTAACTTGGCAGCTTCATCAGCTGCCTCGTTCCCCGATTCCCACATGTCCAGGTACCCAGCAGAATATGACCTCCTTTCCAGAAGATTGGAGGGTGTCCTGTATGTCCTGGACAAGACGATCTGCTGGGTACATGCTTCCCATGGCCTTGATGCAGCTGAGGGAATTACAGCGTATGATGTACTTCATGCTGCGACTTACTTTCATATGCTGGAGCGACTTTAACATAGCGTAACAGCCTGCAGTGTATACGCTGCAACAGCAATTGAGTTTGTAATTATATGTCGCTCAAGGGAACACTACGGAGCAGCCTATTCCGTTAGCCTGCTTAGACCCATCCGTATACACCGGGGTAAAATCCTGATACCGGTGTAAAATGTCACTAAAAACACTGGTAAAAACACTGTCAGCGGTAAACAGCTTGTTGAACCTTGACATTTCTAAAATCGTTCTGGGCCTCTTTAAGAGCCAAGGAGGAGATTTACTCCAACCCTGGTGAAAAAAGGAGGGCAATTCAAACCCATACTCTTCTAAAATAGCCTTTGTACGGTGGCTAAACAGTTTGGTCGCCCTGAGGCGATTAACATATAGCTGTTCGAAGTTAGGTGTCATCACAACATCGTGCACGGGACTACCAGGAGTTGTGGCAATATGTACATAGTGTCGCACCATGAGGAGATGCCGCCGGGTGGAAAGCGGCGGCACGCCAGACTCAGCACAAATGCTAGGTATTGGGCTAGTGCGATAGGCACCCATGGCGAGCCGAATTCCTGCATGGTGGACACTATCCAATATCCGAAGATAGGTGTCCCGTGCCGAACCGTATACAATGCACCCGTATTCCAACCGCGACCATACAAAGGCTCGATAGAACTGTAGCAGACAGGAGCGGTCAGTGCCCCATGACCTGCCACAGAGACATTTTAAAACGTTTAAAGATTTCAAGGCTCTGGCTTTTACATCTTTAAGATGTGGCAGCCAACTGAGCCTTGCGTCTAGAATGAGGCCCAGCAAACGAACAGTATCAGTAAAATGTAAAACGGTGTTCCTAAGGGTAAGGTGAGGTTTTGCTAAAAGACTTCTGCTACGAGTAAAAAGTACACACCGGGTTTTCTCAGCACAGAAACGAAAACCGGTGTGCACTGACCATTCATCCAGCTTGTTCAGTGCGAGTTGCAGCTGCCGCTCTGCGCTTCTCAGGCTGGATGATACAATAAAAATTAAAAAGTCGTCCACGTATAAGAAGTACCGAATGGGACTCCTTATAACAATAGATATACTGTTAATAGCGATAGCAAATAGGGTAACGTTTAAAACTGACCCTTGAGGAACACCGTTTTCCTGAATAAAAAGATCAGACACTTCACTACTGACTCAGTACCGGAAGCAACGACCAGATAAAAATGATTTTAAAAAACAGGGTAGGTTTCCCCTAAAACCCCATTCATGCAACTGTTTTAAAATAACATGCTGCCAGGTAGTATCGTAGGCCTTTTCGAGATCAAAAAGACACCCACAAGGTGTTGGCTGCGGATAAACGCATCCTGTATTGCCGCCTCCAGGAGGATCAGGTTGTCCAAAGTGGAACGTGACTTCCTGAATCCACACTGAAAGCGGCTCAGCAGCTTACGGGATTCAAGACAACAGACGAGGCGGCGATTGACCATCCTCTCCAGTGTCTTCCCCACGCAGCTAGTCAAGGCAATACTACGATAACTACCTGGCAATAATTTGTCTTTCCCAGGTTTTAAAATGGGAATTAATGTTGCTTCTTTCCATGAGTCGGGCAAGTGTCCTCCAGTCCCGTTATCGTTAAAAATATCCAGAAGGTACTCTTTAGCATCTTTAGCAAGATGCCTCAGCATCTAGTACTGGATCAAATCAGGCCCTGGAGCAGTGTCGTTGGCACTGTTTAACGCTGACTCCAGCTCCCAAAATGTAAATGGGCAGTTGTAAGCCTCTGTATTCGATGAGTCGAAGCATAGCACGTGCCTCTTGGCAGCAATCTTGCGTTGCTGGAACCGAGGGTCAAAATTGGTGGATGAAGTGATAGCGGCAAAGTTCTCCGCCATCAGCTGCGCTATGATTCTTTCGTCGGTAATAATACGTCCGTGATCCAGTAATCCAGATACTGGTGGACAGGAGTACCTTCCAGATATACGGCGGATAGACTCCCATACTTCCGACAAAGGTGTGGAATGATTTATGGTGCTCACAAAGTTCTGCCATGACCTTTTCTTGCTCTCCTTAATAACACGACGCGCCTCAGCTCTGGCAATACAGAACGCTGCCAGATTGTCGGATGTAGGGTACAACCTGAAACGCTGCAACACTCGCCTGCGACCCTGAATGGCGGAACGACATTCATCGTTCCACCAGGGGACGAGCGTCCTTCTCAGCATTCCGGAGCTTTTCGGCATGGAAACGTCAGCTGCCTGGTGAATCACCCGTGTAAGGTGATTCACCTTCTCGTCTAGACTGTTATAATCATTTAGAGCGGTGGTAGAGTTGCCAATCGGCATTGCTGATGTTCCATTTGCGTCGGTTATTGCCTCCTCCACGGTCAAACTCTACGTGCATCCATATTGGGAAGTGGTCGCTTCCATGAAGGTCACGATCCACCTCACAATGCGATTGAGTGGGAGCACAACGAAAGGTCAATGGCAGAGGAAGATCCGGAAGCAGTGGTGAAATGTGTCATTGCACCAGTATTGAGGACGCATATTTCCTCTTGCTCTATTAATCTACCAACCATTCGGCCACTGGGGCAATCGGCGTTTGAACCCCACAGCGCACTATGTGCGTTGAAATCTCCTAGGAGGAGGAATGGCCAAGTAAGCTGCCGCAAGATGTTAAACATGTCGTCATAACTGATGGGCATGCTAGGTGGTAGATAAATAGAGCATACTCTCAGTTGGATGGGACCATGAATTCTCACTGCCACTGCTTGTAAATCAGAGGTGGGAGCTACAGGTTCCGAGTGGACAGTGTTTCGGACAAAAACACCACCACTCCACCCTTCGCTTGATCACCCTCAGTATCGTCTTTACGGTACTCCTCTTTGTGAGCTGTAAAACCGTTGATGTTCCACTGGAGTATGGGAGCCATCCTTACCTATTTAACCTCACCCGCCCCAGTTCGGGTGGGTCTTCGGTCAATTCCTGCTGAGGAACGGGACCAGACTCGTCCACCAGCATCTCAGTTTATTCCTGCACGGAAGCGGAGACAGACATCTCCAACCCAGAGGAATCCTCAAATTCCTCCCCATTCTTTTTCTTCTTCTTCCTCTTCCCCTTGCTCTCCCTACTGCTGGACAGTCTGGGAGGGGACGAAGAAGGGGACTTGACGAACTGGGGCGGATCAGTCTGTTTAAACTTTGGACCTCTGATCTTCTGGTCACCTCTATTTCCACCGGTAGCTAATGGTATCGCTACCATTTCAATAGCACGCGGTGGAATAGGAGGTGCTGTTAGCTTGACTGCTGGTGGGGTCTTTGTTACTGCTGCTGGATTGGTCGAGGTTGCAGAAGTGTTGCTAGCGACATCCGCGGTCTTCGGTCTTATGACCTTCGTGGATTTTGCACCACACTTGCATTGACATAAACACATTGTGCTTGTGCCCATATCTGCAAAGGATATCTGCGTAGCAACACTTTCTTTCCTGACGGGAGTCGAGACCATCTTGGCAAAGCTTGTTCCAAAAATTGGAGCGGCGAGCGCTTTCGCCTTCTTCTATGTCTCGACATAAGGTATCCGCTCTTTGGTCTTCAACTCCTGTATCTTGTGCTCCTCAAGATACACTTCACACTCCCTACTCCAGTCAGGGTGCAACCCAGAGCAGTTGACGCACACCTGTGGGAGTGTGCAACTGACACCTGGCTCATGTGCCCCCTTGCTGCATCTACCACACTTAGGGTTGCCCTTGCATGATGCCGTCGTATGTCCGAACCTCTGGCACTGGAAGCAGCGCATTGGGTCTGGAACATACGGATGGATGTTCAAGTTGATGTAGCCAGCTTTTATACACTTGGGCAACACTGGAGTGTCAAATGTCAGGACGAAGGTGGCAGTCTTTTCAAGACTGCCATTTACCCTCCGTGTAATATGATGCACCTCGACCACTTGCTGATCTTCCCACTCCTTAACGAGTTCCTCGGTTGCTAAATCCATAATATCCCGGCAGTTCACTACGCCTTTTGAACGATTCAAGGATTTGTGGAGTTCGCTTTTAATGGCGAACTCCCCGAGATTCTCATACTTAAGGAGCTGGGAAGCCTGCCTACTGGTAGATGTTTCCAGCAGCAGCGTCCCGTTCCTCAGCTTTTTAATTGATTTCAGGGTACCAACTAACCCTTCTAAACCCTTATTAATATAAAACGGGGACACCTTTTCAAATGTCCCCTCCACCCTCTGCATGACAACGAAAGCGTTCGCAATTGAACATTCTTTCCCTTTACGTTGGCTCTCTGAAGCGAGAGGGCTATCAACC
Source organism: Vandiemenella viatica (assembly GCA_031002005.1). Taxonomy (NCBI): domain Eukaryota; kingdom Metazoa; phylum Arthropoda; class Insecta; order Orthoptera; family Morabidae; genus Vandiemenella; species Vandiemenella viatica. Next base: position 279,215,691 of record CM061921.1, read on the forward strand.
CTGGCCCGCTTCTTCATATTGGTTGTATTTTTATTTTCCTGCATCACACCCGTACCGCAGGTTTTGGGGTTTTTGGATTCGTGAGGCTGAATTTTGGTCCCACGAGTAAATCCAAAATAAAAAGAAATGCTCATACAACAGGGGTGTGCAGGTGCCCCTGAGGTTGCACGTTAGCGAGTGATTTCCCTCATCACCGATTCACCTCCTCGGCACGTGGCTGACCTTGAGGTTGAGGTTTTTTTTTATAGATGTTTGTTCCATCCTCGTGATCCGGGCGATGAAGCCAAGATCCCCGTTCTCCTATGCACACAACGTTCCACCGCCACGCCCTATGGTGGTCGTTGAAGCATGGTAGGAGTTTACGGTGTGGGAAACTTGCAGCGCTCACAAGTTTCCAGCTCTGGCACCGCGGGTTCGCCAAACCTGTACCTGGCACTTGCGTACCAGGCCCCTGCGGGGTAGGGATTATGATTTGACACCTTGAATATTGGATTATTATTCCTATTAATTTGTTCAGTTCTAGTGGCATTATTTGCTGGTTCACTCTACAAAGGTAAGTCATATACAGTATTTGATTATACTGAAGTCTGTGACCTATTGGTGACAGAACTAATACCCTGCTTAAACTGTATACGATAATGAGTGATTCTTAGCAATCTAACGATGAATAATAAACAAGCTCAAGGATTCTGTGTGTGGAGAGTCACCATACCAGGCCAGTAGCAACTACTCATTCACAGACACACACTGTTCCAGATTAGTGGGTCTTATGTTAGGACAAATTGCAAAAATATTAGACAAATACCAAGAAAAATAACTAGAATACTAAATTTGAAGTGGTGGCAGGATTCTTAGAAATCACCCACAATTTTTCAATAAAATAGAAATGCTGTAATTTTTTTGTGTGTTCCAAAGCAAGATTCCAAGCCAAATTGTCAACTTTTATCATTTACACAGAATTTGTCTCCAAATGGAAAGGTGAGGGGAAAAAATAAGTTGATCAAAAGCCATAGTACAAAAAAATAAATAAATTTAAAAAAATATATGCTTTGGACACTTGTTACATGAAAGCCCTCATTATATCTTGTTTTTTAAGCTACATAAATTGAAACTGCCAATATCCTATCATGACAAGGTGCTATATACAAAGCTTTTTCTTAAATTAAAATATGACTTTACAGACTCTGGCAGACAGACAACATTACAGAAAAAACGGAAATCTTGGCCTAGGTTTTGTATGATGTGCAGTCGTTTCCTTAGTATGTTAACAAATACAAAACAGAAATGTAGATAACAGTAATGTTTTTAATATACATATATCTAATGATTACGAAAGCTTCCACGGTCTGAGGACTGTCTCTGGAGAAAGCCACAGCACGATGGCAGAAACGTTAGGTTTTAATAAATCGACACGGCCAAGATAATACATATATCTAGTTGGCTTTTGAAATTTTAAAGATTTTGTGCTATGAAAAAGACAGATTCTTATTAAAAGATATTTGAACTCAAAAGTGGGTAAAGATTTTCTCCAAGCCATGCAATCATCTAAAAAATTCAGCAAAAGTAGTATGTAGCAGGAGTTATATACCAGCATCATTTTCCTTAACTGCTAAACAGAAATAAACATTCCATTTAATTTTAAAATAATACACAGATACCAATAGAATAATTCTAATTAATTTGTAATATACATCATTATTTAGCACAATACGTTCACTCAGGTTTTTTTTAATCATTTATATACAAGATATTAATTCAACCACTATTTAGATCTTCCATTCATATCGCACAGTCCCAAAAGAAAATTGTATTAGGACGCCATTTATTTTCAATATACTGGATAAGGTATCTGCCATTTAATAAAAATTTGAATGGCTGGAGATGGCTTACCCACAAACTGTTCATCGCGTGGTCTACATTTACCCATTGCAAAAGGGATTAGTAACTGTACTAAGCACAAATTGTTTTCTTTTACTAATGGCTTTACGCCTAGTCAACGTCGAGGTCTTTAGAGGTGGGTTAGGACTAGGGACAAGGAATGGGGAGGAATTCGGCCTTGGCCGTTTGAAGGAAGCATCCTGGCATTCACCTGGAGTGATTTGGGGAAACCATGGAAAACCATAATCTGGATGTTTGGATGGTGATTCGAACCGGCATCCTTCTGAATGCGAGACCAAAGCATTAACCGCTCACCCACCGAGCTTGGTGCAAATTGTATTTTAGAAATGCCCATGTGGAGAAGACATTAATACAGTGTAAATGTTTTGACATGCTGCTAATTTTGTTTTCACAGTATCAAGCAATTATAAGGTTCAAGGAATTTTTTTATCAAGTTTTGTGAATAAAGTAGTGATTTAAAAAAACATTCCCCTCCCCAAGCTGTTAATATTAAAAACACATTAAAGAGAAACTGTTAAGGAAGTCCACATGCATGGGAGATAATGGCTAGACTATGAACTCCTTTAATGGGAGAATATGATGGTAGTTGTTTCAGGGTTTTATTGCTCATCTGGATGGTGAACTTTAATGGAACATTCTGGAAATATTTGAAAGAAAATCAGCCATGGTTATATTAAAGAAATACTGCAACATTACTCTGGCTTTAGTTTTACAACTGATGAAAACTGACACCTCAAGGACCAAATCAGAATTTGAATCTAGATCTTATTGAATTCCCTGAAGTGTCCAGAAATAATAGCGCAAACCAACATCAAATGGGACCAGCACATAACTTTGGTTGTAGATAGATCTAATTCTAGACTGCGATTCATAGGTCTAATTTTGAAGAATTGTAATGCACACACAAAGGAGACAGTATACAAAACACTTGTACAACCACATTTGGACAACTGCTGTGCCATTTGGGATTTGTATCACAAGGGATTGATCGACAGTATAGAGAAAGTACAGAGAAGAGCTGCTCGATTCACAACTGCTTGCCACGGTCTTTATGAAATGTTCACAGAATGTTACACAGATTGGTCTGGAACCGATTGGCAGAGAGATGAAGTAGGTTTTGTTTCAATTTATTAGCAAACGTGTAACCAACTCCTTTCAGTTACCGAGTGTGATAAAATTATTCCACCAATCTATTTGGGTCACAATGACAGGACAGATAAGATTAGAGAAATTAGGTGCTGTACTGATGTTTAAGGGTGGCCGTGTAGCGCAAGTGGTAGAGCGTCTGACTATGGCCCAGACGATTGGTGTTCAATCCACGATGAAGCCGAGGATTTATTCTTGAAGCGCAACATCTGGAACGGCCACCCAGGCCCACTCAGCCTGATCAAATGAGTACTGTGGAGGAAAATTCGTGGGAAGGTAAAGAAAAAGGGCCAGACCGTGTCGCCCACCACAGCATGTCCACTCTAGTGTCTACAGTCAGGAAATAGCTCTACCTCTGCTAATCATATGGGAATGTGGCTTGAAAGCTGTGAAAACCTATTGCCTTTACCTTTTATTGATCCTTATATGAATTCTTTCTATCCTCCTGCTACTCAGGATTGGAATGCATAGAGATTTGGTGCACAGTACCCTCTGAAGAGTATAGATATAGAATCCATCCTAGGTGCATGCTAATGCTTGAGCCTGGCATTTGGGAATACAAGAGTTCAAATCACAAACTGGTCATACAGATTTCCATTTTAAAGGTTTCGCAAAATCACTATTCCCTTTACTGTACTAATTTTGTATGTATTACACATATTAAGACTAGAATTAAATTACTATCTATCACTTGAAAAAATGAGTACCTCCGATTTTCAGGTATGATGGCCAGATCCTTTTCCATCAAACTTCCATTAGTTTAATAACAAAATTATTACACATACAAACACCCACCAGTATGGCTCAATGTATTAAGGCACCACACACTGGATTGGAGAGGTACAATGGGATCTGGTTTGAGTCGTGGTCCCTACATACCAACCATTCAGATTGCAATTTTTAAGCAGTTTTTCACAATTAACTAGGCAAATGCTGGGACGGTCCCCAATCTCTTTCTAGAACTATAAATTTCACAAACAAAAAAATACTTATCTTACAGAACACACAAAGTTATACATTTTGCAGACAATGGCAACAAAGCCTTTCCTCCAATAGGTTAAGTACGCCGTGCTTAACAGGCAGGACACAAACCCTCTCCCGACCCTCTCTTGTGATACACACTAGCCACCTGTATACAACAGGAGGTTGATGGCATGTGGTCTTTTAGATGGTCAGATCGAGGGGAAAAAATACAAATATAACTCAACACAGTGACATTTCCTAATTTAAACATAGAAGATGATATAAAATAAACACCCAGTTTCTACAACATTGAAATAAAAAAGCAATAACAAATTCATTTTCTATCTTAGGATAAACTAAACTCTTCCTTCCCAGAATGCGAATACCAATGTTATTTTGACTGGCTGTTGGTAAGAATAAGCATTTGTATTGAATAAAAATTCTAATACAGAGAGAAATAGTAGGCAAGCGTGTTGGGGTGAATATAACTCAGTCTACTGACTGCATATGAAAGTCATATTCCAAACTTAAGTCAATTGAAAATCAAGTTCAGTTTTCCCCTCAATAAGAAACTTCAACAAGACATTGCTATGCAAAGAACTAGTGAAGTAACAACACTGACAAATGAGAAATAGGTAATCAACACTAAGTACATTGCTGTTTACAATGCTTTTCACTTTACCAATAGCCTGATGATACTTCTTTAGAAATACTTAATTAATATTTCCCAGAACAGAATAATTTAAGGGGCCATACAAATGAAATGGATCAAGTGAGGTTAATTTATGACAGCACCAGAATTAACAGGCAATTAAGTGTAACTGAAAAACAGCCAGGTGTTCCACTGGTTCATAAGTCTTCAGAATAACACAAGAAGCAGGACACTGAAAAAAACCTCTACATTAATGAATGTTCTTATTAGTAACAATGTAACCAGTCAATTGTGTGGGAACTTACTGAGAAACTGTAAAGTTTTAGACTATTTAACCACCAGTGACCATAATGCCATTACGTGAGCTGGCCATAGTGAATTACAAATTTGAAACAATGGTAGCACAGACTTCAAAGAGATATTATGACTTCTGATTGGTGGGGCATGGCATAGGTTAAGGGATGGTTCTGTGCAACCGGAAATTCTAACAGATAATAATGAGGGAGGTAGAGCCTGAAGAGAATTCACGTGGGCACTCCAAAAGTCTAGGAGAAAGTACATACATACCTCTAAAGAGTACCGTTGGTGCAATGGACAGATGATGGACTGATAAATTGCAAAGATTATGAGAAGGGATTGGTAAAGCAAAGAAGGATTACTAATGTTGCCTCATTGCCAATGTTAGAGGACAGCTGCTTGTAAGATATAGATGAACTACACGTGAATTCTGAGAAATGCTAAAAACAACAAAAGCATTAGGAAGCACTAATGAAAATGAATTTTCATAACGATCCTTGGAGCGTCCAATACAAAATTGCATCAGGAAAAATAAAAACTCCAACTACATTGTCTACTGTGTGAAAACAAGATGGAACCACGACTACACGTTAGAGAACTACTGCAGAGGTATTACTTCAAGAGCTCTTTCCTGACAATGAAGTTGAAGACTAATTAATGGAGCACAGTGCACTCAGTCTGGAGGCGGACAAACCTAGGCAAAGTGACACATACTCCAGACATCACTATCTTGGAGATAGTGATTTGTTTTTGTTTTTTTTCCTGTCATCAGTCTCCCGACTTGAGTTAACCATCCCACATGTCTCAGAATATGGCCCACCATCCTGTCTCTTCTTTTTGTTAGACTCTTTCCTCAGCCACATTTCAAATGCAATGTTGTTGTAGGCCATGCTTCACTTTTCCTTCATTCTTGTCCATGCTTCCTTACCAAAAAGTCCTGTGGTCCACACATAAGAGTTATAAGAAGTTCTTTCTGATCTGTAGATTAATATTTGAAACTAAAAGATTTCTCTCTCTCATGAAGGCTCTTTTTGATAGTGTTATTCTACTTTTAACATCATTCCTGCTTCAGCCATCAGTTGTAATTTTGCTTCCCAAGTAGCAGTATTCACTTACTTCTCCTATTGCATTCGATCCTATTTTTATATTTAATCTACTGTAATTGGTGTCATTTCTGCTACATTTCATCACTTTTGTCTTGCTGTGATTTGTATTCAGTACAAAATCTTCCTTCAATATTTTGTTCATGACATTCAGTAACTTCTCTATACCCTATGACCATTCTGCTAACAGGACAATGTCATCAGCAAAACATAACATACCGATCTTTTCTCCTTCAACGCTTATGCCACATTCAAATCTTTCTATCACTTCCTTTATGGCTTTCTCTAGAAAGAAGTGAATATTAATGGGGATAGACTATAACCTTGACTCACACCCTTTTAAACTGATGCATGTCCCTCATGATTCTCTACTTTTATTATAACCACTTGATTCTTATATAGATTATAAAGTATTCTTCTATCTCAGTGTTTTAGACCAGACTTCTTTAAAGTTTTGAACATCTCGACGCACCTATCACTATCAAAAGTCTTTTTAAAATCAACAAACGCCATGAAAGTATCTTTGTTTTTCTTGATCCACCCTTCAAGTATTAATCTTACAGCCAGAATTGCTTGTCTTGTACTGCGGTTTTTCCTAAACCCGAACTGATATTTACCTACTATCCCTTCTGTATATTATTCTGGTCAGTAGTTTTGAAACATGTGATGTTATACTTATAGTGTGATAATTCTCACATTTGCCAGTTTGTGCTTTCTTTGGAAGTGTGAAGATGATACTTTTATTAAAATCAATGGGAATCTCTCCTGTTTCATAACTTTTTGATATCAGTTTTAATAATCTTTTGATTCCTTATTCTGGAAGTTCTGCAGAAATCTCAACAATTCCAACTGCCTTACTTGATTTCAGATCATTCGAAGCTTTAACAAATTCTGTCCACAAAAAAGTATCATCTAAGTCATCATTGTCAACATCAACTTCTTTTTCCAATACAACCCCATGACACAGTTCCTCTCCAAGCTTAGAGATTTCTCTTCAGCAGCTTTAATGTTTATATATCTTTTCTCCATTTCTACAAAATTCTGTTTGATCTTCCCACATGTTACATCTTCTTTACCTACAACCATTTCCTTTTCTACTTAACACTTTTCTTAGAGCCATTTCTCTTTTAATTTTTGGCAGAAGTAAATAACGTGTCCAGATAAAAACTCCTACTCCAAATCACATTCCAGCAGAGGTAAATAACATGTCCAAGATAAAAACTCCTCCAAATCACATTCCAGCAGAGGTACTTCAAGAAGAACTAGTGCTAATAGCTCCCACTTCATGGAAACTCTACAAAAACACCTGCATCAAGGCAGAGTATCAAAGATCCTAAAACAGAGAAAGATTCTAACCCTCAACAGAAACGTACAAAATTTCGGTTTAAAACAATTGTGCAGGAAGGATCAGGCCATTTGGCAAGGAGCTTTGAACACACCAAAGCTTACCTCATGACTAGCTAGGCACTGGAAAACAGGATGGGGGTGGTGGAGGTGGTTGGGGTGAACTACTGTGAAGTGAATACTGGGCTGCCACTGTCCACTATCCCTCGTCTTTGCAGTTGGCTATTTATAAGGTCCATGGCAGGCAGTAGTAAAATGTCAGAGTAGATACATTTGAATATGTAAATGTATACTGTATTAAAGTGAACAATAAATAAAGAATTTTGAAAGAATTTGGTTAAAATCATTACTAGATAAAGTAAAATAAAATAAGTGATGGGCTACATGGTAGGGTTTTGTTGGTGATTAAGGTCAGAGGGATGTTTGGTATCTAGGTCATTATAAAAGTTCCCACTCCGAAGTTTCTATGTCATGGTGGTATTGAGAAAAATTATGATTGCTCTCACAGTAAAGTAGTTGTTTAGGTTGTTAGTTTCACACTTATTCCTGTTCTGGTATTGAAAGGTATGCATTATGGGTGTGGACTGGTAGTCTGTGACCATTCATTCTGATTGAGAGTTGCTTTGTAGTGAGGCCTATGTAGAAACTAGTGAAGTGGTGGCAGGTTAGCTGGTATAAGAGATATGTTGTGGAACATGCAGCATTTCCAATGACGGGGAAGGTTTGCCCTGTAGTAGGGTTGGAATATGTCATAGGTGGATGCTTGCAGCAGGCTTTGCAGCGAGGTCTGTTGCATGGAAAGGATCATCCATGTGGTGGTTTTGGAGAATCTGAAGGAGGGTATTTATGGACCAAGATGTTCATAAGTTTGGGTGGTTTGCTAAAACGTGTGGGGGACACAGGGTAGAATTTTGGGTAGAAGGGTGCATATTTCTAAAAAGGAGCAAAGGAAGTGATATCCATATTGCAAGATTTGATTGGTGACCTTGTGATCAGGAGAACTGAGTGACAAAGACAGGGCTATGGTTGGTTTTTGGGGCTGCCAAGCAAGAGTAGTTACATGGAGGGTGCACGATTGCAAGAAAGATTTGTTTATGAATAAGATATGTAGGGTAATAGTGGGAAATAAGGAATTGGGATAGGTTTTGGGAGTACTGGGAGAGGGATTCAACATCAGAACAGATGTGTCTGCCATAGATGGCGAGATTGTTAGGGAAGGAACGTTTGGTGTAGAATGGATGGCAATTGTCAAAGTGTAGATATTAGTGCTAATTAGTGTGTTTGCTGTGGACAGCAGTGTGAAATGCACCCTACCTTAGAGTATTGTCCATGTTGGAGAACATGATGTGTGTAGGGGATTAAGTCCAGGTGAAATTGATGGAATGGCTATTAAGGGAACTGAGAAATTCTAGTTATTAGTTTTCATTGTGGGTCCAGATCAAAAATATATCATCTGAACCACACAGCGGGTTTTAAAAGGGATGTGGTTCAGGTAATGTTCCTCCAGACAACCAAGGAATAAGTTGCCATTGGATGGGGCCAGGCAGATGACCACAATGGAGCCACAGATCTGGTGGTATCCTTTAGAATTGAAGGAGGAGAAGTTTTTGGTGAGCCAAGAATGTAAGGAAGCATGTACTGTGATGAATGTGTAGGGGTTGCAGATATAGGAATTGTTCCAGGGCAATTAGGTCCTGACTATATGTAATATTTTTACAGAGGAAAGTTATATCAATGGAGACAAGAAAGAAATCTGGAAGTAGAAGAGCGTGGACTGCAGACAGACATTCAACGAAGTGTGTGCTGTCTTCGATGTATGAGGGAAGATTCTGCACAAATGGTTGTAGATGTTGATCCACCAAGGCTGAAATCCATTCAGTGGGCAACCCATGTGTTAATTATGCAGTGTGCTCTCGCCTTCCACCACTTTCACCAACCCCATAACTGGGGAAAGCTTCCCCATCACAGGACTTGCCACATGTGTATCCTCCCACCTTATATATCAACTCACCTGTAACCATTGCCCAGCCTCCTACATTGGTCTGACAACAAATCCACTGGCCATCAGAATGAATGGACACAAGACAATTGGTATTCACCCATAACCCTGACCACCCTGTATCTTATCATGCCACCAACAATTTCAACACGTTTCGCAGCCCACGTCATCAGAGTCCCCTCGGACAAAAGCCGTATCTTGGAACTCAGAAGGTGGGAACTGGCTTACCAGGACCAACTGGGTACCAGACAACCACCAGGACTAAATTAAGATAGCACCTATTTTCCTCCCCCCCCCCCCATTTCCACCCATCCCCCTCAACTCCCACCCTTTTCCACAGAAGTTTTGCTCACCAGAGCCTATCTTTTTGTAGTTTGTAACTTTGACAATTGCTTAGTTTTAAATTTCCATATATTTTAATTATTATTATTATTAAATATTTTTTTCTCATATTTCTCAGTTTTTCGCACATACATCCATGATGTAAAAGGCAATTTAGGACCATCAGCTGATGTCTACCACACTTCCACGACGGGTTCCTATGGACAGGTTGATTACCTATTTATTATTAATTTCAGGTCTATGCCTATCAACCCCCACCCTCACTTCCCACCATGTTGTTTCTTCCCCCACCCTGAGCTACCGGCCTTGCTGGCTAACTCAGTTGGCTGCCAGCCTCCAGCATGCGGCCATCTCACACTACTACTGAAGAAGGGCTATAGGCTCAAAAATTTTACTCTATGTGTGTACGTGTTTTTTCCGTGTCTCGATGCCGCAGGAATCCTCTTCTATGGTTAGCGGTGGTTTTTCTCCTAACCAAATATATATATTCTACCACTACCACGCGTTTTCCGCCTGTGCTTCATTCATGTGGCGGGTTGCGATGTGACCACATCTTTCCCCCAGCCATATGTCTCGCCTCCCACATGAGTAAGACTAAGGTCGAAATATTGTGCAATTCGTGTTTTTCTGTGTTTTTACGTGTCTCGCCCTCCTGCCTTCATCTGTGGTAAGTGACGGGTAACTGTTTATTTTCCCTATCCTATCTTATTTATATATATTGTTTGGAAACAAAGGCGCTGAGAGCGGATATATTAGACATTGGGATAGGAGAAAAACCACCGCTTACCAAAGATGAGGGCTCCAGCGGCGTCAAAACACGAAAAAACACACAAACACAAACATAATACAAATTTTCGAGCTTAGCTCTTCATCAGGTTGTAGGATGAGGTGGCTGCCCCGCGGAAGCTAGCAACCAACTGAGAAGACCACACGGGGTGCACATGGTCGACTGGTCGGGGTGGAGAGGGAGGGGGGAGAAACAACATGGCGGGAGGCGGGGGTGGGGGTGGAAGGACCTAAGCTCGAAAATGATAATTAGACTGCACAGTGGAAACGCGGTTGCGGTCATAAGGTCACTGGCATAAAACAAACCAAGGAAACCCGGGGGGGGGGGGGGGGTGGAATCTACTGAAAACGATCTATAAGTGCCCCCAAAAAAATTATTCCACACGCAAAATTATTGAAAATATTACACACGAAAAAATATAATAATATAAAACACACGAGAGAAAAAAATTTATTGCAATAGATCTAAGTACAAAAAGAGAAAGCTCTGGTGAGCGATGGTTTTGTGGGAAATGATGGCAGGTAAGGGGCAAAGGTCGGAGGAGAGAGGAAAATTGGAGCTATCTTAAAGTTAGTCCAGGTGGTTGTCTGGTCCCCAGTTGGTACTGAAAGGCCAGTTCCTTCTCAGTTCTGAGATGCTGCTTTTGTCTGGGAGTACTTTGATGGCACGGACTGTGAAGCAGGTGTTGAAATTGTTGGTGTTATGAGTGGTGGCATGAAAAGAAACAGGGTGGTCAGGGTTTTCAGTCCAGACCGATTGTCTGTGTCCATTCATCCGGATGGCCAGTGGATTTGTGGTTCAGTACCAATTGGGGACCAGACAACCACCTGGACTAAATTTAAGATAGCTCCAATTTTCCTCTCTCCTCCGACCTTTGCCCCTTACCTGCCATCATTTCCCACAAAACCATCACTCACCAGAGCTTTCTCTTTTTGTACTTAGATCTATTGCAATAACCTTTTTTTTTCTCTCGTGTGTTTTATATTATTATATTTTTTCCGTGTGTAATATTTTCAATAATTTTGGGTGTGGAATAATTTTTTATGGGGGCACTTATAGATCGTTTTCAGTAGATTCCACCCCCCCCCCCCCCGGGTTTCCTTGGTTTGTTTTATGCCAGTGACCTTATGACCGCAACCGTGTTTCCAATGTGCAGTCTAATTATCATTTTCGGGCTTAGGTCCTTCCACCCCCACCCCCGCCATGTTGTTTCTCCCCCCTCCCTCTCCACCCCGACCAGCCGACCATGTGCACCCCGTGTGGTCTCCTCAGTTGGTTGCTAGCTTCCGCGGGGCAGCCACCTCATCCTACAACCTGATGAAGAGCTAAGCTCGAAAATTTGTATTATGTTTGTGTGTTTTTTCGTGTTTTGACGCCGCTGGAGCCCTCATCTTTGGTAAGCGGTGGTTTTTCTCCTATCCCAATGTCTAATATATATATATATATATATATATATATATATATATATATATATATATAGTTACTTTTTAGTTCAAATAAAAGTATTTAGGATTTCTTCGAAACATAAAATTTTGGTGTAACCAACACATGGAAACGTCCTGGGGATACATGCAGATATCAGCTAGATTATATCATGGTCAAAAAAAGATTAAGGAATCAAGTTCTAGACTGTAAAGCTTACCCAGGAGCAGACATAGATGTGGACCATAATTTGATAGTAATGAAGTGCAGGCTGAAATTCAAGTGAATAAGGAAGCAGCATAAGCAGAACAGACTGGCAGTGAATAAACTGAAACAATCTAGCATAGGAGAAAAATTTGCAGAAATGGTAGACATAGGTCTAAGAAGTAACTTTGAAAGGAGCTCAACCGTGGGCGAATGGAATGCATTAAAGACCGAAATAATGAAAGCTGGCTAAGAAACATTAGGCTTTTGGGAACAAGCTGCCCGAAAACCTTGGCTCACAGAAGAAATTTTGGAGCTGATGGATCAGAGGAGAAGGTACAAAAATGCTCAGGATGATGCAGGAAGAGAGCAGTACAGGCAATTTAGAAATCAAATAAATAGGAAATGCAAAAGAAAAATGGCTACAAGAAAAGTGTGAAGAAGTAGAAAAGGAAATGGTCGTAGGAAAAGTAGATGTTGCATATAGAAAGATCAAACACAATTTTGGAGAAATGAAGAAAAGAGGTATAAACATTAAAACTGCCAATGGGAAACCTCTTTTAAGCTCAGAAGATAGAGCTAACTGAAACTGTATGTTGGGGACGACTTGAACAATAGTGTATTGGAAAAGGAAGGCGATGTCGACATTGATGACTTAGGATATCCTGTTTTGAGGACAGAATTTAATAAAGCTCTGAATGACTTGAAAGCAAATAAGGCAGTTGGAATTGATGAGATCCCTGCAGAACTTCTTAAATATCTAGGAGACGAAGGAATCGAAAGATTATTCAAGCCGATATCAAAAAGTTATGAAACAGGAGAAATTCCAACTGATTTTAATAAAAATATCATCTTCACACTTCCAAAGAAAGCACAAGCCAACAAATGTGAGAATTATCGCACCATTAGTCTAATATCTCATGCTTCAAAATTACTGACCAGAATAATATACAGAAGGATGGAAAGGGTAGTAGAAGAGATAGTAGGTGAAGATCAGTTTGGGTTTAGGAAAAATCGCGGTACAAGGGAAGCAATTCTGTCTTTAAAATTAATACTTGAAGGGCGGATCAAGAAAAACAAAGATAGTTTTATGGCATTTGTTGATTTAGAAAAAGCTTTTGATAATGTTAGGTGGGACAAGATGTTCAAAATTTTAAAGAAGTCAGGTCTGAAGTATCGAGATAGAAGAATACTCTATAAACTATATAAAAATCAAGTGGCTGTAATAAAAGTAGAGAATCACAAGATACATGCATCAGTTAAAAATGGTGTGAGACAAGGTTGTAGTCTATCCCCGTTAATATTCAACTTGTATGTAGAAGAAGCAATGAAGAAAGTCAAAGAAAAATTTCCATGTGGCATAAGTTTTCAGGTAGAAAAATCAGTATGCTACGATTTATGATGACATTGTCTTGTAGCAGAGAGGGCTGAGGATATTGAGAAGTTATTGAATGGCATGAAAAAAATACTGAAGGAAGATTTTGGACTGAATATAAATCGAAGTAAGACAAAAGTGATGAAATGTAGCAGAAATGATACCAATACTAGCAGATTAAATATAAAAATAGGATCGGATGCAATAGGAGAAGTGAGTGAGTTGTGTTACTTGGGAAGCAAAATTACAACCGATGGCCCAAGCAGGAATGATGTTAAAAGCAGAATAGCACTAGCAAAAAGAGCCTTCATGGAAAAGAGAAATCTTTTAGTTTCAAATATTGATCTAGGAATTAGAAAGAACTTTTTTAAAACTCTATATGTGGAGCACAGCACTTTACGGTAGCGAAACATGGACTTTAGGAATACCAGAAGGAAAGAAACTTGAAGCATTTGAAATGTGGTGCTACAGAAGAATGCTGAAAATTAGGTGGACAGATAAAGAAAGAAATGAACGAGTTTTGGAAATGATGGGTGAGAAAAGAAGTTTATGGAAGAAGCTTACAGGAAGAAGAGACAGTCTGGTAGGTAATATTTTGAGACATGCTGGATTGGTTAATTTGTTAGTGGATGGAACAGTCGAAGGTAAGAACTGTAGAGGTAGACAGAGATTAGAATATATGAAGCAGATAATTGATGACGTGGGTTGTCAGGGGTATGTAGAAATGAAGAGGTTAGCACAGGATAGGAAGGGATGGAGGATTGCATCAAACCAGTCTAAAGACTGACGACAGCAAAAAAAACTGCAAACTGATTATATGAAGTCTTTGCGAGTTCAACACCATTCGGCGGAGAACCCGCGAAGACTTCAATCATCGATACACCTTGAAAGCCTTCATTCTCACATACAAACTGATTTATCACACTTATGTGTTTCTTCTGCCTCTGCCAATTTTAACTATTTTGCAATATTTTATACCAGATTAAAACTCAAGTCTAAAGTAATTTTATCTGTGGAAATTGCAGAATGTTTATTATAAGGGACAATAAAAAAAAAAGTACAAATTTACACAACACGATTACTCATTTTCATGGGACTGTCCTCCATTTTTCTCAAAACCTCAGCATAAATGCTATTAATACTAACAGAAAAATCAGAAATAAAATATATTTATATGGAAAGGAAAGCTAAGTTTACTCAGGCTCACTAAAGTTGAAGTGAGGGGGGTACTCCATTGCTGCTGAAATAAAACATTTGCCACTCATCAGAACAGATAGAACTCTTGTGCTTAGCAAGTTTCTTGATATAATAAAGTTAAGAATAAGTAGCAGCACAAATCAACTGATCACACTAATTATTGCATGTAATTTCGTCCCACCAGATCTGAGTAGTGGGATATGTTAACATGGATTAAAATCTGAGACCAAAGCAATTATATTTATCAGTAGAAAAACCTTCTTAAGAGTGGAACACCCTATCATTTCCAAAATATGCATTCTGAATGTATTTGTCACCAAAGTTATTACATTTTGATTTTCAAAAAGAAATGTCAATACAATGAATTTTTCACATGACACCAAACTTTAAGGGGGGAGGGAGGGGGAAGCTAACACACATTAAAAAAGTTTTTCCATAGAATGATTGACACCTGAGGAGGCAGAACGAAATCTCTGTCACAAGTGTGATTAATTGATTTGTGGGGGTAGTTACCATTTAAAAAAAAATTACAACATGCAAATACTTTTATTTTGCACAGATGAGCAAAACATAAGTTACTTGCAATTTTTCTATTGGTATTAACACATTTCACCCTAGAATTCTGAAAAAAATTGAGAATAGTGGCTCATTCCCAGAAAGTGAATAATCAGGTTTATGAAACTGCATTTCCCTCCCTTGTTATTAGTATTTGACAATTTCTTTGATTAAATAAACTTTTTTCTTCTTTGATTCTTTAATAAGCTTCTCTGTAGACAGAAAAAGCTAATGTTATATTTAAGTTGCATCTACTACACTACAAAATAATTAGAATCTGAGGGGGACACTGGTAGGGGGGAGGGGGAGATATAAAGGATGGGAATACCAGGCTGTATTTAGATTCACAACTTTCAAAGTGCAAAATTCCAGGAGCTCAATCATCAATCCTAGGATCTCTTAGCCAAGAATTATGTTGCTGTATCATAAGGATCAGCCAGGTAAGTGTTACTGATATTTATGCACATTAATATTGCAGCAATGCATCAGGGGTTAAGGTTAAATGTCAATTTTGTAAAAACTATCTACATTAATACTTGACAATTCAATAAATTGTGGTTGAGGGAGGGTGCTTTGCATGAAAAATAACCTCTCCTCTGTGCATTCCAAATCCTAATGACATGAGGGGAAAAGAATATGTACAGGCATCTGTACATCTTATTTTGCAACTCTCTCAGTCTTCAGTCTCAGCCACTGTTTCAATGCCCAACCACAAATGATATTCTATAACATGTTAATTGTATGGATGTAAAAGTATTTCATGAGCACAATATGTAAATACCCCCCCTCCCAGTAAATCTTTTCAGATTGGTGGACAAACCATGAGAAACATGTATTAGTTTTCTATAATCAATAATATCAAAACTATTCAGGTTTCCACACAATGTCCTCTTCAAACATCTGGTTCCAGAAAGCCACTACAATGTTAACATTACACTAGATACATCGTGGCTCAAGCAATAAGTGTACCACTTAAAATGCAGATTTATATTGCAAGTAACTTACATTCCAGAAAATACTTGGAACAGTGTACCCTGAGACTCGAGCTCAAATGAAATGTTTTTCTAATTGCCATTTTATGACAGATTCTCCCCTTCTTCATTACCCCTCTGCCTCCCCCCATTTTCAGTCTACTAACAATATTGTGTAATAATAGGTTCATGGGAGAGCAAGGGAACATCAATTCCTTGTTTGAATATTCAGTACAATCTGATATGACAGAATACAAAAAGAGTTCAGCATTGGGAATAGTCTGAAAATTTGTTTTTAGTGTTCCTTGTTCATATTGCATGTGTTGTTGCCATCCTATAATCACTCATACACTCCAAACACTAGGTTATAAACATTATTAGTTACCTATTATAGCTGCCTTTTGCCAGTGACATGGACTTGTTTTTTAATGTGTGAACTCCTTTGTGGATTAAGCTGAACTAAAAACAAACATGAATGTGTCATACCTTACACATATTATTCTGAATGCATTTAAATATTCTTTCATACTGCAGCAGAGAAGTATCCACAAAGTTGATTTTTGCATAGCACATGTCTTATAATGAAAGAGTTAAATATCTTCTTTCCAACAGTCCTTAGACCTGAAAAAAGATATATTTACACACTGTAGAAGTTCATTGAATCCAATGTTTTAGGAATATTCCATTACGACAAAGGATTTACTTACTAGGAAACAAATATGAGAAATTAGATTACTGTGCTGTGAGAGACGATCCACAACACATTAATGACGCATTACTAGACAAATGGTCATACTTACTGTTATAGGCTACAACATACAAAAACTGAATTAAGCTATCTAAAAATTAAATTTCAAACACTTTTCACCACATGTATTTGAAACTTAATGCAAAAAACTAGAAAACTCATTATTCGTTTAAATTTAACCAATAATCAAACTGTAGACTCCAACCAAAATAAATTTACTAAGAGAGAAATATGCAAGGGGAAAAGATTTGTAGGAGATAGCTTATAAAATCCGCAGTATTATTTTGTCAGAAATATGAACAATGTAGTTAGTTCAAATTAACATTTTGATATCCACATGTGCGACCAAGATCCATTTATCTGACAGGTTGGAATCATCTCACAACCTGTAATTATACCTTGGAGTAACATGAAAATGTCAATTTTTTTCCAATTCTGAGATCCCCTCATTTCTACGAAATTTTGAGGATATGCTTCCATGCTAATAAATAAAATCCAAGCATTTTTTTGCTTATATCCAGGGAAAATGGTAGATCCTGTAGTGCCTTGAAATCCATTCTTATTCTTTGTTAAATTAAAATCTTATCATTACATCATCCAATTCTTAGGCACTTGGCAATAGTAGGTTTTGTCAAATTCTTTGTACATTCTTTTTAGAGTCATCTGAGATTCTGCATCACTAGATTCATTTTTTCATTCAAAATTCCCAAATTAAATTTGAAGACTGGATAAATCTGATGTAATTATTTTCTATAAACATATATTCTTGGTTGTTTTCCATAATCAAAGAGCTTGATTTAATTTGTATATTCACAAATTAGAAATTGGATTTTCTAACATGATTGAAGTGCAGTCTGTAACTGGCTGTTGCCTTACACACAACAGAAATGATATGCCAGTATCATCAACGTTGTACGTAACGCAAAATGGTGTCACTGGCAACTGTGCGACACTTTTCACATGGCGTCAATAAGTTTCCATTATACTGTGTCCTGTTAAGAAGAGATAGAATGCAAACAACAAAGACAGCATGTGCCACAAATAAGATTCTACAAAATGGTAATTTAGGAGAGAAGTTAACACATTCATGATAGACAGTGCATTGATTACACATAACAAATGTTACAATTAAAAACTGAAAATCATATATATGTAAAGCAACCCCATTAAGGTTGTTTTCCATTGTTGATAAATATACCACCAGGTTAGATAGAAGTGAAAAAAAAAGCATACTTTTTTAAAAACAGAATTACTTACAACATTCAACTGGTTATTACTTGCCATTTACCTGTCATCACATAAACACAATTGTGGTCTTAGTAATATTTAAGAAATTTACATTTTTTATTTATTGATGTCATTAACTTCTTCATTGGTGGCAAGGTCATTATTACTAGAACAAAGGATTGTGGGCTAGGAATGGGACTCACCTTTTATACAACTGAATCATTCTGGCATTTGACTGGAGTGATTTAAAGAAACCACATACTACTAAAATCTGGATAGCAGTTCCAAAAATTACCATCCACAATTTACAAATAAGAAATTTGCTACAGTAGAATACATGATATTAGGTCTCACTGAAATTCAGAGCCACCACAGTGTTGATTTTGGGAAGGGTTTGAGTGGATTATTATATCGGATCAGGAAGGAAATCAGTGATGACCTTCATTAATATCATGGAGCCCAACTGCTGTAATGATTTTGGAAAACTGTAGGGCATTGAAATCTGTTTTGAGATTACTGTCCAGTATTACAAGTCATTTTTGCTCCCATTTTAATAACTTCCATTGGGCATTGAACTTTTTAAATAAATTTTTCTGATGGTTTTTACTAAGGGTCCAAATATACAAAATTGTAGCTCCCTGATTTTATCTCACATAACACAAATTATTCTCTGAATTTTATTTACACCCAAAACAATAAACACATCATACTAGGGTAAAAAAGAATTTAAAGCAAAAAAAAATTCTCGCTATAATGCCTGGTTCCCACGGATAACCGAGACAACATTTTTTTTCCTTACAGCTTTTAGCCTCATTAACGTTGAGGTCATTAGAGGTGGGAAAGGACTGGGGGCAGGGAATGAGGAGGAATTTGGCCATGGCCATTTGAAGAAAGCATCCGGGCATTTGCCTGGAGTGATTTGGGGAAACCATGGAAAACCCAAATCTGGATGCCCAGACAGGGATTCGAACTGACGTGTGAGGCCTGACCGTTACCGCTCACCCATCACGCTTTATCAGACAACGTGCAAGGAATACTATGTGCACAGGATTTACAGTTCAAACCATTTATGTGAAGTAACATGGTTTATGCAAACCAGCTCTAGCACAATGTTATACATCTGTAGTATTGTAACAGAACACTTACCACTATACTGATGCACACCAAACTATTGACCCATTACAGCATTCGATGAACACAGCAATGGCAGTAGGAAGTATAGTGGAAGGGGAACGGAGGGGGGGGGGGGGGTGAGGAATAGACAATACAGGTGATCTGACCTGTAAAGTATTATATAAAAGTGGAATCACGAAATTTTAACATGTTCTAACTTATCTTGTTGTTTTTTATATATTTTTTTCTTCCCTCTGAAATACGTCAGGAGGCAGAAAAAACTTACAAGATTAGAGTTTACCCGGAACAAATTAGGATTCATATCAAAGTGGGCATTGTAAGATTAACGTTCTCTGGGACAAACTGTGGTTCATATCAGACTGGACATTGTGAGATTAATGTGCTCTAACTACTCGTTGTTTTTTGAAATATATATTTTTTTTCTTCTGAAAAAAGTCAGGAGACAAAAAAAGGTTTACAAGCTAATATGAAGAGTTTGGGACAAATTAGGGTTTAACAGCTCATTATGCAACTCTGATGCCCACGTCAAATCCTTATTATTTAAAATATGAAAATTAGTTATATTGAGATATTCCATGATCAAGCCTATTAGTAATATCACTGACCCAAGTATCTCAGCACAAAAAAAAAAAAAAAAAAAAAAAAAAAAAAAATATATTCACAATCTAAAACATTTTATTGCAATGATTACTGATTTCTACAGCAGTGCAAAAATTGAGTGTAACCATCAAGAATACTGACCAAACAACAACTATCAGTATCACAACTGAGTTGTTGGCCATTTTTCAGCAGGTGGTTCATAAATGCTTTTTAAGTTAAACACTGTCTCTTAACAACTGTTGTGATTAATCTTTATTCAATAGACACATTTTGCCCTTGTGGTGTGGGTTATCGTCAATGACTGTGAATGTACCACAGTGTTGCTGTGGGCAATTTCAGTATGTGTATAAATCACAAATCATTGTACAGATACACTCTAATTACTAACGTATTTGTAAATAAATATTGGTCAGCAGATGTATAAAAGTGCCATTACAGACTGAAACGGGATAGTTATCACTATGTTAGTAGAGTGTATCTATCTAATGATTTGTGATTATAAAGGTATCACAATTGTACACAATACCACAACATATTTACAACCATTGATGACAGCCCACATCCCAAGGTTGAGATCCATCTGGTCAAGAAACACTGTCAATTAGAAACTGTTTTGATTAATGTTTGATTTAAAAATACCAACTATAATGTCTAAACCGTTTACTATACAACACACAACTGGTATATGAAAGAAAAAAAAAAAAACTCTTTGATAGGCGAGATTACCTAAGAATTTCTATCTACATACAAATATTAAGC
The DNA here is from genome assembly GCA_031002005.1 of Vandiemenella viatica. Classification (NCBI taxonomy): domain Eukaryota; kingdom Metazoa; phylum Arthropoda; class Insecta; order Orthoptera; family Morabidae; genus Vandiemenella; species Vandiemenella viatica. The sequence continues at coordinate 279,236,415 of CM061921.1, forward strand.
TAACGTTTAAATCCAAATTGTCGACCACACAAAATAATAATACAGCGGTAGAAATCAGGGTTGTTTGTGATAATATGGATGTTTCTAGCAGCATATTTTTATGCAACTTCTATGTCTGCATGGCTAGATAATATTCTGATTAATTTTTCTGAGATGTTAGATCAGTACGTGTAACATATCAATACGTGTAACACAACTGCCTCGAGTATCTTGAGATTAAAAATTCCAGCAACTGTATGTAACTCCACAAGTGCTAGGGCTAAATATCTAGAGTAGGTGTGGAATACAATTCAGACCAAAATTATTCACCATTTCTTATACACCTACCAGGAAGAGGGTCTCCAGAATTATTTCCCTTCTATCCTGTTACCGAAAGTAAGCTATTTTCAAAGTAATTACAATTGCTCGGTTGAATTTATCCTCTTTGTCACCAGAGGTCCAAGCAGTTCATAAGAAAATAAACTGAATTCTCCAGTATGGTTTCTTTTTCTTTTGTAGCAATGTCGGAATGTATTCATCAAAGTCAAACATTAAAGTGCGTGTCCTGTCCATGCCATGCCATGAAATGTAGCAATTTACATTTCCTAGGCTAAAACACTTCTCAAAACTATTTCTTATGTCCGACCTGATGACCAGTAGCTTTGAACTTTTGTCTACATTTTATGCCTCTCCTTTGTTTACTAGTCTTCATGGAAATATTACACACATTTTTCCATGTGAATGATATAATTTCAAAATGATTTTCGATAACTGCATTACTACGTGACATTGTGAGTTAGTTAATATTTACAACGTCAACAGGATAATTTTAATTATTTTCCAGTAGAGCACATATTTATTATTTTACTTACTGGATAAGTTTTGCATAAGTAGCTCAGCAGTAGAGCTCTAATTTTGGGTCTTTAATCCCTAACCCAAAATTATTTGACAAGACTACACTGTGGACAACAATTCATAGTGTAAATGTCAATCCACGGTAGTATTATTATGACAACATGTAAGTTGCATGAATTCTAAAAATTATTATTCAACTGCTGCATGTATACATCATGACTCAAGACTGTCAAACATTTATTTACAGTACACAAGTTTCACTTTCACTGAAACTTTGTCGTAATCAGGTTGAGTCAAGTAAACAGCAGCTTCTCAGATGCAATAATCTCTATTCAATTTTTAAATCAGTTGCATTCTTCACAGTGCATTACAACAAGGCACATCTAGACAACTAACTGCTATGTACACAGCATCATTACAAATCTAATAAATTGAGGGAAACAAAAGCAACAGCCTTGTGAAAGATATTTGTGCTTAATTTGAAAGGGAAGACTCATACTATCAATGCATGAAATTGCAGAGTAACTAATAAATTTTTAGTTGATTCCTGTACTTTCTAAAAAAAAAAATTGTGAATATTGAAGAAAAAACAAATATAAAAATATAATGTATTAGTGATTAAAACTATGTTTATTGCGAAAAGGCCCAAAGATCCATGTGAGCTACATATAAGAGATCTCAAAAGCAATGTATTTTTAGAAGAAATACCTGAAAACAAGGAAGAATACGGCAAATAAGCTGTTACTTACCACAGAAGGGCCATGAGAAATACAAACACACATTCATGTTAAGAAACTTCTTCATGTTTCTCCTGCCCCTCATCTGTGGTATGTGATGGGTTATTTTCCCTACCCTTCCTTGTTTTCATTGCCTAACAACAGTCACTTTGTCACTGTTATCAGAAGAAACACCTGAGATATACAGTCACAGAGAAATCAACAAAACGCAGATATTTACAAAGCCTTTAAATTTAACACTGAAAAATATCAAGACCAATTTATTCGCACAATGTATGAACACACAATATTTAATTCTAAAAATCATGAAATACTAGATATTTTAACACAAAACAAGCTTACCTAAAATTTTATACTTCTTATGTGTTGAACATGCCAAAATAGAGCCAACAATGATTAGAGAGTAATGAACTCTGTATGTAGCTGAACATCTGTTCCTTGCTGTAAATATTTTGTTTTCTTTTGCAGTTATTTTCACAATTATTTTCACAAAAGCATTCTTCTCAGCAACTGCATGATTTATGGCACAACAATTATCTACAACTTTAAATTTCTTCCAATTAATGTTTGAAACTGCTACATCCATGTCACTAGAGCTTATACTGCCAAACCCTGACATTGCAGCAAAATTTTTGTTCTTGTACATTTGTATTTTTCTCTCAATGAATAATATGTAGATTTTATCAACATAAATTAAGTTGTTAGTTACTGATATTACAGAGCTGCTGACAAAGTTTTTATCCATTCTTTTTTTATATTCCGACATAACGCCAGAAGCACCAAAATTTCTCCTCTCACAAAATCTGATTATTCCCAGAAATATCATCTTATATATGTGTCTTTTCTTCTCATTGATAATTATGGTAATCATTTTCTTCAAATTATTAATTTCATTACTGATCGTTTGATTTACTATATATGTGCAATGTCTGGTGCTTCTGGCAGTTTCTCCAAATCACTGGCTTGCAATTCGCCTACTCTTACGTTTCCCTCCCCAACCCAAAAACTTCTTACGCTTGCTGCGCCTAGTAGGTTGTTGCTTTCTCGGCTCTTCGGATTTCTTTTGAGATTTTGGAGCTGGCTCTCCTGAAGCTTGTTCACTTCCACTTGGTTGAGGATCTTCCTTCTTTGAATTTTTATCTTCTTTCTTCACTTGACCTGCCTTTGTCTCAGATGATGATGCTTGTGGCTCTTGCTCCAGTTTATCTTAGCAGTGCCGGGCTCTGAATTAATGCCATCGACGGTTGCATCTGCCTCAAGTTTTTTTGGCAATTTCGGCTTCTGATTTAGCTTGTGCTTGTTCACTCTCTGTTGGCATCCTTTCAAGCTTCGGCGGTTCCAGCTCGTCAACAGAATCGGATGCTTCCTGGACAGAAGAACTTTTTTCTGAGGCCTTAGGTTCAGAAGCAGACTTCTTTTTTGTCACTTCGCCATTTTGCAACTCAGCCTCACGGTCTACTTTTCCAGCTGATGATTGTTCTGTTTTGTCTGCCGACGATGCTCCGTTAACTGGTTCGGCAGGTTTCCCGTCCGCTGTTGCAGGTTCTGTCACCAAACCAGAAATAACATTTTCAGGTGTTAACTCTGGAGCATCTAATGATGACTCAACTGTCAAAGATACTGTTGTAGCCTCAGCCATAACTGCAAATTTTGCTTCAAGTGGATGCCGTAACTGAAGTCAGTCTCTCTTTCCCGAGTTTGTTGGAAGAGCTTAAGGGTGTTCACTACCCATGTGTATATAAACACACACAGCTATTTCCAATGAGAGACCTTTCACGGAAACACCTGAAAAAGAAAAATATCTATATTAGCATAAAAAAATGTCTCCTTATTAATAATGCTTAGTAACAATTAGGTAGAGCAGCATTTCTTTGAAACAACTGACCAATTATAATTATGAGAGCTTCATATACACGAATTTGATGGTAACAGAAATGTTATTTTATGAGGGAGGGAGCAGCTTTATAGCTCCTAAACATCATTGAAGCAGGGAACAGACTAACAACAAAGAACAGAAATGAGTTTGGTGATTGTCTTTTAAATGAGATATTGCAGGAAACCAACGAAAATTGAACCCGCCAGTGTGGCTATGCATGTTAAAGTGCGTTACCATGGGCCTAGGTTCAAATCCCAGATCCAGTTTTCAGTGACCACCTAGGCAAATGCTGCGATGGTACTTAATCTCAGTCTCATAAACTACACATTTCACAAACAAAATACACTTTACACAAGTTCCACAGACAGGTGGCAAAACATCCTTTCCCCATCAAAACTATGACAGGACTAGCAAGATGGTAAAAGATGGAACCTTGCTTTCAAAATAAGCACAGCCTTTGGAAGAGGAAGTCTTTAATGATCTGCAAAAGATTCAATGATGGAAAACCAAAATCAGGATGACCAGACCAGTGATAGACTCAGCACACAGCTATTTCCTCGTCTAATTACAGTATTCGTAATTCCATTTCAATTCATTAGTATCAGTTTGTACCTCTTTACGTATTTTCAAGAACAAACTGTGAATACCTAATTGTATATTAACTAACAATGATTTTCTTTATTGCTTGTTAACATAAAAAGTTACTTTGATTACAGTGATTTGGATGCAGTTATCTCTCAACACATAACCACTGTCATTTGTAATTCTGTGTAAGCCAGAAGCTATTTGTATCTGGCCAGGTATATATAAATAATAGGATTATGCTTAATTTATCATCTTACTAGAACATAATAAGGATTACTCATTAAACAAGGCATTACAGAACTTTGGAGGACTTAATTTCAAAAGCAAGCTGCACCCAGCATCATTGCACATCTTGTTTACACAACTCCCAGTTCACAACTCACTTACCAAAAAATAATGCTCCAGGAATCAAAACCTTACAAAAATCTGTATGAGTGGAATACTTCCAGAACCAAGAGACAATTTAACGATAGTTTCAACAATTCTTGGGAATGTGATACTCACTGAACCACTTTCAGCCACAACATGGCAGCAGATATTTATAATTCTGCAGGATGGTCAATCTAATAGATGAAAAGAAAATGAAAACAAAGCTTTACAACTTGCTGATATAATTAGAATCAGAAAAGATAGAAAACTGACATCTGGATGGCCACACCAAGAATGTGTCATTCCAAATAGCACATCCAAACATTAAACACCTACCCGCCAACTTTTAAAGTTGTGTTTCCATAAAGACCCAGGACCACAAAAACTTTAAACTACATTTAATCGACCACAAACTAACTACACAGAAATTTGTAAATTCATATTTAAGTGAAATCTTACCCACTTACTTTATATTATTTGTTGACAACCATAACTTTAAAGACAAACTTTGCAGTCAGTATCTTAAGAGCTAAGCAAAAAAGTGTTAATTTTGTGATTCTCTTCCTTTGATTTTAAACTCACAATATGTTTACCACACTTCACATGACTGGCCAAATCATTTCATCTGCTATGTACTATTTTAATATCATGCCACACACTATTAAAAAACGTGAAATTTCCCCTCCTTTTCTTGATTTGAACATGCACAGTAATTCTATGTAATATGCTTCCTTAAATGCAGGGTAATGCTGTTTCTTAGAGCTTTACAAGGTTGCATCAGAATTACCCATTCTAAAAAAATTACAAACTAGCGATACATCATTTTTTTTAACTGCTTTACATCTCTCAACAGTGAGGTCTTTAGAGACGGGAAAGGATGGGGGCAAGGAATGGGAAGGAATTCGGCCATGACCTTTTGAAGGAAGCATCCCGGCATTTGCCTGGAGTGATTTGGGAAACCATGGAAAACCCAAATCTGGATGCCCGGACGGGGATTCGAACCGCCGTCCTCCCGAATGCGAGGCGAGAACGCTAACCGTTACACCGCCACGCTCGGTACGCGATACATCAAAGCAACTTTCTGCAACACTAGCAATATTGCTACAACTACTTTCCGACTAAATAACCTATGACATCACACTATGCTGCTTATGATGCATATTCTGCGTCCACAGCCACAATTATTGGGTTAACTGGAGACTGCCACTCCGTTATAATTACATTCCACTGCAAGGACTAATAATGCAGTAGTCAATTGTAAAACTAATTTCAGGCAGTAATTTGGTTGTAACACGCCCTGGACCAGAATGATACGTTCTATTAGTTAGGTTGTAATTCACCCTGGAAAATTCTAGCAGTCCATGATGTATTAAAATCTAAGTACCGCCTAAAAATAATGTGTTTTGTAATTGACTACCACAGGATTAGTCCACACTGAGTAATACAATTACAAAGGAATTGTTATCTCCAGTTAACCCCAACAAATTCTACAGTATGGAATTTCTGATACTTCAGATAAACTACTTACTAGCAACAAAATATATGCCGACTTTTCCTGGTAAGTAAATCTCCTAACAAATAATATGGCTACAGCAAAAAATACTTTATTAACACTGTAGTCATAAACATAAAAACATATATTCTCTTCAATTAAAAGGAATTAAATGACAGATATGTGTAACTTTACAGTAAAGATTACCTTTTGTGATCCAGGGCATATTTCAACTTAACCATAGCTGCTTAAGTGGTATTGTAATCAAGAGAAAGATACACTGAGTAGCCAAAACTAAATGCATTCTGGTGACACTGTGGGTACGTTACATGTGAAGTAAGTATACAAGCAGAGCACAGATGAGGAATCATCCTAGCTATGATATGTGTAGAAATCAGGAAATCCACTGACAGATTGTTATAGCCAAGCACCTGGGAATGAGCATCTCAGAAACGGTGATGTTAGTTGGCTGTTTGTCTGCTACTGTTGTGAAAAGGGAGCGTGCATAAACCACGTAGCTCCATTTTGGCCTACTGTGAACCCCCACCTCCCCCCCACGTAGCCTTACGTGGCTTTTGCCTCCCCCCCCCACGTAGTACGTAGCTTTTTTCCCCTTTTGATTCCAGAAGACATTTTGTACTGTTTTCTCTTGTCAGACGTTTGTAAATTATATAAGGAGATAATTAACTGAGGGAAATAAATATTCACATGCTGTTGTGTGTTCTGTTCCTCATTTTAACTGTGAAAAATGTTATAAAAGGAAAGCTACGTGGCCCGGCTTGGAACCCCCTCTCCCCCCACGTAGCCCAGTGTAGCCTTCCAGCCAACCCCCCCCCCCCCCCCTGGAGCGAGCCACGTGGTTTGTGCACGCTCCCAAAGCGACAAGGTGGTGGACATCCGTGCCTCATCACAGAACACAGAGGTCTGAAACTTGCCTGTTCTATAAAGCAAGATATGGGTCGATCTGTTGAAGATCTGTCGGCAGAATATAATGCTGGTGCAGGCACAGGTGTTTAGGAGCACACCATTCAGTGCACATTGCTGAACATGGGGCTCCACAGCAGACAGCCCCTACAAGTTCCCATGTTCACCTAACATCATCCTCAATTATGACTGAAGTGGACACAAGAATATCGAGATTCAACTATCAATAAATGGATGCTGGCCGGTGGGGGCAGTATTATGTTAAGGGGGACATTCACCTGTGCTTCCATGGGACCTGTGGTAGTGATTAAAGGCACCTGGCAGCTGTGGACCACCTAAATGCCTTCATGTGTCATTTCTTCCACAACGGCGATGGCCTCTTCTAGCTGGATAACTCTCCACGTCACAAGGCCAGAATCATGCTACAGTGGGTTGAGGAGAATGATATAGATTAACACTGATGTCTTGGCCACCGAATTCACCTGATCTCTACCTGATATAACACATCTGTGATGCTATTGGGTGCCAGCTCCACACCCACAAACAATCACCCCACAATTTAAGGGAATTGTGTGACCTGTGCATAGACATACCTCTGAAAACCTACCAAGAACATGTTGAATCAATGCCAAGCCACATTGCTGCTGTATTAAATTCCACAGGTGGATCAACAAGTGGTTATAATGTTATGCATCATAAGCATATGGATAGCTGTACAGAAATATTTATCTTTCATGGCTCAGGCTGCATTTCAACCTAAGACTGGGTTTACATCTGGCACAAATTTGGATATTTCTTGGGATATGTATCAGAACTTGTGTTGGTACTTGTATGAGGCCTTCTCTGACTTGTAAGAGTATGTACCTGGTGTTTATATCAGAGTACACAAGTATCAAAACCTATAGTAGTATTAAAAAATATCATTATTTTAATTTGAATTTTTTTTATACTTATGGCTTTACACCTTGTCGATGTCAAGGTCATTAGAGGCCGGATGGCATGGGGGACAAGGAACAGGAAGAAATTTTGCTTTGGCCTTTTGAAGGAAGTATCCCAGAATTTGACTGGAGCGATACGGTGAAACCATGGAAAACAACACAAATCTGGGTGCCCAGATGGGGATTCGAACTGGCATCCTCCCGAATTCAAGGCCAGCGAATTTGAATTTCCCAGCATTAAAAAGTCATCTAATCAGGATGATTTTATTTGTTTTAAGCATCTGTGCTTACAAGCTACACAAGAAGAAATTCATTTTTATGAGAAAACAAACCTTCGAAGTTTCAGTTTCAAGAATGTGAGAATGAATCTCTCAGATTTTAATTTTTTATTAAATTTAGTTCAACCAACTATTGTGAAACATGACACTAAATTTTGAGATGCAATCTCACTAACTGATCAGTTTGCAGTTAACACTGTGATTTTTGGTAACTGATGTGTCCTTTTCCTCATTAAACATAAGATAGGATAGGGAAAAATAACACAAGTGATGGGTTATTTTTCCCTGTCCTATCTTATTTTTAGTGCCTAAAGGCAGTTTCTTTGTTTCCATTATCCACCTTTTCGTCAATAATGCATAAGAAAGAAGTTTCAGCTGTTTGATAGTTGGAAAGTTGTGAGAAGCCATCATCTCAGTTTTGTTGAGCAAAAATATAAATAATTCTTAAATCACTTTAAATTTAAATTACTTAAAAATTCCAGTGATTGAGTTTTTGTTAATATGCATGTGTGTGTATGAGATACTTGTCAAAGTCAAAATTGGCATATACAAACTGTATGAGATATCTGAATGAGATCTTCCAATTTTTACCATATGTTTCAGCAGTCCGTATGAGGTAACTTACCAGGACTTGTCAAATATATGTATCCCGATACAAGTTTCACCTGAAGTATCCAAGTGTGAATATAGCTTAACCACAACTTGTTTGCAGTAGTCTGCAATTTCAGGTATTGAAATACAGAATTAAGGAGATGGATTCAATTTCAGAACACAGTACCAACAACTTTAATAAAATGCAATTTCTGGCCAACAAAATATTTGCTGATTTTCCAGTGAAGATGTTTAACAAATCCTCTAAATCTAACCCAATCTCTACCATAGAGCCTATGATATTCCAAAATGTTAAACAATAAAACTATATGTATTTTTAAAAGCATTACAACAGTTGGTTTGCACCACCCAGAGGATCCATGCAGATCTAGCTACTCACATTTGCAACTGCATGCAAGGTGTATACACATTTGGCGTAGTTTCAACTCACAGGTTATTGTGGTGGAGGAATCGTGAGTGTTATAGCGGTATTGCGATCTAGACTAAAGCCAGAGAAATAGCATATTTTCGAATTCTGTAACATCCTCACCTATGTGGGAAAAAGAAGTACCCATGTTTCTGTAAACCTGAAATGAACCAACTTGCCTAGAGCTGAAATCAAACTCAGTAGCCAATAGTCTACAGGCTACGCACTACCTTCCGTCCATATTCAACCAGTATATTGCTAATCAGCTTATACTGATAAAGTTGTATGAAATGGAAATACAGTTATCATAATCTAGAACAACACACGAACTGCCACCAATTTAAAAATATACTCGTAGCTAACCTTCAAAAATTTGAATGAATCCAGTTGTGAATAATTCTTCTAAAGTCGCCACAGAAAAAATGTTTCAAATTTTCAAAAACCACATTAACACATCATATCTCAATGTAATAAAGGATCATCCAGACACCATTTCAACCGTTACAAACTGTTTGTGTCCCTTTGTTTTCTTAAAAAAATCATATTAAAATTTGCGAATTTCTGTATATAATTTAACTGAACAGAGCATAGTGCTGCAGCTTTTTCCACAACATTTACCAATAGAAAGCAGGGACATAATGGCAGCTGTGCCATTCTAAGGTGCACGATATTCTGAACTTCTTTGGTAATGAGTTTTCAGGAATACATTCAAGTGCTAATGTTAATGCTGATATTGGTATATATCGGTTGTGGTTAGGTTGAAACCCTGTCTGTACAACTCTTTATTATCAAGCTACACTGTGTTTGAAAATTCAATACATTTCTTGTGGCAGCTTTAGGGAAATGTGAAAATATTCATCGGTTACAATATTGGTAACAATGAAAGGAAATAACTGCCACGAGGCAATATTTATATGGAGAGGACAAACAAAATACAACCAGCACTCACCAAAGTTGAAGGGAGGAGGGTAGCAGCAACAAAAAAAACACAGAAAATACAATATTTCAGATTAAACCCTTTGTCAAGTTAAAAGAAGTAAGTGGCTGAGTTCGCATAAGCCTTGCGTTCAACACAGCCACTCATAGAATGAAATTGACCTTTGGAGGTGGTGGGGAAAGCAACGATAATAACCACAAGTATAAATCACAAGAAAGATTAAAATGGGAAATAATAATCATTGAAAAAATAATAATAAAAAAATATAATAAATAAAAAAATATAAAAATTTTGAAATAAGGTTTATAAATATACATGAGTCTATTGTGCTGGCCAGTGATGGGTGTACAGGGTGATGATGGAAGATATTATCGGAAATTAAGGCCTGGGGGATGTCTAGTCTGCAGGATGTGTTGATATGCCAATTCCCACCTGCGGAGTTCAGATTGGGAGGTAGTATCTGAAAGTACTCTAATGGCTTGGCCTGTGAAGCAGTTATTAAGGTTGCGGGTGTTGTGAGTACTGGCATGGTGAGCTACAGGGAGGTCTATGGAGTAAACTGTTTGTCCGTGACCATTCATTCTGATGGATAATGAGATTGAGTTAAGGCCAATGTAAGAACTTGGACAGTGGAGGCAGGTGAGCTGGTATATGAGATGGGTTGTTGTTCTATCTATCTTATCCGATGGACCCATGTAAACGGGCGGACGCCTGGAATACATCACAATCCCGTTCCTGTGATCACCTATGGATTTACTAACGTAATGCACGTGCAGAGGTGAGCAGTAGATAACTGGAAGGCCGCCATGCTTGGAGGAGCGGGATTTCTGTGCTTCCCCATAAAAAAAGTGGCATGACCTCTTATGGGATAGGTTTCACCAGTAGTAGGGTTGCAATATATAGTGGTAGGTGGATGCATGTTTTGCAAAGGGGTTTGTTACAAGAGAAGCACCCAAACGGTGGTTTAGGAGCATCAGAGGGTTGATATTTATGACAAGTATATTTTTTATATTAGGTGGTCTGCTGAAGGTCACACGAGGTGTGGTGGGAAGGATAGTGGGAAGAATGCGGCTCATTTCAGGAAAGGATCTGAGAAAGTCATAGCCCAAACGAAGAATTTGGTTTAGCGATTCCAGGCCAGGAGAAAACAGGGTTCTGGTTGGTTTTAGGTTGTTTGTGTCGGTGTGGTGGACAGTTCTTGACTCTTGATAGTTGTTTTTGGACTAATTCTGGAGGATAATTGCAGTTTAGGAGTGCCCAGGTCAGGTTTTTGGAGTAGAGGATTTGTGATCAGAACAGATGCATTTGTCTCGAATGGCTAGGCTGAACGGGATGGAACATTTTATATGATACGGATGGCAGCTATCAAAATGGAGATATTGTTGTAGGTTAGTGGGCTTTATGTGGATAGGGGTGTGTAAGTGACCATTCTGTACAGAGATGTCCACATCCAGAAAAGTGATGTTAGTCTGAGATTAGGACCAGGCGAAGTTTAGGGAAGAGATGTTATTCAGTGAAGTCAAGGAGGTTTTCACCATGGGTCCAGATCATAAATATGTCATCTATATACCTGGGTTGTCTTTCTTGTGATTTATACTTGTGGTTATATTATTGTTGCTCCCTCCACCACCTCTGATGGACAATTTCATCCTATGAGTGGCTGCGTCGAACGCAAGGCTTGCGCGAACTCAGCCACTTACTTCTTTTAACTTGACAAAGGGTTTAACCTGAAATATTGTATTTTCTGTGTTTTTTGATGTTGCTGCCCTCCTCCCTTCAACTTTGGCAAGTGTTGGGTGTATTTTATCTGTCCTTTTCACATCAATTACAATAATTAAATTATATTTGCCAATAATAAAGTTACTCTCCATACACTTACACCACGTATGAAGCTACATCTCACTGGTGTGACCTATATGCAAAAACGTTTTTTCCATGTGAATACAAAACCAACTGGACTAATGATTTAAAAATCATATATGACATTAAATAACCAAACAGAAAAGATGGTAACATGAAAATATTTAGACTATTCAAAAACTCAGAAAGTGAATTATATCAAATATATTGGTACCATCATTTCCAATGGAACCCATTAATTGAATTTTACAATGCAATATGCTAAAGAACTACAAACAGCATAAACACTCCAGACTATAAAATAGTAATGATTCTAATAAATTCACCATATCATCCAGGTAAATTGTAATTTTTAGCTTTCAAGGTCCAAGCCTCCACAACCATTCTTTTTTTTTTTTTTTTTTTTTTTTTTTTTTTTTTTTTTTTTTTTTTTAACTGTAATCTTATGTACTAGATTTTGTGTGTTCTAGCTGCATGAACACTGTGTACCTCATATGCACCATGCTGAGACGTCATTAGCTTGCATGGTGGAAAACTGATACAGCATAATTGTGATCTCTGGTAAACTCTCTAGAACAGATACTGTGGGTATATTGCAATAACAACAGTAATGCAAAAATAAGTTCTTTGACATGAGACCACAAAGTATTACACACCATGCATACTAATAAAAAAAACTAATTCTCGAATGTAAATCAGGAAACAAAGGGTAAGAGAAATTCTTCTGTAATTGTCTTGTGTATCTGTGAAATTTTTTAATTTTGTGTTCTAATATGCTGCATGGTTGTGGTGAATAAGTTATTTTAGAGTCCAGGGTCCTGCAACACCTACTTTATGGTTGACAAAAAAATGATATTTTTAAACTGATACAAGAGTACCGTGCATAGGGTTATCATTATTTTTGTGAAAACTTAACTAAGAAATAACATATTTAGGATTCAGACTACTGTCAAAAGATTTGGGTTTTATCTAACAGGCAATACCACTCGCTTCGCGCTGTTAACGTTACGTGATCGTGACGTCACTATGACATATTCAGACTCCACGTACAGTCATATACGTAAAAACATATGTCACTAACGGGACTGCACGGAAAGGAGGGGGTTTTTCGGGTGGGGAGAGATAGGAGAAAAATAATGGGTTAAAGTGTCACTAACGGGACTGCACGGAAAAGAGGAGTTTTTTGGATGGGGAGAAATAGGAGAAAACTAATGGGTTAAAATGTGAATCGTGGTATCATTATCTAGAACATATCCCATCCGCGTAATTCTATATTACGATACCACTGCAAAGAAATGAGGGGTGTTTCGGGTGGGGAGAAATAAAGGGTTAAAATGTGAATCGTGGTATCGTTATCTAGAACATATCCCATCCGCGTAATTCTATATTACGATACCACTGCAAAGAAATGAGGGGTGTTTCGGGTGGGGAGAAATAAAGGGTTAAAATGTGAATCGTGGTATTGTTATCTAGAATATATCCCATCCACGTAATTCTATATTACTATACCACAGCAAAGAAATGAGAGTTTTTTCTGGTGGAGAGAAATACGAGAAAAATGAAGGATTGAAATGTGAAACGTGGTATCGTTATCTAGAATATATCCCATCCGCGAAATTCTATGGTATTTCTTCATTTTTTTTATACAACATCCGAGTAATTCTTTCGTCCCATGGTGTTTAGTTCTCGAATCAAGTGCCCTCGTTTGTACGCCTTCTATGTTCGGTAAGTTTTCAATATTTTCGCATGAGAATTATTATGAAGTGAAAAGCATACATAGCTCAAGGTATAATTATATTAATGTTATTTCAGGATATATGTGAATCGTTCAATTTCAATTTCCGGTGTCTTCAAAAGTGGTGAGTTTCACTCCAGTCACTTATTACTAGCATGTATATTTTTTCTTAGTATGCATGATTTTATTATTAAATTTCACCCCGCACGCCGTTTGTGACTTTTTTATGGCATTGGTATCGTAATATAGAATTAAGGTACATTCTGGAAAACGATACCACCAATCACATTTGCAATGAATACTTTTTTTCTCCGTCTGCATGAAATTTCTCCCCTATCCGAGAAACCCACGTTTTCCTTGCACTCCCGTTACTGATAATTCTTAGCAGTGGTATCGTAATGTAGAATTACGTGGATGGGATGTATTTTACAAAACAATACCACGATTCACATTTGCGATGAATTATATATTTCTCTGCTTATGTTTTTCAGAAATTTTGAACATTTCTTTCCAGTGGTATCGCAATATAGAATTATGCGGATGGGATATATTCTAGAAAACGATATCGCGTTTCACCTTTTGCGATGAGTGTTGTGCCTTATATTTCTGAGAAATTTCTCCCCGCCCGAAAAACCCCTGCTTTCCGTGCAGTCCTGTTGGTGACATGTTTTTTCCACAGATGACTGTACGCTGAGTACGAATACGTCATCGTGACGTCACGATCTCGTCGCAAGGCAAGCGGTATTGCCTGTTAGATAAAACCCAAAGATTTATATGTGGCACTTGTTGACAAACATCCTATACATCTATATTTATAAAACTTGGTATTCTGACAACTCCTTCAAAATATACATACTCATTAATGTTTTCTATCACAGATTTTTTTTAAAAAAAGAATCATACAAAGCATTATTAAACTAAAAATGACTTCCAAAAATCTTTAATAATTTGTTTAGAGAAACACGGATGATTTGAAATTGTGTGTGAAAACATATTAAGTCTATTTTATACAAGAATAAAAAGCTTCCTGTCCTGCAAAACACTCGGGGACTGCACAACTTTTTCCACCTATCAAAAAATGGTACTAACCCCATGGCATCTGGATTGAATATTTCGATTTGTCATCTTCTCCATATTCCGCAATCACATTTTATGGAATAATCATCAAAAATTAAATTAAAAATGCCAAAATATGACTGTGTCGTGCAGCTATCAGATGCCACCAGATCTGCAAAATTAATACAAATCTCTTAAAATATCAGTTAATTCCTCCATTGCAATGTGTTCTCAGCATTTAACATTTATTGTAAAAAGCCACATGAAACTTATGAATAGAAAATATATGGCAGTGTTTTCTATCAGTGACACCTACCACTTTATGTCAATTTGATAAAATATTGCTTCCATTGTAAACAAATATGATTTTTCGAGATGGATGCTGCAGAACGAAATTTAAGTACGGCTTCCACAAAAAAAAAATTCTTCTGGTCCAGGCTGCATTTCAACCTAACCACAACATCTGTGAGAAAACAAAACAGTTTAGGTTGATATGATCCCTGAAGCAACAAATTTGTTACTTTTGCAGTCTAAAAGCTGTGCAAAATTAATATTTTGGCATTTTTAATTCAATTGTGGCAATTTCTCAAAATGTGAAGACGACGATGTATGGATGTTAGTCAATTCACATTTCAAGAGGTTAGTACAATTTATGGCACTAGTGTAATCACTGAGGCTCAAGAAGGAATTGTACCTTTGGTCTAAAAATTGGTACACACATTCCTTGGATGATGTTATTTAATGTATGATGCTCTTAGAGCTGTAAAATATATACATTCTGCACAAACTTAACATAAAAATTGCTGTACCGTTAAGCGGTAAGTCATTGATAGCATGGATATTGTGACATATAATGATAAAGCACACATTCCTTAAACGATAGTTGAGAATATGTTCCTATCACAGCCATAAAAAATATAAACAAACACACACACACACACACACACACACATTCACTCTCTCGCCCATTCTGCAGCCTGCAACAAAATGAATACTGACTCCGGTTGTTAAAGAATAATTTGTTAGAAATTTGGATTACATCAAAAATTTAAATCATCTTGATTTTCAACAGATTATTAGAGGCACTTGTAATGGGTTGAAATACAGTCTGGAACAAAATTTGTATTTTTTTTTTTTTAATTTAAGTTACTTCGATTTTTTAGCATTATTAGTGACACCTGTGCATTGTGTATTTGTTGTACTTAAAGTTTATCAATGTTGCTGGTCATTGACGAGTTTTATTGCATTGGACGTCACATACGATTACAAATGGCTATGGCAGTTTAATTCTTTATTTTTCCCAAACTCTAATAGAAACATATTGTTTAAGGAATGTGTGCATTATTGTTATGGGTTACTATATGCCTTTTCAGTCACTCGCCGTTTAATGTTATGGCAGTTTTTGTGTGAAGTTCCTGCTGCAGGTATATTTTTACATCTGGAAGAGCAACATATAATCAATAATATTGTCCAACAAACGTGAGGAACAATTTTCAGGCCAAAATGACAATTCCTTTTGAATCTCAGTGATTACACCACCATCCAATTTTTTGATAGGGGGAGAAAGTAGTGCGGTCACCAAATACTACTACTGCATGGAAGAACATCACAGTACAGATGCTCAAATTACAATAGGAATGTAATTAATAATTTTGTGCTATAAAAGAATTTCTTTCGACCGAATAATTCCCATCATAGCTTTTAAAGAATATTTTTGTAAAAACTGTCAAATTGTACCAAACCTATCATCAATCGTCATCATTCCATATGCCACAGGTATTCTCTCTAAAAAATTGAGTGCGATAAATGTACATACAAAATTTCATAACATTGATCCATGTAAGAAACGGAACTGTTAAAACTCCAAAATGCTTAAGGTATTATTGCATTGTTTCGAAAAATGTAACTTAGCGGTGTTTTAACAAATTGACAGTGTTTGCTTCCCAATCTCTTTTAAACTCAATATCTTATACACGTTTATTCAATTAACAACGTTTGGGTTGGCTATCACATGTGACCGACTAGTGACGTCAAAGCTGTAATGAAACCACTGATTAAAAAAAAAAAATTACCAACGCAGGGAAACAATAATGCATCAATCAACCTCTGATCCGTAATTCATTAACTCCAGGCATTCCAAAGAAAATTTAAATCCCCCAACTACAACATAATCTCATCCTGCCATGGCCGACTGATATTAAGCTGTCACGTGATTCGAACAATCCACTATCGCGGCGTTACCCACATCTACCATCACAGAAGTTTGCTTCCCCCCCCCCCCCTCCCAATATATATATATTTGTTAATTAGTTTGTGTTTATGGCTGTAAGAAATATTTCAAATGCAATAAATGTTTTATGTGATGCATTAAACGTACGTCAAACAAGTCAACGGTCCATCTAAATTAGGAAAAAGCAACACTAACTATTGGGTGCGTGTTTCATTTTTGCACAACTATTACACTATTCAGCACTATTATAACTTTCATCTTATAATTATGGACAATATTAAAAAGTTATAACAACGGTATACGCAAAACGTATCTCAGTCAGCACCATCAAAAACGACGCAAAGCACTCAGTAATGGCCGAACGACTGATAAAAAGTTTAAACATGTGGTTTCATTCAGCATAATTTAGTATAATAATACAATTTTGAAAATTAAATTTTATAAAAGCAGCCAGTTGTACTAACAAAATAAAGTTAGAAATAATTACAAAACACTAAACAAGAACATACGATGCAAGCAGCCTTCTTTTCTGGCGTCCATTATGTATCGTTTATGACAAATACAAAATAAACTCCTAACAGGTTGTTGTTTATATGTTTTGTAAGGGATGTGCCAGTACACTTTTAAGGTATCTTTTAGGAAAAATCAGCATCATTGCCAATAAATAGCAATCATAATATTTTAGGAATAAATTTTTCAAAATGAAAAAAAGGTTATAAAACCAAATTGGAAAGATAATGTAGTGACTTAATCCCCCCCGAGAGAAAAAAAAGCACTTGTTCACACATATCTCACAACTAATATGTTACGTATGAAGAATCATTTTCAGTTGGCACAACTGTTAGTCACAAGTAAACAAATAAAAATAAAACAACTTTACAAGCTTTGCAAATGGAGTGTGTTTGGATGCTCTTCTTGTTCCATATGCATCAAATCCAGTTAAACTTAATAGTTCTCTTAATATTCAAAAGAGTTTCACAATGTGAGCTCACCCTAAACTTAATATACGCTGTGCGTATGACGCCTATCTTCAGAACAATCACATCTTTCACTGGTTGCTGACAACGGAGTACAGTCGCCTACTTGTAACAGGAACCTCCTACAGACTACAGGATCGATAGCAGCCACAACAGGTATTGGATTGGTGGTGGGAGAAGAAACATGGGTGGGGTAGGTAGAATGAGCATGCGTGACTTGGAGACTGGCGGCACATAAGAAAATTAACTGACGGCAGAAGACATCCAAAGCGTGAAAAGATAATTCTACCGCCAAATAGTTAAAAAACCGAAATGAACCACATATTAAAAAAAACCTTAGGTTATTCTGTCTGTCAAATGTGTACCTCCTGAAGTTGCAGAAGAATGAAGCACATTGCGCAAGTTAGTCTTTTTGAAAAGACATAAAAAATTGTCAGAAGTCCTTGCAATGGCTTTGTCAATGTCTCCGAAATATAGCAGTAGTAAAAAGAACAGCATACAAAAAAATGCGGGACCAAATATGCGAATGATTAGCAAATAGAGCTCAAATAGTAAAAATTATCTAAAATATTAAGTAATATATGAAAACAAGTGTGCAAGAGAGTTTATCAAAAAATTGAAAATTCTGACGCGTTGACGTATTGTATGGTGAATTGCGAGGAACATCTAAAATCTAGTGTTCGGACAAAACAAATTCGACTTCATATAAAAGTTTCTCGGGAAACTAGCCGAATGAGTCCTTTAGTAAAACCCAGTGTTTCGGCGATCTATAATTTTATTTGAATGGCCTTCCGTCATTGTGACCATCCCATCTTCTTCGGATATTTACATTTATCTTAAATATATTTCTTAAATATTCATTAATCTGGTGTCAAAACTTGTGAAACTGCTATATAAAGATTAATCAGATTATTACCGTTAATTGCAGATTAATTCTTTCATACACAACATGAATATTTCGTTCGTTGTTCCTGATAAATAATATAATATTACAGTGAATAATTGAGATAAAATACAATTTTAAACAGAGAGAACATTTTAAAAGGGACATAATTCGGCTACCTAATACTGTCGCCAGTGTTAAATCATTTGATATAAAAAACACCATATTTTATCAACGAACTCATTCTGCTATTTTCCAGGAAAAGTTTGATTCAAATACATCGCCAAGAAAGATTTCATTCTTAAATTCGATACAGTTCTATCACTGCAGTGAAGCTAACTGATGTTATGGAAGGAAAAAAATAATTTTTGAGAATACCATAATTTGGCAACGTGTAAGCAGATGTTCATGTAAGATAGCAGATCGTAATAGAAGATTTATCATCGGCAGCCACTCCGAAGCTTGCAGTCATTAGTTATCTTCTACCCGTAATTTGTGTTTTATTTACCACAGTTTTGCAGTCCAACCCTGTTACTCCACTGGAATATCAACCTCAGTATCCACTTCAACAAATGCAAATTTTGATGAAACCTTTCCCTACAACCTCCCGAATGTGCTACCTTATCACTAAATATTTACATTTAATGCTCCCAGTGTCGGATCTAGAGGGTTGGGGGTGGGGGGCAAGCCGAGGGGCTTGCTCCAGACGGCAACTTCAGGGAGAGAGGCAGCAAATTCCTAGATCTGCCCTCCTCTGTATAATCACAAAACCCTTATTTTTCCATCCGTGTAAATAACAAGCACATTTATGTCATTTCCAAACAATCTACGTAACTTCTATTGCCATTCCCGTGCTCACATTTAGAGATGCTTTCTTCAGCTCTGGGTTTACCACTAACAAATGTCACTTGTAACACCATCAGCGGTGTCATACAGAAAAAAATAAATTACGTAGTTTCAAAAACAAACTGCAAAATGTTTCTCATGAAGGAGGATAAAAAAGAAAAGAAAACATACAATTTCCGCAGCCTGATCACTCAATTTTCCGTGGATAAGCTTCAACCCTCTTTTTCAAAACTCCTGCATCAACTTTAAATACTCCATCAATAACAATCATGTCATGTAAAAATAGAGCAAACTGAATTTCACAAGGTCTGTTCTTTCGAAAGCCATGTTGGTTTGGTGCAAAGTTCGGGCTTATGACATATTCGAGAGTATTCACTGTAAATAGTCAGACAAATCGGTTGGTATTTTTTAGGGTCCATTGGATCTCCTTTCATGAATTTATTAATAACCTGAGCGATTTTCTTCTTCTAACGATTTAAAATATGCAACAGAAAGTATGAGATTTCAGTTACACATTCTAATATAGGGACACGATATTTTCCCCAATTTCAGAATTTCTCATTTACTTTACTGTAGTCTTACTGTAAAAATCTTCTCCAAATCTATGCGCCATGGAAAAACCGGTATGGTATCTAAATTTAATTTAATGAATGAATTTTTAAATTCGGGTTAACTACTTTTTTTATTATGGCTTTACGCCTTGTCTACGTCGAGATCGAGTTCGTTAGAGGCGGGAAAGGATAGGAACAAGGAACAGAAAGGAATTCGACCATGGCCTTTTAAAAGAAACCATCCCAGTATTCGCCTGGAGTGATTTCGGGAAATCATGGAAAAGTTAAATCTGGATGGCCGTGCTGTGATCCGAACCCGCGTCCTCGAAAAGCAAGGCCAGGGCGTTACCGCTCACTCATCACACTCGATCCGTTATGTTAGCCTTGTTGCGGTTTTCACTAATCAGAAATTGTTAAATGCGTTTTTCACTCTTCCGCCTCCTCCTCTGATTTATGAGCAATCTTTTCATTCTTGCATCCTGTTTCGGTATTTGACTGTCGATACCTAACTTAATTTTAGCGTTAAAACCCTATCATATCTCTGCAACAGTGCCTCGTTTTACTTTAAATGAATATTACTTAGCTTTTAGGTACGTTACGAAACATTCCTTCTAAGTCTTTTTCTTTTTTTTATATCATGTAAACGTTTCTTCCCCCCCCCCCCCCCCCTTTTTTTACGCTTAGGTCTATTTTACGGTTGAAATTACTTCTCTTTGAACTGTTATTCCTGTAACCATTGGAATATCTCCGACTTAGTCTGGCCTCTTTGTAACAGTCAGATCTAAAATGTCTCATTACAGCTAAGATTCCGAGTAAGTTGAGTAATCAGCTGTTCCACATAGTAATGAGAGAACAGATCGGGAATGAGAAGTTGTTTTAACCCTGTTACGAGTTTTGCTAACGAAATTAACACAGTAATTATAAAACAAGTTGAAGTAGCCTGTAACTATTATTGAATCATCAATCATCCGGATGTTGGCACACATTATTTCCATTATTTTTTAGAACTTCTGTGACGGTTACGCAGGTATCTGGTGGACGTCACCATTTTCGTTTTAGCTACTTAGAGTTTAAATCATAAACCGAGTCGAAGTGCACTTCATTAGACAGAGAGTTTTTTCCTTACGGCTACAGATACACCACCTCCAGGAGACTAAAATCTATCCTTTCGGAATTCGGTCATGCAATTATCAAAAATTTCTTCAAATTTATATACTGTTTTAACCAGAATTTTGTGCGGATTATGATTTCCGTTCTTGTAGTACTAATATCGCTGTCTAGTTACTGCTGTTTGTTACAAACGATTCTACGACTAAACAGTACTTCTACTGTAGTTTGGATACCCTGAGAAGTTTTTTTTTTCATATGGTTTTACGCCTCGTCGACGCCGACGTCATTAGAGGCGGGAAAGGACTGGGTTGAAGCAAGGGGGAAGGAATTTGCCCATGGCCTTTTGAACGAACCATCCCGGCATTCACCTGGAGTGATTTGAGGAAACCATGGAAAATCCCTGAGCTTATCTAGACACGCTGAAGTAAATTTATTCTGGTCTCCCTGACCGTATTTGTACCTGGTCTTCCTCCATCAGCCTAAAAATCCCCACATTGCACTCGCCATGATTGTGCCACCTGTGTGTAGTTCATACTTGAACTATTCGACACAACCCTAAGGAGAAGGTCAAGGAATCTTCAGCCACGATCGTTACAGAAGTGCCGTAGCCTTTTTTCGACTCCTTCCCTTGGCTCTGAAACACAGTTCCACAATCTGTGCTTTCAACAACATTGGAGATCATTAGCTTTGTCGAAACCTTTTGGTCACTGGTCGCAGATTTCACCTTTTTTTTTAGCCAGCTTCCGGAAGGAAGAGAGAATAACATTAAGGCGACAGACATACTTGCTGGAGACATGAGTTACGACTTTCGTTGACTGCATCACAACCTCTCAAAGGCATCCGGAATGGCCTGTTCAACGTCTTGAATTTGGACACCAGTAATACACACGAAGTTGGACTTTTTCTGCTGATGATTTGAAATTTCTTTAAGGGGCTCCATAACTCGATTATCATTCATAAGCTTACCTAATTAGAGTGGTTAATTAGCTGTCTTTAACAACTAGGTCATCCCACGAAGAATCTCATTGTATATTAACATTTTGGCTCTACTGGAAATTACAACGTGTTGTGGATGAGAAGATCCAACACTTCTAATTTTATAAGCCAAAAAAGAAAGGAACTATTGCTCCGAAGGAATGATAATTACCTTTCCCAAAAACACTCGATTTCTTCTGCAGCATTTATTTATTTATTTAGAGAGCGTTTAAGCATACCTCTTTTATTTGTGCAAAGAAAAAATTGAAACACATTAAATACAATAAAATAACGGCTAATAAACTGAACTGTTGCATGAGTCTAACAATCTAAAGTGCAAGTAAACGATACACTCATCTTGGGGATAGTTTTTCATGCGTGAATGTTCATGCCATTAGAGATGGTCACAGCACGACTCTTTATCACCACATCACGGATTTTTTTCAATAATTTCTGGAGGTTAAGAGCATTATGAACGTGCCATACTTTGCTTTGCTAATATGGCCAATTCTAAAATTGCTAAACCACTTATCGGACTATGAAATCGAAGGTATAGACTCTACGTCAGCCAAACTTATTTTTTTCCCT
Source organism: Vandiemenella viatica (assembly GCA_031002005.1). NCBI lineage: Eukaryota > Metazoa > Arthropoda > Insecta > Orthoptera > Morabidae > Vandiemenella > Vandiemenella viatica. The sequence goes on from CM061921.1 coordinate 279,259,214, forward strand.
TATGGCTTTACGCTTCATCGACGTCGAGGTCATTACAAGTGGAAAAAGTCTGGGGGCTAGATACGGGGAGGAATTCGGCTATGGCGTTTTGTAGGAACTGTCCTAGCATTCACCTGGAATGATTTCGGGAAACCATGGAAAACCGCAATCTGGATGGCCGGACCGTGATACGAACCCACGTTTTCCCGAATGCGAGGCCATAGAGCTACCGCTTACCTTCTACGCTGGGTAAAAAAATTGGACTGCATTCCCAAACAACCCAAAAACATTTTTTTTAACTGCTTAACGTCTCCTATAACAACTAGGTTTTTAGAGACGGGAAAGGATGGGGGCAAGGAATGGGAAGGAATTTGGCCATGGCCTTTTGAAGGAAGCATCCCGGCATTCACCTGAAGTGATTTGGGAAAACCATGGAAAACCCAAATCTGGATGCCCGGACGGGGATTCGAACCGCCGTCCTCCGGAATGCGAGGCCAGAACGCTAGCCGTTACACCACCACGCTCGGTCCCAAAAACATAACCTAGATACCTATTGATACCAGTGGCACAATTAAATAGACTTTATACGTACTTTACGAACCACCCTCCTAAGCATTTACACATATGTCATGATGTTAGTGAAAAGTGTAATCTTGTGTACCCAGTACGCCTACCGTTCCACCTTCCATGCAGAGCCTAAACACCTTCGGCCAAACTGCTGGTTTTAAAGGAACGCTTTGAAAGCTAACAACAGAACTCGCAACTGACCGCTACTCAAGACATGTATCCCAACACTTTATGGACACAGACTGCTTGTGACTAATCAAATGGCGGCATTACTTATCAAAATTTCGTCAGTTTCAAATGAATTATTCTTACACCAACGAAGAAATCACCTACAAGGTACGGCATTGACTAACATGTTCCTTCCAATTAGCTGTGGGTAACTTTGGAAGACTATATTAACAATACCAATAATTTCAAAAATAACACTGGAAAATTATACAAAGTAAATACCATAAATTCATAAATGTTCAGTGTGGCTCCCTCGAGAATATTCAGTATTCAAATTTACAACCCGCCAGTGTGGTTCAGTGCGCTGAGACGCCGCACACAGGATCGGGGAAGTACAACGGACCAAGAGCCCCCGCGTACCGGAGTAGTAGTGGATTAGTTGTGTGAGTCCAAACAAAAGAATCTGTCAAGAGGGTCATTAATCATGTCAATCATCCGGCCGCGCCCTCTTCTAGGAGGCAAGCCCAGTTCGCTGTACTAGTGGGTCCCCTAATGGCGCTGTTGCCAGATTGGTGCTGCTTCTTTGCTTACCTATGTTTGTCCGGCCATTTGTGGGCCAAATGTTAATTACTTGTTGATATGTAACAGCAGCTGCAGACTCCCGTCCTCCGTGGATCTGGCACATGCGGACGCCCACGGCGCTGACACGTGTCGACACAGCCCCTCGCCCCTGCTGCCACTCCTCCGAGTCAGGTCACACAGTTTGCGGAAGTTTCTTGAATTGCGATGTTCTTCGCGTCAACATATTCTCTTTTTTATTAAATCTGGACGTTAATAACTTATTTTAATGCAGAATATTTGAGTAAAATTCGGATTAAAGGGCCATTCTTTGATTTTTACTGAATAATACTTATTATTAAAATGGTTAGCTGAGTTTCTAATTTAATTCCATTATTGCTTAATCAAACACTGTGTGGACATTTAATCTAAAGGGTTGCTTAGTTAAAAAATTAAATAATATAAAATTAATTTGATTAAATTGAATCCGTTCATTTTATATAATCACTGATTGATTAAGCAGCCTAAAATATTTTAATTGTTATTTGACATTGAAAAACACATATTTCAACAAATACAAATTTTCAAGCTTCGCAATCCGGATATCGTGAGTTCATTACGCCGTTGATGTATTCATATAAGCATCAGTATGGCAACTAATATATCTCATATTATCTATCCTTTTGGTGGAAGAAGTATTTCATCGCACTTGTAAAATATGAAAGGTGTTGTCGCATGCTTACCAATGAGGTGCTGGAGTATCAGTGGGAGTGCCACACAAGCAGCCACGTCGCGCTTCGCTCTCAAAGTTTAGTTCATATTGATCGGGAAAAACGAAACGAAGAACTTTCAAAAGTCGCGACGGTGGAAAATTAGTGTTTTAGTGAGTGTGTGTGAAAGTGGATCAATAATATCTATACTAACATTGGCTCTGTGAACAATTATTTGGTTTGCGATTGGTTGCGGCAGTCACCGGCTTCGCCACACAGTTTTTTTTTTTTTTTTTTTTTTTAATGGCATTTGGCAACGGAGGCCATACAGCCAGCTCAAGGTGATTTAATTGCTTTCAGTGTATTGAAGCCACAGGACGGACAGGACATTCACACAGACATACAACACTTAACATCCATGCCCGCGGCCGGATTCGAACCGGCGGCCTTCGGCACGCGGAGCTAGCACTCCAGCCCCTACGCTACCGAGGCCGGCCGCCGCACAGTTCAACGCCTCGCGACGTCAGCATGTTGACAGCTCAGCGGTGTCCGACAGCTGCAACGTAAGTAAAAGGCGCTCGCAAAACCATGACAGCGGCTTCCTCAAGTGCAAATAAAACCAATGAAACCCCAATGCTAGCTGAAAAATATGAAAATCTGGTCGGCTATTTAAACGAAAACTTGGGCAAAAAATTGAATGATACGCTACTCCGTGAAATTAAAGACAAGCTTGCCAGTTGGGCGGTTGCGGTTTCTTTCATAGAAGGAAAAAACTCAGAATTAAACAAAGAAGTAGAGAGGCTAAATAAAACAATTGAGGAACTGAAGTCAAATGGAAACACAACTTCTCGGCCAAGCTATGCTGCAGCGGCCAGTAAGGCAACGAGCTTAACAAAAAATAGAATCACACCCGCAAATACAAGTTCTCTTTTCGTGAATTCAAGATGTGGCGAAAACCCAAAAGTAATTGTGGAACAGATTACCAAAATAATCAAACCATCACAAGACAAAATAAAAATTAATAAAATAAGGAGTACCAATAACTCAGTAATTATAGATGCAGAAACTAAAGAGGATGTCAAAAAATTGATGGAACACAAAGAATTAAATGAGACGCTAAAATGCGAGCTTCCAAGAAAGAGGAGACCATTGGTAATCTTATATGATGTACCAAAAAATCTGGAAATAAAGGATCTAGTGGACAAAGTATATGAGCAAAATTTTGAAGTTAAATTGTCAAAGGAGGAGTTCGCAAGCGGTTTCTGCCCTAAATTTAAAACAGGACCACGTGAAAAGCCAACCGTTCATCACGTTATAGAAGTAAGCTCAGCTATGCGCAAATTATTACTAGAGCAACATAAAATATACGTGGAATTCAGTGCAATCAACTGCAAAGATTACACCGTGGTACCAACTTCTGTCAAGTGCAGAGACCTCGGACATGTGAGTAAACACTGCCAAATGGACATAGAGACTTGTTGTCATTGTGGTCAGAACAATCACAAGCGTGATCAGTGTGATAAGAAGTCGATGCCTCAAACGTGCATCCCATGCCAGAAAAGAGGTAAATCATGTAAAAACAAAGGAAAGGATTGTCCCACGTAACAACTGCTACTGCAACGCCTAGTTAACAGAATAGATTATGGCTAGTCTACAATCCAGTTGCAGGAGGGATCAAGAAATGATGGAGAATATAGCAGACCTGATATACAGAGCAATTGAAATAGCAGTTGGAAAAGTGGGAATGAAAATTAAAAAGAAGAGAGGCAACCCCCCATCTCGTAGACGAAGAAATGCTGCAAGAGTCGAAACATTTAGGAAGAAGAAGGCGATGGAAATGCAGAAAATGATGGTAAGCGCCGGCGTGCAAACAGATCGGCAGCAGTTAACAGACGAGCAATTAGACGAAATTTCCTCCACATCTGACTCGTCTTAATACCGGCGTTTTGTTAGAGGTGGTGGGCTCGGATATTCCAAAGAAAACGAATATCATCTTCGCAAACCAAGTATGCGCACCAGCCAAATAAAACACCCGAACTTTGTGATAAGCAAACCGAATGTCATTACTGCAGATCCAGCGGTATTGTACGCCGATTTTGAAGATACACTTCGGCTAACTAGACTTGAAGAAGTGCATACACTTACACTTGCCCTCTGACATTTGACAAGAGTCCTCCATCCTTGCGGTAAAAACATAACGTTCCCACAACCTTCGGTAATTGACAGAATACAACTGAGATCACTAAATCTTCCAACAGATCCATCTCAGCTCCTGACACTAGTTCACAAGATTTTCGAGAGAAGAGGAGAAACATTTGATCCTGAGGAAACATACAAGCAGTCTGTCATGACCCATGGACGCATTCTGTTAGATACAAGACTACCTTGGCCCCAGTGCAATGTGCACACAAGACACCCGTAAATTCTATGTTAAAAGTTACTCAGTTGAATACTAAAGGAAACGCCATGGTTCTACATGAAATTAGAAAGGTGGCTGAGGAATTTAGATCAGATATTATTTGTCTACAAGAACCGTACTCATGGCAAGGCAAAATCCCGCACATGCCCGTAACATCACGAATAATCACAGAGGGCAATAACCCAATGGCAGCAATAATCGTTTTAAATAAACAGATAACAGTTACAAAAATTACGCAGTTATGTGATGAACACACAGTATGTGCTGAAGTAGGAGCAGCATGGGGAAGCTTCATAATGGTAAGCATGTATTTCCAGTACAGTGACGAGATCTTCCCATACCTAGATAGAATACGGCAGATAGATGCAGCTCTGGGGAATTATCCATTAGTTATTGCAGCGCAGCGGACGTCAATGCAAAGTCTGTTCTTTGGCACAGCAAGAAGACTGACAGGAGAGGGCAACTCCTAGAAGAACTGTTAAGCGAATTGGGTCTAGAGGTTAGAAACCAAGCACATAATCCTCCTACTTTCTGCAACAGTGTTGGCGCAAGAACAAATATTGACGTAACAATTACAAAAATTCATGCGGGAAATTTGCTTTGGGGTTGGAGAGTGCTTGACAATATGACAACAAGTGATCACAATATGATTTTCTATGAACTGGGCAGAACGCAGACAGAAGAAAGCAGTGGCAACGGAAACATTAAAACAGCATACAACATCAAGAAAGCTGCATGGGAAAAATTAAGGAATGTGTTCACTCCACCGGATTTGCCAGAAAACCACTTCGATGTAGACAAAGCCGCAAGAGAGCTGACAACTGCAATACAAAGTGCCATGAAACGAGCGATACCACTAAAAAAGATAGTAGTTCCCACTGACAAAGTATGGACAGAAAAACTTCAGAAACTACGACAAAACATGAGAAGAGCGAGGAGAACGTATCAACGAAACATGGTGGCAGCAGATAGAAGTTTTCCTCCTTGAACAATATAGGCAGAAGAGGCAGATTTTCAAAGACGCGATGAGAGAGACAAAACAAAAATGCTTGGAAGTCTTCGTGAGGGAACACCTCATGAACAATCCATGGGGTATTCCTTACAAAATAGCTGCAGGTAAAATCAGGCCTCCCACAATACTATCCACAGTAAAAAGAACAGATGGAGGATTAACCACAAATTGGAGAGACTCAGCAGAGGAGTTATTAAAAGTTTTGCTTCCTGATGACAACCCGGAAGAAGAAACAGTAGAACAGGCTACACTACGAAAGAACATGTGGCAGCCCTGCTGGAGTCAAGAGGAAGGAAGTAATATTACACCTGAAGAAGTAATAACCGCGATAAACAAAATGAAAAAAGGAAAGGCTCCCGGCCCGGATGGAATTCCAGCCGAGGTCCTGAAGGAGCTAATTATAAAATTAACCCCCTGTCCTGTGCAGGCTCCTGAATCGAATGCCTATATCAGGGTAGAGTTCCGGGAATATGGAAGAAAAGCGAGGTGGTAATTCTAAAGAAGGAGACGATAAGGATCCTCTTCAACCGAAATCTTACCGGCCGATTTGTTTGTTGAATGTGCTTGTCAAAGTTCAAGAGAAGATTCTATGCAAAAAATTACAAAACCACCGGGAGGTTCAGGGAATGAATCCTAGTCAATATGGATTTAGAACCGGGAAGTCGACAGAGGATGCCATAAATCGGTCGATGGAAATAATTTGTAGCAGTACAAAAAACTACGTAGTAGGCATATTTATTGATATTTCAGGAGCTTTCGACAATTTATGGTGGCCCGCCCTGTTTGAACGGCTGAGGGAGATTAGGTTGTCCAAGAAGATTATTCTATACCTTCAGGGACTATTGCAGATTTAGAACTGCCTTCCTTGAGATGCCAGAACTCGTTCATCACGAAGACCCTTACTAAAGGATGCCCGCAAGGTTCAGTTTGCGGTCCCATATTCTGGGATATAGGGATGAACCAGTGATCGAACTATTACAAAGAATACCTGAACTTCTAGGTCTAATAGCTTTTGCTGATGAACTTTTACTACTCGTGGAAGGAGCAACAAGAGCAGAAATTGAGTACAATAGTAATCTAGTACTTAACTGCCTTAGCCAATGGTGCAGTAAAGTCAAGCTGAGTTTAGCACCACATAAAACAACATTTATATTGCTCAAGGGCAAGCTGACTCGAATAGTCCAGTCATTATAGTAAGTTCACCTCGGAATTCGAGATACCCAGCTGTAAGTCTGTAAATATTTGTATATTGACACCCTAAAAGTTGTCTCAAAACCTACATATGGTAGGGTGTACGCAACTATTAAATTTAAAGGTCAAAGGTCACAAAAATCGGTTTTTTGCGCTTTTTTTCTAAATATCTCATTTTCTATGGGTTTTTTGCTATTTGTATTTAGTATCAATATTGTAGAATACAAAATTCTCTACAAATTTTGTCTAAAAATTTTTTTTATACGGTGAACCGTTTTCGAGATAGAGGGCGGAGAGCGCGCGGTCACAGCATCACTTCAGGTCAACCGGTGCCTCCGGTCGAAAACGCGCCATATACAGTTGATGAACTATCGATAAATCAATGATTATAAATATTTGTCAATTTTTATTAACTATTATATTATATTTTATCATTTTTTTCCTAACCTATCCACTTTTTATTTAGTATTAATTTATTTAACAACACTTACCTGCCCATGTAATTGCAGAATTGAAAAAAAAAAAAAAAAAAAAAAAAACACACACAAAAAGTCAGTTCCGTTGATTGTTTTTTCTGTTAGTGCTCGACCGTCATGCAGATTTTCAACTTGAACTTTACTGTATCCAGGTACGACTGGTTTATAGTAAACTTGTAAAGATACGTGTGATATGGCTGCCAACTCTTTCGCTTTTGGTTTGGTTGTACATTTTTGTATCCGTTCATCGTAGAGAACAGCAGTTTTTGGAGTTACTATCTTAATAATCTCCATAACATGAAACATGAAGAGTATTGTTACCATCAAGAGTCTGGACATTTATATCGGCATTGTCTCCAACATATTGTACAAGTGCACCTGACTCTGATGATAAAATACGAGGCTGTGGGTGATAAACTGCTGAAACTTCATACTGTACTGTATTACTATAAGAGGCTGCAAATCCCAAGCTAGATAAAATATCCAATAGTCTTTTAGATCCATATCTACTGTGGAGAAATACAGAAAGGCTCAAAAGTAACTGTGATGAAAAAGAACGTTCCCGTATAGCAGCCATAATTGTATGGCTTATTGAAGTACATTTTGTTTTTAAATGATCAATTTTTCCTTTCCTGTTTTTGACGATGACTTCTTCTAAGAAATGTAATAAAGTTTTTGGAATTTCTTGATTAACATTATCCAACATTTTACTAGGAGGTGGATAAGATTTAGTTTCAACTATAGATGTTTGGATATCTTCTCTAATAATTGCTGCTGCAGCTTCTACAATTCTTAGCCTTTCTGCTTCAGGATCTATTTTTTTACTTTCGTACCAAGCTTTTGATAGAATATTAGCTTGTGCATCACGAAAAGAAATGATTGTGAAAGCTCCAACTTTCTTCGTAATTACGATATCGGTTAAGTACTTCTGTTGTAGTCTTGTAATGATAGTTTTATCATCTGGCACATACTCTGTCAAGACATCTTTAAGCTCTTTTAGTGTGAATTGAGAATCATTATTATTTTCGATGTAATTGAAAATCTCTAACATAGCTTCTGTAACTTGATTATCTTGACGAGGTTTCTCAAGAGGCGATGATGATGATGATGATTTATTTGAAAAGTTTGTAAAGCAAGTAGCATGGTACTTCGCTTCAGCAGCGATCAAATCATACTGTAAAATTATACGACTTTTCACCAGTTCTCCGAAATCATCCCCACGTTCTTCTGCTTTTTTTGATAACAGTATCTTTGAACTCAAGAGTACTCACATTTTTTATCTTCCGCCTGTATTTTTCTCTTTTCTTTTTCTCTGCAGCCTCATCAGCAACTTCGCCACAAATAAACATTGATTCTTAAATTAAACACTTCACCTCGTTTTTTACGGAGTACTAATGGAGAAGTTATAGTTTCTCCTTGTTTCTTGTTTCTTGTTTCCGTTTAGCTGCTTGGATACAGTTTTTACTAATGTAAACACTTCGGCACTTTTCATGCACTTTAACAGAGGTTACTGATTTTAAATAATCAATTTTTCCGTCGTTTCGTTCGACACTTGCAGTTCGTAGAGATTTCATACCGCGCACTACTTCAATAAGCGATTCACCTCCAGAATCTGACTTATTGCGTAGAAAACACAAATCAGCCATAGTTCTTGAAATTGTACGTCCGTGGTTACCAAGATACGATTGAAACTGAAAGAAAGAGAAGACGGTCGTAACTATACAACTGAACATCTGTCCCTAGTGGCTATAAATAGAAAGGTTCGTAGTGTATAATAGGGGCCCTTATAATTCCCAGGTATAATTTTTGACGTAGTGGAAGGATTTTAAAATTTACAGATTTTAAAGAAGATGCACTTAATCATTTTCTATTTAAAATTTCATTAGTGTAAATGGGAATATAATTATATTATGATTTAAGTTTTTCCCTTAATTATTTTTTAATTTTAGAAACGGTTATCAGTATTATTGAATAGATATAGATTTAATGCATGAAGAAAATGATAAAATATTATATAATAGTTAATAAAAATTGACAAATATTTATAATCATTGATTTATCGATAGTTCATCAACTATATATGGCGCGTTTTCGACCGGAGGCACCGGTCGACCTGAAGTGATGCTGTGACAGCACGCTCTCCGCCCTCTATCTCGAAAACGGTTCACCGTATAAAAAAAAATTTTAGACAAAATTTGTAGAGAATTTTGTATTCTACAATATTGATAAGAAATACAAATAGCAAAAAACCCATAGGAAATGAGATATTTACAAAAAAAAAAGCGCAAAAAAACCGATTTTTGTGACCTTTGACCTTGAAATTTAATAGTTGCGTACACCCTACCATATGTAGGTTTTGAGACAACTTTTAGGGTGTTAATATACAAGTATTTACAGACTTACAGCTGGTATCTCGAATTCCGAGATTCTTACCTAATTTAAGCTTAAATGACTGGACTAGAAAACCAACTATAAGAATCGACGGTAAATCAATTCGTAGAAACCCAGTGTGCAGGTACTTAGGCATTCAATTGGATGAACATTTAAACTTCGAAGCCCACTTAGAGAAGACGATAGCAAGAGCAGTGGCGGTCGTGAATAAAATCATTAATATTGGCCAACGAAAATTCACTGTTCCAGTCCAAACAATAAGACAATACCATGACGCAATTTTATCCTCTTTAGTGGGCTACTCAGCAAGTGTGTGGGCAAAGCATCCTAAGAAAAATAAAACTAAAACAACGAGTCAGACGTGTCCAACGAGGAATACTTTTAAGATTGACAGGAGCATACAGAACCGTGGCAACAAATTCATTAATCATTGCCATTGGTGTATGGCCACTGGATCTTGAAGTAAGGAAACGGGGTGCCATATACTGGCTCAGAAAAAGGAAACAAGATAAGGTAGCAGAAATTGTAGGTAGCGAAGCAACAACGGAGATGCACATTCGGAAGCTTCTATTGGCGGAATGGCAACAAGAATGGAACAACAGTGAAACAGGTCGAAGAGCATATGATATGTTCCCATCCGTAGAGGAGAGGTTAAAGCTGAAGTACCTTCAACCCTCTCCCGGATTGGTGCACTACATTACAGGTCACGGGCCATACAATAGCTGGCTCCGAAGTCGAAATATTGTGGACTCAAACAGGTGCGAACGTGGTGAAGAGAGTACGCCGGTGCACGTGGTATGGGAATGTGAAATAACAGCCAGTTTGAGAGAACACCAACAAGCTCGACTGCAAGGTAGGAGAATATTTGACATACTGCGCGACGAAAGTTTGTGGCATTTGCTGGACGAAGCAGCTGATCAAGCCTCAAAATTTTGGAAGGAGAAATTTATAAAAAGGAAAAATGCCGAGCGAAATGAAAGGCCACAGATAGCAGAAGAGGAGAACGCAATTACAAATCGTGGAATAGAGGAAGCTGAAACAACTGCAGAGGGAACAATGATGCTGGAAGTCTGGCTTTGACCACACCGGATTGACGGAAGATATCCTACGACAACGAACAACATCAATCGTCGGAGGAACTTCAGTGTGCTCCAGAGAGGCTGTCTTCTGAGCGACAGGTGGGGCCGTCTTGGTATTCCAGGAGGTCAACTCTTGATGGCCTGGACGGTTGACTTTGCTGCCGGTTCCAGGGGACTCTACCTTTGGAGCGCACTTAACACCAAGAAAAATGAACATTAGTGGACCGAAGTGCGGCTGTGACAATTGGTGGTAGTAATAGTAGTATTAGTAGTAGTAGTAATGGTATTAGTAGTAGTAGTAGTAGTAATGTTATTAGTTATATTAGGGACAATAGCAGTAGTAGTAGATATAGTAGTGGTGTGGTACCCATTCTGTTCAATAACAATAGATGTAATAGATATTGGAAATTGAATCAAAATTTTCTTGCATTCATTGTTTATAATACGTTATATATATAAGATACAAATATATGTAAGTGTAAAATAATGGAAATAAAGGCCCAGATTAGATACTAGGTGCTGGGCTATGTTGTATATGGGAAAATAAATAAATAAATAAATAAAATAATAAATAAATTACCAAAACATTCAATCAAAACCTACATAGTCTGTGTACCAGACAATCCCATCGCAATCTATGTATCAATTCTGTGACGCTTCCATAAGGACTGCGGTAAGCACGTATTGAGTGGCTCTTGTCAATACTTTCTCCATACTGTCAATCAATCCTTTGCGATACGGATCAGAAACGTCACAACATTAGTCTAAATGTTGACGTATGAGGTTTTTGTACGCGTTTTTTTCTGTCATCAGTCTTTCGGCTGGCTTGATGCAATCCTCCATCCCTTCCTATCTTGTCCTCTTCATCTCTACATATCCCTTACAACCGACGTCCTCAATTACCTGTTTCATATATTCTAATCTTTGTCTTCCTCTACAGTTCTTACCTTCGACTGATATGTCCACCAGCAAATTAACCAATCCAGAATGTCTCAAAATATGACCAACCAGCCTGTCTCTTCTTTCCGTATGCTTCTTCCACAAATTTGTTTCCTCACTCATCATTTGCAAAACTCGTTCATTTCTTACTTTGTCTGTCCACTTAATTTTCAGCATTCTTCTGTAGCGCCACATTTCAAATGCTTCAATTTTCTTTCTTTCCGGTATTCCTAAAGTCCATGTTTCGCTGTGCTCCACACATAGAGTTTTAAAAAGTTATTTCTAATTCCTAGATCAATATTTGAAACTAAAAGATTTATCTTTTTCATGAAGGCTCTTTTTGCTAGTGCTATACTGCTTTTAACATCATTCCTGCTTCGGCCATTGGTTGTAATTTTGCTTCCCAAATAACAGAATTCACTTACTTTTCCTATTCCGTCCGATCCTATTTTTATATTTAATCTACTAGTATTGGTATCATTTCTGTTACATTTCATCACTTTAGTCTTGCTTTGATTTATATTCAATCCGAAACTTTCCTTCAGTATTTTGTTCATGCCATTAAGTAACTTCACAATATCATCAGCCCTTTCTGCTAACAAGACAATGTCATCAGCAAATCGTAACATACTGAATTTTTCTCCTTGAACACTTATGCCACACGAAAAGTTTTCTTTGACTTTCTTTATTGCTTCTTCTGCATAAAAGTTGAACATTAACTGGAATAGACTATAACCTTGTCTCACACCCTTTTTAACCGACTTCAAAAAAGGAGGAGGTTCTCAATTCGGATGATTTTTTTTTTTTTGGATGTATGTTCAGCGATAACTTCGCCAATTTTGAATCGATTTAAATGAAATTTTTATAGTGGATAGAGTATACCTTCAAAGTAGTCCCATATGAATTTCATTGAGAAACCACCCCTTCTACCCCTTTAAACCCCTTAACGTTTATATAAACCCACACTTTTTATCCGATTTTGATGGAACTTTGGAAATGTATAGTCAAAAATAAACAGAAAAATACTGTCAACTTTTGGTTTGAAAATAAACGAATCCCTCTCCCCCTATCCACGCATTAATTTTTTCCAATGATCTTTATACAAAGCTAAAGTCGACACCATTTAACAGATCTCTATTAAAGTTGCCATATACATGTAATTTTTCATGGAAAAGGTTTCCTACCCAAAAAATAAAAAAAACACTCCTCTCTCGCTCTAAACCCCTTAATTTTTATACAAATCCACATTTTTTTATCCGTTTTCAATGGAACTTTGTACATGTACAGTCAAAAATAAAGAGAAAAATGCTGTCAACATTTGGTTTGAAAAAAACTGAACCGCTCTCACCCTATCCATCCCTTAATTTTTACCAATGTTATTTATACAAAACTGTAGTCGACATCATTTAACTGATCTCCATTAAAGTTGTCATATACATGTAACATTTCATGGACTAGGTTTCTGACCAAAAAATAAAAAAAAAGCCACCCCATCTCCCCCTTTATACCATTTGGTCTGCCAAAGCTCAATCCCTCTCCCTCCTACCAACCCTTTAATTTTTGTCAATTTTTTTTTATAATAAGCTAAAGTCGCCACCGTTTGACCTATTACCATGAAAGTTGGCGCTTATAAGTATTTTTTCACGAGGAAGGTTTCTGAGCAAAAAATAAAAAACCACCCCCACTCTCCATTAAACCCTTTAATTTTTATACAAACCCACAGTTTTTATCCAGTTTAGATAGAACTTAGCAACTTTTACTGTAAAACAGAGAGAAAAATAATGTCAGCTTTTTGTTTGCAAACACTGAACCCTTTTCCCCATTTCCGCCCCTTGATTTTGTCAAATTTTTTTTGTTGAAAAGCTACAGTTGACACCATTTGACCGATCTCTATGAAAGTTGGCACATATATGTATTTTTTTTTATGGAGAAGATTTCTGACCAAAAAATAAAAAACTACCCTATCTCCCCTTTTACATCCCTTAATGTTTGTACAAACCAACATTTTAATCCGATTTCAGTGGAACTTCGCATGTGTATACTTTAAAGCAAATAGAAAAAGAAACGTACTGCTCACATTACTTTGACAAAAACACAAACCCTATTCCCCTTTCTACCCCTTTAAATACTGCCAATGTTCATTATATAAAGTTACCGTTTCTATCTGATTTTGAAGGAAGTATACACATATATACTTCAAAACAAACAGAAAAATACTGTCTGCATTTGGTTTAGAGAAGCCAAACCTCTCTTCCCCTTTCCACCCCTTTAATCTACACAAAGCACAGTTTCTATCTGATTCTGAAGAAATTTTCCACATTTATACTTTAAAAAATACATAACAATTGTGTTTAAATTAGGTTCCAGAAGCCCAACCCCTCTTCCCTTCTACCCCCACCCCTCCTAATTTCCAATGTTCTTTATAGATACCTACCGTTTTCATCAGATTTCGATGGAACACTGCAAATGTATACTTAGGAACAAAGAGAAACATTCTGTTTACAAAACCCTTACCGCTCACTCCCTTACCCCATTTAATTTTTCTAAATGTTCTTTACACAAAAGCTACAGTTTTTATCTGGTTTCGATGGAACTTTGCACATGTATACTTTAAAACAAAGATAAAAATACTGTCCACACTACCTTAAAAAAAACCAAACTACTATTCACCTCCACACCCCTTAATTATTTTTTTATACAAACCTAAAATTTTTGTACGATATCAATAGAAATTTACAAACGTATACTTTAAATCAATCAGAAAAAACAGTCTACATTTGGTATACAAAAGCCCAATCCCTCTTCTCCTTTACCCCCATCGTTTATAATTTCCAATGTTCTTTACAAAATCCACAGTTTTAAGTACCGTCAAAATCAATTAAGCTATTTTTAAGTCATTGCAGAATATATATAAAATGTATGTGTCCTAATGTCTCAACATGTACTTCAGATTTCAACTTGGACCCCGAACTTTAACATTGTGAAAACCAATTAAATATCTATATTTTTTGTGTAATGCCGGAACGAACAGATATATTCCAGATACAGATTTGTGTATGTGATTTGTATTAATGTCCAGATGTTACATTTTTCGTTTATCGAGCAGCAGCTTTAACAGATCGAAACACAGCCTGGATCAAAATGTAAACTGACATTCCTTAACACAGCATCCAATTCACCCATTTCTGAAAGTTGTTGTAACGACATATTTTTTACAAGCATTCGATTTAACCACTGAGCTACCAGCAAGTTCGCAAAATGAGAACTGTTGCGGCATATTTAAATACAAATTAACTATAATACCACTAAAAATTTAAAAATAAAATAATTGTTTAAAAAACATAAAAACCGCCTTCAAAAAAGGGCACTAAAAATTTTAAAATAACTTTATACCTTGCTTAGAAGAAAGTAAATTTAAATGGCCAATGTTTTACATTACTCTTATTGAAATTTTTACATTAATTAGTTATTTTTGGAGTCGGTGCCAGCCAAAGCAAGAAAAACAAAAAGATAAAAACAATAATAAATAACAGTAGTACATAAAAAATCATGTAACTACTTACCTAGAATTAATTCTAGAAACATTTTTCTACAAAACTGAAACATATAGATGATACACCAATATTATGCTAAATATAAAGTGTTCGCTGCATGATGCAGCCTACCAACTAACATTGTAGCGCCAGAGATATGCCTGGATAACCAACGAGGCCGAGCCACAGATAACATACCGTTAATTTGTTTCCCTAAGCTGTCTCCCGCAATAAAACTATCTTCCTCACGACATGCTGTAAAATATTTGGAATTTTTGTTCGTACTCTCGGTTCGCCTCGAACACCAAATAAAGTTCAGTAATTCGATCTGCGCGATCTGACAGCTGGCACCGACTCCAAAAATAACTAATTAATGTACAAATTTCAATAAGAGTAATGTAAAATATTGTCCATTTAAATTTACTTTCTTCTAAGCAACGTATAAAGTTATTTTAAAATTTTTAGTGCCCTTTTTTGAAGGCGGTTTTTGTGTTTTTTAAACAATTATTTTTTAACTGATGCATGTCTCATGATTCTCTACTTTTATTAGAGCGACTTGATTCTTATATAGTTTATAAAGTATTCTTTTCTCTCGATACTTTAGACCTGACTTCTTTAAAATTTTAAACATACATTTCTTCAAAATTTCAGAGTCAGTGACACTTTCGTAATAGTTATAGCAAGCAGCCACAAATTTTGCATGATCTTATCAATCCAACCATTGAGGCTTAATTACGTCGGTGGGAGAGGTATTTCACTGCATACCCAGTTAATTATTTAATTCCTTATATCACTCATTCGTAAACGATTTGATTCGTTCATTTTTTTCACTAAACAAGCACATACGTGAGATTTTCCTACGAGATGAGTACTTTGAAATATTTTCAAGCTGCAGTAATGCGCACAGAACAAACCCATTTACATCGATTTCAAACGCAATGCTATTCTGAAACTGAAAGTAAATCCGCCGAGAAATATTAGATTCCCGTTTCTGGCAAATATTAAATTGGAGTGAGTTAAACACTGAAGAAAATTTTCACGAATGATCTAACATAGTCTAAAATAACAGGAAACTTTTGATCTAAATTACCTTAATCTAATTTCGTAGATGTGTCTGAGCTTTTTTCATTGAGTTAAAACGAACTGCAGAGGATAAATCGTTACATTGGCATGTGTAACGCTTGTGTATGTGTTTAGTCAGTTTGATGAATATACCTAATCTCTGTAGATACAGTGATGCAAACCATCACGTTTAAGACTAGCAAAATCTACATTTAATTTCCCGTAATATTCTAAATACTTATAATTAGTTACGTGCAATTCGTGAAAAGTGGCATATAAGCGTATTGCCGATGGAATGTCTGCAGCGGCCTAGTGGCTCAGAGGTTAAAGCTTCTAACTAGAAGAGCAAAGGGTCACCGTTTCGAATCCTGATCTCTACCTCTGGCACAGCTTGCTGTGTAATATGAGGTACCGAGGCAGAAACCTAGCGTGGTTGGGATTCCACGTTAAAACTGTAGGTCCCCTATACCTGGTAAGATAGGGGTGGATTGCGCAGCCGATAAGAAACACTATCACGACCACACAAATTTACTTAACGGAATGGTTTATTCAGAACACACCTAGACACATAGAACCTGTTAGCAAACACATTTTAGTGAAACACATAATAGTGCCGTATCTTCTGGAGTACTTGAGAAGACAATGTGAAAACGAAAGCAATCACCCCAGTATCTTTAGGGTGAGTGACTTACAAAGTCTAACGCTATGTGACCTAACGTTTCCGCTTTGACGAAAATTTTGTCAACAGACTGGAAAGCGGTAAGGAGACGGAATCTGCAGAAAATATATCCTTCTATGAAGCTATTCCATTAAATATGATGATCATTTGTAAGTACGGATGGGACTTGGGCCCATCATTGTGCCCACAATCGAAGGTATAGTGAAAGTACTGCAAATATTTTCATGCAAATAAGGCCAGGATTGTTCATACAACAAATAAAATAACTAGTTTTTTATGTTGCTATTCTGAAGGTGTACTGCTTCCAGTATTTTCTGATAACTTTTTTCTTTCTTTTGGTGCTTCAACAGAGTGTTTGCGTAAACTCTGCTCTCGTGGTAGGGTCGCTAATTAGTGAAATTTAAAAAAAAAACCATCACGCGAGTATACTAGCTTAACCCTTGTAACGATTCGCTAAGCCCCCTGTTACATATCACTTTTTATTGTATATAAAGTAAAGGATTAGAATATTTTTCCATTTCTTGGGATGTCCACTGTATGTTCGAAAGATGCGCGTGAAAGGGTGAAAGGCAAGGATTTGACGTTTCAGTGAAGGGCAGTCTGGCTGGCGCCTTTTGGGCAGAATGGTAAGAGGATTAGGGATTTCTGTCGGGCAGGCCGTAAACACAATTCCTTCCTCCCGAAGGAGACATCGGCTCTCGAGGATTGCCGAAACTTAACGTGGCCAAAAGAAGCCACAGATCACATGACGTCAGATGGTCAGCCAATCACAGGGAACATAGAACTAAGATTTGGGGAATTTTATGTTCTATGTCGTCTTCGAGAAAAGGACGAGCGCACTTCCTTCCAGTCGGGAGACCATTCAAGATCACGTCCATTCCGGAGCCCAGACGAGTCGCTGGCGACTTGGGGTCCATGTGTGCTGAGCTGACTTGTGTCCTGGAGACCATCTGAGGCGCACTTCTAACTTGCGACTTGTCGCGTACTGCTAGCGTGGCCAGTTACGACGATCGACCAGGTGGTCATCTCCGTCCCAGCGCTACCTGCCGTGGAACGGTAATGTGTTTCTACGAAGCCATTCAGCCTGCAACTCCCTTTGAAACTGTACCCTTAAGCGCATCTGAGATAAAGATCCTTGCTCTGATCTGATAAAACCACTGAGCTAGACTGTGTAACTGTCGAATGACAGGTTATTCATTCTTGGCGTCCCAACCCATTAAAATTCATTACTGTTTGCTATCATCATAACTGGTAACATACTTTGCATTAGAATAATTGTGAGAATTTTAAAGGACAACTATACTTGTTTGCTTGCATTTAAAGGGGTCATTGTACGTCTGAGCGTTGCTTAGAAAATTGCACAACCTCTTCTACATCTACATTCATACTCTGCAAATCACAAAATTGTGGGTGGCAGAGGGTGCTAAGCACCAATCCTAAACCCGCCCATTCCAATCCCGAATAGTGCGAGGAAAGAAGGAATACATATAAGTATCAGTACGGCATCTTATTTCTCTAATCTTATCCCTCCGGTCATTGCGACCTAAATAGGTTGGCGGAAGAAGTATTTCATTGCACTCGAAATTTAAATTTTTTCGCATATTCTCCAATAAATTCGAACGCAAGCTACGTCGTCTGTCTTCCAAACTATCCCAGCCCAATCTATGTATCAATTCTGTGACGCTTTCATAAGGGCTGTAACAACAAGTCACGAATCTAGCGGCTCTCCTCTGCACCCTCTCAACTGAGTCAATCAGAACCTTGCGATACGGATCCCAAACCCCACAACAGTAATCCAGATGCGGACGCACTAGTGTTTTATACGCTATCTCCTTTGTTTGAGCATTACAATTCCTCAAAATACGACCTATGAATCGTAATTTAGAATTTGCCTTGCCTACGACGGAAGTTATGTGCATGTCCCATTTCATGTTGCTTTGTACTATCACCCCCAGATACTTCACGGAATCAACCGTGTCAACAGGTGAATTGTTTATTTTGTACTCGTGAACAACTGATTCTTCTTGTTACTTATCCGCATTGCCTTGCACTTTTTGCAATTAAGTGTAAGCTGCCATTTACGGCACCAATCGAAAATAGCATCCAAATCACGCTGAATTTCTAAGCAATCGTCGGAGCACCTTATTTCCCTATAGATAACCGCATCGTCGGCAAACAATCGCAACCAGCATTTGACGTTGTCACCTAGATCGTTTATAAATATTAAGAAAAGAAGTGGACCTATTACACTTCCTTGAGGAACGCCCGAAGTAACATTTATCTTAGAAGAGGCTTCCCCGTCAACAACGACATACTGTGATCGACCAGTTAGAAAATCACGTATCCACTCGCAAATCTGAGCCGAAATACCGTAAGCTCGAATCTTCGCTAAAAGTCGGTTGTGTGGCACAGAATCAAAAGCTTTCTGAAAATCCAAAAAAACTGCATCAACTTGCGAACCTGCATCGATAACTTTCATTATGTCGTGGGAAAATAGGGCCAATTGTGTTTCACACGATCTCTTCTTCCGAAATCCGTGTTGACATGGTGTAAGTAACTCGTTCTCATCTAGAAACTTCATTATGTTCGAGCATATGACATGTTCCAGAATTCTGCTGCAGACCGATGTTAGAGATATGGGTCGATAATTCCTAGGATCACTCCGATCTCCTTTCTTAAAAACGGGAATTACCTGGGCTATTTTCCAGCTAGAAGGTACTTTTCTCTCTTCTAGTGATTTACGGAATATATCTGACAGAAATGGTTCAATATCCTCCGCGTATTCAGAAAATACTCTTACCGGTATACCATCGGGACCCGGCGCTTTACCCCACTTCAGGAGTTTTAATTGCTTTACAATTCCTACGCTATCAATTTCTATCGGATCCATCTCTAATTCCACACGATGTGGTAAAGTGGGGATGTTTTCCATGTTTTCTTGCGTGAATGAATTTTTGAATTCGGTGTTAAATACGGTAGCCTTGTCGCGGCTGTCTTCAACCTCCGTCGTCCTGGCTTATTGTTCCCACTACAACTAACTTTTTTTACATACGACCAAAATTTCTTAGGGTTTTCAGTGAGGCTCTTAGAGAGAGAATTTTCACGAAAGTTATTAAAGCCTCACGCATCGCATTCTTAACACGTCCCCTTATCTCCTCTAACTTATCTAAATCAGTCCGATGCATCGTCCTTTTTGATCGTGCATGTATCTTCCTTTGCTTCTTGAGTAACCTTTTAACCTCCCGTGTGTACCATGGGGGATCGTTCTCTTCCCTGATTGTCCGTTTCGGTATATGCAAGTTCATACCTTCCCCGTATATGTAGGAATCGATGCCACCTCTCTTCAACGGTGCCTCCTGCTACTAAGAAGGTGTGGTAATTATGCCTCAAATACGCTCTAAAACACTCTTTTGAAGCCTTTTCGAATCTGTAAACGATCCTCTCTTTTCTCTTTCTGCGCGTGGTTGTTAGTTTTACTGTAGCAATTACAGCTTTGTGATCACTTATTCCTGCGGTGGTAGAAATATCCGTGAATAGTTCGGCCTATTTGTAACAACTATATCTAAAATATTTTCGTTACCGTTGAGGCATCGCGTTGGTTCAGTTACGAGCTGTTCAAGATGGTGATCTGAGAAGAGGTCTAGAATGATTTCGCAAGCTGCTTTATCCCTGCCCCCAGTAACGTGAACGTAATTAGTCCAGTCGATATCTGGCAAGTTAAAGTCACCTCCTAGCATTATTGTATGGTTCGGAAATTGCCGTGCTACCTATATATTTACATTATTTCGTAGGCCCTCGGCCAATATTTACGCTTGCATCGCCGTGGACGATAGAACGGAGCCTACTCAAAAGTTTTGTCCGAGCTACGTTGAGCTTGATACATATGATTTCAGCAGACAGTATGGACATCAATTTCGCTACATGGGATGGTACTTACTAACAGCTATAAATACGCCACCTCCTTGAGAATCCAACCTATCCTTACGGGAAAATGTTCATGTTACTATTAAAAATTTTCGGCTGAACTTATATCCGGTTTTACCAACTTTCTGTGCCTATTACGATATCAGCATCTGTACTACGCATAACGTTTTCGAGTTCAGGCTGTTTATTACAATACAGTTCTGCAGTTAACTACTAGAACTTTTAATGTTTGGGATTCCTTTTAAGCTACCCCTAACACGCGGTGATGAATTTATCTTGGCTGTCCGCAACTGAATTTCCTCTTCAGGGTCATCCTCCCTCAGCCTAAAAAACCCCCCATAGCATTCCCACACGGCCCCTGCCAACCCGTGTAGGCCGATTCCCGTGTGTAGTGCACCCCTGATCATCCATAGGGATTCCTACAAGACTCCAACCCTAGGGCGAAGATCAAGGAATCTGTAGCCATGACTATCACAGAGCGCCGTAATCTCTGGTTCAGCCCCTCAACACGTCTCTGAACCAGAGGTCCACAGTCAGTACTATCAGACAATCGCCTGCAGATGGATAGACTCAGCCGGAATTCTTGCGACCAATGGGCACAGAGTTCACCCTTTCTGCAAATCGCCAAAGGACGAGAGGATAACCTCCGACCCTAGGCGACAAGCATCATGGCTGCCAGACATGAGCCACAATCCGCAGCTGGCTGCACCCTGTCCGTTCAATGGCATCCGGGATGGCCTGTTCCACATCTCGGATCAGACCCCCCGGAATACACAATGAATGGATACCGGAATTCATCCCCGACCTCTTTTTTATTAACGTAATGGTAAATACGCTCAGATTTGTAGATGCCATTGTAAAAATCTTTATTAAAATGTCTTTTTGTGACAGTTTTCAAATCCCAGAATCATCCAATTCTCATTTGAATAATTTACATTTTGATATTCAATTATAGTATCCTGTATAGCGTAATTAATTAAGAATTAATTAATAATTCTCCCCCCTCCCCCTGGTGATACGCTACAATTGGCGAACCCAAGCGTTGGGGCACGAGTAAAACATGTATTGAAGCCCAGAATTTTGAATAAGTTTCATGGAGTGTTGCAAATGGCTTTTGGCAGTTTTATTATTCTTGTAGAAAATAGATAGTGCATAACTTCATTTTGATGTTGCATTCATTACATGTATTTTGTGTTTGGTTTCTTTTGAAAATTTATGTGTTCTTATGTGCTCATGTTTGTGCTTAATTTTGATGGATAATTTGTGCGAAGGTTCTGTCCGCATGCACTTGCTATGTTTATCCATTACAGCGTTGATATTGATTTTTGTGATCTGTCTGTCTTTTGAAATTTGTTCATCATTTGCTGAATTTGGGGGGAAGTTTCGTATTGTTTTATTGAACCGCGAGAATTGCTGGGGTATTTCTATTTTTCCCTGTGTTTTGTATGGAGATTTTGTGTGATTTTTTTCTTGAGACTTTCGATTTTGTGGGACTTCGGGTTTGATAGTATAGGTCGTTCATGAAGCTTAGATCTGGGGCTGTCATAATGGAAAATTTAAATGTAAATTCAGACACCCAGGAGATCATGAATGAATCGATTTCCGACGCAGTTAATCCGGACACTATTGCGGAAACTCAGAGGGTTGCAAGTGTTGATTTAACTTCCGAAGCGGGGTACAGCTCGCAATCTACCATATGTATTGGTGAGACAGAGACGGAAAATTTTCCAGATGTCCCTGACGAAAGTGCCTCAGCACAGTCCAATGCTAGAAACACACATGCAACAGAAAACACAGCACCAGCTCAAATTGAAAGCACACTACAACTAACGGATATTATGGCATTCTTAGTGAAATCACAAGAAAAAATAGAGGACATGAAGTCACAGTTTCAAAAATCGCAAGAGGACATGAAGTCACAGTTTCAAAAATCGCAAGACGACATGAAGGCACATTTGTCAGGAAAAATCGACGCACTTGACAGGCACCAAGACCGTCTACTCCACGTCATTGAGGACAGATTATCGATCTCTCCTCAGAAAACAGAGAAAAGTAATGATAGTGGAGAAGCGAATGTAAAACCTGACGTCGCGATTTTATCCGAAGTCAAAAATGATTTGCAAACACAAGAGGTAGATCGCACGCTCAGTGACGACAACTTGTTGATTATTCGCGAGCAAACCACAATAGAATCGGAGTGTGATCACTGCGATCAGTCTGAGGAAGTGTCTCAGCTTGTCGAATTGCAGATTGCCAGTGAATCAGTTGACAAAGTCTCCACTCAGCGTCTCGTGAAAGAAATTTTTAGTTTGAAAGCGAAGATTTCTGAGCTTAATAATTTCAGTTGTTTAAGTGGTACCGTTTCGGAAGTAAAGCGACAGCGGTCAGTGAAACGTAAAACAGTTTTCGTTGGGCACGAGTCGAAGGATCATCAGTACATGTCTTTCATTAAAGCAAGAAGAGTGTCCGTTAATGTTTCAATGTTCAGTGAAAATCGAGATTATTCTAAAAATTCGCAGGCAATAAGCATCGCGTGGGACTTTTCCATCTGTGATTTAACAAGAAGTGCTACACAGGTTTTTAGTTCCTTCCGATCAGAAAAATATTACTTGCAAATGCAAGGATTAAGATATTTTTCTGTAGACAGTTTTCAGAAGTTAAGCTGTGACTCGTCATTGAGTACAGTAAACTTGCAGGCTAACCAGATCGGTGCCATGAATAACAGTTTAAATAGCCGGTCAGGAAGGTCGCTACTATCAGCTGTTCCCATTAGCAAACGTTTGCGGCGGAACACAATGGAATTTCCAAGAAACCCAACAGGTAGCAGGACCAAGGGTCTATGCTCTGTGGCTACTGCACGCGAAAGCTTTCACGTCCTGCAAAATTCTGTCGAATACGGCAAAGCTGTGTATTTCGGGAAACAGAATAGGTTTCCAAAAGAAAATACATGGATGCTCCTCAAAAGTCACTGAATGATCATTTCTAATCATGATTATCTAGCATGCAATGCGGTGATGAAATAGCTGAGATTTAATGTTGTCCGAGTAAGGAATCATAAAAATAGTGTACTGTAGGTAATGTAGCTTCTATTAAGTTAAATTAGAATTTAATAAAGTGTAGGTGATGCTAAATGCCAGGAAAGGAAGAAAGGACCAACGTGACACAGTTCGAAACCTTTCATTTATAGAAGAAAAAGCTAGGTAAAATCAATTCCGTATTCGGAAACTAGATGCTGAACCAACTTTTCCTAACTTTATGTGAATTCGCGTGAGACTTCTAAGTCATTCTGACTATCTCGCATTAACGGACACAATTTAAAAAGATGGCTTTACGTAATTCCCGTAATCTTAAAATTTACCACACCGCCTAAATATTATGCAATCATGAGCATATGGCGTGAAGGAAGATTTTCACGTTTCGCCTCAAGTCTAAACTGTCACTACGATCAAATGGCGAGGGTAAAAGAAATAGTTTCCAAGAAATGTAATGCGCCGTGCAGAAAATAATTTTGCGATCTGTGGTGCAAATGAATGAATTGTATGTAACGTCTGAGCATTTACGCGAGTTACATTTAATGTCTTTCTATTGGCAGAAGTTTTTGTAGCGTGTGGTCAAAAGATACCTCATCGTCTATTGTTGGAACATGGTCAAAGTTACCATTTCAACTTTTACTTCTAGTTATACGTTTGTAAAGAGTGGCGAAAGTGCCGTATAAAATGCCCTAACGTATGAACTTTGCCTGAGAGATTTAGTTAGTTGTTTTGTTATCACGGAATTTCAAAGGGATCGTAAGTAATGGTTACATTTACACGGGGGGAAACACAATTTTACTTCGTTGCTTCATTGTATTAAGTGAGGACGAGAGCGGAAAAATTAATATTTTTGGTTGCGATTTGGTGAGGCAACGGTGAGTTTTTATATGTACGGGACGAATCTTCAAAATTCAGATTTTTGTGCCTGTTTAACGTAAAGTTGTTGCTTAAGTTCAGCAGATTTTGATAGCGAAATGTTTGTTGGTTTTTATTTTTGTCGCACCCGTGTTTGGTAAAACTCATGGATACCCACGATAAGTGCAGGCGTGACAAATATTTAAATAAATGTTGGATAGCTTGAGATCTTAAAGATGTCTTAAAATATATTTTCTGTGTCAGAATATACAAGCTTGTTTGTGCAATATGTTTAAGCTGGATCACATACAGCTAATGTACATATCTTTTTGTCTTATTATTTTGTCATGTTTATAAATATTTTGTTTTAGCTCTAAGTTTAATAATTAGAGTGGTGTATTTTAATGTTTAACAATTGGTTTCGCAAAAGGATTGAACGCTAAATCAGATGATTATGCGGATACATTTGTGAGAAAATGGCCAAAGCTTTGTTTATCAGATCAAGTTAGCATCGCGGAAAATTTTTGCCCAAATTTTATTGTGTTATACAATCAAATGCAAGAAACGGGGTGAAACTATCAGGTCAATCATCCTTGATTTTTATGTCAAATCGATAGCTTGAGTTAATACTAAACATATAATGTGGCATATTTCTGCATTCGTAGCTACTATGCATTTTTGACTATAAAATCCTGAAGGGAAAATTAATTTAAAAAAATATATTTTTATTAAAATATGATCAATTAGCTTCCTAAAATTTTGTATAAATCACGCACTTGCTTCAGTTTCTCTGACAATGTTCTGCATATATTGTAGATATTAAGGTTTCATAGAAGGTTTTTTTTTTTTTTTTTTTTTTTTTTTTTTTTTTTTTTAAGCCTTTATGTAAATAGGTCTATGTGTAATTTATATTCTCATGTATATGTTATTATTGTGTTTAATATATGTTTGTGTGAGGGCTGGCTATCTGAATTCATATGTTGCAGTGAGTAAAGGAATTCTAAGACGGATAAAAGATGTAAAAAAGCCCATTAAAATTCAATACACAAATCGAGAATCGCGGTGATTTTGGGATCTCATTTAAAAACTGTGGTAATTGTTAAAGTGCTAAGTTATTAAGTTTTGGTCTCAACTAAAGTAGAATCACAAAACTCAAAATAAAATTATTATGTCATAATAATTTTCATTAACAGTGGGGCATTATGTAACGATTCGCTAAGCTCCCTGTTACATATCACTTTTTATTGTATATAAAGTAAAGGATTAGAATATTTTTCCATTTCTTGGGATGTCCACTGTATGTTCGAAAGATGCGCGTGAAAGGGTGAAAGGCAAGGATTTGACGCTTCAGTGAAGGGTAGTCTGGCTGGCGCCTTTTGGGCAGAATGGTAAGAGGATTAGGGATTTCTGTCAGGCAGGCCGTAAACAGAATTTCTTCCTCCCGAAGGAGACATCGGCTCTCGAGGACTGCCGAAACTTAACGTGGCCAAGAGAAGCCACAGATCACATGACGTCAGATGGTCAACCAATCACAGGGAACATAGTACTAAGATTCGGGGAATTTTATGTTCTATATCGTCTTCGAGCCACAAGATGCGGAGTTAGAGTTTACCTCCGTGGCGGCAGAAAAGGACGAGCGCACTTCCTTCCAGTCGGGAGGCCAGCCAAGATCACGTCCATTCCGGAGCCCAGACGAGTCGCTGGCGACTTGGGGTCCATGTGTGCTGGGCTGACTTGTGTCCTGGAGACCATCTGAGGCGCACTTCTAACTTGCGATTTGCCGCGTACTGCTGGCATGGCCAGTTACGACGATCGACCAGGTGGTCATCTCCGCCCAGCGCTACCTGCCGTGGAACGGTAATGTGTTTCTACGAAGCCATTCAGCCTGCAACTCCCTTTGAAACTGTACTCTTAGGCGGGTCGTCCACTGCAAGGGTATTTGAGCTACTAACAGGTCTCGCGTAGTCCCGCGTATTGATGCGACTGATCCCAACACACGGAACGTTACTGAACAGCGTCCACTGCGAGCGATCTTGAGAGACTGATTGTAGCCGACGGCAGGCGACGAGCGACTGGTCCTACTGGAGTTGGATTAATCGCTTGTAGCAGCTGTTACGTATTCTATGCTCCACGTTACTTTTCGTGTATATCTCCGTTTTTGTTC
This sequence comes from Vandiemenella viatica, assembly GCA_031002005.1. NCBI lineage: Eukaryota > Metazoa > Arthropoda > Insecta > Orthoptera > Morabidae > Vandiemenella > Vandiemenella viatica. Next base: position 279,285,952 of record CM061921.1, read on the forward strand.
GTTTTACTCATCAATATGGGTAGTGAGAAATTAATCAGTGCCGTAAATGAGAAAATACTGTGGTGATATATGAGAGACACGTGATATTTAGCGAAAAGTGTGGGGAAAAAGTTGCAGAATAAATGGATAGTAAAGATGGTAGGTAATGATGACAAGTTTACTATCATAGGTACTTTAAAATTTATAACCTGTATACTTAAATGATACTTTTTGAGATTCAGATATTTACGATTACAGTTAGATTTAAATTACATATATAAAGTATACTCAACAGCTGCATTATTACATCAAGTACACCTGATAGAAAATATCTATAAAATTTGTATTTCTTGAATTAATATTTGTATTCTTTAGAAAGTACAGGGCGTGCGCCGGAAAACGCAACCCTCCCAGTCTGTTGCCGTCGGCAACTTGCTCGGACAGCGGGGCCAGCAGTTTCCGCCACTCGGCACCGTGAATCACCGCACTGTTTAACACCTCCGCTGCCCCAACAGTGCAGTGCAGTGACCCTTACATTGTTAAGAACGGTTTCTTTGCATTGTAGCTAGTTTGTGACTTCAGTCTCTTATTAATCAGTGTTGTGAATAAACGTTTCTTTGCGGTTTGGCTGGTTTGGGGCTTCATACTCTTACTAATCTGTACCGTGTTTGAGTGTGAGTAAAATTATGGTAACGTTACAGTTTGCAACAAAGAATATTTCTCTACGATACATATGTGAAGAAGAAGTCGTTTAAAAAGTGTCGCAGTAATTTCGTCGCGAATATCCTGGCGCTTTACTGCCAGCTAATCAACAATTCTGCGTCTGGTTAAAAAAGTAAGAGAAACGGGTTCATTTTTTAACAAAAGAGGACTGTCGGTCAACCGTATTCTCACAGAGGAGAAAATTGACGATATCGCTTTTCGACTAGAACAGTCACCCAAAAAATCATTAAGTCAGTTAGGGCAGCGTGTGTCTCGAAATATGTTCAGAAGATGTGAAATGTGCATTACACAAAGAGTGTCAACACTTCCAGCATCTTTTATAAGGTAAGCTAATGAATTACGTCACATTTAAATGCTTAGCACATACAAGTTTATGAAATAGTCCGCGGCCGACGGTCGAACAATGCCGGGAGCTGACCGCTCGCTCGCCGCGAGCAGTTTCTTCCTTGTAGCGCTAACAGTGGGTTGCGTTTCCCGGCGAACGCCCTGTATTTCCGACAAGATTACAGAGTTCACAACTTGATGTAATCATTCCGTTCGCATCTATCACAATCCAGTCTTAATTTATTTTAAGAAGTTCAGTCGCATATTGCCTGATGCTGTATCATTATGTAACTGTACTCGTATATTTGTGGTTTAATTAACGTTTCTTCCATGCTATCACAGCGTAGAAGACTGCAAACATATTAGGTACACAGATAAGTAGCTAAAGATTCCTTATGATTATAAGATGGGACAAAACTGTTTGTTGATAGCTTGAAGTGTAAATAACTTGCCATAACGTTTGATAATAAACTCATCTGGGCAGAACACACTGACAGGTAGTAGGAAAGGTTTATAAAATCCTTCATTTGCTGAAGAGGGTGAGGAAGAATGTACCAATGAAGACAGGGAATTGGATTACAAAACATTAGCAGACCATTGCTTGAATACGGTGGTGTAGTTTGGGAGCAAGATTTTGGTATCAAATATAGGAGTTGGAGAGAGTGCAAAGGAGAGCAGCAAAATTTGTTTTGTGTAAATTACCGCAAGACCCAGTCCGTAATTGATGTGATGAAGGAGCTGGGTTGGGAGTCATTGGAGGAAAGGAGGAGGGTGAAGAGAGTGCTAGGAATGTACAGGGCATATGTTGGTGATGGGGCTTGGAGGGATATTGGTCAAAGAATTAGGAAGAGTGCATGGAAGGGAAAATATGACCATGAGTACAAGCTGGCACTCCACACTCGATTTCACGCACAAGGGAGTAGGATTATTATTATTATTTTTTTTTTTTTTTGGTGGATACGAGCGTCAGGGGCTGAATAAATTATCTAGTGAAGTGATGAATAATTTATCAAAAACTCTGAAGGAATTTAAAATTAAAATTCGTAAATGACAGAAGTAGATGGGGGAGGAATTTAAACACTCAAAGGATATAAAATGATAAAAAAAATACTAAGAAAGTGGTAATTAGATGACTAGGGAAATTTCCACCGGAGCATACGGTCCATCGCAATTAATTATTAATTCGATTCAATATATTAATCATTCAAATACCAGGTATATTACTGAACCGAGGGAACTGAAAAGAAACAAATCTCCAAAGGTGCTTCTGGACAAGATAACTGGAAAGACATGGAAGATAGTTTGGGACATGGCGTCAATTCACCTTCTTTGAAACTTTGAGCACCAGTGCAATAAATGTGAAACGCTCCAACCCATCCGTTCAACCAACAACAATTGGATTCCACCCTACCCTGATTAAGCGCAAACAAATTGATCATAGCATTTCTGACAAACATTTTCTTGAAATCGAGAGGGCAAAATTACAATTATTAGCAGGGCCGCTTAGGGAGATACCGTAGTAATATTGAGTTTTTTCAGTGTTTTACTACTTCTAAAGAACGTTCCTCTTCATAGGTAACTGGCAGTTTGTAATAAACTGAGCAAGTTTTCACCGATAAGGACATCTCCAAACCCATCTTTTCCATATTCATCGCCCAGGTCCGCTCAATGAAATACTCCAGTTCCATCTATGACGCCCAGAACAATATATTACTAACCACCTAAACCCGACGACGCTGTTCACTCCTATCCCAGTAAAAAATATTTGTAAAACTTTCAAACGTGCCAAAAAAAACACGGTGTTTGTCGAGTATTTGGTAAGGAATGTAAACAGTTTTGTTCTATTATAGTTTAGTTAAAAAAGTTTAAGAAATTATTATTATTATTATTCGCAAATAGACCTATGAAACTAAATTATTATGATTATTTGTTTCTGGCTTTTCGCCTCGTCTACGTCGAGGTCATTAGAGGCGGGAAGGGACTGGGGGTAAGGAACGGGAAGGAATCTGGATGTCCTTTTGAATGAACCATCTCGGTATTCCCCTGGAGTGAACCAGATGGCTGGACGAGGATTTGTAGGTGGAATTCTCCTAATAAATTCCGTTTTTCTAACATTGAATTAATCCAACACGAACGATGTCTACGATGCGTCGTCAGGCAGGGACATTCCAAAAAATAAGTGGTCTCTGCATCCATTTCACATAATTTTGAAACTCTTAAAATATTCGCACGAAATCACTAGGACAACTGTTGCCCGCGAGAGACGCGGTCGAGAACTGCTGCAACAATCACAGTCGCATGACTTAGTCGGCTACAGTGGACGGCCTCAGTCGGTCCTTGTCACCCCATTCAAAGTCGTTTATGGTTGCTTGAGTTGTTAATCGCTCAATTACGCTTGCAGTGGACGACCAGCCTTAAGCGCATCTGAGATAAAGATCCTTGCTCTGATCTGATAAAACCACTGAGCTAGACTGTGTAACTGTCGAATGACAGGTTAATCATTCGTGGCGTCCCAACCCATTAAAATTCATTACTGTTTGCTATCATCATAACTGGTAACATACTTTGCATTAGAATAATTGTGAGAATTTTAAAGTACAACTATACTTGTTTGCTTGCATTTAAAGGGGTCATTGTACGTCTGAGCGTTGCTTAGAAAATTGCACAACCTCTTGTTTATTAACGTAATGGTAAATACGCTCAGATTTGTGGATGCCATTGTAAAAAATCTTTATTAAAATGTCTTTTTGTGACAGTTTTCAAATCCCAGAATCATCCAATTCTCATTTGAATAATTTACATTTTGATATTCAATTATAGTATCCTGTATAGCGTAATTAATTAAGAATTAATTAATAATTCTCCCCCCCCCCCTGGCCTCTCACTACACCCTACGAAGCAATTGCAAGTGTTCAGTTAAGGTAAATAGAAGTATTTGGCTGTCAAATATGTTACTGTTTTATCAGAAAAATGTCCCCATTGACGAGTCTTTCATTGCCATGACTGTATTTCTTGAATGTGGGTTCAAGTTGGTAGCGAAAACACTTTAGCATCCTGATAACACTCTATCAGACTCCACCGATTTCCAAACATTTTCAGTCAAATTAGACTGCTATTTGTGCTGTCACCTCCTTCTTAGACAGCTTCGAGAAAACCTTAGTATGCGGATGGCATTAAAGAATTGTAACGTAGTTGAAGGAATGTGAAGCTCAGGTGGGACTATGTCGAGAAACAGACCTGAACTTCACTTTTACCTGCTGTGCATCATTACTCATATAGTAATTGTTCGAGTATTCTTTTGAACTGTTGAGCTTTAGAGATTACGTTACCGGTACAGCGAAGGCTGCTCCCATCCCGGGTAGTGTACTTCATGCCAGGTAAGGTGACAGTGTAATATCCCTAGTTGTTGGATGGCATCTGTAGTGGGTGTTTTATTCTTCTATTAAATTCGTCTCCTTACTAATTTCCCCAAGACTTGCGAAGTATCTTTTGGTTTCTTGACTCTTCAGCTCTTACTTTGCTAATAAACACCTAGATTTATACTGCATAGGATCGGGGAAACATACAGGTATTCTTATTGTTCTATTATAATGAAATATTGAATCCGTTAAAACTCCAGGTTTATTGCTACATAATTAATACTGCTATTACACGTGAGCTCTGGACTTCACGCGATGCAAAGGTGGCCATACACGATCGCTCCATCCGCCCAAATAGAGCGACGCCATTCCATTATCGTGTCGTCTGTGGGGATACTGATGTGGATGACATGGACTGACAGGATTATTTGGATATACGGTCAGTCCAATATTCATCAGTTTCGTCCATCATGCCATCAAGCCGACTGACGGTGTGTGGGGAAAACTACGTGGAGCGACATCAAGCCATCACTTCAGTCGGCTCGTGTATGGTGAAACCGCGGTCCAAACAGTTCTCATTCTGTCGCCGACCACCGAGCAGAAAACATCAGTGCGTTGAGTGGACTATGCAAACATTGTACCATTTCTTTTTCGTTTTGAATTTGCTATTGAAATATTTGTTTTGATACTAGTTAAATATTATTTTGAATGTAGAATTGAAAATATTACAGTTTTAAATATTATTAAGTAACAATTAGAACGATATTATTTTCTTTTTTTACTTTTTTAAAATAATGTCGTCTCAGTAAGACTATTTTCTGGAGATTATTGAGAAGTATAAGAATTTACTATGCTTGTAGGATCTATAAACCTGACTACCATAACAAAATATAAATAAATGTTGCAATAGATCAATTGCTAATATTATTTAAAAATAAAGACATAAACGCCAACAGAGAAACCGCGATGAAAAATAAAAGATAATTCTTTGCGGTCTTCTTTTTAAAAAGATCGTAGTATGATAAGATTAATTTTATATGAGCCTACTTGTTTAAATATGTTGTTTTACAACATATTACGTACCTGTAACTATTTTCGGCCTGCTAAATTACTTAAATTTAATAAATCTGTTTTATAATCATTTTGTAGTATTTTTAAAAGTTTTCGTAGTATTACAGCGCTTATTTTTCATAATTACGCACTTTTTTGACGTTTATTTAAATCTCAGCATTTGTATTCAGTATTCGATAGTTTGAATATCGTTTAAAATTAATTCTGGCTCATTTTATTTAGTACTTGGCATAACTAGATTGTTGTATAGCAAATTGATAAACTATTGTTGTTTGCTTTGCCTAGTTTTTCATTGTCGTGGCTGACTGGAGTGATGGAACGATGGTGTTTGTGCTACGCTTTTGGATGTTATCCACATGGATGTCATCCATACGGACGACATCCAAATGGAGCGATCGTGTATGGCTACCTTAATGCGAGCAAAACCTAGGTTTCTGACCGATAAACATTCTTAGTCAAGACGAGTATCGGCGGGTAATAGCTAGGATCCATCATGACGGGCAGTACTTACCGCTTCCGTAGATCAAAATCAAGTGATAAAGACTGCTAATTGTTTGCTGCAAAGTGAACTCAGCTGATCATGCAATTACTGCCACGCGGAGACATAATGCGCTGAGGTTCGGGTGACAGTTTACACTTAGTTGAACCAGAATATTTCTGCACGTACGCCACTGAAGTTAACACTTTTGTGAATATGTATAAATAGTCTAAACTAATAAAATATATTCTCTACAATTCCTCCCACATTATTAAGTTTCGGACACAGTCCTCGGATATCAAAATCTGTGATAATTTGCGACATTACGCACGGTTATAGATTTATAACTCAGCACATGAAATGCAAAAATCATCAAAATAACAATTAAATAATGGTCTATTTGACTATAATCTATTCCAACTTGTCTGTGTTTGGAAAAATGAGTTTTCTACTATTTGACACATTATAGAATATTTTAATAATTTGGTAGTTAGATACAGTAATTTAGTGCGGTACAAGCCAGCCTCTTTGAGCTGCTACTGGGTGGGAAAGCGCAGAACATGAAACCGAGTATACAGTTACTTGAATCCCTCATACAAGGACACAGAGCCAGCATTTTGTCGTGGAACCTCTCACTTCGCGCCGGGCAGCCGACCGGAGCGGACCTTTCTACAGCGAGAAGCAGCAGCAGAGCAACTGCAGCCTCAACAATAGAGTCCCTTGGCGACTGGGGGCGAAGTGGCGGACTATCCTAATAAAGCAATCGTCACCTATGTCCGACACTCTCGTCAATGTCCGACACTCTCGTCAATGTCCGACACTCTCGTCAATGTCCGACACTCTCGTCTCTGCTTCTAGGGACTTCCAGCAACCAACGTTAAGAAGATGGAGCGCCGGCTCAATGCCGCGGCGTGATGTCGGGGGAGGGGGCGGGCCGGCGGTTTCATTGGCGGACAGCTGCTGCGTGAATATCGGCATCTGCCTTGGTGTGTACATCGGTGACTCTCTGCTGCGCCGGGGACGCTGGCGGAAACACCAAGGTGGGGTGCAAGCTGCCCGCCAAGGATCGAACGCCGGCCACCGCCCTGGCGTGAAAGCTGGTATGTTATACACCACGTCCGCATACCGGAAGCCGTTGCAGTGTACAGCCGCAAGCTGTAGCAACTACCGAATCCCGGAAACCGCTACAGTGCACGGCGCCAGTGGAAGCGCTAAGGTGACGGACCTTGGCCGGTCTATTTCTGCTGCGTGGTTGAGGGCTAACTGTTACGGTACGCCAACGGGTACGCTCGGGGCACGCTGGGGTATGAAGCTGGGGGAAGCGTGGCGGTGTGGGGGCCGGCGGGCTGCCAGCTCGCTCTGCCGACTGACCGCTGCTTTGTGAAGCTATTTGCCAATCCCGGACAGACGAAGATAACTGCAACCCTGGCATGTACGCTGGCGACAACGCGGCGGCGCGGAACTCAGCAAGCTGCCAGGAGCGGACGCAACGAACCTGCTGCTGTGCGTGATCTGGGGAACTTACATGGCGAGTTTGTCGGTGGATGCTATAAGGGGCTGGCGCCGTCGGCCCGCCGTGGCTGGGACGCCATTTCATAAGCGGAAACCGGCGTACGGCCTTCTGGGGACAATGGAGTTCCGTTGTGGCGAGGACGCTGGTATCATGGCGCTGCCAGAGAAATCGCTGCAGCGCAAGCCGGTGAAACCACATCGGCTACGTGGTCGGTGGATGCTCCACCTACCCTCGTGGCCGAACAGTCGCGTCGTGGTCGGCATTGGTACTTTGATGCCGACGAGTCGTCCTGGGGGGAACCTGTTGACCGCTGGTGGCGCGGACGTCGTAAGTCGGACGCGCCGGACCTCTGCTTGGGTGAACCTTCGCAGCCTGGACCCAGGAACCCATGCTGCCTCAAGGGCCTACACTGGCGTGGCGACTTCAAGGACACGACGCCAGGCACAACAACACCATTGCGCTAATGACCCCGTCGTCGACGCGCCCTAAAACTTAAAAAACAACAACAACAACACCATTATCTACACAGACATCCACACCGGGATACAGCATGCCGGAGTAAGTAACTACATGATACCCTAACCAACTAACAACAGCTCCCACATAATCCTAAACCGTAGTATAAATTCTGTCGCGGTACTGGCAGTATCTTAGCTAGCCGCCCTTACATCACACCGTAACTGTCGCAGAGGTTTTTTCCCTGGGGTAAAACCACTTTTTTCCCTCTGCCCTGTCTCTTATTTCAAAAGTTTCTGTCTATCTTATCCGATGAACCCATGTGAACGGGTGGACGCCTGGACGCATGGAATACATCACAAACCCGTTCCTGTGATCACCTATACAATTACTAACTTAATGCATGTGCAGAGA